>JAKSZU010000007.1:16748890-17348890 GCA_026018925.1 Tupaia tana
TTGCAGACTTTCAACAACTTTCTTCTTATCAGGAAGAGGAGAGGCAACCTATAACATGATCCAGCATGAGTAGGGCCTCATAGGAAGCGGAGTAGTTAAGGTGTTGGATTCCCTTCTTTTCTACCTCCGCCCATAGTCTTAAAGAGTGATAATTTAGAACAAGATCAACTAATAAAGAAAAGCAAAGTGTTTGAACTTAGAAGTTTTATTCTAGTTCCAGTGGAACATATTTACTGCCATCTCTTTTGAGATAATGAAATGCCGTTTAAATTACCCTTTCTCCTTGGCAAATCTGAACAGAAAGCAAACTCTCTAAGTTTCCTATCATTTTGCAGAGCCTGAAACCATATCCAGTAATCACTTCAAGTCTCGCTAGGGAAGAACAGCAGGTAGGAAGCTATTCGGGATTTATAGTGCCACTTACTTCTATAGGTAAAACCAGAGTCATAAAAAAGCAAGAAGAAAGAGTTCTTGAACCCTCCAGGGTAAGTAAGGGAATACACTTTAAAATCCTGATTTTTATTACTCTAGACAAAATAAGATACTGTAGACCATTGTGGAAGACTGGACTTAAGCCTTTCTCTGAAGCTGTTATTCAGTCAAGTCTCTGACTATTTGTCTTCATTGAGCTCAGACAGGTCTAGCAGGTCCAGCTTGCTCTCTCTCTCTCTGACTCAGTTTCTTTACCTTTAACGTGGAGCTAGCAATATCAGCCAGGTTCTGGTACTGCATGTAGAAGATGTCAGACTGGTCCTGTGGCCTAATGGTTAAGGGAGCCACACCCCACATGGCCAACAGCAGTTCAAATCTCAGCCCCAGCAACTTGAAAAACATGCTGGGAGCAAAGTCCTCACAGGATGAAAAAATGGAAGAGAAAAGATTGGGGCATGACCACGCCCACTGGAGAGTGTGTCCCGACCCGGTTCGGGCGCCACGTGTCCCGACCCGGTGGGACAGTCAAACAGGTTTCCTGAGGGAAGGAGTGAGAGCCGGAACAAGCGGCACAGTGTCACAGCTCGGAGACGACACAGTGTCGTCTGTTTATTGTGGGCAGCACGGTACAGCACGGAGACGACGCAGTGTTACAGCTCTTTAGGGTCGCGTCGTCTGTTGTGAGCAGCACGGAGACGACGCGGTGTCACAGCTCTTCAGGCTCGTCTGGAGACGATGTAGTGTTACAGCTCTTCAGGGTCGTCTGGAGACTGTGCAGTGTTTCAACTCTGCAGGCTCTCCAGGGTCGTCGTCTTCCTGGTCTTCTGTGTTGTCTTCGCTGTCTTCCCGGTCGTCTAGCTATTGTGGGCCAGGCATGGTGCTTATATACACATTGGTGGATCGCAAAGGTGGGTTATGATTGGTTGCAAATGGTGGGCCGTGATTGGTTGTAAACGGTGGGCCGTGATTGGTTGTAAACGGTGGGTTACGATTGGTTGCTTTTGGACCAATCATGAGGTGCCAGATATGCAAATCTGAGGGATTTCTAGTGGCCAATCATGGCAATTGTTCGCTCTCTGAGAAACCTCGGCAGACTCGCTGTTGCGCAGCCTCCCACAAGAGTGCTTTCTCCTTTTCCCTCTGTCTCTCTGTGGCAGGTACACAACTTCTGGATAAAAAAAAAAAAAAAAAAAAAGAAAGAAAAGAAAAGGACATCTTGGGGCTCTAAAATTCCACAGTGATGACTGAGACTGACTCTGATGGGAGAGAAATTAAAAACAAAACTATAATTTTTTCCCAAGTTGTTCATACAAAATTGGTCCAGGTTGTACCTTCTCCCTGTTTTCGTGTCATTGCTTTCCCTCCTTTCTTATCAAAGACTTGCTCCAGGGTATCAAAGGTCAGTGGTAGGAGAGAGAACAGAGAGAATGGAATGAACACTGAGTCATAACCACTGGATGTCTCAGTTTTTCTAGGTAGAGCCATGATCAGCATGAAGCTACAGGAAGACCTCCCAGAGTTGCACCTGTTGGAGAAGAGGCCAGTCTGAGACACTCAGAGGTCTGAGGGTGAGGCTGTTTGCACACCATTCCAGATGGAGAAAGACCTCGGTTCTTTGTTTCCCTTCCTTTCTTCCCCCTTAACTCTGGGAAAGAAGAGCTCTCTCCTTGATCTTGCGCTTCCCCTTGGTCTCAGACGCCTCCTCTTCCCCTTGCTACCAGCTGCTTTCCCTCCTGACAAACACGCATGGCTCCCTCCTGGTGGAAGAGCAAAATCATTTGCCGAATGTTGTGACCTCTTCAAGACAACGGCCTTGCTCTTCCGCACACTGCACAGAACACAGGCACGTCAGGAGAGGCAGGCTGGCGTCGGGCTCAGAGCTTCACTTTCTCCTTAGCTGCGTCTATCTAGGGAAGGGATTTGCCCTCTCTCCCTTCAGCTGAAACAATAAAAGCTGTGATAACGACACCTGCAAGACCTGGGAAACAGTGATGAGATCAGGCATTGAAGTGCCAGTAAGACCTGCAGCTCGGAGGTAGCAAGCCTTCCTCGCTTCGTGGCCCAGTCTGCCAGTCAGGGTGAGAGCCTGTTGCCTCCCTCCTCCGCTCTCCACTTGCTGCTCTCGCTTCTGTGAAGTGTTTGGGGGGGGGGGGGGGGGGGTGTCACTGCCATTTCTGCTGACCTTCTGGTCCCTGTAACAAGGGTAAACACTGCCTCTCCCTAGAGAGCTGCCTGCACTGGTTTCCATGACACAGCATTACCGTGTGCAGTTTACAAAGCAGCTCGCAGAACGTCTCCTAAAATGGACAGTCTTAGAGGGCTGGGGCTCTGCCTTCAGTGAGGGAACATGCTGGCACAGTACTGATCCCTAGAACTCTGACAAAGCCTTATTTCGGGGGTCCTGTTGAGAGCTTTTATTTCAGTGTTTGGGGAATGTGCTGCACAATCAGAAGCAACCCTGGCTCCATCCTCTCAGCAGGAGGAACTGCAGGGCTGGTTCACCAGGCTGGTTCTCCCTGAAAGGGAGAGGTCCAACCTGAGGGTGGCAGAGGTGCATCTGGTGTCTGCTGCTACCCTCATCCATGACCTAAAACCTGCTACTCCCATTGAGTCCTACTTCTTCATTATCCACGGGAGAAACGGAGGCACAGAGTTAGGGTGGGGTCACACCAGGCCAGCAGTGGCACGGCTTGGTAAAGCTTGGTAAAAACATGGGCCTCCTGTCGCCAGCACAGCCCATTCCACATCAGCTGCGGCCCTGGACAGTTTATGTGCAGGCAAAATGAGTAACTGTGTGTTCTCCATAAACAAAGGTGTTCGTAGGGAGAAAGGCGAGAAACGGGTGCTTAGGTTGACTGGGCGCTAAACAATGGACGGCAAGAGAGACTGGAGACCTACGTGCAGGTGAGAGATGAGAGAATGAGAAGTAAAATACATAAAAGGAGCAGGAGACAGGCGGCCGGGGAAGGGGGCTGCTGAAAGGCATGCACTGCGCTGACTTAGCTGGTAGCAGCCCCCAGAGGAAGCCTAGGGGATTTCTTTGCACCCGGGGACAGCTCTTCTGTCACTTCGTGGAAATTGAGGGTAGGACCTGGAATATCGGACAAGCAGCTGTGTCTAATCGAAGACCTGAAAGAAGCACCGACAGGAGGGAAGTGGGGGTGCAGGTGGTGCCGGTGGTAGACACCAATCTCTTGTTTCCTGTCAGATGAGGAAGTAGGGTACAGATGAGAGGAGAGCACACATTCAGACACGAGGAGGTCCGGAAGATCTCATCTAACCCCTTCCATTATAAATGAGGAAGCTGTGGCTCAGGAAGGTTAAATGACATTCAGCTCACTGCATTTATTTCAGAAATCATACTGGATTCCTTCCTGGTTGTCCAAGTGTTGTGGGTTAAACAGTGCCCCCGCCCCACCAAAAAAAAAAAAAAAAAAAATCCAAGTCCTAATGCCTGATACCTGTGAATGTGAACTTATTTGCAAACAGGATCTTTGCAGAGGAAGTCATTCTGATGTGACGAGGCCCTTAGAAGGGCAGAGGGGACACAGGAACGTCCTCAGAAGAGGGAGGAAGAGCTTAGAGTGATGCATTTACAAGCCCAGGAGTGCCAAGGAATGCCAGGGATTGCCAACAATCTCCAGATGCTGGAGGAACAGGGGGGCACAGATTCTCCCTCAGACCCTCCAAGGAACCAACGCCAACACTTCAATGGAGACTTCTAGCCTGCAGAACTAGAAGAGAATACATGGTGAGAGAATACCTTTCTGTGGTCAGCCATCCAGCTTGTTCGGCAGTCACAGGTCACTTAGAGATGGTGATAACGTCTCGTCACTGCCTGGATACCATAGAGAGCCCTCACACAAACCTAAACGTACAGGCTGCTACACACCTAGGCTGTAAGGTACAGCCTATTATAATCTCATGGGACCATAATATATGTGGTCCATTGTGACGAAATGTCACCTTATGTCGGAAGCTTATGCCTACCTCAGAGAGGCAGAAGAAAGACAAGGAGGAATGGAAAACCCCACTATTCCCACCCACCAGTTCTGAGTATGTTTTACCGCAGCAACTGCTACTGCTCTTCAAACCCGTTTCCCGGCTGCCTCCATAGTGCAGCGGTTAAGTGCTGTGCACAGGGAACTGGGGCCCTCATGCTGATTGCTGTTCGAGTCAGCTGTGGAACCTTGAAAAATGCACCAGGTATGTGTGTGCACGTGCCTAAAATCCTGATGGGAAGGAGAAATGGAGGGGAAAGAATTATGGTATGACCAAACCGCGTCTTTTCTCTTTCTCCCTCTCTTTCTGGTGAGCACACATGCCCTCTGGAAATAACCAACATCAAAAATTGCAAACAGACAAAGTTTCCTGCTCAAGAAGGGAAGATGGGACATGGGGGTGTGTTGGACTTGCTCTGGGAACTCTCTTGCTTGTACTGCTCTGTGTCTGGCTCCTGTTACCCCTGCACACACACAGGCCCTGACTCCAGGTGAGCACCATGGCTGGGGATGGAGACATAATACTGTCCCGAATTTGGAGGGGATGCCATAGGATGCTGCTGGGTGCTCAACACTCTCACCTTGCCAACAGGAGAGAAAACCCCATCAATTTATCCAAATATTTGACCTCAGGAGTGCCTCTTGTATGCCTTTAAGAAAGAAAATCCAGCTGAAATGGAAGGCAAACACTGGTCCTCTTCAAGATCTTTTTAAGGTTGTTTCACCTCTGGCCCCTCCCAACTGTAATCTGACCTTACCCAGCTGTAGTTAGACAGCTACGCGAATACAGACCTGAGTGTAACAGACCTGAGTTTGCTTTAATGAAATACATGTCTCACATATTAGTTGGTGATGATGGTAGTTGCTCTAGATTTTCCTGGGGAAGACATGAGAGGGTGAACGAAGGAGGAGGTGTCTTTCTTGATCTGTTGGACCTTTTTCATTTTTAAAGTAATTATTTATTTAATTTTATTTCTTTATTATTATAATTTTATAATTTTTAAAATTTATTCATTCATTTATTTTAATTTGACCAGAGAGACATACACACAGAGAAACAGAGAGAGGGAAAGTGAGAAAGCAAGCCATCAAGTTCAGGATTCAAACCATGGTTGGTTGGCCATGTGGGAGTGTCCAGCACCTTAACCACCACTCCACCTGCTGGTCCCTTTTTTATAATTTTTATTTATTTATTTATTTATTTATTTATTCTGTATTATTATTATTTTAATTCCCCAGATGGAGAGAGAGGGAAAGTGAGAAAGCAAGCATCTAGATCCAGGACTCAAACCATGGTCAGCCATGTGGGAGTCCAGCGCCTTAATCATCACATCACAGACTGTTGCCCCGGTTTGGCCTTTTGAGTGAGCTTTGTGTATTTATATGACGTCATTCCTTAGGCAGTTATGTAAATGGGCAAAATGGTGTAGTTATTCGGAGCATGCACTCTAGCCCTAGCCTGGAATTAAGTCCTGGCAGTTAGTGAAGGCTTTCTGTGCCTCAGTTTCCTCCTCTCTGAAATAGGACTAATAGCTCTTATGTCGTGGTGGTGTTGTGAAGGTCAACAATAGCAAGTGCTTAGAGTCACCCAGGGTACTCCTCAAGCACTTAAGATGCATTAGCTTTATGTCAGTTAAATGCTGTACAAGTATTTGCCATCTTTGCCTGCTTTGAAAGCTGCTATCGGCAAGGAGCAGGAGAAGTCGCCATTGTCAGAATAACAGCTGTGATTTGATCCGAGCGCACATCTCCCACACCTGCAAAGCATGAAATTCATGAAAAGAATTTCCATGAAATTCTGCAATATTTTTGTTCTTTCTCCTAAATACCTCTTGCTTCCCTATAGACTTTTTGAGACTGCAGGGATTGATAATTGCTTTAGAGTAGTTTTGGCAAAGGTGCACCTTTTAAATTTATATTCTGCATCCTCAGTCCTTATTCCTGGGTGTCCTTGAACTTGTGCCTGGGTTGAGCGGGGGTGGGGGGGGAGAGTATGTTGAGTATTCGGTGACATTATGCTCACAAAGTGCTGGCCCAGCACACCTGGATGCTTCATGGAGATACCTCCCATCCTTGCTCTTCAGACCTGTTTACTAGCCTCCATGTGACTACAGCTATGGCAAGGTCCCTCCCCCTCTGCTCCACTGTGAAGATGACTACATAAAGGCTATTTTTCCATAAATGTAGTCGATGAGCAAGGAGGAAGGAAATGCACATGATATGACTTTGCAGATAAAATTAGACCACTTAGGGCTGGTTCTATAGCCTAATGGTTAAGGGAGCTGGATCCCACATATTCAACTGCAGTTCAAATCCTGGCAACCAGTAGCTGGAGAAACACACAGGCACATGTGTGTGCATGCCCCAGATCCCAACCAGATGGAGAAATGGATTGTGGTGTGACCACAACCCATTGGGGGGTGCTTTCTCTTTCCATCTCTCTGTGTGTTTCTCTATCTCTTTCTGGGGAGTGCGCATGCACCTTCTGCCAATTAAAAATAAATAATTAATTAAAAGAATGAAACCGCCAAGGCTAAGAAAGGCTTGCTTTGTAGTCTAGATTCAGCACTATGTCCTCAGTGAATTTTCTCTTTGCGGATTTTTCCTTGATTCAAGCAGTTGTGCTATCAGGTGGCAGGGGTGGGGTTTCGTAAACGTGCCCCATCCCCTGGCCTACATTTGAATCAGGAGGATTCTCTCCTGCTGTGACGTCCTACCTCAGGGATCTGCTTGCTATTACTTTTGCCTTTAGTCACTGAGTCACCAGAATCAACTCTGGCTGGGCTGGGAATGCGCATGGACAGGCCTCATTACAGGAAATGGAAAAGCAAGTCCACGCGGGTTTCTGACAATGCTGGCATTCCTAGGAAGAGGTGTTTCATCTCTGCACTGCTTGGAACCCTGGCTGTCAAGGAATATGTGAATTTAAAGGGTTCACGCAAAATAAAACTGTCACCCGAAAACTACATTGCTTAGGTACGCTGTTGTTTTTTCTATAGCGGCTAATTACAGAGCACTAAATCAATTATTTGTAAGCCCCCCACCCCTAAAGACCTAGCCTCTATAAAGCAGTTATTCCAAAGTTGTCCTTTCTGCCTCTTGCATTGACAAAGAAATGTGTTCTCTGCTTTCCCGAGTGGGAAAACAGTTGGCTCTTTAAATACAGCTCGTAGGACTCTCCCATGGCTAAGAATCATCCATTAAGGAGGAACACAGAGAAATCCTTATGTAAACCCTGCTGTCCCCTGCCATGCCACAATGACCAGATTTCCTGCACTCCAACCTGACACATATCCTGGTAGTGGTGTGCCCCTGCAACTGGTCCATTCAAAGGGAGGGTTTTGAATTGTCCAGTGTCATGTGTTTCCTCCTGCTAGGAGCTCCAGCTTATTACCTGCCTCCTATTGTTGCCCTTGGCCCAGGGGCGCGTTGCACTGGCTCTCCCAAAGAAGAGTAACAATGGCCTGGAGAATTCAGGCCAGAGAGCCAAGAGGAGCCAGATGGCTCTTTCTTTATCTGGTGCCAAGACTGTGACGTTTCTCTGAATGTCAGACATTACACAGACCCTAGAACATTATTACTTGGGCAAAGAAATTTGTCTTCTATTCAGGAAGAAGGACTGGTTATTGTGGGGGTTTTGCAAAATCTCCGTCTTTGCACCGGTTGTTAAATTGTCCTCCATAAAGACCACGCCATAATCTGCCCGGAAGGCCAAAGAAGCATGATGACCTCCAGGTCTACCCCAGTGGTGGGAGAGGAAACAGAACACCCGATATGTCCTTGGCTGAGAAACAGACTGGTGGACATGCTTTCTTGAGGAAGAACTAGAATGTGAACTCAGAGCATTTCCTGCATCTCTTCTGAGCTTCCTAGAAAGTTTTGTATTGCCATTCTACTAAGCTCTGCTGTAGATGACGAGGTATAAGCTGTCTGAAAGGAGTTTTTAGTTTAAACAAGAGGCATGGATTATTTTTGTGTATACATATGTTCACATTTATGAATTAAAACTTTTTATACAGGAAGAGATCCATGAGCCTTGAGGAAATTGTTCCCAGTGAAAACTAGGAATTTTCTGATTCCAGGCTCTGAATTAAAACTTTCCGGTTACCCAGGGAATGATTGTATTCAACTTCAGTTTACACAAGAACTTCCTAAGGAAGTAGAAAGGTTTATGTCTCAAACTTGTATACAAGCAGGCAATTTCTGACTCAGGGAAAGGTAGGTGAGTGTCTGCTGATGACTATGGGAAACTTCCTAGAGTTAATGAACATCTCCCACAGTGGTTATTAGATAATCAAATAGCTGCTGTAAAGAGTGGAATTTAAGTAGAAAACTAGAGTTATATGGACTGTAAGAAAATCTGGAGAAGTAGATTTACTAAGCAAATTATTGCATAGGAAAGAGAGAGTGTAGACCAGAAATCAGCAACTTTTCTATAAAGGACCAGTAGATGATATTAAATATTTTAGCCCTGGTGGGCCATAGGGTCTTTGTCAAAACTATTCAACCCCACTGTGGTAGCGAGAAGTAGTCATAGATAAAGCTACAATGAATGGCATGACTATATTCAAATAAAAGTTTAGTTTTGGAAATGAAAATGAGAATTTCATTCAATTTTCATGTATCAGAAAATATTTTTTTCTAATTTTTTAATCACTTAAAAATATAAAACATTTTTTAGCTCACAGGCTGTATAAAAACAGGCAGTGAACTTTATTGGGTGGTAGTTCTTTGACCCCTGTTGTGACAGTAAACTGTATGAAGCAACACAGGCTACCAGGCCACAACACCCAAGATGGGAATTTATTTTGGAAAATTGCATTGCAATGAAGGCTGTACATAAAGCCTAAATTGTATGAAACAATGAATGCATTTAAGAATTATGAAGAAAAGACCAAAGCTTACCTTTTATATCCACATCCCCCCAACTTCCTCCTCCCCACCCTTCCCACATACAAACCCTGACTTTAAAACCAAGCATGGTTGGAACCAGCAGTTGGCGTAATGGCTAGGTTGCTGGACTCCCATGTAGTCCACTGAGGTTCGAGTCTCACACTTGGTGGCTTAAACTGCCAGGCATGTGTGCGTGCATGCCCAAGATCCCTAGAGGAGAATGGAGGAGAAGGGATTGCAGCGTGGCCATCCCCTCCGGAGGGTGATTTCTCGCTTTCTGTCTCTCTCTGTCTTTCTGGCAAGCACACGTGCCCTATAGCAAAAACCTCTCAAAAAACAAACACAAACACAAACAAACAAACAAACAAACAAAAAAAGAGTGTGATCTACTGTAGTAATTCTAAAGTGCGGTCCCTGGGTCAGCACTCTGAAGAAACTTGTTGGTAATACATGTTCACAGACTCTATCCATGACCTACTGAGTTAGAAACACCAAGGGGTCAGGGCCCAGCGATGTGTACTTTAACAAGTCTTCTAGACTATTCTCAGGAAAACTTAAGTTTGAAAACCATTGGTGTATGGACAAGCAGAGTGAGTTGGTTCTGGGTGTTAATGCAGTTCTGCCACTTTTTTGCTGGATAATCCTGAGCATCAGCCTTAGAATCCTCATTGTGAAAATGAGGTGTGAATTTAAGGGAGAGAAAAGGATTTACAGTCATGCACTGTATAAGAATATCATAGCTAGTGATGGACTGATGGACTGCATATACAACGATGGTCCCATAAGATTATAATAGACTATACCAGATAGCCTAGGTGTGGACTAGGCTATTCCATATAGCCTCGGTGTATGGTAGGCTATATCATAGAGTCTAGGAGCGTCGTAGGCTATATCATAGAGTCTAGGAGTGTCAGAGGCTATCCTGTAGAGTTTAGGAGTATGGTAGGCTATACCATAGAGTCTAGGAGTATCATAGGCTATACTGTAGAGTCTAGGAGTATGGTAGGCTATACCATAGAGTCTAGGAGTATCATAGGCTATACTGTAGAGTCTGGGAGTATGGTAGGCTATACCATAGAGTCTAGGAGTGTAGTAGGCTATACCATAGAGTCTAGGAGTGTAGTAGGCTATACCATAGCATCTAGGAGTGTAGTAGGTATACCACAGAGTCTAGTTGTAGATAGACTATACTTTCTACACTTGTATAAGTCCATTTTATGATGTCTACACAGTGGTGAAATTGCCTAACAATGCATTTCTCTACATGTATTCCTGTCATTGAGCAAGACATGACTGTAGCTAGAAATGGTCTATAGCAACTTCAGCTTTATAAAAAATATATTAATACCAAAGAGAAAAAGCATTCTCAAAACCTCTTCATTTCATTGACCATGGCTAGCAAAAGGAAGACAAAGGCTAAGAGTCAAGTTATGCCAGAGACCTAGAGTGACACCTTTGCTGTCCTGAAGATATTCATGTGTGAACAAGAAGAGCCCAGAATAAAGAATAAAACTGAGTCAGGTGGCAGAGAGTGACTGAGCCCAGAAGATGGGCCTGTGAAGGGGAGCAAAAAGTGACCTCAATGGGAGGGGGGCTCCAAAAATGGAGGAACCCCCTGATACTTAAATAGCCCAAAGAATAGGAAAACTGATGATTGATGCCCAGTTCTGTAGAGACTGGTAAATTTGATGTGTGATGCTGCAAGGCCAAGTCCCTCCATCACTGTTTTTTTTTTGTTTGTTTGTTTGTTTTTTGTTTTTTTTTTAAAAGAGAGATTTTTGCTATAGGGCCCATGCTTTCACTGGAGAGACAGAGAGACAGAAAGTGAGAAATAACCCCCTGGGGTGGGGGTGGCTATGCCACAGTCCCTTCTCCTTCATTCTCCTCTCTGGATTTTGGACAAGCATGCACATGACCCTGATGTGAGTTTTAAGTTGCCAGGTCTGGACTCGAACTGCAGTGCAATAGGTGGGAGTCCAGCAACGTAACCATTATGCCATCTGCTGGTCCCTATCACTGTCTTAAATCTTCAGAGAATGGGGCTGGCAGGTGGCATGGTGTTTAAGGCACTAGACTCCCACATAGCCAAACATGTTTAGAGTCCTAGACCTGGTGGCTTATTTTTTCACTTTCTCTTTCTCCCTCTGTCTCTTGCTGGTCAAATTTTAAAAAAATAATAATAAATTTAAGTTAAATAACTAAAAAAAAAAAAAACTTTGCTGAAGTGACTTAAACCCAGAGCTACTGAGTGGACACTTTTGGAAGGAAATCATGGAGAAGAGCCAGTTCCAGGATTTAGGCCACACATATTAGGGAAATGGGAGAGCTCTTGAGATCCTCATGGGCCTTTCTCTGGAGAGCTCTGGGACTGCACAGAGAAACGGAATAGGAACATGCAGCCAAAGAGTCTTGAGGCTTTCAGCTCCTGGGCACTTCTGGAATCTTGGCTTTGCCATCCAATTTGAGAAAGAGGGGTTAGGCCAATTTTATTACAATCTCAAGTGACAGCGTGACCTCAGTCAACCCTGGATTGCATTGGTGCCTACAGTGGAGGCAGCCAAAGGAACTGAAGTAGGAAACATATGCGAACAGTGGCACATGGAGTTTGGCACTTGGTAGATCCTCCATGATCAATAATCACCATGAGTGCAGTGGTTGTTATTGAAGATTGTTATATTTTGGATTACTAAGCTTGTCTATTTTGACAAGAAATTCTGTTTTCTTTTTTTTTTTTTAATAAAGAAGGATTTGATGGAAAAATCATGCTTCTTCTTGGTTAAATGTTTCTCTTAGCTCTTTATAATCACAGATATTTGCTTGTTGAAACTTGCCATGGTCATAATCCAGGGAGAGCAATCACCTGGGAGTAGCTTGTTTGAAAGCCCCCAGAGAAATCATCCTTCTACCTGTACTGGACTTGAAGAAGGCCCACACAAAGTATTTGTACAAGCAAAATGAGAAATAGCAATTGACTGTTTTAAAAAATAATTAGAATAATAATAATAATGATTGGGGAAAACATAGAAAAGATATTGAATGTTAAAGTGGGGAGATTAATGTCTCTGTACTGACTGACATGCATGGCATTCCCTTTTGAAAAAGCAATGTAATACACTGTAAAGTTATATGTAATTCAATGTAATATAAAGAAGAATATGATGATAATAAAAAATAAATAAATAAATAAAAAGGAAAAAAAAAGAAGGCCCACATAACATCCTAAGAGCACTGACAAGCTGTGGGCCAAATTGGTCCATGTCCCTGCTAAGAAGGGTTTATTCATTTCAAAGTGTGGTTAAAACAAAACAAAACAAAACAAAAAAACAACAACCTACCACTACCAACAGCAACAACAAAAAAGACCTAAAAAAAATAAAAGCCAAAACAAACCAAGGAATATGGAACAGAGATTGCACATGGGCAATAATATTTACTATCTGGTCCTTTAAAGAGAGTTGGCCAAGCCTTGGCTTAGCCCATGGTGGCAGTCAGACCCCACAGTGGGGGAGCGTGTCACAATCTCGGGCAGCTCCAAGGCCAGGGATGCTCCTTGTGCTTCATACCTGGCCAAGTATTTAGTCCAGAGATCACATCATCCTGGTCCCTTGTTAAGGTCCTCAGAGCAAGATTCAGGGAAGAAAAGGGAGCCCAGGTCTCAAAGCTGAGACTGGGAGATGTTGGTGCTACAGATTCACAACTTTCTCTGCCCTCACAAGCCCCGAGAGGGAGTCTCTGGCAGGAAACTTGGCTCAGTCCATGGGAGAGTCAGGAGTGGGGGACTAGAGATAAGGTCACAGTTTGTAAGGGAGATGGGATGTGGGTCTGGTAGTGGGAGAGGACTCATGGGAGAGCCTGGTTCTGGGAGCAGGGGCCTCAGGCAACTCCACTTGCTGCTCCCATAGGACAGGCTGCGGAGACAGGCTACTTCCTCAGGAAGCCTGAGCTCAGGTCAGCAAGATCCTAAATGTACAATACAAGACACCATGCAAATGACCTCTGCCTGCCCTGGTCTGAGTGCCTGGCTCATGATTCTCTCCCCACTGTGACCCGCCACACTGCTGGGAAGAGTTAGAGAACGGCCAGCTCCAAGGCCTTCCTCCCTGCTGCCACCATTGTTTAGACACAACCAGGGGAGTGTTTCCAGTTGCCACATTCAGCAAGTGAAGGTTCTAAGAAAGAAAATGAGATCCAAAAGCTAGATTCCACATTGAATGCTTTTTTTGAATTCCCCCTCTCTTTTTTTTTCTTGTTCCTTTTTGGCACCACGAATATCTCTGCGGAATGGAGTTTGAATAGGGCTCCGTTCTAGGGGAAAAATCCCACTGCCTGTTTCAAGGCTGAGTTTGTAGGCCAAAACATACAGGGCCCTGGGTGGCAGTGCTGGCCCAAGAGTGCCCTGAGCCACTTTAGAAAGTCACAGGATGTCACCCGAACAAGATCTTGGTGCCAGATAAGTGACTACCCTGAGCCCTGGGTGCTTTGGGGGTAGGCTCTAGCATTGGCTGTGGGACTGGCAGTGGTTGAAGGGCCTGAGTCTGGTATCAAGATGCTGGAGCCATGCAAGGATGGGGCCTACATCAGAGATGCTCTCCACCATGGGAGTCGATGGGGCTACAGGTTGTTTCCCTGGCAACTTCCAGAAGGAGGGAGGTCAAGTTAGGGGAAGGTTGTTGTACACTCTTTAGCAGAGGGGACCTTGTCTATTTTAGTCCCTGCTGAATTCCCACTGCCTCTAACAGTGTGTGCCTCATGGAAAATGCTCAAATATGTGTTGATATTTGGTATGTTGAAAGTCCTGTTTTTAAAGGGAAACTATTTTATAAAATAGGGTGAATCACTTCCCGGGTAGGTTGGTTCAACAATCTATTCTGAAAATTCTTTCCCTCTAAACACAAATACTCAATTTGATTGAGCCTCTTCTGGGTGATTAACCCTGTGGTAGAAAGAAAGAAACATACTAGACTCGGGTAGCTACACCGTAGGTGAGTAATGAATCACCAACCCATGTTCTTGCCAACCCACCTCTCAAACTTGACTCTACACCACTCTAGCTTAAACTTCCATTTAGCCCCACTCTGTGTCTCACATGTAGTGGTAGCTCAATAGACTAATTTGTCCAAAGGAGTTATTAAGATCCGGGTTCAAATCCTGACTCTGCCACTTCTTAGTGGTAAGACCTTAGTTAGCCAAGTTATTTTAATGCTCTCTTTCTCAGTTTTTCATCTTTGAAATGGAGATAATAATGATACCCATCTCAGACTGCAATTATGAAGAGAAATGGAATACATGATTTCATGTTTCATTTTTTATGTAAATGGGATTAATAGAAGAGTGACTGGAACAGAGTAGGCGTTTTATAGATTTTAGCTATTATTTATTTATTTTTGTATTCTATACCTGGGAATAAAGGCATATCTCTCCAATCATTATGAGGCTCAGTTCAGCCATTACAATTCTTCCTTACATTGCAGCATCATTGAACATTTTTCCTCTTAGGAATGCCTTATTTTTCTATGATAACATGTGTATATATCTGTCCTTAGAGTCTCACCTTGTCAGCTCCAAAGTCTGCCTTTCCTCCTTACTGAGAGCTGCTTAAAGTTAGGGCACTGTTTTACCTATCCCCTTTTCTCCCAGTTATGTAATTTTTGATTATGTTGGGAGCTCAAGTGTTTGCTGAATACATAAGTGGAAATGTAATGTTATATTATTAAGGGATAGAGTATTATGGTAACTGGGACTTACTTGAAGTCAGAGAAGATGAGAAATGCACTGAAGTTCTTGGGATCTATTCAAAGGAGAAGGAAGAACACTTTGACAAGAAGTGAAAGTCTGTATATTACATTTATGTAGTCTGAATGTTTGCATGTCCCAAATTGAAATCCTAACTAAAGGTGATGGTATTTGGAGGTAAGGCCTTTGGAAGGTGATTAGGTCATGAAGGCAGAGCCCTCACAAAAGAGATTAGTGCCTAATTAAAGAAACTCCAGAGAGCTAGTTAGCTCTTTCATCATGTGAGGACACAGAGGGATAACACCATTTGTGAACCAGAAAGTGGGTCCTCACTGTACCTCGAATCTGCCAGCACCTTGATCTTGGACTTCTCAACTTAGAGAACTGTGAGAAATCAATGTGTATGTTCATTATTTATCAAGTTTATGGTATTTTATTATAGTAGGCCAGATGGACTAAGATAACATGCTTATATTATCTATTATTTACTTTAACAATGTGTTGATAATCTGTTTTTAAATTTGTTTAGTTGATACCCTAAGTAGAGTTATTTTGCATTTGAAGTTTGCTAATACTCCTAGGGTATTTTGGGGTAGTTCTTATAGTACTGGACTATGCTATATTTACTTCCAACTAATGCAAGAAGATTTGTTAATTAGTATACTGGGTGTTAGATTTCATCTTTTTATTGGTGGGATAAGTGAAGTGTGTTGGATTGCTCAGTAAAGTTGTATAGGCATCCTAGCCTTTGCACAGAGTATTACCAGCTCATACCCTTTGGAATAGCCCCCAGGTCTTAGAATTCCACTAGATTTTGTGTCTATCTGCTTAAGGAGACTTCTTTCATCTGACCAATTAACTGAATCCTGCTGTTAGCTTCTTGTCACATCTGCTTCTAGTGAAAAAACAGAGCTGAGACAAACTGGGTGGTCTGAGGTTTGCTGGGCTTATGAACTAGATTATCTGATGTCTTGTTCCTTCTAGATGAGAAACATCTGTGTATCGGAATTTGGTATGAGGTTGCTTTGCTTTGTTACAGTTCACCTGATCGAGAAATGGTGGAGGTCTATGGACCCACCACCCTAAATGTGCCAGATCTTGTCTGGTCTTGGAAGATAAGCAGAGTTGGTCCTGGTTTAGTACTTAGATGGGAGAGCTAGGGTTGGGAAGACTATGGCCCTTACCTTAAACAATGAAGACTGCCAGAAGGTTAAAATCCTAATGCAATAACAGTGAATGACCAAGGGTGCAGGTCAACCTGAAAGACTAGCAATGAATATGGAATTACAAGGATGTGTGGGAGGAACCCAAAGGAGAATTAGCAAGATTTGGTGGCTGATTGAATACGGTGACAAGGGCAAGGGTATGTCAAAACAAGACCATATAGGTGTAGAGATAAATAAGTTAATAAAGTACATTGCAGAGCTCTGTGATTCTCATAACAACCTGAAAAGTGGACTGGGCAGTTAACAGACATAGAGATGTAGAGCTATAAAAAAGTCTCTTTTCATTGTGGCTCATAGATTCAAAGATTTTAAGGCTAGAAGACAGAGAAAAATAGATTGAGAGAGAAAGCAAAGAGGGTCAAGGCAAAGGGAAAGAGGAGTGGGGGGAGGAGACAGGTTATGAGAAATAGAGGGGTAGCTCCCTCAATAGAGGGAAGATGAGCCCCTCTGATGAGGAGCCTTTCACTTACCTGTGGGTGCTGACATTGACTCCTCATGTGGGAGAAGCAGTATCTCTGTCCACCAAGGGTCAGTCTCCTCAACCCCAGCTCTCCCACCTAAGTCTGAGGACAGTTCTGCATGGGATTCCAAGATGTCCCTGTGGCTCACACTCCAGACTTTCTTGAGTCCTCCCTTCTGCTTGGGGCTTCCTGTTTCACCCCAAAACTGCCCCCATTCAGAAATAAAGAGGGCATCCTGCCCTACAACTTATCTTGGGTAAAAGAATCTTCATGAATCAAGAGAAAGGAAGAAAGCAAAGCCATAGGACATATTTTTATTGGATTTGTTACTGTTGACTCTTGGTGACTTCCCTGAGTGGGATACAACAGATCCTTTATGGTCATTAGAGCTGCCTAGTTGAGCAAAACCTCCTATCTCAGCATCTTCCTGCTATTTTGAAAAGTAAGTAAATAAATAGTAGTCCATTCTCTATTATTGATGTCCATAGCACCATAGGACAAAAGAGCACACAAAACACCTACATTTGCTTTTTATTTGTCATCACTTTTTAATTTAGATCAGTGGTTTCCAATGTTCCTGGGGAGACTTTTAAATATACAGATTCCTGGGCCTGGCACCTGCTTGTTCTGACTTTGTAGATATAAAAGAGAGACTGTTTCCTTTCAGGGAGTCAGCTGTGTTTATGTTGAAGGAACCTTTGTGCCTTTGTTCTAGGACAGACTACAGGCTTGAGTGAAGATAGAACTTTCCTTGTGCTCTTTGCCAGTGTTCATGTGGTCTTGTTTGGTTGGAGCCACCCATCAGATTAGTAACACATTGCCTTCAGGCCTGGGCTAGCTCTGTTCTCCACGCATACTTTCTCAACTTTTCCATTTGACCTCAGCCTTCTGTTTCTAAATTGGCCTTGACAGATTTAGAAGGTGCCTTGGAGACATTTCTGTGCCCAGTGAACAATGAAACTTGGCGTGGGGCTCTGAGCATGAGGGCCGATGAGCAAGAGTATGGTCTGGGCTTCTGAGAGTAGTGCATAACAAAGAAACTGACCAGGAAAAGACACTTTGGGAAAAAATGTTAGGTTATCTGAGAAGTGCAGGCAGAATCTAATCAGATGCCTTGCCTCCTTTTGAGGCCCAAAAAAGCAGCCTGGGGAAAGAGCTGGAGAAGTTGCAAACTTTACAAGAGGACTTCAGAAAGTTTGTGGAAAAACAGAATTAAAGTAAAATTAATTTTGCTACAAACATTTTTGAAATCCGTGCAGAATGTTTTCATAATATACTTTCTTCATAAACTTTTTGAAGACCTCTCTAAGTTCATTTTTGTTTTTTAATTCTTCCAGCTAGAAGCTAACTTTCCAGGTGAGATGTAAATATTCACGGGTAGGCTGTGTAAGTCTTCTTAGGGCCTCACACTGAACTGGGAGGATCTAATATACTCTTGGGCCTGGTTAGTACTTGGATGGGAGAGGCCAGGGTGGGGAAACTGTGGCTCTCACCTTCTCTAACCCACTCCTCTGGGCTGTTGTGAGGATCACAGAGATCTGTGCAATGTGCTTTGTGAACTTATTTATCTTCACACACATAGGTTCTTGTTTTGACATATACTTTCTCTTGCCACCATATTCAGTTGCTGCCAAATCTTACTGATTCTCCTTTGGGTCCCTTCCACACGTCTTGGTTTTTCCATATTCATTGCTAGTACTGCTCTCCAAACATAGTCCTTCAAGTTGACTTGCACCTCTGTCAGTCATTATGATGGCATTAGGTTCCTAGCCTTCTGGCAGTTTTCAGTGGTTAGAGGAGGTGAGGGCGATAGTCTCCTCACTCCCACCTCATCCGTCTAGGTCCTAAACAGGTCCTATGAGTATATTAGATCCTCTCATGAAATCAGGGAAGAGAATGAATGTTTGTAAAAGAAAAGCAGAAGGGGTGATGGTTGGAAGCCAGGAAGCCACCCTCGGGCTTTTCGGAACCTGCCTACATTGAGAAGGGGACAGGGCAGATGCACACGCAGCAGGCTGATGACACAGGAACCTGGGCTGACGTGTTCTTTGGGAAATGTTTCACACGCATGCATGAATGTCCCCTGTTTCTTGAAGTCTTTATCATTCTGGCATCCCTTGGTAATGTATTTTTTAAAACGAGGGAAGCCTCAGTAGTGTGCTTGATATTTATATAAATTATGCAGGAAACGACACTGTCATCACTGACTCTAGATCTTTAAAATTATAGTCAAAATATATAAAATATACCTTTTTAACTGTGTGCTTTGATGGCATTAAGTATATTAGCATAGTCACACAATTATTATCACTATCCACTGTCAGAGCTTTGTCATTATCTCATTGAACACTAACTTCCCAGTCCTTCCCACCCCTAGTCCCTGTCAACAGCTGTCCCACTTTCTATATCTATGAGTTATTCTGGAATTTTATAATATGGATCCTTCAAGGTACCCCAAAGTAAGCCCTCTCTCCTTGGGTAAAACAGATGGTCTCCTCTGGTGACAATATATTTTTTCTGTGTGTGTCTCCAAAAGCCCTTTGCTGACTGTCAATGTCTCCCTCACTCTTCCCAGCCAAGAAGTTTATAATCTGCAGATTTATAAGCAAGGAGTGGAAGAAACTAGTTTCTCCCAGGAGAGCCCTGGAATCTAGTAGATACCAAACGAGTTCCTGAAAGGTGGCGCTTAGTCACTGGGCCAACTGTGAGCTGTCCCCTTGATTTTCCTTTGACTCCATCTTCTCCTTAGAGAATCCCAATACCAACAAACATTGGCAGAAAATAAAATTGCCTTGGCAGTTTCTGTGCCCTCAGCTCTCCATCACAGGGCTATAGCCTTTCAGGAGAAAAGTCTCTTCAGCTCCAGCCCTTTCCTTGGTTCTGCTGTTGCCCAGTTTTATCTGGTGGGTGCTAAAGTGAAGGGCCTGGGGCCCATTATTTGTAGGAGAGTTAGATCAGTTTCACTGGACTGGGAGTTGAATGTCTTGCTGGGAACTAGTGGGTGTGCTAATGGAATTAACCGTGAGAGGTCACTGGGCAGCTCCAGTTGTTTAGCCATACACAGGATCCAAAGGACCCATCTGATTTGAAAACCACAACAAATAGCAAGGCAGATCACTCCAGTCTGGTACAAGTTGGGTCTCTCGCCAACCCTCCAGCTCTTAGGGAGGTGGGTTCAAGGTAGCTAATAAGTAACTTGATTGTGATTTTTATTTAGCTACGTGAACTTAACAGGTAGCTTAATTGCAGTTGCATAAGTGAACCATGTAATCACAAATTGGGCCCTTTACATCTGTCACCTGCCACCAAGAAGAATGCTCTGAGTGAAGATCTTTATTTTTGCTTACGTTAATATTGAATCAAAGACGTTTATAAAATAAGAAAAGTGAGGAGAGTAAGGTGTTTTTTTCTCTTTTGTTTTAAAGCAAAAACCTTGAGATCCCATCTTGCCAAAACCCACCAGCACCTGTCCCCTTCTCTTCTGGATTCCTCTGTTAACTTGTCAATGGGTATCTAAGTCCCAGCTGCTACTGACTATTGATCGACCTCCTTGTTTAATTACCCAGCAGAGTGTATTCTCAACTAATCAATTTTGCTCCTGAAATGCCAGCGTCCTGCTCCAGAGGGAGGAGGGGATCAATTAATCCTTGTTTGTTTTTTAATTCCTGTTCCGAACATAGTACATTCACACACAGGTTAATTTTTAAATCCACTCTCCTCTTACTTCACTGCTTTCTTTAATTCACCCTGGAAACTTCAGTGACCCTAAAACCCTATCAACCTCTTCTTATTGCTTATGCAGCCTCATTAAATAGCTTAGCAAATACCTGACTTGGTCATTTCCCAGATTTCTGCAGGTAACAATCGTCCAAAGTCCCTTACTTTTTAGTTCCGTCTGAAGTCCCTTGGGGCAGAGGTGTTCAGAACTGCTGACGCTTCTCCATCTTCCCCTCAAGCAGGGGAAGGTGAGGAGAGGCCTTCTTTCCATTTACCACTGGAGGATTTGTTCCCAGTCCTTTTCTTATCAGATCCAGCAAATCCGTAAGCCCAGATCCCATGGAATTTTAAGGGCTTCTAAGCAAGAGTATGCATTACATATTAAGAGCCTATACAAAAAAAAAAAAAAAAAGAGCCTATACAAACACAGATGAGCTGAAGGAACAGGTGGTCTACCAGTTGATAGTGACCTTTCTAGGCAGGAAAACAAACATATCACTTTTTTTGTTTAATGCTGCTTTTTCATTTAAATTTAGGCTCAAAATGCCTACATAATATCAGGTATGCAGCATGGTAGTCAGCAGAGGAGGAGTCCACTCTATGCTTACATAGCATCCTTGATTCTACTATGCAGCTGGGTGTCCAAAGAATCCATGGGGTCGGGAATTTAGACACTTGGGAGCCCAAGCACCTGGTCCCATCTCCGCATAGAGAAGAGATCCATTGGAGATCTGGACTGGTTTGGTCTGGTGGGCTCTGAGCCATGTGTGAACACAGCAGCTTCTAGTTCAGTTTGCTTAGGCATAACCTTGAAGTCGAAGATCAGTCAGAAAAGCTTTAAGGAGCTCTATTGGGAATCTTTTATAGCATCTGAGCAGTCTGCCTGTATTTGGCTAATGTGTGTTTCCTTTCGCCTGATAGAGTGCAAAATGCCTTCAAACCAAGGAAGGGGTCCCCGAGGGACTTGCACTCCATTCTTTCCCAGGATATTAATGCCGTGGGACTTGGCTGCTTTCAGCTTCTAAGCAGTGTGACTCTGACTACGAAGGCAACATTCAACCTCGAGGGTCTTTGATCTTGTATTTTTCTGCTGGGGTATTTAATATGAAGACTAAAAATAAATAGGCTAATGGAGACTTCTTCATAAGGCCACTCAAAAATACCACAAACTCCTAGGAATAAGCAACTTCTGGTCATGGTATCTGAGAGAGGTTAAGTGGAGACAGCACAGGAGGCTTCCCAGTCACGCTTCCCAGGCACAGCTGTAAGCTGTAAGTGTCCTGTCAGCCATGACTCTTGCAAGTCTGACCCTATTCAAATTGCTCCAGGAGGTGCCAATAGTGTGTTAGGGATGTAGAAAAGGTTGCATTATGTATGAAAACACATTACACTGGAGTTAGAGTATAGACCAATGCCATAAAGCAAGGGCTTCTGGGAGACAGCAGTTCCCAAGCTTCAGGCTTTCTGCTTTCAGATTTATAGCGCTTCTACGGGGCTTCTTGCTGCACCAATTCATGTTATTTCCAGGGTTTTCATGTCTTTATCCTCCTATCATTCCAATCCTATCCAAAAAGTCACCATGTAGAGTAAGAGCAGAGGAGCATGTGTAAACTTAAGACAACTGATCAAAAACAAAATACTAAGCTCCTAGGAAGGGGTCCAGAGTCTTTCTTCCATTACATGTAAAAACAATTTGGTGACTTCAACAATTGAAACTGTTTAAAAGGATACTATATGCATAAATGTTTGGGTTACAGTTTCAGTACCTTTAAAATCCAGGGTGATAACCTAGCGGTGATTTTGGCTTATGCAAAATCTAAGTTGTGCAAAACTGTGTGGAAGGGAACAATTACATAAGCTAGGACACACTAGTGTTCAAGTATGGGTGGTCGACTGGACCAAATTAGTGTATTAGTGCCTAAACCCCAAATTAGAGAGGTAGCAAAAAAGCCCCTTACACATGCATATACACATGTACATATACATTATTACACACATCTGCTTGTTTGGTTGTTTAATATCTTTTGTCTCAGCTTGAAGTCCCCTGAAAGAAAATCTTAAGAAAGGCTTGCCTGCCAGTAATTTACCTGCAGTTCACATGATCCTGGGACTGGGGGTGAAGGACAGGGCAGGGAGAGCCAAGATGAGGAAGTAGGAAGAACCAACATAAGCATGCATTATCCAGTTGGTCACTCACTGTTCCATGCATCTCATGCTCAGCCCTGCTAGAACCTTCCGAGAAGCCTCATGAAATGCTCTCAAACTGGCTGCCCAAGGGGCCAAAAGGAGAAGCATTTACCCAAGAGTCCATTTCCACTAGCTAAATGTAGTCCCCTGATCTCCTTCCAACATATACTCTGGGTGGCTTGTGTGAGTAGGGAGCAGTTTCTTGTTAAAGAAACTCCAGGGCCAGAAGCAGAAATGGAGGAAAACCCAGCATGAGGCACTCAACATGGGTGTATCTCCAGGAAGCTGTTAAAGCCCAAGTGGACCTGGACACTGTAGCCATGGCTGGGGCAGGGGTGAGGTCAAGAGGAATCTGGAGGAGTGATGCTGCATCCAATGTACCTAATACTCGTAGTGAGCAGGGAAAAGGAAGATGAAGAATGGTCCAGGCTTTTGAGTGGAGAGAATATTATGAGCAGGAGGCCATATCTAACCCCAAATCGTGGTTAGGCAAGTATAAGCACGTTTAGAGAGACAGATTTCTTTAGTGACTGGCATCTTAACTCTAGAAAAATATATTGAAAATTGATACTATCTGAAAATCTGAGGAGATTATCTTTGGTACAAAAAATGATGCTTCATCCATTGTTAATTAGTTCACTAGGAAATGAAACTGAGTAAGGAAGCACGTCTCAAGGCAACCATCAGAGATCTGGAACATCAGCATACTTCAGTCAAGATGGGGCCAGGGCCTGCATTTCCTGTCACCAGAGGTACCAGATCTGGAAATAGTTGTCTGAAATATTGAATACAAAATGGTGCCTTAGAACTGTGGGACCTGGACCAGCAGATGGTATAATGGTTATGTCGCTGGACTCCCATGTAGTTGACAGCAGTTTGAGTCCCGGACCTGGTGGCTTAAAGCTCATGCTGTCACGTGTGCATATGTGCCCAAGATCCCTAGAGGAGAATGGAGGAGAAGGAATTGTAGTGTGGTCATCCCCCTTGGGGGACTATTTCTTGTTTTCTGTCTCTTCCTGTCTTTCTGGTGAGCACATGTGTCCTATAACAAAAGTCTCTCTTAAAAAAAGATAAAGTATTATGGGACCTTTCTGCCAGGATTGTTCTGAGGCGTGTTATGTCTTACCTCTCTTTCCTATGGATGAGGAAAACTAGGAAGCTGAGAGGAGAAATATCTGCCCAAGCTCCCACTGTAGGTCAGTAAAGAGTTGGGAACCAGAACCCCCATGGTTAATAAGGGACTCTGTATGAAAGTAAGAAAAAGAACCAAAAAACATCTTGAACAGTTTGGGGGTTCACTGTTCTCACATGGTGAGAGATCCAGAGGTAGACAGTTGCTGACATCGACTCAGTCGTTAAGGCACTGGGCCATGGTCTCTTCCACTCTCTGGCCTTTCCCTCAGGGCAAATGCAAGATGGCTGTTGCAGGAAGGCAGTTCAGCACCAAGAAAGGCAAAGGCCTGAGAGCCCCGCCAATAACTTCTGTTTAATTTGTATTTGTTAGGACTGTGTTCCATGAGCTCCTATATTCCTGAGTGACTCTGGGAAGTACATTTCCTTCAGCTGGGCATACTACATCACGTCAGATCTCCTAGTCGGGAAGAATGATGGAATGGATACTGGGTGAGCACCTAGCCAGTATTAGTAGCTACCTACAGTGGGCCACCAGAAAACCATCCATGTTTCCTCCCCTCCAGATATTTGACAGGAGACAGGTGTGATGAAAACTGTAATAAATGTGCCAACCTGCGTTATGTGTGATGCTAGGTCCTATTGACCACTGAACTTTCCCTTGTGTTTCTAGCAGAAATTCTTTTCTATGAGGTCAGTGTTCAAATAAAGCAATGGATATCATAGGAAATTTTCAAATGGGACCTTCCTCCTTTTTCAAACTTCCCCCAAAGACCTAAGAAGGCAGAGAGTCTGTTCTGCAGAAGTCTGAGGCATTGGTATGACATCCAGAGCTTGAATAGAGAATAGAATGGAGCTTGGATAGGAACAACTTCCATGTGAGCTGCTGTGTTGCTATTAAGACTATATTTTGGACTCACTATGTGGTACAGAAGTTGAGATGTTCATTTGCATCAGGAGAGAAACAGATAGATGTTCCATATATGTGTTGCCTAAAATGGCAACAGCTACAGAATACATGTGATACAAAGGGGGTAAAAACTGGAATATATAAAATGCTAAAATATCAGGAGGTGATGGTTACAGTAGAGAACAGCTTCTTTTGAGGCCAAATTATAGAACTTTATGTGGCTTGTTTTCTTCTCCCAGAATCTGGCTGAAGGTCTGCAGATATCAATAGACGCAGTGCACTGTTTTTTATTTCCAGGGATTCTGAAATAACAAATTCTTATCTGTCAAATATAATGCCTTTCTCATGCCACAGATTGGGAGAAAATATTTTCGCAATGCATATCTCATAAAGGACTTGTATTCAGAGTATATAAAACATTCTTGCCATGTAATAATAACAAGAAAAACAATTTGATTTAAAAAAGGGCAGAAGATCTAAGTAGAAACTTCATTTCAGAAAATGTGCAGATGACAAAAAAAAATAACTGAAAAGAGACTCAATTTCATTAATAATTAGGGAGACAAAATTAAAACTACAACAAGATACCATTATTTACCCACTAGAAATAAACAAAATTAAAATGATTGAGAATGCGGGAACCAGCAGTTAGCGTAATGGCTATGTTGCTGGACTCCAACGTAGTCGACCGCGGTTCGCGTCTCGGACCCGGTGGCTTACAACTCACGCCAGGTGCGTGTGCGTGTGTGCCCAAGATCCCGAGAGGAGAATGGAGGAGAAGGGATTGCGGCGTGACCATCCCCCCTGGGGGGTGATTTCTCGCTTTCTGATTGAGAATGCCAGGTGTTGCTGAGAGTGTGGAGCTACTGGAACGCTTATGTGCTACTGATGGGAATGTAAAATCATATAGCTACTTTGATAAGGTCTGAAAGTTTCTTACCATGTTAAACACACTTCTTATATGACCCAGCAATCCCACTAGTTATTATTTTTCTTAATAACCCCAAGCTGGAAACAACCTAAACAACCTAAATGTCCACCAACTGATGAAAGGATAGTCCATTGTATGTAAATCCACATAATGCAATATGATGCAATGAACTACTGATACATATAGCCACATGGGTAAATCTCAAAATCATTGTATGGGGGGCTGGATGGTGGCACAAGAGTAAGATGCTCTGCAAGGCTGACCAGGTGGGAAGGTTCTGAGTGTAGTGTGCTAGACATTTGTATGTCTATCACGGTCTGAGGTTATCTGGGGCTGGGGTGACTGCAGCATTGAGTTTTGTTGGGAGTGCTTTAGCTCTCTCTCTTAACTGTCTATCTTGCTCATGGAAGAAATAAAGAAAGAAAAAAAAAACTTTAAAAAAAGAAGAAGAAAAAGCAATATTCTAAATTTTAAAATAAGGCATAAAAGACTAAATGCTGTGTGTATTGAAGGGAAATAATAATATCTATTTTCCCCTCAACCATTATAGCCATTATAGATTCCTAGTTGGAATGGATACCTGTAACAAAAGACAGGTTAACAAGAAAAAAAAGTTTTATTAACATACACACACACACATACACACATACATATATATAAAATACCCAGGGAATAAGTAGTTCTCAGTGGCTTAAATTCCAGCATATATAGCATCCTAAACAAAGAATAGTAAGATTTAGAGAAATCGTAAAACTAAGGAAAAGGACTTTGAGTCTTTAAGGCTAGCAACTCCTGGGAAGGCAAATAAATGATAGGCAAAGGCTACTTAGTAAAGCTTATTAGTGTAGGTTCTTCCAGTTCCATCCAGGCTGATAAGCGTCTAAAGGTGTTTTTCAGTGGTTAATCTTTGTACTCCCTGGTAGAAGGAGGGGCAAGATTAACTCGATCTTCGTAAATCTATGTCCTACTTTCAGGCAGAGAGCTTCCTGTACTTGCTTTTTCCTAATTGCCTTCAGCTCAATGGTCCTTATTTGGAGATGGCATGTTCTTGTCTCCCACATTTTGAAGATCTAGAAAAGGCAAAACCAGTGGAAGAAAGTAGATCAATGGTTGCTAGATGCTGAGTAGGGAGAAGGCAAGGGGGCATTAGAGAACTTTTGGGGGTGATCGAAATGTTCTGTATCTTGACTTTGCTAATGGTAGGCAATATCAGGGCTAAGCAATCAATACCCCAAAGTATGGTGCTTTTGCATACTGAGTCCTTTGACCTGAAGGACAGTGAAACGGCCTCAGGAGTAAAGTCTCTTCTTAACCTCTCCTGCCCTTTCTCTTGCTCTTCTTTCTTCCCCAAAGTAGGCCATATACACCAGAATTCTTCTTCCCCAAGATGGGTCACAGAGGCTAGAAATGTCACTCTAACCTCCTCCCACCTTTCTGTGTAATTGCTGACTGTAAAGAATTTTTTGACCCATCTTGTTTGAGAGTAGGTCATAAGACCGTCATTCCAGAAGGGGTCCCATTCTCTACCCAAGGGAGAATTATTATACAGAAAGAGTCCAAGAAGAATCCAGTTCCACAGACCTCAATGGTTTCCCCACTTGGTTCATTACCATCAAGTTATTCCTTTTTCTCCCATCACATTTCCACATGACTGTCTACTCTTCATCTGATTTAAGTATAAAAGTGGGCAGTCTTCTGTTGGGCCTTTTCATGTTTATTTATGAAGTCCCCCATGTCTTGTAAAACTTTGATGAAGTAAATTTGTTAGCATTTCTTTTGTTAACCTGCCTTTTAAAAATAGAAGTTGTTGACTGTGACCCTTATGATGTGTGAGAAAAGGTATCACACCGTTCCACTCATATATGATTCCCTGTTTATGATGATTTGACTTAACCATTTTTGGACTTTAGAATGGGTTTGTTGGGACATGCCACATCCTAAATTGAGGAGCATCTGTATATATATTTGCTCAAACTCATCATATATATAAATTATAGTTCAATAAAGTTGATTAAAAAGATTATACCCTTCTTGATCATTGTTTGAAACCCCAGCTTTTGAGTAGAACAAAAGACACTTTCACACTGTAAAACTCAGTTTAGAGCCAGGTCAAGGAGCAAGGAACATCCTGAGGATTTTTTGGTCATAGGTATTAAAAGGTAATTTTAGAAAATAATGAATATTACTGTCATGTGGATATAAAAATGAATTCATGTTAAACATTTAACTTTACTCATAATGACAGAAACAGGCAGAAACAGGAATAAGATAACGAATAAAATTAGAAAGAGTAAAGGAACGTTGAAATGAATGTGCAAACAGAGGCAAATTTGGTTTCCCCACAGCGATCCTGCCACGGGACAATATTCGTTTGTGTGTCTATAGACAAGATTCTCTTGCATTGCTTTTACCTCCACTTAATGCATTTGTAAAATATTTCCCATAGAATCAGAATCAGATTGTAGGGAAGGTTATGCTACAGACAATGCCTATTTTTCCATTGAAAAACAAAAAATGTTTTCCTACCTTGGGATTCTGGAAAGTCTTCCTAGAACTGCATTGTAAAAGCAGCTGCCTTTTTTTGTTATAGATTTTACAACCACCTTTCATAGCTCTCTCAGGCTCTATCTCTACTCTTAAGGTGAATACAACAGTAAAATTCCCTTTCCTCTTGCAGAATTCATTTGTTAAATAACACTTCAATAGGATTCAGATTTATTTTTCTGAATACTTTGAAAATCTTTGGTTTTCTGCCTCAACTGGCAAGTGGCCTCTTGTATACCAATTGTACTCACGTAGCTTGTGAGAATAAATAGGCAGACTGATCCCAAAGCACATCACTTGCTCAAGGTAAGGTTCTTACCTCTTAAAGTCATTCCATTGCTCCATTCTCTAGGCTCCAAAGGCCAGAAGAGGGTGATAAATCATACTAATATCCATACTTTCACGGCTTTGGAACATAAGTGCTCACTTGCAAAACTTTCATATTTTCTTGGATCGATTTTTATTACAAATCCTCTTCCCTATAGTAATAGCACCATCTATAAGAAGATAGTTGAAATAAACTTCCTACATATATTTTTTAATATAAGCCCCAATAACCAAATATCTGAATAAAATACAAGTGATTTTCAAGTTCAATTTGTGTTAGAATATGATGATTAAGGACAGAAAGAGTAGCCAGGCAAGCTTTAGCTTAATCCTTGCTCTAGCTATACTGTATGACTTTGAGCAAGTTTCCTAACCTCTACAAGACTTCCTTTTCTCTAATGAGGTTTTTTTTTTTTTTTTTTAATAGTTATTTTATTTATTCATTCATTTCTTAATTTGACCAGAGAGAGACAGAGGGTGAGAGTGATAGAGAGAGCAAGTGAGAAAGCAAGCCACCACCAGATCCAGGACTTGAACCCTGGTCAGCCATGTGGGAATGTCCAGCACCTTAACCACCACGCCACCTGCTGGTCCCCTCTAATGAGGTTTTTATGAGATGTAATAGAAATGCATACAAAACACTTAGAATAGTGACTGGTATATGTAGAGTAGATGATGAAAGAACTATAAATTACAGAAAAGGATACCAGTAGGGAGGGCAGAATTATCTGTTTGTTCACTGCATATTGAAGATAGGGCTAACCTCCGAGTGATTTAAAGTTGGCAATGATCTAACTCAATGTACATTGTAAGAAATAAAGTTCTAGTAGTGATGTCGACTAGAAGAAGCCAGGCTACATGTAGAGAAAAGCTGTCAGGAAGTGATGGTAGTCATTGGTGAGAGATTATGAGGGCGGAGCTGAAATGATCATGGAAGGATGATTTCACTGTTTTAGGAAGACTTTGGTGAACACTTTGGGATAGGCAAGTGGGAGATGAATTTTGAGATGACGTAGAAAAGGATTCCCAGGGTTGTGGGTTCACTAGTATTACCTTAAATCAAGAAAGTAAATATCAGAAGAAGAGTAGATATTAGGGTAAAGAAAACTTTCAGCTGTGGACATTGCTTTTTTGGGTATGTACATTATCTCAGTGGAACCTCCTGTAGGCAGATATCAAATGATTATAGATCCTGGAAAAGACCACCGATATGAATTTGTCTTTTACTGGGAAAGCTGTGTTGTATGAGAGAAAACCTTGAATGTGGAGGATATTACCCAGTTACATATGTTGGACAAAGGCAGAAATACCAAGGATACATCCTAAGGGAACCCTAAAAAGCAGGAGTTAAATGGAAAAAAAAAAAAAAAAAAGAATTAACACATGAAATAGACTGAGTGGCCAGAGGTAGAGAGAAAAACAGCAGCGTGAAACCTAAATGGAAAGGGATTTTCAAAGCAAGGAGTCATTACTGATCAGAATGTTCCATAAAGGTGAATAAAACGTAAAGCATGGGGAGAAGCCATTGTCCTTCTTGATGATTCCTAAGGCATGGTCATGTTATCCCAGGTATCTTTGGTGCAGCTGGAGAATGATGAGTCCTGTGGTCTAAAGAGAGAACTGGAGGTGAGAGAGTCAACAGCGAGTGCTGACCAGCATTTCTGGAGGCTTGGTCGGGAAGACGGGAGAGGAAAGGTGAGCACTTGAAGAAGACATGGGGCCAGAATAGGGTTACTGTCAATGTTGATGGATGGTTGCTATTGGAGGGAAAAGTACCACACAAAGAGCCTTTCCAGAAAGATAGCTGAGGAGGGCAATGATGCTGTGACCAAGGACAATGTTCCAGGTCTGGCCTTGCATTTAGTGGTCTTACCTAGAACAAAATAGTAATTCTAATTGTGGATATCAATGAAGATGGTAACCCTGAGGCCAAACAGATGTATCTAGAGGAAAGAACATTCTTGGGATGCCTTCACCATTCAGGCGAGTGTTCAGTGGTGGGGTCATGGACTGGGTGACAAACTCTGCTCTGGGTTCCAGATTTCTCACTCCTGCCCTTATGAACCTCATCTTACACAGTACTAGACTTGCATAGACTGAGAGGCTACTGCTCGACACACATGACGTGATCCTTACTTTCTGTTCCAAGGCATAATCTGCAGCACAAGGCGTATGCTTTCCTTTCCTTGGTGAGAGTCCTAAGAACAACCGAGGCAGTGTTAGCAGGCAGTGATCATGAAGGATTATTCAAATCTGTCTTCACCTTTGGTATTACAACATCCTTAAGTTTTCTGAAAACATTTTAGAATCATTTCTGGGTAATAATGGAAATCAGAGCTGGATTTGATTTTCAGGATGAGGAAGTATTGATAATTACTATTGTTTTGCTTCTGTTTCCATAGCAAATTGAAACTTTTAAAAAAAAGTTTCTTTCTTTCCTTCATGAGAGAGATAAAGAGAAAGATAGAGAGAAAGGTACCCTCGACAGTGTCTCTCCACACTGCGAACTTCCCCCAGCCTCCCAATCAGCCAGGATCAAGGACATGTGGGTTCACCCAGTGTGCTCAGGCCAAATGGGATTCACACCCAGACCTCCCATTTGAGTTTAGCACCAAACGCTCAGAGGTGTTCTATGACCTGTACCACAGCTGGGCCCAAAATTGGAACTTTTAAAATTCTTAGTTATTTTCAAGAAATTTGACAGTCATTCCAGACTGTTAATGCTTAATGCCTAAAATGAAAAAAAATTAAAAAGAGCCAGGCATGTATGCATGCATGCCCAAAATCCAGAGAGGAGAATAGAGGAGAAGGGATTGCAATTATGGCCATCCCTCCCCCCGGGGGTGGGGGTGTGATTTCTTGCTTTCTGTCTCTCTCTGTCTCTCTGGTGAGTGCATGTGCACTATAGGAAAAATCTCTCTTTAAAAAAGGAAGAAGGAAAGAGAAAAACAAGAAAGAAAGAAGAAAGAGAGAAAGAGAGAGAGAGAGAGAAAGAAAGAAAGAAAGAAAGAAAGAAAGAAAGAAAGAAAGAAAGAAAGAAAGAAAGAAAGAAAGAAAAATTTACCTGTGTCTCTCCGGCATGAAAGGTGTCTTAGGCAGTGCTGTGAGTGATTACAATATATTTGTATTCACATGTTCTTACCACATATTCTTAATCAAGTTTGTTTGGTAATTTTTTTAAAAATAAAGAATTATTTAATTAAATGATTAATTTATTAATTTTCAATTTGACTAGAGAGAGACAGAGAAAGTGAGAAAGCAATCACCAGATTCAGGACTCAAACCACAGTTGGCCATGTGGGAATCCAGAGCCCTAATCACCATACTACCTCTTGGCATGTTTGGTATCTCAAGTTGTGACTGTTTTTCTCCGAAAATTAGCCTAGAGCTGTATGAAGTCATATATTAGTTGAATTCTTAGTTTTAAAAGAAGTTAAAAAGAAAAACACACTTATTTGGTTTTCCAAGACATTTTACTTCCATAATAACATGAAGCTCCTATTGTAGCCACCAGAACAAGACTGCTGTGAAAGACCAAGTGACGCAACCTGAGAGGTGACCTCTGGTCAAGTTCCACAGGCCAGAGACAGTCCCTGAGCCGGGGGACCCGGGAAACGTTCAGGCATGGCACTACTTCCTGTGGGCCAGGGCCTCCAGGCCCACACTTACATGTATAAACAGCGGCATTCTAGTAGACACGCAGGATGAGATAGGCCTGGGGTGCCCTCTTGCTGTCAGTATTTAGACAGATGATCACTCTAGCGTAATAAGAGCAGTGGGTGTAGCCGTGGAAGGGTGCCATGGTAGGGTGCAACCATGTCAGAATGTAGCCATGACAGGGTGCAGCCGGGGTAGGGTGCTGCTGTGGTGGGGTGCATCTGTGCCAGGGTATAGCCGTGATAGAGTGCAGCTGTCATGGGGGCAGCTGTGCTAGGCTGAGGCCACGTAGGAGACCCCAGTTTGGTTCCTAGGTCAACCTAAGAATAGTCTGGGCATGGTAGCACATGCTCATAATCCTAGTTAACCAGAAGGCTAGGGCAGGAGGATAGTGACATGGTAAAACCCTGTCCCCCCCAAAAAAAGGAAAAAGATAATATCTGCCCCTCTCCCTCTCTCTCTACCCAACTCATTAAAAGAAAAACAAAAGGAACTATTATGAGGAGCAAATGAACACATTTACCTCGTGGTCAGCCATGTTGTTGCGTGCCTGGTAGGCATCAGGCACTGCTGACAGTGGTTGGGGATGTAACTGTGGTAGAGATGGACAAGTGCCTGCCTCTGTGTCGCTGATTGTCGGGTGGGTGTAAAATTATCTTGCTGGTAAATCGTGACTTGTCAGTGCTAATTTGCTGATGCTGCTGGAACAAAGTACCAGAAACTAGATGACTTAAAACAACAGAAATGTGTACTCTCGCAGTTGGAGGCTAGAAGTCCAAAATCGAGGTGTCAGCAGGGCCAGGCTGCCACCGAGGCTTTAGGCAAGAACGTTTGCTGCTCAGACTTGTAGATGCGATGCCCTGGTTCTTTGTCTCCATCTTCACGTGGCCTTCCCAGTGTGTGTGTGTGTCTCTGTCTAAATTTTCCTCTTATAAGAATACTAGACATATGGGACCAGCAGTTGCGACTCTCATGTAGTCGATCGCGGTTTGAGTCCCAGACCCGGTGGTTTAAACTCACACCACGGTGCGTGCCCAAGATCCCAAGAGGAGAATGGAGGAGAAGGGATTGTGGTGTGGCTATTCCCCCTGGGGGGTGATTTCTCTCTTTCTGTCTCTCCGTCTCTCTCTGTCTTTTTGGCGAGTGCACATGCCCTATAGCAAAAACCTCGCAAAATATACTAGACATATGGGTTTAGGGACTCACTCTCATCTAGTCTGACCTCAGCTTAACTTGATTGTATCTGCAAAGACCCCGTTTTCAATAAAGGTACATTCACAGATTCTGGGTGAACATGTATTCTGGGTGGACCCTATTCAACCCTGTATGGTCAGCATGTGGCTTCTGAGCATATTGTAATACTAATGGGGGGATGTGATGTTCTCTCAGTGTTGGGAAAGAGACTCGGATGTCCCCCTTAGCCTTGGGTGGTAGCTCGCAGTGAGCTAGTTGCATTTTCACCTGGTACTTCTCAAAAGATCAAGTTAAGAGGAAGGTGGTACTCTGTGAACACTTCCTGGTGACTTCCTCAGGGACAGGTAGACACTGCCATTCGTCGGCTTCGAGCACTAATGCAGAGAAAGGCACTGGCACATAACGAACATGAACAGCATCTTCTCACAAATAACAGCTCCGAATCCTGTGCCGTAGACCCAGCATGGACTTTGGGGTAATAAAAAAGGAAACAAACTACAGCACTATTCTATGATAAATACATTTGGGTAATAGTACCTTATTAAAAAATCAATATCTGCAAAAACAGCTTACAGTACAGGCACCATCCCACATTTTATACCATGTACCTCTGTCATAGAGTTCTGAATTTATAGAAACAATAATTTTCTTTCCTTATTCACCTGCACGAGATTCCTAAAGCAACCAAATTCATAGAGACAGAAAGTAGAATGTTAGTTCTAAGGGCTGGGGAGAGGTGAAATAGGGATTTTTTTTTTTTGTTTTTTATTTTATTTTATTTTTTTATTTTTGCAATAGAGCACATGTGGTTGTCAGAGACAGAGACAGGAAGTGAGAAATTTTCCTACATGGAGGATGGCCATGCCTCAGTCCCTTCTCCATTCTCCTCTCAGGATCTTGGACATGGACACACACGTGTCCAGTGTGATTTTCGAGCCTTCAGGCCTAGGACTCAAACTATAATTGGCCATGTGGGAATCCAGTGACATAACCATGATCATCTGCTGATCCCGGGAATTGTAAGTTTCAGTTTGGGAAGAAGAAAAAGTTCTGGAGACACATGGCATTGATGGTTGCTCAATAGTGGAAGTATTTAACACGAATGAGTTGTACACTTAAGGTGGTTAAGATAGTATATTTTAAGTTATGTGTGTTTTACCGCAATTTTTTTCTTTCCCTTTCTTTCTCTTGCTTTTTTTTCTTTTCTTCTTTTCTTCTTTCTTTCTCTCATTCTCTCTTTCTTTTTGTTTGTTTCTTTCTTTCTCTTTCTTCTTTCTTTCCTTCTCTCTCTCTTTCCTTTTTTGTTTTTATTTTAGTTTTTGTTACAGGATGCATGCACTCGTCAGAGAGAGACAGAGAAAGGGGGGGGGAGAGGGGGAGAGAGAAAGAGAGAGACAAAGTGAGAAATCACCCCCCAAGGGGAATGGTAATGCCACAATACCTTCTCCTCCACTCTATTCCTGGGGCTTGGGGCATGCACACACACACACACACACACACACACACGTACACGCCCAGAGCATTTTCTAAGCTGCTAAGTCCGGGACTCAAACTGCAAAGCTGGCCATGTGGAATCCAACTTCTTAATCTCCATGCCACCCACGGGTTCCTTATTTACTTATTTTTAATTTGCTAGGGTTCATGCACTCACAAGAGAGTGGGGGAAGAGTGAGAAAGCACTCTCTATGGGTGATGTCACACTACAATCCCTTCTCCATTTCCCCTCTCAGGATTTTGGGTGTGCACACATACACATGCATTAAGGCACACCTTTCAAGCTGCTGAGTCCAGCAATCAACCCATGCAGTCAGCCATGCGGGATTCAACCACTTTAAACAACCGCAACTGTGACCCAGTCACGATTTTTAAAAGTGGAAACCCAATTTTAAATGATAAAAAGCAGTATGTGTTCATGGAAACAAAATTTCAAACTCTATAAAATCAAAGAGTTCCTTCTGGCCATGTCTGCCTCACCTTGCTGCTCCAGAGATAAAATGATTGAGTTTCTGATTGTGTATTTCTAGAACTTCTCTGTATAAACAAGGGAGTGTGTATGTGCACATACTTTTGAACCCTGTTCCATGTTTTGATTTTTGCAGTTTATTTCAATATATGCAGCTATCTGGAAAGTTGTTATGCCGTAATTTATCTAATCAGTGCTGAGAGTTTGGATTTTATTTTTGTTGTTTGGTCATTACGAATACCTCTATAGTAAACATCTTTGAATGTACAAATAAGCACTTTAGATCTTTGCATTATTTGTATTATTTTCTCTCTGACCTTGAATAAATGAAAATCGATCAGCTTCTCTAATTTGCAGAGGGAAAGGAGATTGTAAGGTGGAAAAAAAAGTAGATAATGGTTAAGGTCATGGTGTGACAGAGGAAAGCTTTTTAGTAAGGTGTTAGCTGGGAAACAGCGTGAACCCCATCTTAACACAGATTCCTGAGATGATGTCTGTGGTTTTGTTTTTGTTTTATTTTTAGATTTCTGTCATAGGTCAGGTGTGCTCTCCAGAGAGAGACAGAGAGAGAGAGACAGTGAGAGGGAAAGTGAGAAATCACTCCCCAGGGGAAATGGCCACACCACAATCCTGTCTCTTCCATTCTCTTCCCGGAATTCTGGGCATGCACTCACATGCACCCAGTGTGATTGTCAAGTCACCAGATCCAGGACTTGAAGTGCAGTTGACCATCTGGGAGTTCAGCACCTTAACTGCCATGCCACCTGCTGGCTCATGACTGTGGTTTCTAAGATTTATTTGAAGAAAGCCTCCATATTATCTCATGTTCCATGGAAAAACATGTGGGGAAGATACTTCCTATGTTCTGTGAGGAAATCCTTCCCTAAGAATGTTAATATTTCTCTGGAAGGCTGTCTTGAGCCTTAACTCTGAGTCATCGCTTGCGTGTTTCTCTCTTAGCAAGGGCCTCATGGCACTTGAGAGAAAACTACCAGAAAATTCCAAGGATTAGCCTTTAACGCACCTTAAATTAATTCTTAAATGGATTAATTTGTCAAACCTTGTGATCACTCTCACATTCCCTCATTTCCAGAATTTGGTCACTTCTAAAATAACTCTCATGGAATTAAAGACCATACATTAAGATCTCCAACTCTGAAGACTGAAGAGAGAAAGCCAACAAGAAATAAAGTGATTGCAACTATAAAAACCCATTCTTTGTATAAAAGCAGAGGTAGAGGCAATCACTGAGTAAAGGAGCATTGGTTGAAAGCCTTTATAAGGCAGGTTGAGAGACCCTGCTCACTTAAACATCCTGCGCCTCATCCCCTAAGCCAGTTAGCATCTCTGTCCACTGAGCTCACATCGGCAGAAGAAAGGAGGTTTATTGCCAGCAGAAACTGTATTGGAAAAGGCAAGGATGGGTCAAGTGGATATTTAATGAATATCTCCAAGAAATTGGGACAGTTAGAATGATGTCTGCTGGTAACAAAGGAGAAAATGTAAGACACCCAGGCTGAGGATAAAAGGAAGATCTTAAGAATGAAGTTGTACACAGGGTACAAAAGACTAGATACTCATGCCAACTGAGTACCAATAGTAGTCAAGCTCTCCCCATGCACAGAGGACTTACAACCTTTTGAGTACTTTACTCTTAAATGTTAATAGACAGCCAAAGACCACTAATAAATATTTGAGGAAATCCTTTAACATAGTCCAAAACAATCAAGTAAAACACACACACACACACACACACACACACACACACACACACTTTCATTCACAATATACCATGCAGGGAGCAAAGAATTTTAGAACAATAGTAAGGAAGCCTTGATACCTTCAGAGACATACAAGAAGATATTGAATTTATGAAACAAGATCAGAATGCTATAAAAAATAACAAGGAACAATTTGGAAATAAAAAAAAAAAACAGAGAAATTTTTAAAATCATCAACAGCAAGATCATATAAAGCCAAGAAGTCCCCCAGGCCTTCTTTTCTTACTGTCAGCCACTTCACTTCCACTCGGTTCCTCTGCTTTCCAATCATTACACAACTCTCCTATTTTAAGAAAGAAAACGAGCCAAAACTTTCATTTAACTTTGTTGACTACTTTGGTTACTGTCCTATTTCTCCAACCTGATTCTTATTGGCAGTCTACTTTCACTTCTTTTTTCTCTGTTACCTCCTTGACCTGTGGCAATTGATTTCTCCTTACCTCCCCAATCAACTGTGCCCTGGAAGCCTGGAAAATGTCCTCTTCATAGTCACCACACAGCTTACTCACACTTTTTATTCTGAGAAATTTTCAGCCTAAAGAAAAGCTGAAAAACAATACGGTGCATGTCCACCTATACCTACCTATCCTTCACCTTAATTCACCGAATTGCTGGCATTTTGCCATGTGTGCTCCTCTTCCACCGTGTGTGTGTGTGTGTGTGTGTGTATGTGTGTGTGTGTGAGTGTGTGTGAGTGTGTGTGTGTGTGTGTGTGTGTTTTGTCAGAGCAGTTTGAAAGAAGGTTGTATTTGCCATGGCATTTCACCTAAATTCTTCATTCTGAATACAGCTCTCTAAATACTGAAGCATGTATCTCCTATGAAGGAAAAAGTCATTCGCTACGATATATTATTATTCTCAAGGCACTTAACCATTGATTCAATAATATCATTTAATAAGCAGTTTGTATTCAAAACCTTTAATTGTCCCTCCAAAAAGTCTTTTGAAGTTTTGTTTGTTTGTTTTGTTTTTTAATCCAAAACCTAAACAAATTCCATGGATTATACTCAATTATTTGTTCACGCTCCCTTAATGTAGATTCTAGACTCTAGAACATTCCATCTCTTTTGTGGAATTTCTTGACAGTTGACATTTTTGAAGTCTGGACTAGTTTTCATAGAGTGTCCCTCATTCTGAACTTATTTGACTGTTCCTTCATGATGAGATTCAGGTTAAGTATTGATTTTGTTTGTTTTGTCCTGTCTTGGCAAGAAAACCATGTTAATAATGATGTGTACTTGCAGTTGCATCACATTGTGATGTCAATTCTGTTCTATTCTTTGTGAGGCAGTTCGGGTATTATATTGTCAGATTTCTCCAACATAAAAGTATCTTTTCCCATAGGTGATAAACAAGTAATACTTTCAGTCCCTGTGAATATCCTCTTCCCAACGACTTTTTTTTTTTTTTTAAAGTTTTGCTATAGGGTACACAGACTTGCGAGAGAGAGAGAGAGAGAGAGAGAGAGACAAAGAGACAGAGAGAAAGTGAGAAATCCTCTGCCACAGGAAGGATGGCCATTCCACTATTCCTTCTTCTTTATTCTCCTTTTGGGATTGTGGCCAGGTGTGTAGACACACTTAGCATGTTTTTCAAGCCACTAGGTCTGGACTTGAACTTCACAGTTAGCCATGTGGGACCAGCTGCCTTAACCTCATATTACCTGCTGGCCCCCAACAACTTTTGACTCAGTGGTTTTATTTATTCATTCATTCATTTATTTTTTTTTATGCAACAGGTCATGCATATACGACAGAGAGAGAGAGAGAGAGAGAGAGAGAGAGAGAGAGAGAGAGAGAGAGAGAGAGAAGACCACCAATGTGGCTATGTCATGCCACATTCCCTTTTCTTCCAATTCTTCATCCTGTCAGGATCCTGGGCATATGCACGCCTGGCACCTTTTTCAAACTGCTCAAGCTGCGGCTTGAACCCTTGTTGATCAGATGGGATCTGGCTTCCTCTTTGGGCTTCGTCTGTGCAGTCTTAACCACTATGCTAAGGAGCTAGTCCCACTCAGTGATTTTTACATGCATTGATTATCCCTGTCTCAGGTAATTATTGAATTGATGATTGCTGAATGAAAATTTTGATTTTTTTTCTACATTTATTGGCTCTTGTTCCATGAAGCCCATGTCTGCTCTGGTTCTTCCAGTGTTCTTGCATTCTCTGGAACACTAGATAATGTTAACACCGTCTTCTAAATACTGCATTACCCTTGATCTCTTGTTATCTTTATAGTTGTTATTTCTCTTTCTCTCTTTTTCTTTCCTCTTTCCTTTCCCTTCCTTCCTACCCTACTTCCCTCTCCACTCCTTCCCTCCATTCTTTTCTCTTTTCCTTCTTCCCCTTCCCTTTTCCCTCTTCTTTCTTTCCCTTTCATTTTCTTTCCCTTTCTTCTTTCTTTTTCTCCTTTCTTCTTTCATGAGAGAGAGAGACAGACACAGTGAAAGACAAGCACTCTGCACAGATCTCACACTATGATCCTCCACATCCTGGCTTTTCCCAGATAGCCATGATCACACGCATGCTCCTATACATGCCGGCATGTTCAGATTGAACATAACTCGAACCCGGATCGTCCATATGGCTTCCAGCACTGCAGAGCATTACACTACTGCTGGACTCTGTGGCTGGGCCATAATTGCTCTTTCTGATTCCTTTGCTTAGAGTCACTTTTTTTTCTTTTTTGACAGATGGTGAAATGCTTGTTATATGTGTCTGCACCATGTCCTTGAGGCACAAAAGCAAAGAGACCACAGGCCCTACCATTAAGAAGCTCATGCTTCCAAACTGCCAACTAGGTGACCTAGTAACTTATCACTCAAATAGCACACTTTGAAGTGAAAAGAAGACTATGAGGAATTACACTGACTGAGACATAAGTTGGTACTGCCTCAGGCACACCAGGAATTAACATCACTACTCCTGATACGCGGCATCTAGTTTCTTCTTCCTTAAACACAGCTTTCAGTGTGTAATTTCACATGCCCAGAGCCCTGCAGCTGTTTTCTAGGAAGTCAAGTCAAAACTTCTTATTAGATTCCTAAGGTATTTTAAAATCTGGTTCTACATTACCAATCTCTGTTTGCCACTCTGCCCAACATATTCACTTCAGTCTAGTTGTGGGGCTTGCTGAGAACAGGAGTGCGTATGACTCGCACATCATTATCTCCAGCACCTACACTGCCCCCAGCATAGAGCAGGTGCTCAAGTATTCGAATGTTCAGGAAGGGCTCTTGGCTTTCCCCTGCATGGAACATGCTCCTCCCATCTGTGCTCCACCTTCTCTCACCCAGGAATGCCTTACCACCTCTTCTAGACCTATTTAACTTCTACCAGCTTCCAATCAAGACGCCACAGTGAGCATGTACACACTTTTCCACCTACCATTTCAGCTTTATAAGATTAAATATGGCTTTGCAAATTTTTAAAAATACACAACTCCACTCCAAAAGAAGAGGAAAGCTGCTGTGAACTTGAATGCAGAGGAAACTCACAATAAGGCGGGATATAGTAGGAGTGGGCACCTAACTTCAACAGCTGCTTGAGGAAGTCTTCTGGGCCTGCCTGGGCTAAGTGGGGCCACTCAAATTGCTATGTGATGCCAGAGACTTGGGCATGAAATTGCCGCTGGAGAGTTGAGAGGTGAGGGGAAGCCCTGGGGAGGGAATGAACAGCTCCCAGTCGAAACAGAGGCAGACAAGCAAAACAGGACAAGACTTGATGCACATCCAATGTAGGGTGGAGTCTGTGAGGGTTAATTTGATGTGTTACTATGGCTAGGCCATGGTACCTGGATAATGGACAAATATTATTCTAGATGTTTCTGTAAAGATTTTTTAGATGAGATTAACATTTCATTATCAGTAGATTTTGAGTAAAGCAGATTAGCCTCTACAATATGGATTGGCCTCAAGCAATCAGTAGAAAATCTTAATATAAAAAGTTGGGGTCCCTGGGATTTCTGGTAGCATTTCTTCTTCTTTGGACTTGGTCTTTGGACTTGAATTACCACTTTTCTCTGGTTCTCCAGCTTGTTGGTTTACCTACAGATTTTGGATTTATCAAGCCTTCATAATCACATGAATCAATTCCTTAAAATTAATCTCTCAATCTCTACATACAGACATTCTGTTGCATCTGTTTCTCTGGAGAACCATGATGAATACAAAACCCTAAACCACTTAATGTGGGAAGTAGCCAATATTTCAAGTGAAGATATTAAGAGCAAAAGTGTTCAACACAAGTTACTGAGCAGGATAAATTCAACAACTGAAAAAAAAAACTGACATCTAGGTATAATTGTTAATTTATCAGGAGCTATTTTTTATTAGTTTTTGCTATAGGGTTATAGGATGCATGTACTCACCAGAGAGAGACAGAATTGGAGAGAGAGAGAGAGAGAGAGAGAGAGAGAGAGAGAGAGAGAGAGAAAGTGAGAAATTGCACCCTGGAGAGGATGGCCCTGATACAGTCACAGTTCTTCTATTCTCCTCTCGAGATTCTGGCACATATTCACACACAACAGACATGATTTTCAAGCCACTAAGTCATCTAGGACTTGAACTTACAACCAGCCACATGGGATCCAGTGCTTTAACCTCCATGACACCTGTCAGTCCAAGAGCTATTTATTACTCATCATTGTTCTAAGAACTAGAGATTTCATGGAAGAACACATACATGTATATAATATACACATAGAATATAGTATATACATATGCTTTATATATATGAAAATTCCATGTGTAATTAAATTATATGAAGAAAAAATAAATTATAGTATAAGACTTTCAGAGGAGTTATTTTATCTTATTTACTTATTTTTAAAATTTTTGCCAGAGGGCATGTGTAATCTCTGAAGAGAGACAAAGAGAGAAAAGGAAAGTGGAAAAGCACCCCTGTGTGGAATGGTCATGCTGCAATCCCTTTTCCTACATTTCTCTCTCCTTTTAGATTGTAGGCATGCAAATACATATATTTGGTGTGCTTGTCAAGCCACTGGGTCTGACCTAAACCACGTGGTTGGCCATGTGGAATCCAGCCACCTTAACTACCAGGCCACAAACTGGTGGCTATTTTAGATCAGATGGTGAAGGAAAGCCTTTCTAAAGAGATGACATTTAAGCAGAGAGCGAATGACGTGAGAAATGAGTCGAATGAAGATGTAATGAAAGCGTAAACATGGAGAACAAAGAGGAACGTTTTATGAGCAAGCAGTGAGAAAAGACTCACTACCTATGAAACAATGGCCTACAGATTGGCAGCTGCCTTTCAGTACTAAGAGTAAGTGCTACAGGAATTCTTCTGCAAGTCAAGTATCATTCAAGAGTGAGAGTAATTACACATTGTCAGACACAAAGGTTGGAAGTATTTACTATCAGAGATCCTTGCTGAGAGAATGAGTAACCTGAGTAAATGAATACCAAAGAAAATGAATCCAAAACATATGGAATGGAGGAGCAATAGTGAAACAAAAAATGGTTCACTATGCATGTTGGATTGACCCAGCCATGGTGGCACAGGTACTCTCAGGTGACTTTGGAAGCCAGGCTCAGATCTCAGGTCAACTTGAACAGGTTGGGAGTACCTGTGCACACCCACAATCCTGCTTGACTGGGAGACTGGGTTGGGGGGGGGGGGGGGATGGAGGATCACAATATGATGAAGCCCTATTGAAAGTATCTCTTTCTTTGTCTCTCTTTCCAATGAAAGAAATAAATGAATGAACTTTCAAAAAATCATGTTGGATTGACTGTCGAAAATAACAAGCTAATTTCTTTTCTGTATTTTAAAATTCTTGTACATAACATACTTGACAAACATTTGGAAGATAGGAAGTGGGAGAAATTTGGAGAGATGTTAAAGTGTTTAAGGACTTTGTCTTGAGGAGGAGGTGAGAGATTCTGATTAAATTTAGACTTGGTTAGAAAAATTTGTAGCTCCTCCTCATTCTTCATGGCCTAGATTGGATTGAACCTCCTTCTCGAGTCTTCTCTAATTACCCCAGCACTCTTTCATTTATCTTCGGAACTCTTCTAGCACTTACAGCCTGTCCTTGCAATTTAGCACTTAACTACATGGTGTCACTTGTCTGTGCAATGTTGAGCTCTCAGGCTCTCACATATCCCGTTGATTAATAGGCAGGAGAGGAATCAAGAAAAGAGCACCCAGCTGACATCCTCCTGTGGACACTGCCACTAACCAGCTTGTGAACTCTGACTCATTTCCAGTGCCTCCCAAGCCCCCAGGTTTCAGGTTTTATTTTTTTTTTAGTCTATAATATGAGAAGGGAAGATGACCCTTAAGGTCCATTTTAGCACAGAATCTATGATTGATTTGCCCACTCTTTTCCTGTATGTCCTGAGACACAGCAATGGCAAACATTACCATCTGCCCTCTTTTTCTTTTTCTGTTTCTTAACCTCTTCTCCAGTTAGGGACTCTTACTCCCCTTCCCTATTAGACCCTTAGTCAACCTGGCTTGAGGCTCATTTGTTGTTAGGCTCTGGAGTGGTTCCAATGAACTGGGCTGAGGCCAAGGGGAGCTCTTAGTCGTGAAGGTCTTTTCCTCTGCTGGTGTACTTGGGCTTATTAGGCAATATTTCTGATCAGTTCATTCCTCTGTTGCATCTCTTTTTATCTTTCTGACTTGGTCCCTACCAATGACTTAATCCAATCTTTGATACCAGTCTGATCTGTAAGCCTTGCCCAGATCCTGCATTTCTGCACAATGTCCTACTTTTCAATGATTTTGCTTCTGCCCCAGTGGGCACCTCACTGGTCTGGGGTACTCCTGTACTCTTCCCTCATCCTGGTTGTCAGTCCTTTCTTAGCTCTCTAGATCCCAAGTGCTCACTCATTGTACATAATACGACATGACAGCAAACACCATGTAATTCTTAAGAGTAAAGACTTTAGAAACTATTTGGTATGTTGAAAGTTGTTTCAAAAGTATGTAAGGTACACTTCTTCACTGGCCTTCTCTCTTCCAGCACTTTTCTCTATAACCTCGAGGTTAAGTATTAACAAGGGTCAGAGGGGGTGTGCTGTGATGGAGAACAGTCAACTCTCTTCTTCTCACAAACATCATGGCATTGATTTGACTCTACATTTCCACTTAGACTCCCGTTGGTACATTTGGTTATTTTTAGGCTTCTAACCAGAAACAATGGTAATCTTATTTTCTCATTTAGTGACAACTTTTGATGGGCCAGATTTATGTTCCAAAGCTATCGATTGCTGTGTAATAAATTATTGCAAAATTAGCAACTCATAAGGACTACCTTATTATATCATAGTTTCTGTGGGTCAGGAGTCAAGGTCTGGGTTATCTGGGTTCCTGCTGTAGGGACTCTTACAGGCAGTAATTATAGTGTGGGCGGGAGGTACAGTCTCATCTGAAAATTCAACTGAGTGGAAAATAAATATAAATTTGGTCTTTGTCTCTATTTCCTATTTATATATTTCAAGTTGACAGGATTCAGTTCTTGTCAGGCTGTTGGACTAAGAGCCTCAATTTGTTGCTGTTAGCCAGCAATGACACCTTAGTTCTATATGTAAATATAACTGTAGAAGTAGAATCCCATTATCTTTGTCATAGTCTATGAGTTAAAAGCAAGTTACCGTTTGCTCCTGTGCTCAAGGGAGAGAGTTTTCATTTGGCCTAAACACCAGCAGGTGGGCCTCATGGGGTGGAGTAGATTCACCGTAAGTATAAACTATAGTGGCAAAGATGTGGATTTTGCCATTGTTTGCTTGCTTTCAAATTTCAGCTCCATCATTTAGTATCCATGCCTCTCTGTGCCTCAGTTTCTTCATTTGTGCAATAGGATAATAGTGTAATAATACCTACTTTGTAGGGTAGTTGTAAGGATTAAATGAGTTATTATATTTAAAGTGCTCAGACATATACTAAGTGTCATGGAACTATTAGGTAAGTATTTTACTTCCTCTTTGCTGGCATTATTTCTGGAGAGGTGAGAGTGGCCTTTGGACAGTGTTTTCCTTCTTTCTGAGAAGACTGTACACTCAGTCTCAAGCAGTGGTGCACTTCAGGCATTTCAATACATATGCCATGTGCACACAGTGTTTTTAAGATAATTACAAATAAGTTGTATGTTACACATTTGACAAATTGCTTTCTATTGATTTATGTCAGGTTCCTCGGGGGAGGGGAAGATGCCACAAATGAGAAGCAAAGTGACTAGAGCCAACTATTTAGATAGAAGAGTCTTTGGGGACAATTTGATACTGTACAAAGTGGTTTCATCTTTGGGAACAGTTAAGATTGAGCCATCAAATATTTATGGGCCTTCAGCAGAAGCTGCTGTCCTTCAGCTAGATTGTGGAGTCTGTTACAAGAATTCTGAATTAAAGCCATTGCCTTCAGGGGGCCTTTGGAAAGGTTTCTGTATAGAAGATGGTCTTCAAAGATATTTTACTTTGTGATTGAGAGAGTGGATGGAATTGGCCCCTATGGCAGTCTCCAGGTGGAAACTGTAAAAATTTTGTTTGTGAAAGTGATGTACAGTACAGTACTAGGAAGAAAAGGTTAGAATAAACCCAGAAAAATCAGACACTATTGTGATATTGTAAAATATAAATGTTGTCTTGGTCTCTATTTCTTATTTATGTATTTATTTCAAGGGGGAACATGTGCTTTCCAGAGAGAGAGAGAAAGAGAGAGAGAGAGAAAGAGAGAGAGAAAAAAAAAGAGAAAGAGAACGAGACAAAGTACTCCCTACTGAGGTATCGTCATGCCACAATCTTTTTTTCTCCCTTTATTTATCCTGTCAGGATTTTGGACAAGCACGTACATGTGCCTGACATGTTTTTCAAGCAGTTGGGACTGATATTTGAGCTGCAGTTGGCTTTGTGGGCTATGGAGTCAGCTCTTCATTTATTTTTTAACAGGTTTTTTTCTAGTTTATTTATTTTCGTAGAGAGGGAGAGAGAGAGGTGCTCCCTCAACAGGGTCTTCACTCCATAATCCTGTCCCTAGTCCTAAAGCCAGCTAAGATCATGAATGCAAATGTGTTCATGTCTGGTGTGTTGAATTACAGGACTCCCAGATGGTACCTGCTGACAAATTGCTTACTTGATGTGTGGGGAAAAACTCCACACATATGGTGTCAGAGAGTAAGAAAAACACACTTTGCTTTTTCCATACTCCCAATAAATACATCTCATCAAATTAAGAAACTCTCGATGGTAGTGATGATTTCAGAACTTAAATAGCAAATGAAGAGGGAGCGATCATCACAATTCAGTGTTCTCAGGAATTGGCAGAAGGCAGATTTAGTCTAGTATTGTAGCAAGTGTACAGGTCCAGGGAGTTGCTAGTCAAGACAGAAGCAGACACCTGTCACTAGAATAAGTGGCAGAATGACAAAGCTGAGTTGGCAGACATCAAATGCTCAGAATAAGTGTTTCCACTTGGGTTGCATTTAGCTGCAAGTAACCAAACACCTAACTGAAAAGAGTTACATAAATGAGAGGTTTGTCACATGCAACTAAAGGTCTGTGGATAGATGATCCCAGACAAGTATTCCAATTCCAAATGTCATCAAGGACAATTTTTTTTTTTCCTTCTTAAATCTTCCTCCATTCTTTCCTTAGCAAGTGGCTTTCATTGTCCTGGTCTCCAGATGACAACTATACCCCCAAGTGTCATACTTGCTTTAGGAAAGTAAAGTGGGGAGGGAGAAAGACAACAGTGCTAGATCAGTCTGTCCCTGTAAAGAACCTTCCTGAGAACTATGCCCAATATTTTTTTCTTTTCTCTTGTGAGCTAGAACTTCTTCCTTTGTCTAATTAGCCAGTTCTAACTACAATAGAATCTAGTAATGAAAATATCTGGTCTCTCTAGTAGAGAGGAAAAGTTGGGAATGGTCTTTGGGTTTTTTTTTATCCTATTAGAGTAATATCTGGTTCTCTACATACCTCTTATCACTCTTGTTTCATGTCTCTGGCTAAGTTTTCTAGCTATGTTCTTTGTCTACAAGTAGAGAGACAGTTGGAGATATAGTGTATTTGATGCTTATAACTGTCTGAACCATGTATGTAAAGACATCAGGTGTAGTTGTATAGTTGGTTGTGTACCAGGCCATGGAGCTGGAAGACACATGTTGACTGTGGTCCTGGTCAGTCCGGAAATTGAGCACAAATGTGTCCTGGATCCTGGCAACCTGGCGAACTGAAGGAAGGGGACTATGGCATGAATGAGCCCTGTGGAGGGTACTTTTATTTCCCTTTGTTTTTCTTTCTTGTACATGCACATACACTCTAACATAAATGTAAAAAATAAAAACAAAAAGAAAACAAACCACTGCATATCTGATCACACCTATTTCAATGGCCACAAAATTCCTACCTCTAACCCTGAGTGGAGTCATTTAGAACTTTTAGTAAATTGTGCCTTAGTGCCTAGTGGTCAAGAGGAATGAACATAAATATTGCCCTGTCCACAAAAGCCTGCCTTTGTAGAGAAGAGGCCATGATTTGTTTTTATTCTAGAAAATCCTTGCATTTGGGCTGCTGGCTGGCACATGGCAGTACTCGATCAATATCTGATTCAGTAAATGCACAATCCTTTCCTCTCTGGCTGTGCTTTTCTTTCATGGTTGCAAGGCCAAGGCTAATAGAGCAAGCCACTTGCATACAACATTAGCCCTCTAGCATACAACATTAAGATTCTGCAAGTTGCAATGCTACTGCTTGGTTTCTGTTGGAAGGCAAAATGTGCTCATCAATAAACCTAGTGTAAATACCTCACTTCATATCTTGGTAAAGTGCCTGCTCAGTTGTCTGTATCACCATATTGTCTGTCTTACATGGGGAGCATTTGCTAACTCACTTTGACAATGGCTGCCTTCATTTTGCACAAAGGTAAATTACAGAAATCTCTTCTCAGTGTGAGGTAGGAAGACAGAGAAAAGAAGCTGGAATCTGATTTTCCTTTCAGAGGGGCATATAACCACCACAGTCACTTGGTGGTGGTGGTGGGAGAGAGTAAGGGAGGGAGAACTAAGTCTGTAAAGCTTAAACAAATATGCTGGCCTGATACGCATTTAGGAAGATGCCAAGTTTTTGAGCAAAATATGCTCAATCATGAAGCCAGCTTGCAGAGTGTATACTGAGACTGTAATGAAGTGCTCACCTCAGTGTTGGTCAGAATCTGTGGCACTTCAACAAGCATTGATAAATTGCTTACCCCATACAATACATGGAAGGAGAGAGATTTGAAATTTTTTTTCAAAAATATTATTTTCACAAAATAGTATTACTTTTCTTGTACCACCCAGTCTCTTGGAACTCTAATCCCTTCAAGGCTATTGATTTCCTTGTGTTTGATATGGTAAGGCATGCTTTCTCACAACTCAATTAGAACATATTTTTTTTCCATCGGACAATGATCTTGATCACATTAACATTCATGAGATAAGCCAATGTCCCACTTGTTGTTTAATAAAAGACACAGAATCTGGGGATATTATTCAGTTGTTGTAGCCCATCACCTTGGGACAGTATTACTATTGCAATTCCATTAAAGACATGAGCAATTGGAAGGGAAGTAGCAATAAAAATAAATAAAAGGTTGCTTTTTAGGCACAGATTAAAAAAAATTACATGGCATGAATATTCTCTCTTGGCTATTTAGTCAAGGTAAAAGTAGGCATGCTCCAGGCAATTGGAGAAGGTTCAGAGGTTCAAAAGGAATAGCCATGATGACTAAGTCAAAATCTCACTCCCAAAGGAGGGAGATACCATGCTACTCTTCAGTACTATCCTCTAGAACTTCTGTTTCAGTCCAAGGAGGGCCCAATACCCACTAACATACCCCTCTTTTCCCTTTTTGGAATATCATGTGAGCATTTACTAAGCATTGTGCCAGATGACTTTTATATATTTCATTAAATTCTCACTATAAGCCTAAGAGGAAGGTATTTATAAAATGAATCCCATTTTATAAATCAATGTGGTTAAACATCTTTCCCAGGATTATATTATTAGCAGAAGATGAGCACTAGGGTTTGAAATAGATCCTTGTAGAGGATAAAATGAGAAGAAAATTCTCTCTCTTGGATAGTGTTACAGTGGTGAGAGCTGAAAAAGTGCAAAAGTAGTTAGAATTCCCCCCGGGAAAGAATGAGAGATTTGTGTGAGGTTGGCAACATGACTGTGACTGGCTGGGTGCTCACACATAAATAGAGAAGAATAGTGATCAATGCCATGAAGTAAACATGGCTGGCACTCTTCTTTCTGAATGTTTACCACTGTCTCTTTGATGCTACCCTTATGGGAGTTTTTACCTAGACTTGCTTCCTAGAGTAAAACTTAACCAAGTGAAGGGTAAGCCTATACAAAAGTTCACTCTTTAGCTAGATGGCATGTACAAGGGAAAATAAAGACTCATTCTTCCTGCTTTCCAGATTACTTCCTTGGCTACACCTATAAGTACCCCCCTATATCACTGCTCTTTCTCAGTAATAAGTCATTGTCTTAGTTGGCTTATGTTACCATAACAAAATATTGCAGTCTGGGTGCTTTAAACATCAACAATTTATTTCTCATAGTTCTAAAAGTTGGAAAACCCAAAATCAAGGTTCTGGTTTATTTAGTTGCCCTGTGGGACTGTCTTCCTGGCTTGAAGATCCTCGCCTTTCTGTGTCCTCATGTGGAAGAGAGAGCATGCACAGGCACTGTGGTGTCTCTTCTTATAAGAACACTAACTTTACCATGATGACCCCACCTTCATGACCTCATCTAACCTAAATTACCTCCTAAAGGTCCCTCTTCAAGTACCATCATATTAAGGGTTAGGACTTCAACCTTGAGCTGGGAAGTGGGAGGAGGGAATACAGACATTCAGTCTATAATAGTTATCAACAATGCTTTTCTTAGACCAGACACTTAGGCTAGAACAACGTAACTAGTACAGCAGAAGGACTTCCAGAGAACACAGTGTGTCTGTGTTCAGGAGGCCAGCCCGTGTCTGTAAGATTACGCAGCATATAGCTTTCAGGGAGGAGGAGACTAACACAGACATTCTCAAGGGTTAACTTCGTGACTATCCTCAAGCTTATTTTTCTGGGCATTAATTTCTCCTAATTCTCCATTAAGCCCCAAGGAGGGGCTTAATGCAACTGCCTTTCTTGCAGAAGAAGAAGTATCTATTCTTTTATATGTATGTGTGTATATATACATATATATATAGCTGTAGGATGAGTGTACTTACTAGAGAAAGAGGGAAAGTGATAAATCACCCTCCCACCCCAGGGGTAATAGCCATACCACAATCCTGTCTATTCTCTTCTCCTCTTAGAATATTAGGCATGCATGCACGTGCCTGGCATGCTTTTCAGGCTGCTGGGTCTGGGAATCAAACCGCAGAGTTGGCCATGTGGGATCCAATGCTTTAACCACCACGCCACCTGCTGGTCCAGAGAATCCCTTCTTTTTCCATGCACTGTTTGCATCTTGAGTCAGATTGAGCTCATCCCTGGCTGTCAGCAGAAGCATTGAGTGATATCCTTGCATTTGGGTTGCTCTTCTCTTGTTACTATTCCTTCTCCTTGAGTGTTTGGGTTCATTTTATTATTCTGTCTCGACTGTTGTTTCAACCCTCATAAATGTACTTATATATAATAAATTCATATGAAGAGATCTTATGTTGTAGGAAATGCAGGTCTTTTCATCCATCCTGAGAATGAAATTTTAGTTAGAAGAAGCCCTTTCCCCCCGGTAATCAAGGAACACTTAATTACTGCATAACGAATGATTAAAAAGCCTCTACTCATGATCGAAGTCCTATGTTTAAGTGGATCCAACTCCTCCGGCAAAGGAAATCCTTGTAAAGGATAATGCCAGTATAGCATTTCTAGGTATTATGGAATCTAGTCTTTTACTGAATGATTCAGAAATGACTATTCTTTCTTTCGATTGGATAACTGAAAAATGCAGAGGGAGCTGGAGTAATGACCTTGGGGTTTTCTTGAGGCTAAGAGGCTTCACAGTGGCCACCCATGTCTCTGGCCATTTGGGGATAATTTAATACAGTCTCTCAGTAATGAGGGGAAAGGACATGTATAAGGATAGAGGAAAACTTAACCTGGAACTCAGTGCTTTTGCTTAATGAAAATTACTGCTTTCTTACTTCTTTGAGAGTTCAAAGACCTAGGGTTATTTCCCTAAATGGTTTAGGCTAACCTGATGCAGAAGGAAAAATGAGAATTAATGGCACCCTTACCAGCAAATTTAAAGTCTAATTAGCTCTCAGGCTGGCTGCATTTTGTTAAATGGGATTCTGGGAAGGCAGGCAGGCCAAGAGGGAGTGAGAACTAAGTTAGAATGAAGAGTACAGGGAAAAGCAACCAACCAAGGTGATTCGCTTCACGTTTTGACCCACCTGGCACATAAACCATTACCGATTTGTTACCTTGTTAACAGGCTCTTAAGAGAAACTTGGAATAGTGGCCCACTTACACTTTTGATTAATTTTCTATAACTCGGGATGCTGTAAGTAAATGGATTAAAGAAACATTTGATCTTCAAAAAGAGGTTTATGGTTGCTTTGATGATTAAGTACCCAGGGGACACAATGGATTATCATGGATAATGGATTAGGAGAATTGGGATATTAAAAATGAACTCTCCTCCCTGGCCCTATATAAATGTTGCCGAGAGGTTAAATGGGGTCTAGGTTAACTTCGTCATGCATTTCAAGGAACAGTAGAGATAATAAAAATGAACTTGCTTATTAACCCGAGGAAATCCATGGTTCTCACTTCTACGAGGAAAATCAAGAGTCTTATTGGTAGAATTTCAAAGTGTAGCCTCTGTTATCTCAAGATAATAAATTTTTGGAAGAGTATTGTGGCAAGTACAATTCAGAGCTGGAAAAGCACTCTGAGAAAAATGGCCTGACTTTGCTTACCAGGACTTTACCTCTGTTCAGTAAGTTTCTATGGCAAAATAGCAAATCACGAAGAGCTCCCATAGAGAAGACTCCCTCAGCTCATTCCACAATTTGTGCCCTAGTCTTTGATCTTTTCATGAGATTATTACTCATAAACACAGGGTGAGAAATGGTCATGTCCCCAAGCTACATCTGTGGGGTGGGAAAAATGGTGAGAGAGAAGGTATTTCATAGTATGACATATGACTTGTCATGGTGCTATGAAATGATATTTTCAGTTGCTTCCTACTGAGAGTGACTTTTCCTGCCAAAAAGAAATAAATGTAAACTCTCCTGTTCATCCCAGCACTAGAAAGAGAAAGGACCATGAATTCAATTTGCTGAACCATTACAGACAACCATAAGTGAAGCGATAATTTTGAGTGAGTATACATTTATTGACACCTAATTTGTTCTTAAGATTTCTGGATGCAATCTATAGTGATGCTACCATATACTATTTCTATTTCAGTCAAACAACTCCTGTTCACTAAGCTTAATATTAGAACACCTGGCCCTCAATGGCTGTGTGAAATTAGAAAAACCACATAACCACTCAGTATCACGGTAATCTTACCTGCAATATTCTTTTCTCCCTATCTTTCAGAGTTATTGGGAAAACAAAAATATAAATGAGATTCTATCAACTAAAATGCTTTAAAAATTGTTGTGTTAAAGAATGCAAGAGACGATTTTTACTAGGTGTTTTGAGAGACTTGAAAGGTCATATTAAATATTTTATCTTAAATATTTTTTGGAATATTTCCTTCTTCATTTTGCAGAATTTATTATTTTATTTATTTATTTATTTATTTTATTTATTTTTGCAATAGGGTGTGTGTGCTCATCAGAGAGGCAGAGAGAGACAGAGAGAGAAAGTGAAAAATCACCCCGGAAGGGGGATGGCCATGCCACAATCCTTTCTCCTTCGTTCTCCTCTTGGGATTCTGGGTATGCACACATGTGTTTTGCATGAGTTTCAAGCCACTGAGTCTGGGACTAGAACCTTAGTCAGCCATGTGGGAGTCCAGCACCTTAACCACTATACCACGTGCTGGCCCCTATATTTCTTAAAAATAAAGATGGTCTCTGATTTACAAAGTTTCAACTTATGGTTTTTTTTTGACTTTACAATAGTGTGAGAGTAATACACATTCAATAGAAATTGTACTTCAAATTTTGAATTTTGTTCTTTACCTGGGTTACAGATATGTGGTATGACACCTTCCTCTGATGCTGCACTAGCAGCAAGCCATTCTAACTTTTAATTTTCAGTACAGTATTCAGTAAATTACATGAGATAGTCCACATTTTATTATAAAATAAGTTTTGCATTAGATGATTTTTGCCCATCTGTAGGATAATGTAAGTGTTCTGAGCATGTTTAAAGTAGGCTGGGCTAAGCTATGATGTTCAGTAAGTGAGGTAAATTAAATGTATTTCCCATTTATGGTATTTTAAACTATGATGGATTTATTAAGACATAACCCTATTGTAAGTCAAGGAGCATCTGTAATGGCTTATTTAGATTATGTAAAACACCTCCTAGATCACTTAATCTTTCTCCTATTGCCCACGGAGAAACAGTTGATGATAATGAAGTGCTACAGAACAAGGGCATTTTGGAGTAGGGGGAATATATATATATATATAATATATATATATATACACACACACACACATACATACACACACACATATGTGTGTGTGTGTGTGTGTATGCACTATACACATGCATGCACATGCAGCTTAGTAAATACACATGAATATGGATGAAATACATGTATTATATGCCTTATGTTTGATACATGAAAGGCTAGTTAGTAAGTCAAAAATATTGTTGAGGTCAATTTGTATCACCACTTAATTTAAGGCAGGAGTGGAGACTCAGTTCTCTACCATGGCCAGCACAGTAACAAAGGAGAAAATTAGGCTCGCATAGCTGTATGTGATTTATTATGGGTGGTGGAGGCTGTGGTTAACTACAGAGCATTCTAAGGGGAGGATGCTGCTTGGTTCCAGCTAATTACTGCTCTCTCTACATATATGAGGCCCAGTGCTAGCAGATTTCCTGATTTTGGGGAAGACAATAGAAATTTAGAGTTTTTAAATGAAAAAAAAATATCTCCCCATTGAAATTCTCTATAAGTTGAATTTTCCCTGCAGGAGATCAGTTTATGATTTTTGCTTAAGGGTTAACTAAGTAAACCATGAACAAATTAATGACAGTAAAGTTATATCCATACTACTTATCATCAAAAAACATGAATAATTAAAATAGAGATTAATCTAACAAAACATGTACAAGACTTGTCTCCTAAAACTGTGAAACACTGATGAAAGAGATACACTGTGTTCATGAATTGAAATACTCAATATAATAAAGATGCCAATGATCCCTACATTGAGATACAGTTCTAATGCTATTTTTATAAAAATTCCAGCAAGATTAATTTTAGTTGTATAGATAAAATTATTATAAAATTTGTATGGAAATGCAAAGATACTAGACTATCTAAAACACTTTTGGAAAAAGAAGAATAAAGATAAAGGAGTAACTTTACCTGATTTAAGACTTACTACGTATTTACAGTGGCCAAGACTTTGTGCTAATGACAAGGAAATAGACATATCAATAGAACAGACTAGATAACTCAGAAATAGATCCATACGAATATGACTAACTGATTTCTGCCAATGACTCGAAGGCAAGTCAATGGGGGAAGGACAGGTTTTCCAAGAAATGGTTCTGGAGGAACTGAATATCTGCAGAGAAACAAAAGAAAACACTAAACCTCACATCTTATACAAAAATTTAACTCAGTGGATTATAGATTTAAATGTAAAGCATACATTTAAAAAAACTTTTAGAAGAACATGTAGAAAAATCTTCAGTACTTAAAATTTGTAGAGCTCCTAAACATAACACCAAAACCATTGTCTTTAAAAGAAAAAAGCAATAAATTGTACTTTATCAAAATTAAAACCTTTTGCCCTGATAAGACCTTGGTAAGAGAATGAAGAGACAAGCTAAAGACTAGAAGAAAATATTTTTGAACCACAAATTTGACCAGGTACTCATGTCTAGAATATGTAACAAGTTCTCAAAACTCAGTTGTAAAAAAAATAAACAATTCAACCATAAAATAGGAAAAAGACATAAAGATAAGGTCACCCAAGAAGATAAACAGATGACAGATAAGCACATAAAAAGATGTTCAATATCTAACCAGCCTTGAAGGAAATGCAAATTAAGGAAAAGATGAGATGTCACAATATTCTTATTTGAAAAATAAAATTAAAAATAGCAAGAATACCAAATGCTGGCAACGATGCCAAGAATCTGAATCTCATATACGTTGTTGATATGAATATAAAACAGTATAGTGGCCATTTTAAAAGCATCTAAAATATACTTACACCATCACTGGACATTAACCCCAGAGAAATGAAAGCTTATGTCCACATGTAAACCTGTACAAGATTGTCCACAGCAGCATTATCGGTAATAGTGCTGAACTTGAACCCTTTAATATAATTAATTTAATGTAATTTATACAAATTGTGCTATAGCTGCACCATGGATTATGACTCAGAAATAAAGAACGTTATTTCAAAATAAAATGATTTTAAAGCAAAAATGATAACAATTAAAAAAAACATGACTAATTCAAAACACCTAACAAAGCATCTTTTCCAAAAATGCCTTCAGTTGTAAGTGTCTGGATAAATGTACGGATACAGCAAAGTTTGCTGTTTGGACTCCATACGCATTATTACGTAGCTCTAGTAAACTCTAAAGTGATCATTTTAATTTATAAATACCAGCCCTTTATTTAGCAGTTTACTAGTGTTTATTCAATAGGAATAAATGACTGAAGGACTCAATGTGGTAAGCAGAATAATATTCTCCCAAAGATCCTAGTTTCTAAAATTTGTGAATCTGGTACCTTATGTGGCAAAAAAAAGGACTTTGCGGATGTGATTAAGTTAGAGATCTTGGGATGGGAAGTTTATCCTCATTTACCTTGGCGGACTCAATAGAATCACAAGGGCTCTTAAAAGAGGAAGGCAGGAGGGTCGGAATCAGCGACCGAGATGTGATATTTTAAGCAGAGGTCCAAGTAAAGTGGGCCATATGCTCAGGAATGCAGGTTGCCTCTAGACACTGGAAAAGTCAACAGAATTTATTCTTCCATAGAGCCTCCAGGAGTCGGCAGCCCTGCTGACATCCTGATTGTAGTCCAGTTTGCACTTCAGGGGCTGGCCCTGTGGCTGGTTTTCCAAGTCTATGGTTGAACAATGGTTCAAGTCTTGATCCCAGTTGCTTGAAAAACACACCAGGCATGTGTGTGCATGTCCAAATTCCTGACAGGATGGAGAAAAGGAGTAGAATGGATTGCAGCATAGCCACACACCACTGGGGGCCTGCTATCTCCTTTCCCTGCATCTCAGTCTCTTTATCTTTCTGTCTCTGGCAAGTGTATGTACCCTTTGGCAGTAAAAAAATCATTGACTTCAGATATCTGACCTCTAGAACTGTAAGATAACAAATGTGTGTGTGTGTGTGTGTGTGTTTTAGAGAGATTTTAGCTATAGGATGTATGCATTCACTGGAGAGACAGAGAGACAGAAGGTAAGAAATTACACCCTAGGGAGATGACTGTGCTGCAATCCCTTCTCCTCCATTTTTCTCCAGTGCTTTTGGGCACACACGCACACACTTCTGATGTGAGTCTTAGGCTGCTGTGTCTGGGACTCAAACTGTGGTCAACTACATGAGAGTTCAGCTATATAACAATTAAACCATCTACTGGTTCTAGATTTGTGTTGTTTTAAGTCAATAAGTTTGTGGTAATTTATTACAGTGCCATTAATGCTCATCAAAGATCTCAGGGGCATTATGTTGAATGAAGCAGTCAGTCTCCAAAAATAACATATTGTATGATTTCATTTGTATAACACTCTTTTATTTAAAATTTAAGATGAAAGAAATTTAGTGTTTTATTCCACTTACAGAAATAATAAATTTTATTTTAGATTTCATAAAACATGCAGATTTTAAATTTTATTTATTAGATAACAAATTGTATAATTTGTTCTTTAGAGAAATTGAAGGTAAACTATTAGTGTTATGTGTAAGATCATTTTAATAAATATTTTTCTAGCGTATTGAAAAAACATTGGGATATATTATACTGTGCTGGATATTATTGAAAGATTTACAAACAGAATAAATAGATTCAGCATAGTTGCTCAATCTTAAATCTACACATGAATATGCACTACAAATATCCTTTGAAAAGGAATATACTACAGCCTTGTATGACACTATTTTTAAGGCAAAATAAGATATTTATTCCATTATGCTTAGTTGATTTAAAATTTTCAGATTAATTTCACATTTTACACAAGGTCCTCGTCATGATGTATACAATATATATATTTCTTCAACAGAGAACTTTACATTTTTCCATCTGTTTCCTCCTCTTGCACTTCACACTCACCCTTCACAACCCACTCTATACCATCCATTCTCCCACCTTACCCTAGCATCCACACCCATCCTCTCTACCATCACATCTTCAGATCTCTCATCCTCTGCAATAGAATGCAGGCACTCAGTATGAAGTGGATGGATATACACAATGTGCATCTTTCAATGTTTGGCTCACTTCCCTCAACATTAAATCTTCTATACTCATCCACGTTGAGTCAAATGATAGGACCTCATCGTTTCTTACATCTGAGTAATATTCCATAGTATATCTGTGCCACAGTTTTTCAACCCTGTCAACCAACCCTGGACACTCAGGTTGGTTCCATGTTTCAGCAATGGCAATAATGCTGCACTAAACATGTATGTGCAGGTGTCTTTCCCATTGCTTGTTTTCCTACCCTTTCGATAGATACCAAGGAGTAGGATCATTGGGTCATATGGTAGTTCTATTTTTTTTTTTTTTTTTTTTGAGAAGTTTTTGCTATAGGGCACGTGCGCTCACCAGACAGATAGAGACAGAGAGACAGAAAGCGAGAAATCACCCCCCCCGGGGGTATGGCCACGCCGCAGTCCCTTCTCCTCTGTTCTCCTCTTGGGATTTTGGGCACACATGCACACGTGCACCCGGCGTGAGTTTTAAGCCACCGGGTCCAGGACTCAAACCACGGTCGACTACATGGGAGTCCAGCGACATAGCCATTACACTAACTGCTGGTCCCTGGTAGTTCTATTTTTGAGGAACATTCATATTTTCCACAGAGGTTGAACTAACTTACATTTCCCCCAACATTGTAAGAGGGTTTCCTTTACACCACCGCCTCACCAGCACTTGTTCTTTATTTTTTTGATCCTAGCTATTCTAACTATGAGTAAGTAATATCTAATTGTGGTTTAATTTGTGTTACCCATGTGATAAGAGACTTGTAGGGAGCACCTTAAAGTAAGTACAGTCTTTGCACTATCTCTGCAGGGCATGAGAGAGTTCTAAACAAAGACATAATCTACCACTGGGCTTTATAGATAGAAGAAACCTGAACATTAGCCAGAGAAGGCCAGGAGAGGCTTGTTTAGGAATCACAGGGACTCCACAGCTGAAGCACGTGATTTTACCTTCCCATTAAAAGAATGAGTACAGAACGGCTGAGGACTGCGGCCTTCTCCAGCAAAGAAGCTGGATCTACCTGACCCCACTTTGTCCTTTCTGAAGCCACAGCCCTTCCCCTTGGAGTACCCTCTCTCTTCACCCTCGGACAGGGATGGACTCTGTACACTTTTCATATGCTTCTTGGCCATTCGTAAGTCTTCTTTGGAAAGCTGTCTATTCAATTCATTTGCCCATTTTTTATTTGGATTATTCTTTTTTTTTTTTTTTAAATGAATGAGCTGCTTGAGTTACCTATATATTCTGAATATCAATCCCTTGTCTGAGGAACAATTTACAATTTTTTTCTCCTATTCTGAGAATTGTCTTTTTTACTCTAATGATTATTTCCTTTGCTGTGTGGAAGCTTTTTAGCTTCATGTAAACCCACTTGAATAGTTTGAGGATTATTGCCTATATAGTGAGGGTTTTATTTAAGAAATCTTTGCCTAATACAATGTCTTCAAAGTTTCTCCTATATTTGCTACTAGTAGTTGTTTGGTTTGAGGTTTTATATTTAGGACTTTAATCCATTTTGAGCTAATTCTTGCTAATGCTGAGAGACAGGGGTCCATTCATTTTTCAGTTACCCAGTTCTTCCAATACCATTTGTTGGAAAGTTTGTCTTTTCTCCACTACATTGCCTTGTACCTTGCATTGAAGATCAGGTGGCTGTGTGATGTGGGGTGATTTATGAATGTTCTGTTCCATTGGTCCATGTGTCTGGTTTTGGAAAGTAAACTATTAGGGTTATATGCAAAATGATTTTAGGAAAGACTATTTTTCCATCATATTGAAATAATGTATTGATTATCATCATTTTGTAATGTATTATAAAATCAGGTAGTGTGATGCCTCCTATTTTATTCTTTTGGTACAGTATTGCCTTGGCAATATGGGGTCTTTTATAATTCTAGAAAAATTTTATATATTTTTTTCTTTTTCTGTGACAACAGTTAACTGCATTGGAATCACATTGAATATGTAAATCAATTTGGGTAAAACTGACATTTTGTTTATATTGATTCTTTCAATCTGAGACCATAGGATGTCCTTTCATTTTTTTGATATTATACTCAATTTCTTTTTCAGGTTTTCATTTTTTTCTTTGTAGAAATCTTTCACTTCTTTGGTTGGGTTTATCCTTATGTATTTTATTTTCTGGTTATTGTGAATGGGATTGCTTTCTTGAATTCTGTCTTGGTCTGTTCATTGTTCATGTATAAAAATGCTACAAATTTTTATATATTGACTTTGTATCCTGCTACTTTACAGAATTCATTTATCATTTCTAGGAATGCTTTTGTGGATTCCTGTGGATTTTTTAATGTATATAATCATATCATCTGCAAATAGGGACAGTTTAGCTTCTTTTACCTATCTGAATGCCTTTTATTTTGCTCTCTTGTCTGATTGCATTGGCCAGGACTTCTAGCACCATGTTGAAAAGGAGTGAAGAAAGTGGGCATCCTTGTCTTGTTTCAGTTTTTAGTGGGAAGGCTTTCAGCTTTTATTCATTTAGTATGATGTTCAAAATGGGTCTGTTGTATATGGCTTTTATTGTGCTGAGGAATGTCTCTTCTACCCCTATTTTGCTGAGTATTGATCATGAAGGGATATTGTATTTTATCAAATACTTATTCTGCATCTATAGATATTATCATATAAATTTTATTTTTCTTTCTGTTATTGTGATGTATTACATTTATTATATTGTGTATATTGAACCATCCTTACATCCCTGGAATAAAGCCTGCCTGATTCTGGTATATAATCTTCTTAATATGCTGTTGGATTCAATTTACTAGTATCATGTTGAAAACCTTTGCATCAGTATTCATCAGGGATACTGCTCTGTAATTTTCTTTTTTTTCTTTCCTTTTCTTTTCTTTCCTTTCTTTTCCTTTCCATTCCTCTTTCCTTTTCTTTTCTATTTCTTCTTTTTTTTTATGTCCTTGTCTGGTTTTGGTATCAAAGTGAGGGAGGCTTCATAGAATGAGTTTGGGAGGATTCCTTATTTCTAACTCTTTAGAAATATTTTGGGAAGAATTGGAGTCAGCATTTCTTTCAAAATTTGGTAGTATTCAGAAGTGAAACCATCTGGACCTGAGCTTTTCTTTGTTGGGAGACTATTCATTACTGATTCATTCTCATCACTTGTTATTGATTTATTCAGGCTTAATATTTCATCCTAATTCAGCCTAGGTAACTTGTATATGTTCAGAAATTTGTCCATCTCATTGAAGTCTTCTAGTTTTTGGCAAAAAGTTGCTCATGGCATTCCCTCATGATTTTCTTTTTCTATTTCTGATACATCGTTTGTAATATTAATAACTATTTCTAATTTTATCTATCTGGTTCTTTTCTGTTTATTGATTAGTTTAGGTAATCCTTTATCAATTTTGTTTATCCTCTCAACAAACCAGCTTTTTGTTTCATTGATTTTTTTTTTTTGTATAGCTTTTTCATTCTCTATTTTATTTATTTCAGCTCTAACCTTTACTATTTCTTCTTCTTTTGTTTCTGAAACCCTTTTGTTGTTGCTTTTACAGTCCCTTAAGATGTGATGTTAAGTTATTCATTTGCACCTCTCTGTTGTTTTCTTGTAAGCACTAATGGCTATAAACTTCCTTCTTATGACTCCTTTCTCTGTATCCTAAAGGTTATGGAGAATGCTGTGTTCATTATTGTTGGTTTCAGCAAATCTTTTTACTTCAGTCTTAATTTCTTCAATAGTTTGAAAGTCATTTAGGAGTAAATCGTTAAGCTCTCATGTTTTTGTGTATTTTTGAGGGCTCCTTTCTGTGGTTGATTTTAAGTTTAATTCCATTGTAATCAGAAAGATTCTTGGTAACATTTATATACTTTTACACGTATAAAGGTTTGTTTTGTGGCCTATTATATGGTCAACCTTTAAAATGTTTCATTTGGAGATGAGAAAAAAAGTGTATTTGTAGTTGCTGGGTGGAATGCTCTATATGTGTCTGTCAGATCTATTTGGTTTATAGTATCAATACCTGTGTCTCTGTTTATTTTTTCTTTTTTTTTTTTTTTGGAGAGTTTTTTTTTTGTTTGTTTGTTTTTTGTTTTTTGTTTGTTTTTGCTATAGGGCGCGTGCGCTTGCCAGACAGACAGAGACAGACAGATAGACAGAAAGCAAGAAATCACCCCCCCCTCCCGGGGGGATGGCCACGCTGCAATCCCTTCTCCTCCATTCTCCTCTTGGGATCTTGGGCACGCACGCACACGCACCCAGTGTGAGTTTAAGCCACCGGGTCCAGGACTCGAACTGTGGTCGACTACGTGGGAGTCCAGTGACATAGCCATTACGCTAACTGCTGGTCCCTGTTTATTTTTTTCTCTTGATAACCTGTCTAGTGGTGGCAGTGGGGTGTTGAAATCTCCAATTAGTATCTTGTAGTCTCTGTCTCCCTTTAAATCTAGCAGTCTTTCTTTTGGATATTTGGGAGTCCTGACATTGGGTGCAAAAATATTTATGATTGCTCTATCTTCTCTATTATTTAATTCCTTTAGAACTAGTATCCCCCTTCTTAGTCTCTTTTTATGCTTTTCACTTAAAATCTGTTATTTTTCTGATATCAATATCACAACTCCTGTCCCCTTTTTTGATTTCTGTTTGTATAAAATGACTTTTTCCAGCCCTTTACTTTCAGTCTATGTATAGCTTTGTCCATTTTTTTTTTTTTTGTAAACAACATGTAGAGAGTCTCAGTCCTTTGTCCATTTAGCCAATCTGTGTCTTTTAGTTGGAAATTTTAATCCATTAACATTCAAGGTTATTATCAAAATGTGTGGACTTAGCCTTCTAATTTACTTTTTTTTTTTTTTTTTTCTATTTTGTTTTCTCTAGCTTCTATTTATCTCCTTTTAGATTTCTAAGTGTAGTGTCTAAGTGTAGTGTTCTCTTAAGTATTTCCTGAAGGGTTGGCTTAATTTTGGTGAATTCTTTTAGTTTTATGGGGAAATAATTTTATTTCTACTTCCCATTTGAAGGATGATATTGCCAATTATCTTATTCTTGGCTGAAATTACTTTTCTTTAAGTGTGTGTATACACACACACACACACACACACGCACACACACGTTTAGTTTCTTTTATACATTAAATCACTATACATCACTTATCCTGTAAACTACATTTTCCCAGCATGAATACACTTTATAGCAGTTGAGTTGAGGATATTATACACATTATCATCAACAGATCATAATCCATTTCTGTGTCCCATAAATATCTTGCCTATCTATTTTTCTCTTTAATGTCTTTCCTCACACTCTCCTTCTCTTACACTCTTCCCACATTGTAGCCAGTACCCATAACTATTTTCCATGTTTCTATATTTTCTAATCTTTTAATTTCCACCATAGAGTGTGGACAGTCTGTATATATTAAGTGGAGACCTATAACATCTCTCCTTCATAACCTGACTTGTTTCACTCAGCAGTAACTCTCTCATATTTGTCCACTTTCTATCAAAAGCCAGGGTCTTGTTTTTTATGGCTGAGTAGTATCCCATAGAGTATATGTGCCTCACTTTTTTGATCCATTCATTTATTCATGGACATTTTGGTTGGTCTTAGCAATTGTGAATAATGCCACAATAAATATAAATATGCCTTCCCATTTTTTTTCTTGCCTGCATTGTTTCACTTGAGAGGTCTGCTGTTATTATGATAAGGTAACCTTTGTAAGTAACTTGACGTTTCTCTCATCATTTTTAGAATATTGTCTTTGTCTTTGATTATTATCAGTTGAGTCTGATGTGACTTGGAGAGGATTTTCTTCTGTTAAATCAGTGTGCTGTTCTTTCAATTTCCTGGATTTGGATTTCTGTATGCCTCTATGGTTTAGTTTTCAACTAATATATTATGAAAGAGATTCTCTAAGCCTTTAGCTGTATCTTCACCTTCTGAAATACCCATTATGTGAATATTTGGACATTTAATGATATCTAGGATTTCCCATATACTGTCTTCATTTGTAGTGGTTATTTTTACATTATTCTTGATTGTTTGAACTAAGTTAGAAGTTTTATCTTCAGGGTCAGAGATTTGTTCTTCTGCATGATCTAACCTTCTATTAATACTTTCAAGGGAGATTTTGATTTCCTACATTGTATTATTTAACTCCAGAAGTACTGTCTCATTCTTTTTCAGGATGTCTATCTCTTCTTGGCATTTCTCTTCAAGTCATGGAGATACCTTATCGTCTCTTGGGATTGGCTATATGTTTTCTCTTGATCTCATTGAGTTTAGTTACAGTAAGTATTCTGAATTCTTTTTCTGATATTTCTGTGATTTCTTATCCATTGTTGACATGGAGTTATTGTGTTTCTTTGGCAGGAAAGCATTTCCTGCTCCTCTCATATTTCTTGAGGCTCTGCTGTGATTTTTAGACTTCTGACAATGAATTCACTCCTTACTACTAGGTGCTTATGACTATGTATATATATTTTTGCTTTTGATATGAATTAGCTCTGTGCCAGTATCCTTCTTCTGTGAGTGGCAGTGGGGTGTCACGCAGCTGGAGTTCTAAGTTCAGATTTACACAGAAAAAAATTCTGTGCTTTTATTGTTGCAGTTAGCTTGGGGGGTGAGAATTCCTGCAGAACCTCACCTTGTGTAGATGTTTTGACTCTCATATACCCAAAGTTTTCTGGTTCCTTATGTGGTTGAGGGCTGAGCAGAGACACAAAAACGGAAGGTGTATATAAAACTGAGTGCTGTGCTATGTGTGGTGAGCAGACCAAAGCAGCCACTTCTCCCATACCCTAGGGTTGGCAGAAGGCTCTGGCGGTGAACTGCGATCAGGTGGCCCTGCTTTCCCTCTGTACCTGGAGAGGTGAAAGAGAGAGTGGCATCAGCACCAAAAAGGTAGCTCCTTCTACCTTGTAGCCTTGCAACTTCAAGAACCAGAGTGGTGGTTCTGAAGGCCAAGGAGGTCACTCCTTTCACAGTCCAGGCTCAGCAGGAAGCTCTTGGTGTGAGCTTCACAGTCCAGGCTCAGCAGGAAGCTCTTGGTGTGAGCTGGGGCCAGATGACCCTGCTTTCTTTCTGCTCCTTGTAGCTCTGCAACTACAGGGACTGTGTTGGTGTTCTGAAGGCCAAGGCAACCACTCCTTTCACAGCCTACGCTAGGAAAGAGGCTTTGGTGGTGAGCTGGGCCCAGGTGGCCTTGCTTTCCCTCTGTTTCTAGCTCTACAACTTCAGGGACAAGGTGGTGCTTCTCAAGGTCAAGGAAGCTGCTCCTCCCTATATAATGTTCTTGAAATGACAAAATTATAGAGATTGAGAAAAGTTAGAGTTCTCTAGGGGTTAGTGATAATTGTGGAGGGGTGCATGGTGTATTTTATTATAAGGGGCAGCAAAGGGAAGTTGTTTGTAGTGATGGGGTAGCTCTCTTTGTTTGTTTGTTTGTTTTGAGAGGTTTTCGCTATAGGGCGCCTGCGCTTGCCAGACAGACAGAGAGAGACATAGAGACAGAAAGCAAGAAATCACCCCCTAGGGGGCATGGTCACGCCGCAATCCCTTCTCCTCCATTCTCCTCTCGGGATCTTGGGCAGGCATGCACACGTGCCTGGCGTGAGTTCTAAGCCACCAGGTCCGGGACTCGAACCGCGGTCGACTACGTGGGAGTCCAGCAACATAGCCATTACGCTAACTGCTGGTTCCCATGGGGTAGCTCTCTTGATCCTCGTGAGATAAAGTGACACAGAACTGTGCACACATATTATGCCAATGTCCGTTCCCTAGTGTCAGTCTGCACTTTATATAGTTAAGATGTAACCAATACAGAAAGAGGGTTAAGGGTACATGGGATCTCTCTGTATTATCTTTGCAACCACTTACTAATTTATACTTATTTCAAACTAAAAATTATATAAAAAAGCAAAAGTAATAACAATTAGAAACCATGGCTAATTCAAAATTTATAAAGCATCTTTTTGAAACACACCTTTGATTATAATTATCTAGGTAAATGTATACATATTGTAAGTGTAGCTATTTGGGGTATCTGCATGTAGCCCTACTAAACTCTAAAGTGATAATTTTATTTTAAAAATACCACAGATCAGTAATGCTTTTAAGCGGTTTACTAGTGAATAGCTCTTAACTGTTCATAAAATATCTGAAAGTCTTTGCCATCAAACTAAGTGTCCATCAGCAGGTGAACGGATAAAATGCAGTACAGGGACCAGCACATGACATAATGATTACGTCGTTGGACTCACATGTAGTCACCCACAGTTCAAGTCCTGGACCCGGAGGAAGACTCAGGCCGGGCGTGTGTGTGTGTGTGTGTGTGTGTGTGTGTTTGTGCCCAAAATCCTGAGAGGAGAATGGTGGAGAAGGGATTGTGGCATGACCTTTCCCCTTGGGGAGTGATTTCTCTGTCCCTCTGTCTCTCTGGTGAGGGCACATATCCTATAGCAAAAATTTCTTTTAAGGAAGAATGAAAGAAAGAAAATGCAGTACATATACACAATAGAATACAATGTAGCCATTAGGTGCAACCATGGTGGCTGTGGTTTGGGCATTAGTGTACTTATATAGTGTTGGGGCCACACAGCTGACTGTAGGTTCAGTTCACAGGTCAGTCTGAAATACTCTGGATGGGCACATGCCAATGACCCTTTCTAGCTGAAGGACAGGGAAAGAGATTGTGGCATGATGAGACCATGACAAGGGTGCCTGTCTCTTCCTCTTTCAGTAAATAAAATAAAAAGCGAAAAACTTATAATGATAATGGAAGCCTTTGCATACTTGGTTTCTAGTTCTTGTTCCAACAAGAAGACTCTCGGCTGCCTGTTAAGAATCATTATGTTGGGACCAGCAGATGGTGCAATGGTTATGTTGCTGGACTCCCACGTAGTTGACTGTGGTTCGAGTCTCGGACCCCACAGCTTAAAACTCATGCCAGGCGTGTGTGTGCACAAAATCCTGAGAGGAGAATAGAGGAGAAGGGATTTCAGCATGGCCATCTCCACTTGGGGGTGATTTCTCACTTTCTGTTTCTCTGGTGAGTGCACGCACCCTGTGGCAAAAATATCTCTCTTAAAAAAAAAAAAAATTGAATCACACGTTAGGGGATTTAATTAAGTCAAAGAAGTGTCTAAACGGTATGACTCTCTGGATTGAATTTAGAAGGATGCTGTATTTGTCAGCCAGGCTGCCATAACAAAATATCATAGACTTGGTGACTTAAAGAAAGTTAATTTCTAAGATCTGGGTCCCAGCATGATTGGGTTCTTATGAGACCTCTCTTCCTGGCTTAAAGATAGCTCTTTACTCACTGTGTCCTCACATGGCAGAGAGGGGGCAGAGTAAATTTCCTCATGTTTCTCCTCCTTTTTTTTTTTTTTTTTTTTTTAGAAGAGATTATTTTTCGCTATAGGGCTTGTGTGCTTGCTAGAGAGACGGAAAAAGTGAGAAATCACCCCCTGGGGGAATGGCCATGCCACCATCTTTTCTTCATTCTCCTCTTGGGATTTTGGTCTCATACACACAAACACACACACACACACACACACACACACACACCCTGTGTGAATTGCAAGCTGCTGAGTCTGGGACCCAAACCATGAATGACTATGTCGATGTCCAGCACCTCAACCACTACTCTACCTGCCGGCCCTCATGTTTCTTCTTTTAAGGGCACTGATCCCATCATGAGGGCCCTACTCTTATGCTCTTATCTAAGCTTATATATTTTCTTTTCTTTTTTTATTTATTCAATTTTTTAAATTTGTTCATTTATTTTAATTTAACTGGAGAGAGACAGAAAGAGAGAGAGAGGGAAAGTGAGAAAGCAAGCCACCAGGTCCAGGACTTGAACTGTGGTTGGCCATGTGGGAGTGTCCAGCATCCTAACTACCATGCCACCTGCTGGTCCCCATCTTGTTTTCTTTTTTGAGAGATTTTTACTACAGGGTGCATGTGCTCACCAGAGAGACAAAGAGAGACAGAGAGACATAAGTCACTCCCCAAGAGGGATGGCCACATCACAATTCCTTTTCCTCCATTCTCCTCTTGAGGTCTTGGGCACACATACACATGTGCCCAGCATGAGTTTAAAGCCACTGGGTCCAGGACTCGAACCATGGTCGACTGCGTGGGAGTCCAGCGACATAACCATTACACCATCTGGTAGTCCCAGCTTATTTATCTTCTAAGGTCTCATTTCTAAATATTATTACATTAGAGGTTAGGGCTTCAACATATTAATTGAGGGGAGACAAAATTTAGTTCATAATATATCCTGAAGTGGATATTCCAGTCTGAATGAACAAGAAGGGAATTAAGATTTAAATTCGTAGGAAACTAGATAGTTTTGTGCTCATTATCCTAGCAGTTTTGCAGGAGTTTACCAGAAAAATCTTCTATAAAGGGAAAATACTTTGGACCAGCCTGATAGTATAGTGGTTAAGGTAGCTGGATCCCACATGGCCAACTATATGTTTCAAGTCCTGGATCTGGCAACTTGAAAAACATGCTAAGCACATGTGCGTGTGTGTGTGTGTGTGTGCCCCAAACCTCAAGATAGAGTGGAGCAAAAGAGATTGTGGTATATACATCTTGGGAAGTGCTTTCAAACACCCTCACTCTCATCTCTCTCCAGCGAGCTCATGTGCCCTATAGCAAATTTTAAAATGAAAAGTAAATAGATAAGAACTAGAAAATACCTTGCTGTAAGTGTAAAATAGTTTCAGTATGGCTGTGTATTTTTTTCTTTTCTTTTTTTTTTTTTTGGAGAGGTTCTTGCTATAGGGTGTGTGCACTTGCCAGACAGACAGAGAGCGACAGAGAGATAGAAAGTGAGAAATCACCCCCTGGAGGGATGGCCACACCGCAGTCCCTTCTCCTCCGTTCTCCTCTCGGGATCTTGGGCACGCACACACATGTGCCCGGCATGAGTTTTAAGCCACCAGGTCCAGGACGTGAACCGCGGTCGACTACAGGGGAGTCCAGCGACATAGCCATTACGCTAACTGCTGGTCCCATGGCTGTGTATTTTTATGAGGAGTTTAAATTTAGGAATATTTGCATGTCAAACGTAATAGAATGACAAGCCTTTGAAATTGGTCTTGGGTTTAAATTCCAGTTTTGTGTATCTTTGAGTATGTTGCTTAACTAGCAGAGCCTCCTTTTCCAGATATATAAAAAGGGGTAATTTTGCATATTTGATTATCATGTGTTAAACAAAATCATATATCTAGTACATAGGCCATTGTTGAGCTCACACTAAGTATAATAAATTTTAGTTTATTTCTTCTCTCTTTCTATATTATTGTCTAAAAATGAAAGCCCTTTTGTTAGAAAATATGATTTACTTCACAAGTAGAAAAACGGGTGAGAGGCTCAAAGGACTGAAGAATTGTAGTAAGTAGGAAACCACTAGCAATAAATACTGAGGATCTGCAAGGTCAACCTCCTGAGGCAAGAAAGATTCCTAAAATTGGAGGTGACATAGCAGATACAACACTTCCAACCTGTAGTGACCCTCAAACTGACAAGGTCAAAGATTTTTAAAATGATCTCTCCATAGATGATAAACCAGGATACCACCCACAGTAAATTAATCCACCCAAGTAGAATAAACCACCAGGGCTTGAAATGGAAACACTGTTTCAAGACTCATCACATTTTTTTCCCCAATTTGTAGCAGAAAAGGAAAGTAATTTCTTTCTATATCTTTTAAGTGCTGCTTTTATTTCTTTCCTTTGTTTCTTCAAGTAGAACGTCAATACATTTTCACACATTTTAGTGTAAGCTTCACCAGGAAAACTAACGTTGAGGGAAGAACAAAGGAGAGTAGAGAAAACATTAGGAAACTTGAAATGGACATTTGCCAATTTTTTTTTTTTCTTTTAGAGAGGATTTTGCTATTTGGCACGTGCACTTGCCAGAGAGACAGAGACAGACAGAGAAAGAAAGTGAGAAATCACCTTCCTGGGGGATGCCCAGTCAGCAATCCCTCCTCTTCCATTCTCCTCTAGAGATTTTGGGCACACATGCACATACACCTGGCATGAGTTTGAAGCCACCACGTCTGAGACTTGAACTGTGGCCATGTGGGAGTCCAGCAATGTAACCATTACACCACCTGCTGGTCCTGACATTTTATTTTTGAAAAGTTAATCCAGAGTCATGACTACATAAAAAGTAGAATCAATTTAATGCAGTGCATAGTCATGTCTTTTTCTAACCTTTTTACCTTTGTTAAGTTTAGTGGTCTTGGTCACAGATATAAGTAAGACAGAACTCCAGAGAACTATTGGCAAAAACTCCACTCTGGAATAGAAACACCTGCTTTTAATCCAAATAACAAATGTATAGAACTATCACCTGATATTTGATCATTACCTTAGAAAGAGCTTTTATTTTTTTTTTAAATTATGATAGATATCAGTTAAGCTTTCGCAAGCATTATGTGCTTATGACAGGAGTTTTTTATTCCCTTATATTCTACAGTGGTAAGCATTGTCCTTTGCACACAGTGTATGTTCAATAGATGTTTTTATTGGGTCATCAGAAAAGTCATGATGTATTTTTCTATGCAAAAATGTCTCATGACTTTTCTGACAATCCAGTAGATTGTATTAGTTAACACAAAAACATTATTTCAACTGGCACTATTTACACACAGAATCTTAGAACATTACTATGAAATATCTCCAATATATATGTTGAAGATGAACCTTCATTTTCCTTGCCATGTGTTTCCCTGGGAAGAGACTTCAGCCTCTTTTTTATCATGTGAACTTCAAAGAAAACTGAGTGTGGCTGGTCCAGCCTTTCCCGAGGTTTTCCCTTTTAGATCTCCTTCACATCTGAGAAGTTGTGTTGTGAAGGACGGTCTGTTTCACATGCCATGAGTATAGTAGGAAAGGCTTGTGGATTGGGGGAGTGTAATTTCCTGTCATGGAGAATGTTATGAAGTTCTTCTGGCTGCAAATCCAAGCCACACTGGAGCTGATATAAAGACCAAAGGAAGGGACTAAGAAGGGATAAACTTTCAGAGGTACATAAATTTATCCACAGGTTCAAAAGTCATTACGAAGGGACCAGCAGATGGTATAATGATTGCATCACTGGACTCCCATATAGTTGACCATGCTTCAAGTACTGGACCCAGTGTCTTAAAATTCATGCTGGGTATGGGGGTTATGGGTGTGTGCATGCCCAAAATCCCAAGAGGAGAATGGAGGAGAAGGGATTGTTGCATGGCCACCCCAACTTGGGGGTGATTTCTTACTTTCTATCCCTCTATCACTCTGTCTCTGTGAGCACCTGTGCTCTATAGCAAGAATGTCTTTAAAAAAAAGTCATCATGTCAAGTTTTAAACAAAGCTTTAATTTCAGACACCCAAATTTTGGCTTTCTTCACAGAAAGGTTGTAGTTTGGTTAAGACATTATTCATTTATACACACACACACACACACACACACACACACATATACTGTTAGGTTCAATATGTTTAAATTTCACTTAGAATTTTTGCATTTATGTTCATGAAGAATACAAGCCTGTAGTTTTCTTTTGTATATGTCTTTGGTTTTCATATCAGGGAATGCTTGTCTCATTTTCAAATTTTCTCTCTTTTTCAAATTTTGGGAAGAGATTGTATAAAATTGCATTTTTTCTCTCCTTACATTGTAGTAGAATTTATTAGTGAATTTGTCTGGTCATAGAAACATCTTTGTGGTTGGGACCAGCAGGTGGCGTGGTGGTTAAGGTGCTGGACACTCCCTCATGGTCAACCACAGTTCGAGTCCCAGACCTGGCGGCTTCCTTTATCCCTTTCTCTCTCTCTCTCTGTGTCTCTCTCTGGTCAAATTAAAATAAATGAATGAATAAATAAAATTAAATAAATAATAATTTTAAAAAAAGAAACATCTTTATGGCAAGTTTTAATTACAAATTCAATATCTTTAATAGAAATAGGGCTATTGAGGTTATCTATTTCTTCTTAAGTGAACTTTGATTGTATGCATCTTTAAGGGATTTATTCTCTTTATATATGTTGTTTATAGTAATTTTTTGTTATGTATTTAATATTTGTAGCACCACAGAGATATAATTTTACCATTCCTGATACTGGTAATTTGTATCTTTTCTCTTTTTTATTAATCAATGTGACTAAATGTTTCTCTCTCTCTCTCTCTCTCTCTCTCTCTCTCTCTTTTCTGTCAGGTGCACTTGCCAGAGATTGTTAAACAGAAAGAGGGAAAGTAAGAAATCACCCCCCCCCCCAGGGGGGATAGCCATGTTGCAATCCCTTCTTCTCCAGTCTCCTCATGGGATTTTGGGCATTCATACACCTGTACCCAGCATGATTTTCAAGCCTTTGGATATGAGACTTGAATTGTACAGTTGGCCATCTGGGATCCAGTGCTTTAACCACTTGCTGGCCCAAGCTTTCTCAACTTTATTCACCTTCTAAAAGAACCAACTTTTGGTTTTTAAATTTTTTTTATTTTCTGTTTTTTATTTCATTAATTTCCATTCTTTTCTTATTATTTCCTTCTTCTACTTTAAATATTATTTTGTCATTTTTGCTCAATTAGGTCAAAAGTATTTTTTAAGTCTTTTATAACTTCATCGATTTTTCTTTCCACTTGTTCTTTCAGTTATTGAGAGGGAATATTGGAATCTCCAATATAATTGTGGATTTGCCAGTTTCTCCCTGGTTCTCAGTGTTGCTGTGTGTATTTTGAAATAACACTTTTGAAAATGTTATTAAGTGTATAGATATTTAAGACTGCCATGTCCACTTAAAAAATTTAGCCCTGGATTGTTGTAAAATGATCTTCCTTACATCTATTTATACAGCTTGTTCTGAAATCTACTTTACCTGAATAAATTTTAAAAATTCAGATTCTTTTTTTTTTTTTTTTTTTTTTTTTTTTTTTTTTTTTTTTTTTTTGGGAGGTTTTCGCTGTAGGGCGTGTGCACTTGCCAGGCAGACAAAGAGAGACAGAGAGACAGAAAGCGAGAAATCACCCCCCAGGGGGGATGGCCATGCCGCAATCCCTTCTCCTCCATTTTCCTCTCGGGATCTTGGGCACGCACACACATGCGCCCAGAGTGAGTTTTAAGCCACCGGGTCCAGGACACGAACCGCGGTAGACTACGTGGGAGTCCAGCGACATAGCCATTACGCTAACTGCTGGTCCCAGATTCCTTTTGATTATTGTCAGTATGGTATATCTTTTGCCATCCTTTTACTTCCTATTTTTATAGCGTGTTTCTTATAGACTGCATATAGTTGGGTCTTATTTAATAATTCCATTTGTAAATGTCTGGATTTTTTTGTTTCGTTTGTTTTAGCTTGCTGAAGGATGCATGCACTCACTGCAGAGAGATGAGGGGTGGGGGAAGGAGGGAAAGCAAGAAATCACTCCCTCAAGGAGGAAGTCCAACCACAATTTATTCTCCTTTTGGATTTAGGATTTAGACACACACACATACCTGGGATGATTTTCAGGCTACCTGGTCTGGGACTTGATCTGTGCAGTTGATGATATAGGATCCAGCAGCCTTAATCTCCGTACCATCCACTGGCCTGTAAATTCCTTTTTGTGTTGTTTTGTTTCTAGAGAGATTTTTGCTATAGCACATGTGTGTTCATTGGAGAGACAGACAGTAAGACAGAAAGCAAGAAATCACCTTCCAGGGGATGGCCATACTGCAATCCCTTCTCCTCCATTCTTCTTTCAGGATTCTGGGCAAATACATGCGTCTAGTGTGAGTTACAAGCACCAGGTCTGGGACTTGAACTGCATGGGAGTCCAACACTTTAACCACTATATCACCTGCTGGCCCCAATGGAGTTATTTAGGCCTTTCAGATTTAACTGATTTTTAGTATGGTAGATTTAAATCTATCTTCTTGCTATTTGCTTTCTATTTGTGAACTTTTGTTTGTTTTCTTTTTTCTCCTTTTCTTTAAGGTTAATTGACTTTTTTGAGAGAGAAATTTTTGCTATAGGGCACATGTGCTCACTGGAGAGACAGAGAGAGACAGAAAGTGAGAAATCATTCCCTGGTGGGATGGTCACATGGCAATCCTTGTCTTCCATTCTTCACCTCGGGATCTTGGGCACACACACACGCACATGCACCTAGCATGAGTTTTAAGTTGCCGGGTCCAGGACTTGAACCACAGTTGACTAAGTGGGAGTCCAGCAATGTAACCATTATGCCATCTGCTGGTCCCAGTTGACCTTTTTTTTAAAAAAAATTCTTCTTATTGGGCCCAGTAGGTGGCATAATGGTTAAGGTGCTAGACTCCCACATGGCTGACCACAGTTTGGGTCCCAGGCTTGGAGGCTTGAAAATCACACTGGGCCTGTGCATGCACATCCAAAGTCCCAAGAGAATGGAGGAGAAAGGATTGCAGTGTGGCCATTGCCCCCAGAGGGTGATTTCTCACTTTCCCTCTCACTGTTTCTTTCTGGAGATTGCACGTGTCCTATGGAAAAAACCTTTTTTAAAAAATTCTTTTTATTTTCTTTAAATGTAACTTTTTGTTTTCTTATTTAGTTGCTGCTTTAGGGTTGATATCATACATCTTAAACTTACCACATTCTGTCTTCAAGTAATATTATACCACTTAGTATAAGAAATTTATTATACTACACTTTGGAAGCCAGTGGGTGGTGTAATGGCTAAGGCACTGGGCTCCTACATGGCCAACTGTAGTTTCAATCCTAGATCTGGTGGCTCAAAAATCACATGAGGCATGTGGGCATGCATGCCCAAAATCCCAAGAGGAGGCTAGAGGGCAAGGGATTATGGTGTGGCCATCCCCTTTGGGGGTAATTTCTCACTTTCCCTTTCTCTGCCTCTCTCTGTCTCTCTCAGGTGAATGTATGGGCCCTATAGTAATAATCTAAAAAAACCCCACAATACTATAATTCTACTTTTTCCTAACCATTGTACTATTGTTCTTATACACTTTCCACTCAAGTTTCAAATCTCACATTACCCTTTCATTATTTTATTTAAGTAACCAATATTTTTTGGTTGTTTACACAATAGACAAAGATACATTTAGGGCCAGGTGGCATGGTGGTTAAGGTGCTAGTCTCCCATATAGCCAATTCTCAGACCTGGTGGCTTACTTTTTCATTCTCTCTCTCTCTGTCTCTTCCAGTATCTCTCTGATGAGCAAACATGCCCTATAGAAAACTACAAAAAAATAAATAATAATGATAAATAAATAAAATGAAATAAATAATAGGGTCTTTATGTGTGTGTGTGTGTGTGTGTAAATATTTATTAAATATGCATATTTGGCCATAAGAATCCTACTTCTGATGCTCTTTATTTCTTTGTGTAGATAATTTTAGATCCATAATTCCACTTTGTATAATTTTCCTAATGCCAGAAGGGGACAAAAGAGGCCAGTCCAATAGCCCAGTGGTTAAGGGAGCCAGATCCAAAATAGTCATTGCAATTTGGATCCTGGCTCCAGCAGCTTGAAAAACACACTGAGTGTGTGTGTGTGTGTGTGTGTGTGCGTGCCCCAAATTCCGACATTTTGGAGAAATGGAGGTGAAGGGATTATAACATGACCATATCCCATTAAGGTTGTTTTTGCCCTTTCTCTCTGTGTTTCTTTCTGGCTAATGTATGTACCCTCTGGCAATTAAAAAAGCAAAAAAAGAATGGGGGAAATATTCTAGTTTACTAATTACAAAAAACAATTTTAAAAGGCCCCAGTATGTACTTTCCCAGAGAGGGGCAACGTTACCAGGCTCTCCCAACAGCTTCCATGTCTTGTGGACAAACTTCATTCAATTATCAAAGACTGTACTTCAATTTAAGAAAACCAAAGTTAGGTGCTTACCCTGTGTTGTGAAGGCCACATGATTTAAATAATTGTCCTGTCACTAATATAAGGATCCTAGACTAAATAAGAGGGAGAGGAGAGGAAGAGGAACTAGCTGATGCCCCCACCCCATTTTTTTTTTTTTTTAATGAGGATGATTCTAAAGTGTTCTTACATCCATTATATTTTTTTAAAAACCAAGAAGTACTAACAGACTTATAAGGAAATGCGTCCAGATATTGTTTAATTTTTGACTCCCCACACCCATCCTTTTTCCTGAGGCAACCAGTTTCCATTCATATGAATAAATAATACGAATGTTAATAAATCACATCATTATAATCTATTGACTTCAACTTTTCACATAATCTAAATTATATTAACTGAGAATACTGTTCTCTGCACATTTCTATTTATTTCTTCTTTTCAACATAATTTTAAATAAAAATTTTTGATAAAGTCAATAATCAGAACTTATATTATTATGAAACCATGTAAACACGTTTTTACTGTTAAAAGTTATATACTATTTTTTTTACAATTTTTTTCCTGTGGTTGCCTTTTTAAAATATTTATTTTATTTTTTTATCATTATTATTTAAATTTGACCAGAGAGAGAGAGAGAGAGAGAGGGAAAGTAAGAAAGTGAGCCACCAGGTCTGGAACTCAAACCATGGTCAGCCATGTAGGAGTCCAGCGCCTTAACCACTATGCCACCTGCCAGCCCCAGTTGCCTTTTTTTGTTTGTTTAATTTTCTATGTGTATGACTATCTGCCCCTCCCCATACCCCAATTCTCCAAAAGATATCAAAAATGTTTCCAGGTGGTGTGGTGGTTAAGACACTGGACTTCCATATTGCTGACAGTGGTTTGAGTCCCAGACCTGGTTGAAATAATTTTTCTTCATAATTTTGCTGTCATTGCTTGGCTCTCTTCTAGTATCTGTTGTTGCTATTGAGAAATCTGGTGCCATTTTGGTTTCTCTTCCATTGGGTTTGTGTTCATCTTTTTCTCTCTAAGAGCTTGTACTAGCCTCCCCTTATCTCCAGTGAACTGAAATCTCATGGTGACCTTGGATTGGGACTTATTTTTCACTTATTACCTTGTACACCTGGTGGGCTCTTTCACTAAGGCTTTTGTGCTTGAAAATAGACAAAATTTCCTAGATTATTGTTTTGATCATTTTTTTCTTTTTAAAAAAGTCTGTTTATTTAATCCATGAATAAGAGAGAAAACACATCGTCATCAGAGCCTGTAGACTGCAGTCTACCCAGTTGTAGCCAGCTGAATCACCGGCACGGACAGCTGGAGGTCTCGGACAATAGGAAGCCTTCCCGTGCGGGTTAGCATCACACAGTGTTAAACATCACTGCTGCGCCACCTTGCGGTCCTGTCTTCTTTCCCGTGCCTGTGGTTTCCCTTTATGGAATTCTCAATATTTGGATATTGGACTTGAATTGATCCCATTTTACGATCTTTTCTCCCTTTTTATTATTCTTATTTTTAATTATTAGCTTAGTTTTGTTCTGTTTTCTGATATCTTTCTTTGGCTTTATTTTCCAGTGCTTCTATTAAATTTATTATTTCACTTAACATTTCAAATGCTCTTAATCCCCAATTAATGCTCTTAATTCCTTTTTAGTAGCTTCTTTCTAAAAGAATTATTAATTTAATTTTATTTATTATTACTATTTTTCAATTTGACGAGAGAGAGAGAAAGCTGTCCGGTCTGGAACACGAATCACAATCAACCATGTGGGAGTCCAGCACCTTAACCACCATACCACCTGCCAGCCCCATGTAGCTCCTTTTTTTTGAAATTATGGGTATATGGTTTTATCTTTCTGACTATACTAATAATATTTTTTAAAGTATTATTTTGTTCCTTCTATTTTATGTTCATCTACGATCTTTATTTCTTTCCATTTTTGTCTTTTCTGTTGTATACTTTCTTCAAATATCTGCTGATCCTTGGCTCTTAGTTCATATTGAAGAGTCATTAAAAAAAACTAATTAAAGGCCGAGTATGTGTGTGTTTGTTATTATGAACTTGCAGCTTATATATAAAATTATTTGACTGAGACGTGGTCTTTTCTCAGGGGAAGCCCCAAAGTCAACATGTATAAGGCTCTTCTCTTTGGTATCTCACCTTCTCCAAAGAGTGAATCCTAGAATATCCCCAGCTTTAGGCATTGCACGAGCAGGCAGGGAAAGAGGAGAATGGTACCTCACTGTTCAGCATGTAGACTTCTGCTGAGTACCCTTCATTTCAAATTATGCCTCATACCTTCTCTCCAGTGGGCTTTGGTATTCCCCAGAGATATAGCTCTAATTTATTTTTACAGAGAATTTTTTTTTTTTTTTTTTTTTTTTTTTTAGAGAGAGAGAGAGAGAGAGATTTTTGTGATAAGGGGTGTGCACTTGGCAGAGCAAGAGAAAGACAAAAAGTGAGAAATCACCTCTCAGACGGAATGGCACACTGCAATCCCTTCTCCTCCATTCTCCTCTCAGGATTTTGGGCATACACGCATACATGCCTGGTGTGAGTTTGAAGTCGCAGGGTTCAGGACTCAAACCACGGTCAGCCATGTGGGAGTCCAGTGATGTAACTATTATGTCACCTGCTGGTCCCTCAGAGAGTACATTCTTAACCTCCTATGATGAGAGGATGAGCTGGGGTGTGGGGTGGGAGTGGGGACCCAAGTATTCTTGTTACTAACTCCTGGGTCTGTAACACAAACTGTCTCCTACTCGCCATACATTGCTCTTAGTTGGTTCTATGCTGCTATAATAGATACCTGAGGATGGGCAATTTATAAAGAAAAGAGGTTTATTTGGCAAGGCTGGGAAGCCCAAGAAGCAAGCCGATCAGGTTTGCTCAGCCTCTGATGAGGATCTCATGCTGCTTGACCTCGTAGAGGAAAAGCAGGACACATGGGTGGCACGAAGAGGCCAAAAATAAAGAGGACTCTCATTTTATGACAACCTGCTCTACTGGTTCCTAACTTACTCCCGTAAGACTCAATCAACTCTTAAAGCCCCCTTCCCAACACCGCCATATTAGGAGTCAAATTTCAACATGAGTTTTGGTAGGGACAAAACCACATCCAACCCATGGCAGTATCCACGCCCTTAGCCTTTCTTGAGCGTTGCAGATAAGCTGACGTGCATCTCATCTTTGTCTCCTATGAAGGCAGATGGATTTATGTTTCCTGTTTGGCTGAGTTTTGCACCTCTGTTCATTTTTTAATCTTTCCAAATTTGGCGACATTTATCGTCACATTTATTTTTTCCTGACTCTTGTTTTTTATATCTTTCTGACTTTATAACTTTTTAATTCTTTTTTAATTTCCAGAGGATGTGTGCACTTGCCAGGAAGAGAGAGAGAGACAGAGACAGAGAGGAGGCAAAAGTACATCCCCAATGAAGTGTGGTCACACCATATTCCTTTCTTCATTTCTCCATCCTGTCAGAATTTAGGGTCACACACACACAAGCACGTGCTTAACGTGTTTTTCAAGCCACCACAGCCAAGATTTTAACTGCAGTTGACCATGCTGAATTCAGCTCCCTTACCCATGAGGCTATGGGGCCAGCCCATCTTTAAAAATTACACACACACACACACACACACACACACATACACATACACATATATTATTTTATATATATACATAGTTTTTTAGGAGATGACAGAGTCAAACATTTTTTCAGTTTACCACATTTAAATAGAATCCTTAACTAACCTTCTAAGGTCTTTCTAATACTCTAATTTCATGTCAGAATTGAAACTGGCAATGAAATAGTATGGAGAGTATCCAAAATTAGAGGGAAAAAATTAAGAGAAAAACAGAATGCTATTGTTTGACAAAGAATGTTCCTAGGATTATAAATAGAGCTTTAACACCAAGGACAGATGGAGAAATTTTTTTTTTCTTTTGAAGGTTATTCAACTTTCCAGTTTTTTTAAAACTATAAGTAATCTAGTGTCAACGTGGAACAAATCCAGCCCTTTCGTATAGGAGGAAAAGATGAGAAAATGGATAGTGAGAAACACTCAGCATTGGGAGACCTGGGTTGGTTTGTACAGGACTTTCTAGCTCTGAAATTTAGTAAAAATTCATTTTTTAAAATTATTTAGGCCCAGTCAGTGGCATGGTAGTTAAGGCAGCTGGATCCCATATGGCTAAATGCATGGTTTGAGTCCCAGACCCAGTGACTTAAAAAACAAGCTGGACATTTGTATGTGCATGAACAAAATATTGAAAGGAGAAATGGAAAAAAGGAAATGTGGTGTGACTATCCCCTATGGGAGGTATTTCCTCACTTTCCCTTTCTCTCTCTTTGTGTCTCTCTGGCAAGTGCATGCACCCTTTAGCAAACAATTTTTAAGAATTATTCATAGAGGGGCCAGCAAGTGGTATGGTGGTTAAGGCACTGGATCTCACATGGCCGGCTGTGTCGTTTGAATCTCAGACCTGACAGCTTGCCCAGAATCCCGATAGAGTGGAGATTGTAGCGCAGCCATCTCCCTTGGTGGGTGATTTCTCACTTCCCTTCTCTTTTTTTGTTTCTCTCTGGCAAGCATATGTGCACTGTAGCAAAAATGAACAACAAAATCTTATTTGTAAAGAAAACAAAACAAGACAAAAATCTTTGCAATGAAACCTCTAACAAAAACATGGAGCCAGAAGGTGGCATAGTGGTTAAAATGCTAGACTCCCACGTGGTTGATCGCGGTTAGAGTCCCAGACTCAGGGGCTTGAAACTCACACTGGGCACATGTGCATGCATGCCCAAAATCTTGAGAGGAGAATGGAGAAGAGGTTATGGTATGACCATCATAGGAGCGATTTCTCACTTTCTCTTTCTCTGTCTCTGTCAAGCACACAGTGACCTATAGCAAAATTTTCTCCCCTCCCCCCCAAAAAAAAGGAACCTGTGACAAAAACCTAACAAGGAAGAGAAAATAGTTTAAAATAAGGATTATGGATATCTGTAGTTTACTTAAATTATATATTTAAAATAAGAAAGTATTGTGGTGGGGCTGGCAGGTGTTGTGGTGGATAAGAGTGCTGGACTCCCACATGGCCGACTGCAGTTCAAGTCCTGGACCTGGCGGCTTCCTTTCTCACTTTCTCTCTCTCTCTCTCTCTCTCTCTCTCTCTCTCTCTCTCTCACTCACTCTGTCCCTCTCTGGTCAAATTAAATCAATCAGTCAATTAATCAATAAATCAATAAAATAAAGTTAAATAAAATACTTCTTTAAAAATAAGTATTTTGGTATGTGATAAAGCAGATAGAGTAAAATATTAATATTGTGATCTAGATGGTGAGTATAGGAGTGCTCATGGTGAACTTTTTTTTATGAGAGAGATTTTTGCTATAGGTCATGTGTACTCTCCAGAGAGATGGAGAGACAGGAAGCAAGAAATTACCCCCCCCAGGGGGATGGCCACACCACAATCCCTTCTTCATTCTCCTTTCTGGATTTTGGGCATGCACACACATGTGCCTAGTGTGAGTTTTAAGCCACTGGGTCCAAGACTTGATCCATTGTCAACTATGTGGGAGTCTAGTGATGTAACCATTACGCCATCTGCTGGTCCCATTGTAAATTTTTTTTAAACTTTACTGTGTGTGTGAATTTTTTCATAGTAAAATGTCAGAAAAAAATGAAGATGTGGTGATTGAGACACAGATGAAGAAAGCGATACTTCTAGATATATGTCCCCAGGTTTATAAAGAGATCTTTAACACCAAAGACAGATAAAGGAATTTTCTAGATATGCTTTTCAGTAAAGTGAGCCCAGAGAACACATTCAGATTATTTTGGAGAAAGATCTCTGGGTGGACTTTCAGAATGTCCCCTGTAAAACTCTGAGGTTGGTGCTGCATTCTCACAGCCCTAGGCATACAAAGTGCTGTCCTTTCCTGTACTTGCCCTTCAAGTCTAAAATGAAGACAAGAGCTAAATTCAACTAAAACCAGAGACTACCAAATCGTTACCTGGGCATTCAACGAGGAAGATGTGGTGCTGATTCTTATCGCCATAGTAGAAAACGCTTGTTAGCCCATTTTATCATCATTTAATATCCAAGCCTGTAGTTTTAGTCAGCAAGTTCTGATGACTAGAACATGCTATGGGAAGAAATCTAAAGAGTGCTGGCCAAATGGCCTTTAACCTAAAATAGTATAATTCTGATTTGATATCAAAAATGTGGGTTCAATTGTCACACTGACCAGTTGCTTCATTTGAAACATTATCCGGTAGACACAGGCACAATCTTGATCCTAGAGTTATCTTTTGAAACTGTGCCCTTTGTGATCAAGCTTATCTCCAGTGTACTTATTCTCACATTTTGGAAGAATAATTTGCTTTTAGCCATAGGAAATGTCTGATAGTATTAACTTCCTTAGCATTTATGAGTACATCGGGGCGGTAAGCTATTTTCCTCTTAGAAAAAAAAAAGTTGACATAAAAGTTGACAGTGTTCATGAACGAATATAGAAATACTGACATAGAAAATACTGAACAGGGAACCAGCAGTTAGCGTAATGGCTATGTCGCTGGACTCCCACGTAGTCAACCGCGGTTCGCGTCCCGGACCTGGTGGCTTAAAACTCACGCCGGGCACGTGTGCGTGCGTGACCAAGATTCCAAGAGGAGAATGGAGGAGAAGGGATTGTGGTGTGGCCATCCCCCCTGGGGGGTGATTTCTCGCTTCCTGTCTCTATGTCTCTCTCTGTCTGTCTGGCGAGCGCACGTGCCCTATAGCAAAAACCTCTCAAAAAAAAAAAATACTGAACATACGTGTCTGAGTATTAAATACATTCAATTATTCTCATGTTGAGGATGCTGCTACTGTCTGGGATGTCATGTATCATGTACTATGACTTCTGGGCAAGCAGCACTATGGTGTGTTGTAATCACAGGGCTGTGAGAGACTGTTACTGCTGAGTTGATACTTTCCCTGACGGAGCCTCTTCATTAAAGAATAACCTCCTAGGGATCGTCTGAGCATGTTGATATCCGCCATTCGCAAGGACAACACTTTCCTCTTTCTTCAGTTTGATTTTGTTCAGACTTCAGGAGCACCAATGATCTTTTTTAAGGCACTTGAGCATTCACACACACCATATTTTGAAGGATCTTCGTAGCTATCTTGAACATTCATCAAAAGGAACTACTTACATGTTGGAACTTGAAGGATGCTAAATTACAGGTGGTATACTCATCAAATCATTCTTTTGACATTTGTTTTATTTATTCACAACAGAGACAGTGTGTACAAATGAGAATGAGAGTGAGAAAGAGAGAGAGAGGCCTTCCAAAGAGTCTGGTTACACTGTAATCCCCTTCCTCCGGACCTCCTGCCCATTGATTTTGGGCACTTGCACATGTGCCTGGTACACTTCAGGCTGGCTGGGCCAGAGATTTGAACTGCAGTTGCCATGTGAGATTCAGGTTATCTTGATCAGCACAGTACTGCTCCACCATGGAGCCAGCCCCCAAGTTGTCCATTTTAAATGAACTCATTTTACTGTACATAAATCATACCTCATTAAAAATGATTTTTTAAAAAAAGCGCTGGTTACTTCATAAACACAGGTAATCTCGAAAGTAGGGAAATGATCTTGAGAACACCTGAAGGTATAAGTTTGCTCTCTCTGTTGAGCCTTTCCTAGGGAAATGCAGCAGTGTCATGGCTGCTTTGAGAACTGGATTGCAGGTACACAGCCCAGACCTGGCCTTTGTACTCTGTAAGAATGTTAGGTAAATGATCGTAAGGAGTGGTTTGTATTAGAGAATTCAGCTTCATACTTTTACTTTATTAAGTTCGACATTAAGGTTGGAACATTCAATAAAGAAAAGAGCTGTGAAGTTGTTCATATGGGTTCCCTCGGCTTCCCCCAAATCAGTCAGTACTGCTTGGTGCAATTGCTTTACTCTGCCTGTGTGAGAATTTGTGGTGCTTCAGTAGGGAAGGGTGTTTAAACTGTGGGGTGAGGTGACCGTTCCTAACATCTGATATCTGAAATCTTCTCAAGACCTTTCCTACTAATTCAGTTCCCTCTACTCTGGACTCCTCTTCTTGAACTGTTTGCATTTCCCCAAATATTTCAGAGGTTGGTATTCAAAAGTTCTAGAATCTGATTTTTTAACAAGTTTCCTTTGACTGCCTAGTGGTTGGAGGAGCAGGATCCCACATGACTGACTGACAGCACAGTTCAAGTCCCAAATCCGGCAGTTTGGAGAACGTGTTGGGTTTGTGTGCATGGGGGCCCATGATTCCAACAGGATGTAGAGATGGAGGAGGGAGGAATGAAATGAGACCATAACTCACTGGGGGTGTTTTCTACCTCTCCCTCTCTCTCTGTTTCCCTCTGATGAGTGTATGTGCTTACTGGCAAATTAAAGGGAAAAATAAAAACAAAAACTACGTTGAAAAAAAAAAGTAAAAAAAAAAAAAAGTTTCCTGGCTCTTAGGTAGGAAGTCCATGAACTCTATCTTAAGAAACAATGTCTTTGGAAGAATGAAATGAGGAATCCCTACCTTAATTCTTGGAATTTAAGAATTTCACCAGGAGGGGACCAGCAGGTGGCGTGGTGGTTAAGGGACTGGATACTCCCGCATGTCTCTCTCACTCTCACCCTCTGTCTCTCTCTGGTCAAATTAAAAAATAAATGAATGAATAAATAAAATTAAATAATTTTTTTTAAAAGAAGAATTTCACCAGGAGCCATGTCATGTCTTAATTAATTCTCTCTGGAACTCAATGTACGCGTATAATCTGCTGACTCAGGTCTTTCTTAACACCAGAAGTTTTTTTCCCTCTACAATTTATTTAATTATTCACTCCCCCTCTCTCCGTTCTTTCTTTTCTTTTTAGACTTTCTCTTCTTCCATGAAAAACCTCCTGGATCTGTTTTCCAGTATTTTTGTTCTGTTTTGTCCTTCCGTTTCTTTATCTTCTTATTTTATCTGTGTGACAGCGTATTTCTCCCAGGCCTCTGAATTCTTTTTTTTAAAATTGTTTGTTTAATTTTATTTATTATTATTATTTTTTAATTTGATGAGAGAGAAAGAGAGGGAAAGTGAGAAAGCAAACTGCCAGGTCCAGTACTCCAACTGCAATGGGTTCGGTTCGAGTACAGCATCTCAAACACCACGCCACCTGCCAGCCCCTTGAGTATTTTCTCTCTTTTTAATTATAACTGTTCACTTTACCAAGTCCTCTAATGATTAAATTAAAACTCTTAAGCTTTTAAATAAAAAGTAATACCTTATTGTTGCTACACAGTCTTTTGTTGTGCCTAATTACATCTTTTTGTGGACCCTGCTTCTGTTACATTGTCTCACTCTTCTGTCAATTCTCACCCCATTGACTACCTGCTACAGAGGCTTACTTTTGTCTTCCTCCTCTGGTTGTTAAATACTCTCACCTTCCTGTTTCTGCCCAAGGCTTTCCTAATCTCAGAAATCAAGTCAGGCTGTAGGATCACTCAAGCAGTGTGAACTCCACCACCTCTCTACCTTCCTGAAACTGTCTGTTTAGAAGTCTTATGTGGATTAATTAAACAGGTGTGGAGCAGCAAGGGAAAGAAGCTAATGTCTGAGGTTCTGGCTTCATTGTAGAGTATCATTTTTTTGGATTCTAGACTCTGGAATATATATATAAAGATATTCACATATGTTACTATATCTTTAGATATTATATTAACATATATATGAAGATATATCTATATGTAACACATATGTATCTGTACCTACACACACACACACACACACACACACATATTGGGTTGTCAGACGTCAAGACATTTTTTCTATGCAAACATGCATCTTTCTAATAACCCAATATATCTCCTTTGTTTTTCTTAATTCTATGCTGGGCCTGGGACTACCCCCCCTTGAGAGGAGCCCTTTGTCCTAGAAATCCTCATGCAAGTACTCAGGAAAAGAAGGCCTGCAGAATCGTGATGTCAAAACGGGTCTCCTTGCTCACTTATGTTCTGGCCCAGCTCATCAAGTGGGTGCCAGCTGGGGCTTTATGGTCAAAGCCTTGGCCAAGACTGTGTGTGGATTGTGTGTGAACCCTCTTGCACACCCTCAGGAACGTGGGGCTGCAGCTGGGCGGATTCAAAGACGCTCACCTTACTTCCTTTTCATTCTGCTAGGCAGCTCCAGCCTATCCAAAGATGGATTTCTCCTCTTTTCAGAAGAGCTCTTCTTCGCATGTATTTCAGTCTTTTATTAATCAAGCAATTTGAAGTATCTCTGGGGAAGGGGAGCTCTCCAGGATTCTGGAGTTCAGGTCCTTGATGCAGAGGACAGAGTGAGTAATCAGGGGGAACAATCCCGGCTGTGAAATAGCTCCTTTTAAGAGGGCAGTGAGTCTGATTTAAATCCAGGCAAAAATCGGGTTTTATTCTCATTACACAGCTGAACACAAGCTTGGAGAAGCTCTTAAGGAAGGGCTGCAATTGCTAATTGTCGACCTGATTTTTGCATGAACCACACTTCTGTTTCCAAAGTCTGACCCATCTGATCTGAGCCTAAACCTGGACGTTGAATCAGCAAGTACACAAGAAAAGCAGCAGGGTCCTCTTTTGAGCTATATTAAGGTTTCAGGTCATAGTAAGATTTTTTACCTTAATTAAAAGAAGATGCTTGCCCGCTCCCCAATTCATCACCAGCTTAAAGAGGTGACTTCTGCCCAGAGGCCTTCTGACTGTTACCATCCTAAGAGAAATCCCCTCTGCAGCCACTTTGTGTTTTGTTTTGTTTTCTTTTTTGGTTAATGGCAACTTTGCTTACCTGGGTCTCTGAGTCACCACTGGGCGCCAGTAGGTGCTGGAGAGATAACAAAATAACTAGCTGAGGAGACAGCTAGAGCCACAGATTCACCAGAGGAAAGGGAAGATAACCGAACATTACTTGAAATAAATTTATTTTTAAGTTTATTTATTTATTCCATGAGTAAGAAAGACGTAGACATACAGAAATAAAGACAGAGGTATCCCAAACAGAATCCTCTCTCTGTGAACCACCCTAGCCTCAGTCAGCACTGGGTCATGGGCACCCATGCACCCAGGGCATTCAAGAAGATCTCCAGAGGGACCAGCAGTTAGTGTAATGGCTATGTCGCTGGACTCCCATGTAGTCGACCACGGTTCGCGTCCCGGACCAGGTGGCTTAAAACTCATGGCGGGTGTGTGTATGTACGTGCCCAAGATCCTGAGAGGAGAACGGAGGAGAAGGGATTGCGCATGTGCCCTATAGCAAAAACCTCTCCAAAAAAAAAAAAAAAAAAAAGATCTCCAGATACAATCTGGAACCTTACCATGTGGTCTGCCTTGCAGAACATTATATTATCATGGCACCACCATCCAGGCCCCCTAAATTAAGTCTTTCTCTTGTTTACAGGGAACTTTTCAAGATTCTTATGCATAAAGGATTTTTTTTGTGAGCCTTTTAGTCCTGTGAGATAAGTAGTCTTATTTCACAGATGAGAAAACTGAGACTTAGGGACTTGCCTAAGCTCAAGTATCTTTTTAGAAGCAAAGCCAGGGTAGAATCGAAGTCTCTTGGTTCCTAGTTTTTAACCTCTTAGAGATCTAGCAAGTTGCCCAGATCTGTTGGTGATTTTTCCTTCTCTCATTTTTTGAAAGTTTATTTATTTCTTCCATGAGAAAGAAAAAAGAGGACCCCCAATAGAGCCCTCACTCTCATCCACTCCCTAGCCTCAGCCAGACCCAGCTCATGGGCATGCATGAACCTGGCATACTCAGGGAGGTCTCCAGAAGTGAACCTGGAACCTCCCCATGTGGATTGGCCTCAAGGAGGTTGCATTTTCAGAGCTGCACCACTGCCCACCTCCTCTCTCTTTTGACTATGCAAGATTATTAACCAGTAGCACCCTGGGACGCTATGAAATTTCCTTCCCTGAAGGCTCTGGGAATAGGATCCCTTTTGTTTGTGTCACAATGCACAATGGTCAGAAATAAGTGAGCTAAGTCCTTGGACTCATCTTGCTCCGGGCCTATTGGCTCTACTCTCCGTGGAGCCCTCTGAGGGTAATCAAGTGCTTCATCTGGGTAGATTTCAAAGTCCACGCTGGGCTTATATGGAAGGCACACAACCCTCTGAAAATCCTCTCCAATGCATGCGGCTTGGGAGGCTGCCCTTTTGCCTGATATAAACATCGATTTCTGTACTTTGCCTTCTCCCAGGCAGATATTACCAAATTTTTAATAATTTTATCTGTGTCTCAATCTTAGCAGTGGGTTTTGTACAGTTGGAAATGTGAACACAAATTTAGATTTATTTCTGACCTTTTCTAAGTCAAGGGGTGAAATCCACAGAATGCCATCAGTACTTTGGAATCTCTTAGGTCCCTTCAGTGAAAGCATGACCACCAGGGAAAAAGCTTTCGCTTCTCCAGCTGCCAATATCCACTAGGTTGTGACTCTGGTAATTTGTGCTTTACTGAAAGCAAAAGAGCTGAGTGTGACCTCCTAGAAGGACAAGAGTACATTTAAATCAACTTTGATTCCAGCCGCCTAGGGGTTGCCTAGGCTGTCCACAGCTGCTTAGTGTATCGAGTGAGTGTCATCCAACAGAGAGTGGGGAAGAAGCTCTCACCCAGAGGACAGACCAACCAGAGGAGTCATGCTGAACTTGGGGATGGCACTTCACTGCGCTCATTTTCTCATTCTCTAAGCAGAAGAAAACACCATACATCAAGTTTAGTGGTCTAGGTGAAGGCATGTGGGCTGGGGGCAGACTTCAGGCTTGCAGCTATGGACAATTTCAGATAGAATGTGGAGCTTTTGTAATCATAGTATAGAACACTTCACTCCCATAAACAGTAAAATCTTTGTAAGCCATATTTGTCAGAACCTAGATTTTCTTTTATATATATAGTTTTAAAAATTATATATATATATATAGAGAGAGAGAGAGAGAGAGACTTCATATATAACTATATACCATATATAAACTTTATATATGTAAATTATATATAACATATATAAAGTAGATATAACTTTTATATGTAAAGTTTTATATATATATATAGCTACATATAAACTTTACACATAAGTGTATATATATAATTTATATAGAGTATACATAGAGTTATATGTATAAAGTTTATAAATATAGTTATATATATGTAAAGTTTATTTCTTCAATGAGAGAAAGAGAGAGGAACAAAAAGATGGGAATGGGCTCCCCCAGCAGGTTCTCACACCGCAAGCCACCCCCAGTATCAGCAGGCCTGAATTAGAGGCACAGATGCACACGTCTGACATGTGCGGGAGGTCTTGGGATGGACACGGGCCCTGGAATTCTTCCATGTTGATCTAGCTGTTCCACCGCTATGCCACCATCTAGTCCCAGGAGTTGGGTTTTGATTAGGGCAGCATTAAGTTAAGAGTGACTTGGAGGTAACAACCTTGCAATGCCTTTCTTCCATTTTCTCTATGTTCCTTGCCTGATATGGGACTATGGTGATAAATGGCAGCTCCCATAGCCTGAAGGCACTTGGTCGGTGCACAGACAGGAATCTGAGTTCTAGATTTGTTTCCATCACTATCTTGAGCAAGTCATTTGAATTTCTTGGCTCTCCATTTCCTTTCCTATAAAATGCAAATGTCCTCTTGAGCTCTATAAGTCTCTGTCTCTGTTATTCCCCAAAGGGTGAGATATGCTACCATCTTACTTTGAGATATGACCTATAGCTTTGTATTTCAACAGACAATTTTCAAGTGGATTGCATTAAAATTGTCAACCTTGTAGGGACAAATACAGAACTACCAAAAAAGAAAAAAATAATCTTTCTATGAATTTGTTTTGACTTAATATTTGACCAGGTGCCAGGGCTGAGATGGCACCAAAAAGCAAATATATAAAAAAAAGAAAGCTCAGGAAAATTTTGCTGAACTTTTCCCCCTTGCCTTGTGCTTGCGTTCACGTCTTAGTGTGTTTCAATGTACAACCAAGTTGTTAATGTTTTCTGTTTAATAAACAGAACATCCATAACCTCAGCTCCTGATGGTCTTGATCAGCTTGGCTATTAGCTAACAGGGAGCTAGTTTGAGCCACAGGGCTCAAGGTCACTTTCGCTGTTCTTTCATTTGCATTCTCCATATAACTCACTGTGTTAATGCTCCCTCTGAAAACACCCTGCTTTAAATATATCATTGCTTTCTCCCCTGGGCCCTGGACAAATATGACAGCCCACGCCATACAGAGTGCTGTGCTGGATTAGCATGGTGATTCATATTTGGTGAGCGGTGTTTCTGGGGCTCAAAGAGTGACATTTATTTCTACCTTCAAAAATAATCCTCCAGAGCACTGATAAATTAGTCACCAGGCACTGCTGGCTGCTCAATGGCCTACTTTGGCATCTAGACCTGAGGACGGCAGGAGCCTTCCTGTCGCCTGGGCTGTGTTCTGAGTGCCAGGAGGGCCCGGGCTGCACAGGGAATGTGCTGATTCTGAATTTTCCCTGAGAGGGACGTGTTGATGTCAGAGCTGGTTGGGGGCCCAAGCCTACCAGTGGGCTTTTTCCCAGACAGAATATTTTGCACAATTATCTTAGTTTCGTTAGTCACTATGTCCAACAAAACAAACACTAAGAGATCATGACTTCTGTGGCAGTTTGGCCTCTTTTTTCTATGGTATAGGTACGTTCGGTACTCAAACTCCCTACTCTATCCCCATTCTTACTTTGAAGTTTTTGACACTTTTTTACCCACTGCACATTTTCCTGTGGAAGTGGTTTTGTTAGCTCATTTATTTTTATGTTTTTCTCTTGCTTTAACATGTTTTTGTTTCTTTCTTTCTTTCTATTTCTACTTATTTTTTTTTAACACTTTGCTAGAGGACATGTATGCTGGTCAGAGACAGAAAAGGAGAGAGAGAGGAGGAAAAGTGGAAAAGCATCTCCCAATGGGGCACAGTCACACAATCCCTCTCTTCCATTTCTTCCACTTTTCAGGATTTTGTGCACACATGTGCATGTGTCCTGTACACTTCTCAGGCTGCTGGATCTGAAACTGAAACCGCAGTCACCAGGTGGGATCTACCCGCCTTTACCAGCATGCTACAGACCAGCCCAACTTTAACCTGTTTTAATTTCATTCCATTAGTTAAAAATTTCAAGGAATTCATAATAATAGTTGAATCATTTTTCTAAGAGTCTTTCTTCATGTGCTTTTCCAGGGCCCCTGGTTTCTACATTAGGTCTCCAAGAGCAATTTATAAACATGTCTGGCCTCATTTCCTTTTTTCTGTTTAAGCTGGTACACTATTGGCTATTTTCTTTAAACAAAAAAAACATTAAAAGGTTTACAAGGAAGTAATATGCTGGTGACTTCAAAGGTTATTTTAGGTAGGAACTTTTCATGTGAATGCCCATGAAACAGTTAAGCTGCTGAAGAATATAAAAGAGACAAAATTCACAGCTCATCAGTTGCTGTGAATGTAGGGATTTAGGCAAAAGGGGAATAAAGATGTGGCAATACAAGGAGTAAACACAGGGTAAAGGTCTTGGATTAAGCAGGAGAGAAACATTAACGTGGTTTAGAACCTAAATTAACTCTTTCTAACCTCGGTTTCCTCTCCATTGCCAATGAACTTATGCTAAATTGCTGACAGCCAGTGAGAGTCTAGGCAGACTTTGGTCCTTGACATGCAATCTAAAGATTGAAAGATTATATTCTCTCTCTAGTTAAATCTTCCTCTAACCTTGAACAGAGTGTCTGCAAGGTGAATAGGCAAGACCCAACTTGCTGTGTGATGTAGATTCCCAGGAAGGCTGGCAGAGGACGTGTCCTGCTAAGGAGAGACCTCTGTGATTGTATTTGCAGCGAGAGTTGCTGAGACAAGGGCTGTTTGTTCATATCAGTAAGCAGAGACAGAGCAAAACCAACCAATCGAATACATTTTTCTGAGATGCTTATGTTGATGTGAGTAGCCCTAAAAACCAAACAATTATAATCTACCAAGTTAATGGAAGGTTTTGCATTTAAAGAGACTGTCTGTCAAGACGCGTGCACTATATCAGTACTGCAAAACAGGCAATCGAAGGCACACAATTATACCGTGATTAAAGCCCTAGGTAACATAAGGGGTCTAAGCATTTGTGTGAGTTATTTCCAAAGGTTCCTCATGTTCTCCTTCATTGTCTTTCCTTTGGTCCGAAGGTCATTATTTGCTAAATAATTCTATGGTATTAGAGACTTAAAGAAGTTTTGTTTAATTAATTTATTCTGAGGAAATGGAAGTCTCAGAGTTAAGTCACCCTCTCCTGGTCATATAGCTGACTAGCAGCACAGAGACATTGCTGCTACACTCATGCCAGATAGGGTGTTTTATACCCCATGAACAATCCTTGTTGGCTTTATATGGCTTTCCTTGTACCCTTGCTGCTAAGTTATATGAGAAAGATTATCATCTTACATAAAGTATTTCTTCCCTATGGGGAAGGAAGAAGTAAACTCGGAGGAGTAACTGAAGTGAGACCTCCCCTAAGTGGGATGATTTGAAAGGGCACCAAAAGCACCATTTGTATTAGTTTCCTAGGACTAATGTAACAAACTACCCCCAATGGAGTGGCATAAAGCAACAGAAATTGTCTCATAGTCAAGAGTCTGGAAGACTGAAACGGAAGTGTCTGAAGGTGCTAAAGAAGAGTCCTTCCTTGCCTCTTCCCTGCTTCTGTTGTTTGCTGATGATCCTTGGCTTCCTTGGTGTGTAGCTGTGGGACTCCACTCTGCCTGGGTCCCATATGGTGTTCTCCCTGTGTGTTTATAAAGGCACTATATTGGACGTAGGACCTACACTAATGCAGTAGGATCTTATCTCAATCCTTATCTTGATTATATTTGCAAAGATCTTGTTTCCAATGGAGTTATATTCTCAGGTCCTTGGGTGAACATGAGTTTGGGAAACATGCCATTTATTCTAAAAATGCCTCCCCTGCACAAATGCTGAACTGACTGATATTTTTTTAAAAGGATTATTTGTTTATTTATTTAATTTTTGTTTAATTTGACCAAAGAGAGGCAGAAAGGATAAGTGAGAAGGCAAGTCGTCATGTCTGGGACTCAAACATGTGGGAGTTCGAACATGTTTGAACTCAAACATGACCCAACATGACACCTGCTGGGTCCTTGACTAATATTCTATTAAAGCTTTTTGCTAAGCCTTTAGTAGCAGCTCACCACATCACCATGGCTTCTGTGAAAAAGAGACTGTAAACAAGTAGAAAAAATGGAGAGAAGGGACATTGCTCTAAAGCACAGGGGACAGTGTTAGTGTGTGGGTGGAACAAGGAATTGAAGAAAACATCTTGACCAAAGCTAGATTTGAACACCAAACTCTGGCTAACAATTCTTGACCTCACTTTTATGTGGAAGAGTAATTAATCAAAACCCACTTCAGAAGCACAAGAATCGGGAAGATTCTAGGACAAATAAATGAAGTGGCTGCTTCCATAGCCATTATCAAACACCTGTAAGCTAAACTCAAGAAGTTATAGATGATAACATTCTGTGAAAAATCTTACAGTCTATTTTTGAGGAAGAAAAATTATGCATAATAATGACTGGAGGCTAAATCTAATGCGTTACATAAACATGAGAAAAATAACATTTTTCTCTTTTTAAAACCTTCTGATGGATTCTTGCAAATCTGGAAGTCTGCAGTTAAGACTCCATAGTAAAGGCTAGAATTTAGTATGAAACACTCTATAAAGCTCTTAGATAATAATATGATTTTAATACATTTGTCCATGCTAGCACTGTGTTTGTTGATTTACTTGACTATTTCACTGAATCCTTTCAAGATCTCCTTTTTAAATTATTTATCTATTTCATAAGAGAGACAAAGAGACAGGCACTCTCAACAGGATTTTCATGTCACAATCCACCACCAGTCTGAGCTGGCCCAGATCACAGGTGCACATTATACCAGGGTATGTTCAGGGCGATTCTGGAATACAAACTCAGGACCTTTCCCACGTGAGTCCAGTTGCATTACCATTGTGCCATGACCTGACCTTTCCGAATCCCTTTTGAATCCTTTTCAAAGAGACTTCCACAGGCTTAAGTCTTCCAGTTTCCAGGGGAGCCCTGCTAAATGGAAATACTGCTGCAAAGTCCCTTTCCTGTGTATGGAAACATATTCATACATTCTGGGATTTAGGACACGGGCATCTTTGTGGTCCATTATTCCGTCTACCACTCAAAGTAATCCGGAGTAGATTATTTAACCACCATAAAGCTCATTTTCCTGCTCTGGAAAGCTAGGGAAATAATAGTACCTAATTTGTTGACCTATTGGGAGGATTAAATGAGATTATGAATGTGCCATTTGGAAGAGCAAGTAAATATTGCTGCTATTATTATCACTACTGTTTATGATCTGAGACAAGAGCTGTCATCAGGGACTAAGGTGACAGTGCCTTTGGAGCCCATCGGGTGATAAAGGTGTCTGTGGTCTTCACCCAGGATTGAAGTGTGCTTATTCTGCAAATAGGCAAAGCAACGTTGAGTGAGTTCCAACCACCTGGATCTGGGGATTGAGACTTAGAAAAAAGGGCTTTATGAATCTGAATTCATTTCCTCTTGTGACTAAAATTACTCTGAAGAGTTCATGAAAATTTAAATGAAGATTTCAAGGTGAGATACTCCTTTGTGGAGGTGCCCCCAAAGTTGGGGATAATTGAATCCAGGCCAAATCAGAGGACATTTACTGCCATTCTCCAAGTAAAATCCTAAATGGAAGTTTTTGCTGTTGAGTCCATTAGAAGCTTGGTTTTATTAAGACTGACTTCTCTCAGAAACCTTTGACTTTTGTGGCTCAAGCAGAAACAGATTTCTGGGCATGGAGACTCCACTGAGCTAAACACCCTGCAGCAGAACAGAACCCACTGGCTAATATATTTAGGTGTAGAAACAGTCATAACTAAGAGGATCTTCCACCCCAAAACCCTCTGACCACTGCCATCATCCCTGTACAGTTCTTTTACTCATAAGTGGCATGGATAGTGTGATTTATGCAGAAAAAAATGTTGATCCCAAATTCTCTCCTGAATTTCCAACTCCTTACCAGTTATGACTTCCAGTATCTTAGAAAACCTGCTACAATATAAATACCCTTAACAGAGTAATACAATCCACTTCTATTGGAAATCTTTAGTGAGTATTTCTTTCAATATCATCATTTAACAGATAAGAAACTGTGAGGAGGTGGGGCCAACTACAAGATTTCAGTCTCCATACAAGACCACTTTCACCTTCTACATCAGTTGCAAGTTCTACACCACCCTCAAGTTCAACTGTTCGCTAAAAAAGCTCATGGAACTCACTGAAAGATGTTCTACTCAAGTTGTGGTTTATTTCATGGTAAGAATATGGGTTAAGATCAATCGAAGGAAAAGACATATAGGATAAAACCTGGAAAGTTACCAGAGGCAGAGTTCTGTTGTCCTCACCTTGTGGAGTCAAGGATAGCATTACTCCTCCAGCACTGTTGTGTGACAGGAAAGCTCACTCAGATCTCAGTGTTCAGAGGTTTTATTGGGGGTCTATTACATAAGTATGATTGATTGATTGCTGTGCACGTGACATATCTCAGTTCTCAGCTCTTCTGAGCATGACCCAAAGCTCCAACCCTACGTCACATGGATAGTCTTTCTGGCATGGCAAACTCCTCACCCTCAAACAAAACCACTCCAATAGAGACTATATCCTACAAGCTGAGAACAAAGGCCAAACCTCTTTTGGAGGTAGTTAAATTCTATAAGATATAGTCCTAAGAAATTGGAGCCCCAACCGAGGTCACATGACTCAGCCAAAACATTTGCAATGATCAAAACTCAACGATCCTTCATATTATTTAATAGTAAAGAATATGAGACAATATAGCATGGTGCTTAAGAGTTTTAATTTTGGGACCAGACTATGACGTCAAACTATAGTTCTGCCATTTTCTGCAAGTTGTCACCCTCTTTGTTCCTTGATTTCTTTTTTTATAAAGTGGGGTTAATAATAAATCCTGACTCATAAAGTCCATACTTATAAAATGCTTGAAACAGTATCTAGTACATATTGAGTAGTCAATAATTTTTATTTTTAATATGAAGAACAAATATTAATAAATCAGAAAGCAAAATTTATTTGTAATACTCTTCCTTTTTTCTTCCCATCTGACTGATAGCTAAGTGTATGATTCTAAACCTTTTAAAATTTTATTTCATTTTGCTTATTTCTTTTTAGTTTATTTATTCTCACACATGAGAGAGAGAAAAAGAGAGAGAGGGCACTTTCTGACAGGCCCTTTACACTGCAAGCCACCCCCCAGTGGCAGCCAACCTAGATTGTAGGTACAAAAGTGGCTGGTGTACAGAGGGAGGCCTCCAGACAAGAACCAGTAAACTTCCTATGTGGGTCTGCTTTACAGAGCATTGTTATTTTTGCCATGACAACGTCCAGTCATTAAATAGCAGTCAACATATTATATAGTCTTCAGTTTCATTTCTACCTAATTTTCTCATCCACTTTTTTATTTTTAAATGAATAAAAATTTTAAAAATCATTCCAATATTGAATAAATGTGCAAAACCTGAGGAACCAAATAACAAGTAACTAGTTTTTCTGCACAAACATTAAATATGTGAACAGTTGAAAGCCACCTGGGTCAGAGAGGCCAAAAAAGCCCTTTGATTTGTTTAAAGTCACAATAACAAATGTTGTTTGTCCCTCACACAGTCCTGTTCCAGTTCTACGAATCTTTCATCACATAGGAGAATAGCATTTGTCAGGAAACACTGCTTTCCTCATGTCGAGGAGGAAAAATAACCTTGTGGAAATTTCTGCACACCTCCATGGCAAATTTCCAGTTTTCTAGTTGTAAAGCAACAAGATGTTGTTTTTAACTGTTATGCCTCAAGCCCAAAAGAGTTGTGTAAAAAAAAAAAAAAAAAAAAAAATAGACAATAGTATTCAATTAAGGGAAATTTTGATCAAGTTTTCTATGAGCAGGGCACTAGGCTGGTCAATTTAAGGGATAAAAGGCCCAAAAGACCTCATTTTGGGTCCCTTGGATCCTCCAACTTAACAGGATACATGGATGCACAGGGAATGTCAAGTGACAGGTTAAATACCTGTTTGACCCAGGGTGCATAGGGCTACCTCAGTAGAATCATATAATTCTGCCAGGGCTGGGTAAAAGCAGGAACACTTATGCCTTAGTGAGTTTGGAGTGCCCACTGGTAGGGAAGGGCACCTCCTTCATGTCAGATGAACGTGTGACACCATGGGACCATCAGATGGCATGGTAGTTAAGGAATTGGATTCCACGTGGCCAAGTAGGTGGTTTGAGTCTACTTAGACCCAGATGCTTGAAAATCACACTAGGCACAAGTTCATGTGTGTGTGCCCACACCAAATTCCGAGAGCAGGATGGAGGAGAAAGACTTGCAGCATGATTTCCCTAGGTCGTGATTTCTCATTTCCCTCTCTGTCTCTTCCTGGTGTGTGCACATGCCTCATAGCAAAACATAAATTAATTTTTTTTTTAAATAGAAAAAAAAGAAAAAGAAAAAAGTATGATGCCATGTAGATGTCACACATCAGTTATAGAGAGAAAAAAACTACTGAATCAAGGCACCGAATCAAGGCTGGTAAGACATGTGCCTACAATCACACAAGGTGACCCAGTTCTCTAGAGTTTGCCATCTCACTCAAGTAAGAGAAATCAGTGTATAGCTATGGGGGGAAAGCAAGTAGAAGTCTCCTGAAGCATTATACTCTAACAAATATAACTCTTCTTCCTCCATTTTAGGTTGAAATGTAATTGATTAAACTAATAACAGCAGGCATTTATAGAAGTCCTTACCTTTCAAGAGATTTTTAGGGTCAACAGTCTGATTTGAAGAACAACCTTACATGAGACATTCAGCTCAAGAAGGACAGTAAGGTTCAGGGTCATGGCATGAATTTCACCATGGAAGCAGAATCACCGTCTCCTCTAATTTCTGTCTTAGTGCTCTGAATATTCTTTGTACTTCATCTCATGACCACTAAGCTTTCTGGATATCTTTTTTTTTTTTTTTTTTTTTTTTTTTTATGGATAAAAGTCTTCAAATTGCAAGCACATTGGCACCATTTACATTTTAAGAGGCTTAAATTTTTAATTTTCTTTTCCATTTCATTGGAACATTTTTAGAAAGTTGCACTGCTTTTTTATTATGCCACATTCTGAACATATCCTACTACTTTGATCCTAACCCCTGCAGAGCCTGGGCAGAGATGAACTTTCAGGGACTCAGTAAGAGAGAAGTCTAGTAGGTTAAGAATATCCTATTCAGCAGAAATGCAAAGCCCTCTATCATATGAGACTCTATTAGGTGAAAAAGACAGAAGATAATGGATTTGGATTGTTGGAGTCCAACAGCTCAAGTGCTCATATGCCCTCTGCAGCTTAAAATATTGGCTGGTCTGTCCCCTAAGCAAGTGGTGGTGTCCTCCCCTCCCTAAAACTGCTAGAATGCATCAGGCTTCATGTCATTGTCTTCCTTGACTGACACCAACTGTGTCTATCTGTTGAATTTCTGAGTGCCGTCCTCATTAGATTTGAGGAGGAGTACTTAGTGGCTCCATTAAAATTTCCTGACTTATTTTTGTTTCACCCTTAAGCAACTGCTTAATGGGTTGGTTCCCTTGAGACCAAACATTTTCCTATGGTAGGAGCAGAGAAAATTAATAGCTTCTGGAATATAGAACAATTGGGTAGGGATTTTGGAAAGAATTCTTCCTTTTCTAAGGTTCTTCTCAGAAGGGAATCTTTGTTATCACCATAATGGGCCCAAGTCCTGCACCCTAAACATGCCTGCATTTACTTCTGGTTACTCCCAAGTATATCAGTTAACAGGATGAAAAGCAAATTAGCAATAAAGTCACCCATTTAAAAAAATGAGATATAAGAGCCTAGGTTAGCTCCTCAAAAATTTAGATCAAAAAAGTTTTTTTTTTTTTTTTTTTTTACTCTGGGAAAGCAGAGAAAACACAGATCAATAGTATGTAGCTATCTCTCAGTAGCAATTTCTTTCTCCTTGTCATCAAATCATTTCCACTTTTGAGTTTATAAGCATAAGGGATGTTGGGTCAGATGGTGTCCTGGTGGTTAAGGCAATTGGATCCCACATGGCCACTTGTATGGATCAGCCACCAGAATTATCCTATTAAACTCAAATGCATCTTATTACGTTGCATCATTTTAATTCTTCGTTTAACAAAACTCCAAGCTCCTGGTTGGCCATTTGGCTACCATTTACTCATGTCAATCACTGTTAACTTCTTTTAGTTTTTCAGAGGCCATTCTCTCTAAGAACCTTCAAAAGGCCTACTGACTCTCTTTTGAATCTTTTCTCCTGCCTCCTAGGAGCAACCTTTGCCAGAGTTACTGCTTTAGGAAGGCTATTTCCAACTGCCCTGGTTTATATTAAATCTTTTGTTTCTTTACTTTCATTCATTTATCAACATTTTAAGTCTGTGTATTATATGTGTAGATACATATGTATGTATGTATGTATGTATATATACATACATATATGTCTAAATAAATATTTTATTTTTCTTAATTGCCAAGGATAGAGAAACAAAGGGAGAAGGAGAGAAAGAAAGCATCCCCCCACCAAGAGGCATGGTCTGTCACACAGCCTGAAAAACACTCCAGTTGCATTTGCATGCATGCCCAAAATTTCAAGAGGAGAATGGAAGACAAAGGACTGTGGCATGGCCATTCCCTAGGGGGTGATTTATCATTTTCCTTCTTACTGTCTCTCTCTAGGAAGCACATACACCCTGTAGCAAAATTTAAAAAGAAAGAGAGAAGAAAAAGAAAAAGAGAGAAGAAAGAAAGAAAAAGAAAGAAGAAGAAGAAAGAAAGAAAGAAAGAAAAAGAAAGAAAAGGCATAAGGAACGTTAACCAAAAAGATTTCCACTTGTGAATTGTGACGATGCTCCTTTATTTAACTGTTCTTTTGAGCTCTCTATTCTGAGAAGTATACCAAACAGTTACAGAAACTGTAGAACTACTGGTTTAAATAATACCTAGCTTTGAATTTTCCTGCATCTGTTGACAACTGATTAAACTTTGTCTTCCTCTCTCAGGAAACTCATCAACCCAGTGGCAAATGTTTGGAACTATTAATTCCTGCCTCTTTCATTTTTCCTCTTGAGTCAACCATGTGCATTTATTTATTCATTGTCAAACACGTATTTATAGACTCCCTTCATGTCATACTGTGTTTGGCTGGGTGCTGGGTACATAACTATAAGACATGGTCCTTACCTCCTTGGAACTTACAGTCTTAAAGTAGAGACAGAGATTTTAAAATATTTAGAAGGTTGGCCCTGTAGCCTAGTGGTTAAGGGAATTGTATTCCATATGGCTGCAGTTTGAATACTGGTTCCTAAAGGCTTGACAAATACTCTGGGTGTGGATGCATGCATGCCCCAAATTATGACAGGGAAGAGATTGTGGCATGACCAGACCTGTTGGGAGGGAATCTGCTTTTTTTCTTCTTTTTTCCTTCCTCTCTTATTGTTTCTCTGTTTCTGGCAATTAAAAAATAAACAAAATATTTCTTTAGACATATACACATATGTATGTGTATATACATACACACATACATACATATATATGCATCTATACATATACTACACAGATTTAAGGTTGTGATAAATGATACGGAAGAAAAAAACTTAATTTAAATCAGGGCAGTTGGAAATGGCCTTCCTAAAGCAGAAATTTGGGAAACAGTTGGTCCTAGGAGGCAGGAGAAGATTCCAAAGAGAGTCAGTAGATCTTTTGAAGGTTCTTAGAGGGAGTGGCTTTTGAAAAACTAAAAGAAGCTAAGAGTGATTGACATGACTAGCCATATGGCCAACCAGGGGCTTAGAGTTTTGCTAACTGAAGAGTTAAAGCCACGCAATGCAATGAGATGAATTTGAGTTTAACAGGATCATTCTAGCTGTTGAATGAAGAATCCATTTGAGGGAACTAAGAGAGAAGTGTTTGCCATAGAAATTGAACAATGGGGGCCAGACAGTGGCACAGCACTAATGCAACTAACCCTACATAGAAAGTCTGGTGGTTTCGTGGGTCCTCCCTGTATGTGCTGGGCACATGTGCACATGCCCATGATCCAGGTTGGTGAAGCTGAGGGTGGATCACAATGTGAGGATTCTGTTGAGGGCACAAATGTCTCTGTATGTCTGTCTGGCCCTCTCTTTTATGAAAGAAATACATTTTTAAAATTGTCTAAAGGGGCTGGCAAGACACTGGACTACCACATAGCTGACCATGGTTCAAGTCCCTGACCTGATGGCTTGCTTTCTCACTTTCCTTTTCTCTCTCTCTCTGGTCAAATTAAAAAACAAAAACCAAACACAAACAAACAAACAAAAACAAACAAACAAAAAATAATCCTTGAAAAAACAAACACACCCAAACCAATATTTAAAAATCTAAAAAATATAGCAATGGCAATAATCTCAGAAATAGACAAGTGGGATTACATCAGGTTAAAAAACTTCTGCTCAGCAAAAGGAATAATAATTAGAGTGAATTGGCAACCCTTGGCATGGGAGAATATATTTGCAACTTACACCTCAGGCAAGGAACTGATAAACAGAATATACAAGGAACTCAAGGGGCTTACCTGGAAAAAACAAAACAAAAAACAAAAACAACCCAAATATGGGCAAATGAACAAAACAGACAATTCTGTAAGGAAGACATTAAAACAGCTAAGAAACATTTTTAAAAAAATGCTCAACATCCCTTATCATAGAGGAAATGCAAATCAAAACCACAGTAAAATACCACCTAGCCCCAGTCAGAATGGCTAAGATTAAAAAAATTAAAAATGGTAAGTTCTGGCGAAGTCATAGTAAAAAGGGAACCCTCCTATACTGTTAGTGGGAATGTAAATTAGTACAGCTACTATGGAAAATAATATGGAAGTTCTTCAAAGACCTACAAATAGAATTAACTGTCTGTGTGCATCTCACGTTCAGACATGATTCAGTAATTCTACTCCTGATATTTACCCAAAAAATAAGAATACACTCAGTCAGAAAGGTACATGCATATCCATGTTTATTGCAGCATTATTCACAATTGTTAAGACATAGAACCAACCCAAATGTTCACAAACAGATGAATGGATTGAAAAAGTGTGCCACATATACACTATGGAATACTACTCAGCCATAAAAAGGAAAACAACGAAACTTTGGCATTTGATAGAAAATGGACGAATGTGGAAAATTTACTGCTAAGAGAAAGAAATCAGACTGTGAAAGAGAGGCATTGTATGTCCCAACTTAATATATCCCAAACATCTGCACTCTATGGCAGAAATGGAAAGACTGGAAGATATAAACACAGAGAATAACTGCAGATACTAAGACTGTTTGGGGGGGAAGAGGAAGCGGGTGAGAGGAAGGGAATCAAGGCAAAAAGAAGTAAACCATTTAAGAGATACGAAAATGGAAAATTATCTGTTGAGGATAATGTGTATGATAATATCTTTAACTGGACTAATATATAATATATTCATGCTGGGAAAATTCATTTCACAAGCTGTAATGATATACAGTGATTGAACGCATAAAAAATTTAAAAACGTAAAAATCATATGCAATGTATTATCTACTTAAAGTGATATAAATAAAGTAATAAGTAATAAAAGTACCTATTAGGTAAAAAAAAAAAAAAATAGAACAGCGTGGAGAGAAGGACGAGGTATTCAAGTTCTCTCCTAATGAGAGAATTGACAGGCCTTGTTGATTGATTAGAAATGGGAATCAGAGAGAAGGAGTTATTAAAAATGACTCTCTCCCTTCCTAATTGCCCTGACTGCTCAGTTAATTTTACTTTAAATGACCTTTCTCCTGTGACTGGGTCTCTTGTTTCACTCCCTGTTAGAAATAAGCCAAGCCTGTTTTGTCATTTGCTCTAGAACCTTGACTGGGAGAAGCCATTGATAGCACAGCCAGTATCTACCTGAATAAATACCTGGATGCGTTTCTTAACTCCAGACCTTATACAGAACAATTAAACAATTGAAGTGATGAATCTGCCACTCTGCAACAGTGATTACTGACAGATTTGTATTACATGTAGTGATAACCTAGAGATATAAAATGACTTCTGTTATAGTATCAATATCTTTTCAGTGAGGAATTGGTTTCACCCCTTAATTAGTGCTAAAAAGGAAAGAGTTTGGGTCTGGAACTTGTTCCTCCTCCAGGTCTGGGAATATGTGTGTTTGGTCAGTTGGTTGCACCTTATTCTTGCCCCAGGACATCTGGACAAGAATATTCATTTCTAGATTTAGGCCTCTTAGCAGTGACTTTTTTTTTTTTTTCCTATTTGCTTGTGCAGATACACAAAGTGCACTTTGAATAATGGATCTTTGCCAGGAGATCAGGAGATATTTGCCAGGAACAAAGCCTTTCATAGGTTTTATTTCCCTTCAAAATGATTTTACATTTTAAGGTTTGTTTTATTAGTAAATAATCACAACTAATAATAAGCATAATAGCTACTTGGTCTTAAATACTAATAAACTTTGCTAGTGCCTGTAAACATAATGTTATAAGGTGGGCTTCATTGTCTTTCACCAAAGCCATGGGTCAGTAAGTGTGAAGAGGGCATGTGAACCCAGGTGGGGTATGAGAGAGGTTCCTGGTAACCCAAATCCTTTGGGCTGAGATTCTCTCTGGTGGGCACACTTTCTGGTGTAACCTTTGGCACCCTCTGCTTTGGCAATGGGAGGACATTTTTAACCACCTGAGGAGAAAACAATGACTTCCTTCTTGGCATTCCAACTGAATTTAATCACTTTCAGATCTAGCATCCCTTGGGTTACTGCATGACCTTTCTGGTTCTCTTTTTCTTTTAAAATTTCCTCCATTATGGAAACTTTTCTCCAAGTTTATCATTCTTCTCTAAGTTAAAAAAAAAAATTGAGTTATCATGCTGACAAAAATAAGAATCAGTGATACAATTTTATTTTATTTTTTTCTAAAGTATTTTCTGGACTTTGTTCTACCATGCAAGAAATTTTTTTCTAATTCTAATTATGAATGTTATCTTAAATAAACTCTAGCTCCACCCCCCAACCCCAGATAGCACAAGGGCTCACCAGAGACAGGAAGAAAGAGAGAGACAGAAAGTTAGAAAGCACTCTCCCAGAAAGGATGGTCATGCCATAATCTCTTCTCTATTCCCCTCTCAGGATTTTGGGCACATACATACTCAGGTATTTGGTGTGTTTTTCAAACTGCCAGGTTCAGGACTCAAATTGCACAGTCAGCCATGTGGGATTCAGCCACCCCAACCACTGGCCACATAAATCGCTTCTTCATGTCAAAGCTTTGTACCATGTGGCTGGTACAAAGCAGATATACAATCTATGTTGATTAGTATTGAATCCTAAATACAAGGGGGGGTTAAGCATTCATTCACTTGACAAGCAGGTACTTCAGGCTCTCCATGTGCAAGATACCACACCAGGAACTGTGTTACAAAGACGATGCTGAGAGTTTGAAAATCCACAGTCAGTAGACTTGTATTCAAATCTTGGTTTGTTCCATTCTAATTGTGAAGCTTGGTGTTCTAGCCCAATCTGTTGCTAACAACAGAAATATCTGAGTCTGGGTAATTTGTAAAAATAGAGATTTAGGGCCAACCTATGGCATGGTGGTTAAGGTGACTAGATCCCACATGACCTACTATGTGATTGGAGTCTAGACCCAGAGGCTTAGAAAACATGTCAGACGCATGTGCATGTCTCTTAGTATCCTAAAAGGAGGGGAAAATGGAAGAAAAGGAGTTAGTGCATGACTATTCCCTGTGGGGACATATTTTGTCACTTTCTGTCTCTCTCCTTCTGTCTCTCACAGGTGAGTGCATGTGTCCTCTGGCAAACTATAAAAAAATAGAAATTTATCTAGCTCATGGTTGGCAGATCTAGGGCTCAGGAGGCTGTATCTGCTAAGGGTCTTCTCACTGGCAGAGTCGTCTGGCATCACATGGTGAGAGGGCGAGTACATGTGAAGTATAGCATGTGGTGTCTGTCTCTCCTTGAAAACCCAAGAGGACTCAGTCATGGGGCCCATACTGAGGTCAATTAATCACTTCCCAAAGATCCTAGCCTTTCAACATTTGTAAACATATAAAGTCTCTATCCTCTCAACATCATTACAATGGCTCACCAAATTTTAACACACAAATTTTTGTGGGACACCTTCAACCCATAGCACTCAGTAAATTACTTTATATCTCTAAGCTTCAGATTTCTGGTTCAACAACTGGGCTAATCAAAGAGCCTATTTCATAGGACCATTCGGTAGATTGAATGAAAGTGCAGAGAAAGCACTTAGCATGCGGTGAGAGCTTGTAGATGTTTTGTATGGAAGGACAGATCAAGGTATACTTCAGCCTCTGATGTAACTCATTTCAATAAGCATTCAATAACCACATGCATGCACATGCTTACATACATGCACACAGACACACACACAGACATATATATACACTCACACTGGGGAATAGTACTTTTTTAGTGTTGGTAAGGGCGAATATTCACCCTAAATTTTTTTGTAAAATTAAACAGTACATTTTCTATGCAACACAAACAGTGGAAAGTCAAACTTAGCAATCTGTTTGATGTTGAAAATGTACAGAAGAAAGCAATTTTCAGAGTGGAAGGAGGAAGTGAGCGGGCAGTATAAGATAATTCGAGACAGATTTCTGTATGTCAGAGGGGATGACTAGGTAAGGAATAAGCGAACTTGAATCAAAGGCTCTTAATGTCCCTTAATGTTTTCATAACATAAATTCATTAACAGAGGCAGACTATGGTTTTGATGTAATACAGCTACCAGCACTAACTGGGTTTCAGAGTGAAGTCAGACATAGCCCAGTGAACTGTGGACAGAGGAGCAGGCTGGCAAGGGCCAGGCTTTGGGGGCTAGCCACTATGTAGGTGGCTGCGTGGTGGGAGCCCAGCAGCTGGCATGGATCAAGGTTTGATGTGGCAGAGCACCTGAAGGATACAACAGATGTTGAGCAGAGTTCTGGCACTCAGCACTGGGTGGGTGGGTGGGCCTGGCCCGAGGTCAGTACATTTCACAAGGCAGGTAGAGTATGACTGAGGAGAATGGGGAAATGACACTCAAAATCCAGCAAGAATGGCAGTTGACATCAGTAGGGAACAAGGTCCTCTTCTTTGGACTTGGGCTCAAAGTAGGGGACTGACTAAAGCAATGTGTGCCTTATTTACAGACCATGAACTTCAATCCCTCTGCAACTCAGGTCTCTGTGGCAGGATTCAGGGGCCAGAACCAACCATGGCAACTTAGGGGACCCAAACATCTCTATTTTAGAGACTCCTCGACTGGAGGTGGCACTGGACTTTTGAGCAATGAGAGGTATGAGGGCAAGAAACCCAATATTCCTTCAGAAACTGCACAGATGATTCCTACTCCCTACTCATTTTCCTATTTTCTAGTCGTAATTGCTACTAGCATACCATATTGCTTTACTTAGTAAAGAAAAAATTAATAAATGCTATTAAAATGGCATCATACATCCAGTAACCAGGTGATCACAAATGTTCAGGGTATCATCAAGTTCCAATCAATTTTAGTATTTCAATACATGGAAGTCATAAAACCAACTTACTTTTTAAAAGTAATTTCCACTTGTCTTTTCCTATAAATTGAAAAATGGAAGCTAATTCATTTGTATTTCACATTTCCTGATTCTTGATTTGGAAAGCAGACCCAAGCAGACCCTGTTAAAGAGAATTAATAAACAATGTTCGGCTGGCTTCATTGCCTGATGGTTAAGGCAGTCAGATCCCGCATGGCTGACTACATGATTTGAATCCTGGCCCCGCGTCTTACCAGGCACATGTGTAGGTGTGCCCAAATCCCAAGAGCAGGGAGAAATGGAGGGGACAGGATTGTAGTGTGACCTTGCTCTCTTTGGAGAGTACATTCATCCTCTCCCTCTCTCTTTGCCTGTCTCTCTGTCTGGTGAGCATATGTACTTTATGGCAAACTTTAAAGATGGTAAAATTTTTAAAAAGTGTTGCTGTTGGGTTGGGAAAGTGATCACATTGGTGACATTTTTTTTCTAATGAGAAATGCATTCCAAATGTGCAACAGCCACACTGCAAGTTCTTCCCAGACAAAATCGGTTTGGAACACACCAGAGAGCTGTGCACAGAATCTTCTGTAGAAATGGTGCTCAATAGATGTCAAATATGTTGGGACCAGCAGATGACAGAATGGTTATGTTGCTGGACTCTTACGTAGTAGACCGTGGTGGGCACGTATGTGTGCGTGCCCAAGATCCCGAGAGGAGAATGGAGGAGAAGGGATTGGGTCATGGCCATCCATCCTCGGGGTGATTTCTGTCTTTCTCTCTCTCTGGGAGTGCACAGAACCTATAGCAAAAATTTGTCTCCGAAAAAAAAAAAAAACAAAGTCAAACGTGGCTGAGAGCAGGAAATGCCTTCCTCAAAATTGAAGCCACTGAGTCAGAGGAACTTAATCCTTGGTGTCAAGAGGCCAACCCGTCATCAGAGGAAAGTGGTAGTTACTGAAATCTAACAAAGCCAGTTTTCTCCCTCAACCTCTCAGGGATCTCTTCCTAATTCACTGTTTAGTGAGTATCACAACATCTACCAGGGTGTCCAGGTCAGACATTTTGGAATCAGTCTGCTGCCAGGAAAAATGCGGGCTTCAATGGAAAACTTCCCCACTGTCTAGAAGACACCCCTCTGAGCTATGCAATTCCATGGGAGCCATTGTGTATCTCTGTAAATCAAAAGTAACTGATAGCATGCAAAGTCGTTCTTAGCTATAGATGTGCAAATTCTATTCAATCTCATAGTGGCTCAATTGAGTTCTCTCTCCCACTGTGGGAGAAGCTAGTTTTGCATCCATTTGCACATTCATTTCAATATTTTAGATCTATAAATGCATCTGTATTTCAATTTCTCCCTTGAACCAGTTATAACATCTGCCAAGCGCCTTCTTTGTGAGCAAAATAAAATCTTTAACACGTGTTCATTTTATATCCTTATGAGTCATGATTTTACCTTTTTTGAGGGTGGAAAATTACCTTTAAACACTGTCTTTTTCTCACTCATAACTTCTCGTCCTTCTTTGTGTGCACTCCGTTCTTTCCTCTAATGTCTAACTTGCCTCTTTCTCTGAGACCTCAAGGCTGCTCCCCAGCTGAGGTCAATGTCATTTTCTGCATGGATCACTATAATAGCCTTTTTAAAAAAATTTTTAAATTTATTCATTCATTTAATTTGACCAGAACGAGACAGAGAGAGAGAGGGAGAGAAAGTGGGAAAGCAAGCCACCAGGTCCAGGACTTGAACCATGGTCGGCCATGTGGGAGTGTCCAGCACCTTAACCATCATGCCACATGCTGGTCCCTATAATGGCCTTTTAATTGGTACCCCGCCTCCAACTTTGAGCACCCCCTCCACTGTACTCCACATTCTATTCTATATACTCCCTAAACTGCAAATCCCATCCTAGTTCTGTCTTCTCACAGCTCCTCAAAAGTTTTCATCACCCTTGGGCCATTGTCCATGTAAAGACATCAGCCTTGGGTCAGCTGATGGTGTGGTGATTAAGGTGGTGGGCTCTGCAGTTTGAATTCTGGATCTGTTAACTTGAAAAACACTCCAGGCGCATGTGTGTATATACCTGAAATCCCAAGAAGAGAATGGAGAAGGGATTTCAGCCTAGTCACCCCTCCTGGGAGATGTTTGTTTTTTTTTTTACTTTCCTTCTTTCTCTTTCTCTTTATTTCTCTCCTATGAGTGCATATGCCCTGTAGCAAAGTTTAAAAAACAAAAGAACAAATGAAAAGTCAAGCCTTTAAGCTACATTGCTAGCTGGGGCCTGCTGTAGCTGCAGAACTGTTTCCCCTACTCCTTCACTGTCGGCCTAAAGGCAATGAACTTCTCTTTATCCCTGATTCCACTACTTATCCTTCCCGCATGCTCTTTCTTCTGCATATCTGTCTTCCCCAGCCACCCTGAGCTAGCTCCTCAGAAGTCACTTCCCATGGAGGCCTTCCCTATTGTCTGCCCTGTTCTTTCTCTAGGACAGAGTGTATGACACTGTGGGGTTTTAGCTATCCCCCAGAAGACTGTAATCTCCATGGTGACAAGGATTATTTTAGCTCTAGTAACCCCCATGGCCTAGTTCAGACCTCCAGTGAATATTTAGATGCATGGGACATGGAGTCCGGGCACCCAGCATGGACCAGGACAGTAGTGGTGACTTTTTTCTACTAAGATTTTGCAATAGTTATTAAATGCTAGAGCTGGATAGCATCCAGAGACCATCCTCCCCACATCTCTCCTATTACACACAGAGGCTATTCTATGTTCTTGGAGGACATCCTAGGGAGTTTTTGGCAAAGCCAGCACTGCAAGTTGGCTGTGAGGATGTAACTAAGGCAGGCTAGTTCTAGAGTCTTGTGACTCCAAGTGTGGGTTGTGGGGCTGGCAGCATTGTGCTGGGCACTTGCTGGACATGCAGATTCTCAGGTCCCACCCCTGACCTCCAGAGTCAGAATCTGCATTTTAATAAGATGCCTAGGTGATTTGAATGCACATTAAAGCTTGAGAAGCACTGTCTAAGGACTCCATATTTACTAACTGAGTGTTCTTGGGCAAATTATGTAATCACACAGACACTTTCACAAGTGAAGAATGGAATCCTACTTTATATGTACCTCATAGGGCTGTTATGAAGATTAAAAGAGGTAAAATACACAAAGAGCTTAGAATAATGGTACTTAGTAAGACCTTGACAAATATTTGCTCCTGATATGTAACACCAGACTGAAGAGTAAGACATGTTGTTGGGATGTCAGATGCCCATCTGTAAAGCGAGACTGTGGGTAGGTATAAGCCAAAGCTTGAAAATCCAGTTTGGAGATTTATTTCAGAGTTTGTTTTATTAATGTGTGACTCTTTCTCTTAGGAAATATGCACCTACTTGTAGTAGTCTATAACAGGGCTTTATAACTGCAATAGGAGCAGTTAAAAGACAGGCCAGGACATCTAGCCATTCTGTTCACTGTTCTACATGCAGGGCTGGCCCCATAGGGCAGTGGTTAAAGGAACTGGGTTGTTTGCAGTTATAGCCTGTTCTTGTGGTTTGAAAAAACATGCTGGGTTCACATACATGTGTACCCAAAATGACAATAGGATGGAGAGATGGAAGAGGAAGGATTGAGGCGTAACCATGTTCTGTTGGGGTATCCCCCCTCTCTCTTTCTCTCATAAGACATATGATGTAGTGAGTTTTTTCCTGACTATTCTCAGTAAATTCCTGTGATTTCATGTGACTCACACTCCCCTTCTTCCTTCTGTTTCCTCTCTCTTCCTTTTCTTTGCCCTCTATTGCTCCCATTCTTACCAGATAGTCCTTCAATTCTGAGCTTTCCTGGTGAGCTGGGGTTGAGAACCTTAAGACCCGTCAGGCTGGTGGGAATACTCTTTCCACCGATGTGTTGAGTAATGTGGGCGTTGCTGCAGCACCTGATGAGGAGAGAAGCCAGAATCAGACTTGGGGTGAAGGTTTCTACTCTCTTCTGTTTTCGCTTTCACTAAACCATTTTCTGGCCTGGCTCTGACAGCATGACTCAGGTTGAACTTGAATCATGATAAAGCCACATTACCGGGGCAGCTGGGATTGGGAAAGTGTGAAGCCCCATTTCCTTCAGCAAGATTTACTGAATCTCTTCTTGCTGGCAGCCACTGAGCTACGTGTGGGGAATGTAGACATGAATGTTCCAGATCATGACCTGGAAGAGCTGTCCCCTTACCCATGGGGTTATGAGATGACCTGAGATGTTTAGAACACATTTTTGAACACTTATGTACCACAAAAAAAAAAAAAAAAAAAAGATGGAGATCGGACCAGCAGATGATGTACTGGTTACATCGCTGGACTCTTTTGTAGTAGACCACGGTCCTAGTACTGGACAGTGGCTTAAAATCCTTGCTGGTATGTGTGTGTGTGTGCTCAAGATCCTCAGAGGAGAAAGGAGGAAAAAGGGGCCATTCCCCTAGGAGGGGTGTTTGATTTCTTGCTTTCTATCTCCCTGACAAGTGCACGTGTCCTATAATCTCTCTAAAAAAAATGGAGAAAGTGTTAATCCCATTATTAACATGTTAGTATGTATCATTCCATATTACTTCATGTATGATCACTCTTTTGTCTATTTCTCTATCTGCCTACCTAGCTTCATAAGCTTTTTTTTTTACAAATGGAGTAAGTCCATAGGTATATATTATTCTACAATTTGATTTTTTCATTTAATAATATAGCATAGGCATTTTCCAGTCAGTATTTATAGTAACACTCATTTTTTGGGTAACATTCATTCTTAATATATACATACTATTTATTAAATAGGTATACCACAATTTATTTGATTATTCCCCCTTTTATACTTATCAGTGTGTATATGTGCAAACATTATTGTAGAGGCAGTTTCTAGATGTGACTTCCTGGATCACCAGATGTGTGCATGACAGATTTTAGAGGACACTGAAAAATTTCTTTCAAAACATTTTGTACCCATTTAAATGCCTATTGACATATATGAAAGTTCCAGTTTTCTCACACAGTTAATTTTTTATCAATACTTAGAGAAAAATGTTGTGTTTTAGATTTTTGTTTCTTTAGTAGATTGAATATCTATTTACATGTTTTTGAGCCATATAAATATATATAATATTTTATATTATTATTTATAATATTATAAATTATAAATATTGTATTATTATTTATAATATTATATAAATATAATTTTTTCTTCTTAGTGTGCTATAGGATGTGTGCACTCACCAGAGAACAGAGAGAGAGTGAGAGAGAAAGTGAAAAATCACCCCCCGGGGATGGTCATGCTACAATCCCTTGTCCTCCATTCTCCTTTTGGGACTTTAGGTATGCACAAACACATGTCCGGTGTGTCTCTCAAGCCACCAGGCCTGAGGTTTGACCCACACAGGCAGTCATGTGGGATCCAAATGCCTTAACCACCACATCATGAGCTGACCACAAATTGGCCCTGGGCCATTTATATTTCTTATATGAATTTCCTGTCCTTGTCCCTCATATTTTTTTCCTATTGTTTTTAAGTATTTTTTCTTAGGTTATAGGAGGTCTTCAAACAATATGACCATTAACTTAATGTCTTGTACATAATACAATATTTTCTTCCTGTATATCCCATTCTTTAATTTGATTTTGTTTAATTTTTGTTATTGCCATGCAGATACTTTTGTTACTATTATTACATAGTCAACATCCGCATAATTGTCCTTTTAGCTTCTGAGTATCATGTTTTATTTGTGGAGTTCCTTTACTCTACCTCAAGGTTAAAACAAACACAAGCTGGTTCTGTGGTACAGTGACGATGCATTGCTCAAGAGATACCAGATCCCATATGGCTGCTGGAATCCCCACCCAGTCAGCCTGAAACATACTGGGCATGCACAGATGCCTAAGATAGGATGGGCTAGAGGCTGGAGGAAGGGATCACAGCATGACCAGACTCAGTCAAGGTGCTCCTCCTCTCTTGCTTTCTTTCTCTCACTCTCATGTGTAGCCTAGTGGTTAAGGAAACAAAATGGCCAACTTTGGTTTAAGTACCAGCACTTGGTGGCTTGAAAACCACACTGGCCTGTGTGCATGTGTGCCCCAATCCTGAAAGGATGGAGAAATGGATAAAAAGCATTGCAGCATGATCATACCCCACTGGGGGGTGCTTTCTCCCTCTTCCTTCTCTTGTTGCTTCTTGTCTCTATCCCAGTCTCTCTGTTTCTCTCTCTGTGTCTCTCTCTGGTGAGTTCATGTGCCCTCTGGCAATTAAAGAGAAAAAAAACCTTGTAACAAATCTTAAATTGACATTAATTGAGTGGTTCCATTTGGTCCAGCAGTATTACTTCTTCTTTTTTTTGGAGAGGTTTTTGCTATAGGGCGCGTGTGCTCGCCAGAAAGACAGACAGAGAGAGACAGAGAGACAGAAAGTGAGAAATCACCTCCGGGGGAATGGCCACACCGCAATCCCTTCTCCTCCATTCTTTTCTCAGGATTTTGGGCATGCACACACATGCACCCAATGTGAGTTTAAGCCACTGGGTCCGGGACTCGAACCATGGTTGGCTACATGGGAGTTCAGTGACATAGCCATTACGCTAACTACTGGTCCCCAGTATTACTTCTTGAAAAGCCACCTAGTGCCTTAAATTAATAGGCAAACTATACTTGTTAAATTGTTGTATGACATCCTTTAAAGGGAAGTTTGTTTACCAAAAGATTTACATTAGATTGAGTTCTTTGTATGGCAATAGCTCTGTGTGTATTCTTATTCACTTCCTTTGATCTTTTTTAAGAGAGAGAATTTTAAAAAATTATTTTAATATCTTGATGTTCAAAGGGTGCTTATTTCACGTGAAGTAGCCATTGAACTTCTTGCTGGCTGGATTCCATATCTGATCATCAGCCCACACCATGTCCAGTGTGGGTTTATTGGTTGGGTGTCCCAAATGCTGCCTGGAAATCCAGGTGCTACATGACTGGAGACTCTGAACTACACAAGACCTCCAAGGGAAGTTACCACGAGATGGAATGAGATGGCACAGTTCAAGGAAGTAAAACTTAATGATGAATGAAACTGGCTAAATTTAGAAACCACACTTTGGGCAGAATTGAACTCCTCACTGCCTGCTCCTACAGCCCTGGCCCTACCCAACTTCCCCAGGCTGCCTTCTTCAGCTGGCCTCAGCCTTTTCTCTCAACCTTGCTTAGCTTTGGCAACAAAAGGGCTTTCTTAAGGCAAAGACCTCTTTAATACTCCCTGGTATTTGCTCTGAATATTCAGAAGGGCTTAAGAAAACCAAATAAGAACAACATTTTAGAAGGCCCAAACAACCTGCTCCATGGTTTACTAAGTTGGGCTTGATACTTCCTGGACCCCCTGTATGTGGGCAGGAGGCACACTGCTGGCTTCATGGAAGGTAGGCATTGAATGGCCTGATGCACCTGTAAATTTTACCCAAAAATGGCTGGGGGGGAGGGGTCTAGCTGACACTTACCTGCCAATCTCAGCCATAGGTAGATTTAGAGGCTTTGGGGATATAGGACTCAGGGCAATTAGGGAATTATAGAGAGTTCCCAACATCTCCAGGCTGATCCTCCAATCAGGGCTGCCTTTCCACTTCTGTTTGGGAACATCACAAACTTCCTTTTTCTAAAAATATCCCTGCATACAGCTTACTTCTCACAGCTGGCTAAATTACTCTTCCTTTCTACTTAAAATTCTACTCTCAAAGCAACTCTGGTCAAGCTGGAGGGGATGATAGAGAAGAGAGAGAAAGGCAAGTGAAAGTGAATCTGGAGCAGAGCAAGGAACCTCTGAACATTCATAGGATAAAGCAGGAGACCCACTAAAAATGAAATAGACAATTCACAGAGTGTATTGGTGCCCTAGGGTTGCTGTAACAAAATAGTGCAAACTGGGTGGCTTAGAACAAAATTTATTGTCTCATGGTTCAAGAGACCAAAAGTCTGAAATCAAAGTATTAACAGGGCCTTTCTCCCTCTATCACCTGTAGGGAAATGAGTGTCCCTTACCTCTTTCAGCTTCTGAAGCCACACACATTCCTTGGTTTGTACCAGCATCACTCCAACCATCAAATGGCATTCTCCCTATCACACACTCTGACATTGAAATGAAGCATGGACTCCCTGAAAAGGTCTCCAGTTTACCTTTGTGTTAAGGAAAACATGAAAAGCCCCCAAACTGAAAATAGGTTTGGACTAAAAGTAAAATGTATTTCTAAGGGGGTTGGGATGCAAAATCTACTTACTGTTTTTTGTTTATTAGAGAGATTTTTGCTAGAGGGCATGTGCATCTCCCCAGGGGAGATGGTCACACCCCAACCCCTTCTCCTCTATTCTCCTCTTGAGATTTTAGGCATGCATGCACATGTGCCTGGTGTTAAGTTTCAAGCCACCGGGTCCAGGATTCACATTGCAGTCCCAAACTGTGGGAATGCAGTGATATAACTATTATGCCATCTACTAGTCGTGAGATCTACTTACATTTTAATAGCTCAAAGTGAGAGATAAGACTCCAGACTGTGGCTATGGTAATTGGTCATGTGCCCACATGTTTCTCACACTGCTGGGTCTGAGACTCGAACTGTGTGGTGAACCATTTGGGATCTAGTTGCCTTGACCCCCATGCCACTGGCTGGTTTTAATTTCAATTCTTTTTTTTTTTTTTTTTTTTTGGAGAGGTTTTTTCGCTATAGGGCGCGTGCGCTCGCCAGACAGACAGAGAGAGACATAGAGACAGAAAGCGAGAAATCACCCCCCAGGGGGGATGGTCACGCCGCAATCCCTTCTCCTCCATTCTCCTCTCGGGATCTTGGGCACGCACGCACACGCGCCCGGCGTGAGTTGTAAGCCACCGGGTCCAAGACGCGAACCGCGGTCGACTACGTGGGAGTCCAGCGACATAGCCATTATGCTAACTGCTGGTTCCCTTAATTTCAATTCTTAAGATGTTTTGGAAACTACTGACTAATAGTGTGAAGATCCCAGGTTGAATGGTTTCAGAAACCTGATGAGTGCTCCCTCCTAGAATGGAAATCAATTACCTGAGGCCCCACCAATCAAGAAGGCTCACAAGATGACCATGCCTTATTGAACCAGTCATTGAACTGATCATGAGCCTACGTCCCTAACCATTAATCTTTCCCTTAAAAGTCCATGTGGAGAACTCTGGAGAGGGCCTTTTCAGCCATCAGCTGCCCTCTGTCCTTGCTTTGCACATGGCAATAAAGCTGTACTTCATCACACCATGTGCCTACATGTTGTTTTGTGGCACTTGGGTGAGTGTATTTGGTTTAAATTCTGTAACATGACAGTGCTCAGTGCAAGTTTCACCTCAATCAACCCTCCCGGGACCTGCAGAATGGCCGCCACACCTGAGCATTACCACTGTCAGTAATGTGAGCTGTTGGTGGGGCCCACTCTCATTTTCAGATGGAAAGAGTGAGTAGGCTATTCTTCCAGAGGCTGTTGGTCTAAAACCTGGGAAGGAAACCAAGGGAGGAAGAGTCAGGTCAGCCTTCTCTTTGTCATTTCAGCATTTCTTATGCCAACTTGAGACCAGTTGGTACAGAGAGAGGGAATTTCTTAAAGGGTGTTGTCAGTTTTTAAAAATCCAAACAAATCCCAGAGAAGATTGAGCCAAAGGTTATAGGTTGCAAGGGAGAGAGTGCAAAGTCTTTTTTGTTTGAACTTCATTTAAGTACTTGGGTTCTTTTAAATAAATACCACTTGCAGAAATCACATGTGTGAGTCTCAGCCCCAAGAACTGTGCTGGAAAGGCTGACAACTCTTCTAAGAGCAATTTCCCTCACCAGGATGTACACCAGAAGACTGATTTCCATTATTTACATTACAGCAGGGACACTTTCCCATTCTGTTTCACACAGGAAATAAGGAGCTGGAAACCTTTTAATTAAACAACTTGTTTTTTTAATTTAATTTTTATTTTTGGAGACTAGAGGGTGTGGCAGAAGGCAGGGCTGTGCAGACAGCCAGAGGGCTCAGCAGTGTGGCTGGCAGAGTTTACCTCTTTGAACTTGCAAAACGACTTGGCTCCAAAGTCACCTCAATGAAAGTCAATTTGCTCCAGAGGAACTGAATTCAGAAATGAGACGCACAACCTCTTGTGGAAATTTACAGGTGATAAATGTCCCATAGGAGAGCACCCCTTCTTCTTTTTTAGCATCTGTACTCAAATTTAGAGTAACAAGCAACGTTAGTTGGAGGATGAAAACAAATAAGTTTAAAATCCATTTCCTAATTGAGAGAGCTTGTTTTCAGAATATAAATCAGCACTTGTTGTTTTTGCCATTTAAAAAAATTGGACAAACAAAATATAGAAGAAAATGAAAAAATATGGCATTTGAAAAAAATTATTATGTAAGTGTTGCTTTTAACTAATCTCTGAATTTGGCAGCTTTTAATGCTACTAAAAACATAAAATGTGCATACATGCTAGTACATTGAACAAAGGTACCACTTTGTTCACAGTAACCTGATGTGAATCTACATGTGTTGGCACACAGTCCTACATATGCTGGCCCCCAAGAGCTGTATTGGCTGGAATCTGCACCAAGAGGACCCTGCAATTTCTCTCGCTCTCATTTTTGTTGTTGTAAGCCACCAGGTAGGCCACATGGTATGCACTCACTGGAGACAAAGAGACCACAGTTCAAGTCCTGGAGAGAGTGAGAGAGATGACAGAGAAAGTAAGAAAGTACCCCCAGGGGGGATGACTACACTGTAATCTTCCTTCTCCTTCATTCTCTCTTGGACACACATGCACATGTGCCTGGTATGCCGCAATCCCTTTTCAAGCTGCTGGGTCTGGGACTCGAACTATGTAGTTGGCTATGTGGAATCCAATTGTCTTAACCTCCATGCCATCTGCTGGTCCTATGTAAAATCCAGTCTTAACCTTTTTTCCAAAACCCCCCATAGGATGCATGCTCCCACTAGAGAGAGACAAAGAGAGACAGTCAGAGGGAAAGTGAGAAATCACCCTCTAGGGAGATGGTCCTCTCCTCCATTCTCCATTTGGGATTTTGGGCACACGGGCACACACACTTGGTGTGATTTTCAAGCCACCAGGTACAGGACTTGAACCATGGTTGACCATGTGAAAATCCAGTGCTATAACCACTATGTTACCTGCTTGTCCCCAACCCCACAATTTTTAAAGTGTGAACAGTCATGTAGGCACAATGACACTTAGATATTTTTAAAAATATATATTTATTGGGAACCAGCAGTTAGCGTAATGGCTATGTCGCTGGACTCCCACGTAGTCGACCGCGGTTCACGTCCCAGACCCGGTGGCTTACAACTCACGCCGGGCGCGTGTGCGTGCGTGCCCAAGATCCCGAGAGGAGAATGGAGGAGAAGGGATTGCGGCGTGACCATCCCCCTTGGGGGGTGATTTCTCGCTTTCTGTCTCTATGTCTCTCTCTGTCTGTCTGGCGAGCGCACGCGCCCTATAGCGAAAAACCTCTCCAAAAAAAAATATATATTTATTTATTTATTTAATTCCACTTGTTATTATTATTATTTTTTAATTTGGCCAGAGAGAGAAAGAAAAGAAGAGCCAGAAGCAAGTCAGCAGGTCCAGGACTCAAACCGCATTCAGCTATATGGGAGTCCAGCACCTTAACTGCCCCACCACCTGTTGGCCCCATCATTGGAGATACTAAAGTGCTTCCCAAGTCAGCAGAGATGGCATATGCAACCTGGACTGATGTGCAGAAAACCAAGTAGGGCAGCCAGCCAACAAGTGAACACCCAACACACACTCAGCATGCTGTCAGGCATGGCAGCAGGATTGGAGGGCACTGAGCCCATTGCTGTGAAATGTCCCCAGCACTCTGCTTGATCCTTTCCTGAAAATAACACAGGATATCTCTAGGAAGGCCCCAATCTGCTCAAGTGGGATCAAACGAAGGATCCAGGAGTAAATTCAATGCAGAACACAGGATCTGAAGAAAAGTGAGGAACTATGGTGGCTTAATGGTTTGGGAGGGCCTGCATCCTCTGTCCCTGTGGAAAATGCATGGTGTTTGTTAGGATGCAGCCATGCTAGATGTCCCGTAGCAAAGCATTCTGCTTCAGTTTGAGATGGTTTATACAGTAGTCTTTCAGGAAAACGGCAGTTTGCAAAACACTATAGGGGATTGGGGATGAGAGTTTCCTGAGCTTGAGAAAAGCCACCACTCTCTAAAATACGGCCAGATGAGCAGTCAGGCAGAAATCCAGTTCTGTTCTTCCTTCCCATCTCAGTGAGGAAACAGGCACAGCAGACTATGGAATCCTAGGAGACTGGAATCACCCACCAGTGATTGCTTGGTAATGGTCTTGAGTATGTAAACTGCCCACTTGAGACAAATAGGCACCTGAAGAAGCTCTCACTCCCATCTTTTGCTAAGCCTTCACTGAGAGAGATTTCTATAAAATTCTGATGGGAAAGCTTTATTGGAAAGTGATGAGAGGGCTTGTTTGAGCTCTCTATAGGGGGATCATGTTTTCCCAGTATCCAGGAATCTCCCATTTTTAGCTTTGAAAGACTTGAATTATAGAAATCCCACGCAAGCCTGAGCAAACCAGGACCTGGTCACCTTAGCTCTCTTACAAAAAAGGCAATGCTTTCAATGCAATCTAGTTTTGAAAGAAAATAAGAACTAGAGGTTTACATAAGAGTTGTAAAAGATTGCTTTTATATGGGTAATAACCTCTTTGCTTGTTTTTGTTACCTCTTCATCTGTTTCCTGGTATAAATCTCAGAAAAATAATGGACTGTGAGCTTGCTTGGGACTGGGCAGGGCATGGTAGCTAAGGATACAGGGCCTCAGTCTGCAGCTGGTTCAGAAAAGAGGGAATAGCTAATGGCTGCACTAAACAGGAAAGGAAGCGGGCTCTATCTGGGTTATGGGAGCTGTGGGGCAGGTGTTGCGGGAACTGTTCTGAGTCCCCAGTGGCCTGAGGATGGGAGTCCCTTCCCTGCCTTCTCCTAGTCAGGGCTTCAGCCTCCAAGGGCCTTTCACTCCTTTCTCTACTGCAGACCTTTTTCGCCACAATGCATTTCTCTAGGTTAATTCCATGATTTGCTCCATCTGATGTTGGGGAGAGTAAGGCCCTGGGAAGAATGTTTAAATGCGTCCTTGGCACATTCAACACCACACTTTTCTGTCTTCACTTCCTCCTACTTTCCTTTCTTTCCATCATTTTAATTTTTCTCTCTTCTCTGGGGCTGAATTTTAAGGCTCACTACTTTCAAACCCAAGTGCCACTACCGCCCTCTTGTGTTTTCTTGCTGGAAGAACTTAATGCCTGGTCTGCCCACACACCTGGACACAAGTAAAGGCCTTGGGATGTACAAAGAGCTGTGAATGGAGCTGAAGGACCAGTTGCTGAAAAAATAGAGTTTGTTAGCAAAGGAAATACACAGCAACTAAGGTGAAATTCAGGTGGGGAAAGGGAGACTGGCTGGCATGTGGCAAGTTATGTAAGAAGCCTTCAGAAAGTTCATGGGGCTAGCCAGCTCCGCAGCCTAGTGGTAAAAAGAACTAAATCCCACATGGCTGACTGGGGCACATGTGTGTATACAATCCTAATGGGATGGAGAGGTGGAAGAAAAGGGACTGCAGCACAGCATACTCTCTGGGGAGATGCTTTTTCTCTTTCTTTCTGTCTCTGGTGAGTGCATGTGCTTCTGGAAATTTTTTAAAAAGTACACAGAAACTAACAAAGCAGATGTGGCATGACCAGGCCTTGTGGGGGGTGCTTTTCTCCCTCTCTCTTTCTCTTTCTCACCCTCACATTCATGTGCACGTGCTCCATAATAAATTTTTCTTTCAGATTTGTTATATGGCATGCGCACTTGCCAGAGAGAAGGAGGGAGAGAGAGAAAGAGAGAGGGAAAATGAGAAATCACTTTCCCCAGGGAGGATGGCTACACAGCACTTATGTACACAGTCTCTTGTGATTTTCAAGCCACCAGATCTGGGACTTGAGCCACAAAGTTAGCTATGTGGGACCCAGCATCTTAACCTCTATGCCACCTAAGATATACTTTTTAATCTATAACAATGATATATTATGGTTTATAATTGACTCTTCAAAACTATCCAGATTATTTAACATGTTTAACTACTAAACACCCCATTGGGTGACGTGTGCATATATAATCGTTGAATTAAACTAAATAGGACCCAAGGTTGTCTTTGTACATTGAGTCCTTACATAATGAACTGTGACCTGAGTATGTAAACAGACTGCTGCCCACCCACGCCGGGGAGTGGACTCTGCACCTCTTCTGGTTCTGAGGCTGCCTGACTAATGGAGTTTGCTTAAGTAAGTTCTGTGAAATTTGATTTGTCAAAAGTGTCACTTTTAATATGGAAGGGAAATGTTTTGAAAAGTGTTATTGAGCATTTCCCATCTCCCTTCCTGAGTGCCAGGGCCCTGGTACCAAGGATCCATTTGCCTTAGGGAAAGAAGGGGCATGTGCAGGATTGGGGGGTTTGCCATCTTCCAGAGTGATAGAGAGAAACACAAGAGAGCCTCTGATGTCTGAAAGAGAAAGAATTCGGATTTGGGGCTAGACCCACAGCCTGGGAGTTCATGGCCAACCAGGCTGTTTGAATCCCAGGCCCTGTGTATTGAAAAACACAATGGGTACATTTGCACGTGCATGCCAAATCCCAGAAGGATGGTGAAATGAAGGAGAAAGGATTGCCACATGACCCCATTCCATCAGGAGCTGCTTTCTCCCCACCCCATCTGTCTCTCTGTCTATGGTAAGTACATGTGCCCTCTGGATAATTAAAAAAAATTTTTTTTTCAGTAAATCCTCCACTCCCACCCCATTCTTCACACATTTAACAAATTAACAAAATAATACGTATAAAATACTTCAAACAGTGCCTAGTACATAGTAAAGAACAATCCTGGCTAACTGAACTCATACAAGTCTTCTGCTGGGTAGATTACATGTGCTATGAGAGTGAAAAACTTGCAATCTATCGCCACAGTGGAGGTAGAGAAAGCTTGACTCTCCTGGTCCTCAAAGTTGTGGAGAACAGGTCCACAGAAGGAAGTAGTTCAAAAATGAGTTGTTGATGCATTCATTAATCAATGAACGTTTGGATTTCTAAAACATTTCTTAGTAATTATAAGTAATGCTGCTATTAAGATTGGTATGCAAGTTTTTGTGTAGACTGTATGTCCAATTTTCTTAGGTTGTACCTGGCAGTGAAAATACGGCAGTATATGGTTACTCTATATTTAATTTTTGGAGGAACTACCAAGCTATTTCCCAAAATTGCTAGATAATTTTACATTCACAAGGTGTACAAGGGTTCAATCTTTCCACAGTCTTGCCGACAGTTGTTATACTCTTTTTCATGGTAACCATCCTTGTGGGTATAAAGTAGTATTGTGCCAATTATCTTTTTGAAGGTTTCCATTAATTGACCTTCTGGGCAGTGCTTTATCTTGTGTTCCCTAAAAATTGATGTTTTGAGATTTGATTCTAATGGAATTAAGAAGGTGAAAACTGGACCAGAGAGAAGAAGAATGGAGAAGGGATTGCAGTGTGGCCATCCTCCCTGGGGAGTGATTTCTCACTTTCCCTGTCTCTCTCTGTCTCTCTGTTTCTCTTGGCAAGTACATGTGCCCTATAGCAAAACAAAACAAAACAAAACAAAACAAAACAAAACAAAAAAACAAACAAATTTTTTTTAAAAAGGTAAAGAATTTAATCTGACTATGATGTTGAGAGGTGGAGCCTTTGGAAGGAGATTAGATGAAGGTCATCAGGGAGGAGTCCCACTATTGACTCCTGGTGGATTGATGTGGGCAGAGAATTAGACAAACCAAGGAACATATTGACACACATACACTCCCTCATGCCCTCCACCATTTCTGTTATGCAGCCAAAAGACCCATGCCAGATGTATTCACTGGACCCTAGACCTCTAAACCATGAACTGAATAAACCTCTATTTATAGCAACCACCCAGGTTCAGGTGTTTTTTGTTATTAGCAACAGAATGAACCAGAACAGGCAATTCGGACGTTTCTGTGAGATTCTCTTATTCCTCTTGACATTGCTTCATGATGTTTTTGGCCTTTCAGCTTACTATTATTGCACTTTTCATGACTCTGCAATAAACACTTCTATCTAGACTTCTGAAGCAAGTAACTAGTCATATAACTTTATATATGGAGTATTGTTAATTGCTTTATATGTGGAGCTATTTATTTATCTTTGAAAGCACTAAAATAAAGTTACTGCAGGCCTCTAGTGATTCCCTCTTTGTGGCATGAAGTAATTTTGGTATCCTGTCACACTCTGTATGACAAATGTGTGACCAAACCTTACTCTGTTAATAACTTTACTTTTTAATTGAACTTTTACCCGTCACAGGCTGAGGGGCAGGTTATATAGCTGATTCTGAGTTAATTACAACTGCCATTATTTTTTATTTGCAGTGCCTGAGCAAGCAGTAAAACAGCAAGTTAAGTCACATTTGCAATGGGACCATGACTCAATTAGTGTTCCTGAATAATAGGCAACAGTAATTAAGGTCATGGCAATCGCAGTAGCAGTGTCCATGGTAGCCCAGCTTCAGCAAGGGCTATTTTACGATGCCTCTGCAGAGAGGGGGTTGAAGGGTAACAAAACATATTGGGGGAGGTGCTCTCCTTCATGTCTCTTGCAAACTGGAATAGAAGCTCTTGAGAATATCTTCAGTAGTTTTTTGACATTTATTAGCTTCTATATCAGAAAATCAAATGCAATATAAAACTTATGGATCTTCACAAGGTAGTATTTTTAGTTGAGTTAATCTATCTGGGAAAATCCAGGCTCCTGAGACATTACCTGGACAATAGCATATTCAGGGCAGCTTGATAACCTTTTCAATATTGACTTTGCAAGACCAGCAGATGGCGTAATGGTTATGTCGCTGGACTCCTACCTAGATGACTGGTGTTTCAGTCCTGGACCCAACAACTTAAAACTCACAGAAGGCGTGTGTGCATACATGCCCAAAATCCCAAAAGAAGAATGGAGGAGAAGAGATTGTGGCGTGGCCATCTCCCATGGGGGTTGGTGGTGGTGATTTTCACTTTCTGTCTCTCTGGCAAGTGCATGCTCCCTATAGCATAAATCTCTCTAAAAAAATTAATAAATAAAAAGGCTTTGGAAGAACAAGTCCATAAAATTCCTTTAAGTATAGGAGTGAATGGGACCAGCAGTTGGCGTAATGGCTATGTTGCTGGACTCTCATGTGGTCAACTGCGGTTCGCATCCCGGACCTGGTGGCTTAAAACTCATGCCAGGCGTGTGTGCGTGCGTGCCCAAGATCCCGAGAGGAGAATGGAGAAGGGATTGTGGCGTGGCCATCCTCCCTGGGGGGTGACAGGAGTGAATGCACCACTCTAAAGCTAAAACACTGAGGTACAGTATGGATATGAAAACTTATTGTAATCTCTCCGAAAGGAGTACTGGATCAGGCATCTGATCCTCATTTGAGATTTTAACTGCTCATATCACCATCTCTCTGCAATTCAAGCACTCATACTACTGCTCCTAGACTGCTATTTTATGCTGGTGCTATAAAATCTCTTTAGGGAATAAAGAACATTTTAATCAGGGCCAGCCTGGTAACCTAGTGGTTAAGGAAGCCAGATCCCACATGCCTGATTATGGTTTGAATCCCAGTCCTCGCGAGGTTGAAAAACACACAAGATACACTTGCATGTGTAACCAAATTCCAATGGTATGGAGAAGTGATTGTGATGTGACCATGCCCCATTAAGGGGTGCTTTCTCCTTCCTCACACCCTTGCCCCTGCTCCACAGAACTGGTAAACATTATGAGCAAGAACTTACAGATTTGGATCTCCTGCCTTGCACATTGATTGTATCTGAGGATCATCCCCTTTCTCCTACACCCTTACCTCTTCATAGCTGTGGTTGCCCAGAAGCCCAGACCTTGCCCAAGTTCAGGGTAATTTCATGTGTTTCTAAGGATGCTTCTTTGGGCTGTTTATAGATACTTCCTCCCCAGTTTGCAATGATTCTATTTGGAATCTTGAAGCCCACAACAAAGGCCCAAAGGTAGGCCAACCAGTGGCTTGGTGGTGAAGGTGGGTGGATCCACATGGCCAACCCTGAAGCTTGAGTCCCAGACCCAATCTGTTAAAAACAAAATTTTAGACAAACCAAATTATAACAGTTTATTCAAACAAAAGGCAGGTGATTTGGGCAGTCTCCCAAAAGATGGCTCCCACAAGACTCTGGCTAGCTGCATTGTCATGGGGTATATATGTTTGCAGAAAGGGAAAGTGACATACAAAAACGAAAGTGAGGTTGTGAGGTAGAGAAATTATTGAATTGGTCACAGCTTGATGGTAGCTAAAAAGTGGGTTTTCTGTGATTGGCTGAAGTGTGACTAGTGTGATTGGCTGTACCTTAGTAACCAGCTCAGGAGAGCCTAACATGTACAATTTTGGTTTATCCATGGGAATTCAAGTGGGAGTATAGCAGCTGTTTTAGGTCAAAATAGTTTAACAAGTGGCTTGAAAATACACCTGGCAAGTGTGCATGTGTGCCCACATCCCCAGAGAAGCATAGAGGAAAAGGGATTGCAGCATGACCATCCCCCCTTGGATGTACTTTCTCACTTTCCCTCTCTCTGTCTTTCTGGGCAGCACATGTGCCTTATAGCAAATTTAAAAAAGAAAAGAAAAGAAAAAACTCAATGTTGGTCACCTTTGTCATAATGTCAATGAAACTTACATGGAAGGTGTTTCAAGTTGGGTCTTCTAGGATGTGGAGAGTAGCATGCAGAAAGTTTATTTAGGAATGATTTCAGAATTAATGCTGGTAGGGAAAGAGGAGGGAGCAGGGAGAGTTATGGAGAAGTTGGGTTACAGTGCAAACTCCAAAGGCTTTAAGCCTGAAGAAGGTCATGGGATATTCTGGGACTGAGAGAGCCCTTCTAGGGTAATTTCAAGTTGAAAGAAGAAGGCTGGACCTTCAAAGCTATGCATGAATCAATCCTTGAATATAGGCTCCCTGGTGGGAAGTGTGATCTTCAGTAAAGAGCGTGACATAGCGAAGATGTGACCACAGCAAGATAGAGCTCGTCAGCCAACAGCGATTTCTAGAAAGGGTAAGAAGCCAAGAGCTGCCAATAGGCAGCATATCCAGAAGCTGTGGGCATAAGTTTTTCTGTACTGAAGGGAAATCTGTAAGAAGGAAGAAAGGAAGGAAGAAAGAAAATGTCAACCTAGAATTAAAGAGATTTGACTCAGAGTTTATTTAATGAATGAAAGGGCTTATTCAAGCCCAAATATGAGAATCGTTGCCCAGAGGGACAAGGCCATTTACCTGTAGCCAGTGTTTTCCAAAATGGTAAGGTCTGAAGTTTGTTTTATAGAAACAGAAGGGAGGGGAAGAACAAAGGGCTACAGGAGTTGTTTCCGCTGGTTGACATGTTCACCCTAAATGTTTCATTGACTGTAGACTATTTCATTAGTTAAGTCTTCTAGACAACCAGAGGCTTTCCAGACAACCAGAGCTAGTTTCCTGAATGTCCAGAGCTTATAACATTTTAACAATGCATGTAAATTAATTTATGGCTTAGGCTGAGTCAATTGGTCTGGGAATTTTTTTTTTATATATTTTTCAAGGAGGTCACAGAATTGCAATGAGTATGACTGAAGTTCCATGTTTACATACCTCTTAGAGCTTAGTTTAAAATGACCTACAATTTTATTTTCTTTTTAGGAAGGAAGAGAGTAGGAGAAAGGAAGGAGAGTAGAAAGGGAGAAGGAAGGAAAGAATCAGATTCCTTTTCTGATTCTATTGATTATCTCATGGCATAGATTGTGAAATACAATATCAAAAGGAGGATTTCTAGGTTTTCTAGTCTCCCAGTTGACTGTGCCTTTTAGCTTTGAACTCCTTAGTTATAAGAGTTATCTCTTTCTCTAGACTCAGGTTTTCCTCTTTTATTTCACAGAGTTCCTATTTGTTATTCCATTCCTTTTATTTTTGAAAATCAATGTTGTAGATGCTAAATGAAAGACATACTCAGTACCTCCCAGATGTCTTAGACATTTTAATAGGAAGGGCACATTCGAAGTTCCCCAAATGGCTCAAACATTTTCCTTCCTTCCTTCTTTCCTTCCTTCCTTCCTTTTCTTTCTTTCTTTCTTTCTTTCTTTCTTTCTTTCTTTCTTTTCTTTCTTTCTCTTTCCTTCCTTCTTTCTTTCTTTTTTCTTTCTTTCTTTCTTTCTTTCTTTCTTTATCTCTCTCTCTCTCTCTCTCTCTCTCTCTTTCTTTCTTTCTTTCCCTTCCTTCCTTCCTTCCTTCCTTCCTTCCTTCCTTCCTTCCTTTTCTTTCTTTTTTTTTCCTTTCTTTCTTTCTTTCTTGCTTTCTTGCTTTCTTGCTTTCTTGCTTTCTTGCTTTTCTTTCCTTCTTTCTTCCTTTCTTTCTTTCTCTCTCTCTTCTTTCTCTTCTTCTCCCTTCCCTTTCCCTCTCTCTTTCTTTCCCTTCCTTCCTTCCTTCCTTCCTTCCTTCCTTCCTTCCTTCCTTCCTTCCTTTTCCATTTATTTTTCTTTACGATTTTTGTCCTAGGGTGCTTTTCTTTTTCAGGGATTAACCATTGGATGTTCTTCTCTTATCTTGGGCTCTGTTGGAGGGAAGGCAGAGTGTAGGCAATCTTGAGTACCTTGTCAGGAGGAGAGTAAGGAGTACCTCTTGGCTGGGGAGGAGGAAGAACTGAAGGGTCAAACCTGTTCTGGCAAGTCCTGGCCTGAAAGGACATGCCCCAGTGGAATCAGAGTAACATTTCCACCTCAAAGGAGGGAAAAAAGGGGGGGGGGGTCCTAGATCTTACTGCAGTTGGCTGACTCACCCATAAATAACAAGGAGGCAACTCAGATGTTGAAAAGACCACCTGACATCCTTTCCTCCCATACTCTAAATCCCTTTCCTTTAAAAGTGTTACGGGATGGCTTCTGTAATGATAGCCAGGTCCCTGGTGTTTTGGTCAAAGGATTGAGTGGAACATGCGAATAGTGTAAGGAAAAAGTAGTTTATTAAGTAAAAGTAAAAGTATACCCCTGAGAGGTAGGAGGAGGCCTGAGCAGACAGAGAAAATGTTGGCTCAAAAAAAGGCCCCACTTGGGGAACCAGCAGTTAGCGTAATGGCTATGTCGCTGGACTCCCACGTAGTCGACCGCGGTTCACGTCCCAGACCCGGTGGCTTACAACTCACGCCGGGCGCGTGTGCGTGCGTGCCCAAGATCCCGAGAGGAGAATGGAGGAGAAGGGATTGCGGCGTGACCATCCTCCCCTCGCTTTCTGTCTCTATGTCTCTCTCTGTCTGTCTTGCGAGCGCACGTGCCCTATAGCGAAAAACCTCTCCAAAAAAAAAAAAAAAAAAAAAAAAAAGGCCCCACCAGTTGCATTTTGTGGGATTTTTTAATCTCAGTTGTGTGGGTTGATCATTGGCTTTGCCCATTGATTGTTTGTATCTCATTGGCTCTATCAAATGTGGCTGGGCTCACTGATTTCTCATTGGCTACTTCATATGTGGCTGGGTCCACTGATTTATCTCATTGGCTATCTCGAATGTGGCTTAATCAGCTAGACATCCTCGGTTAATCTCTTGCCCACATTACCTTGGGTGGAAATTTTCTGCCCTGATAGAGTTTTTCTATCTAGCCACATGGGCAGATGCTCTAGCCCCCTTACCTGTTTCCATTTGCTAACTTTCTCCTGCCTCTAAAGTTCCTATCCTCCATCCTTCAGAGCTGATGCAACCCTCCAAAACTGGTCCTTTTCTTCTCTTGGAAAGTGAATAAGCCTTTTTTATCCACTTACTCTCTGTATCTATGAGTATTTTCACAGCCTACAACACAGATCACGCTAATGAAACCAAGCAGGGATCCCCTAAAAATGATGGGCCCTCAGTTTCTCCTTCTGTTGAAGAAAAAATATGAATTTCTCAAACTGAAAATTAATAAGGGCTAAACTAAAAGTAAAATCTTTTCTAAGGGACTCAGAATACAAGTTCATTTACACTGTAACGGCCCAAAGTAAGGAGTAAGATGTCAGACTCTGGTTATGGTAATGAAACGACATTGGCCATAAATGAGGGCCGTAAGACTTCTAAAACTCTCACTTAAAAGGAAGATAAGATTTTAACTTTAACACTTAAGATGTTTTGTGGGGTGGAAACTGCTAGCTGTAAGCACAAAGACCCCACGCTGAAGGGCTCCAGAAACCTGAACAGAAATTTGAGTATCTAAGACTGCCAATCAAGAATGCCCACAACATGGGGCCAGTAGGTGTCCTGGAGGTTAAGACAGTTGGATCCAGCAATACCTACTGAGTAATTGAGTCCCAGATCCAAGGTTTGAAAATCATGCTAGACGTGTGTGCTTGCTGCACAAAATCTGGAGAGGAGAAGAGAAGGGACTATTGTGTGACCATACTTTCCTGAAGGGAGGTATGTAGGGAGGTGATTTCTCACTTTTCCCCTTTTCTTCTCTCTCTCTCCAGTGAGCACATGCACATTATACTAAACAAACAAACAAACAAAACAATGCTCTTAAGATGATCATGCCCTCTTGAACTAATCATTGAACTGATAATCTGCCTGGGGCCCCTGCCCCTAATTTTGCCCTAAAAAGCACATGTGGGTGACTCAATGTCATGCTTAACAATAAACCACATTAATTATTATTTCTAAAAAATTATTTCTGTTGAAATGGGGAACATTTCAGAGAGGCTAGTCCTTTCCAGCATGTGCTGCCTGCTTTCCTTGCTTTGCACTTTGCAATAAAGCTATCCTTTCCTTCATCGCACAATGAGCCTACAGTTTGGTTTGTAGTGTTTGGGCGAGCAAACCTGATTTGAGTTCAGTAATGCTAACACTGACTATGGAGAACTGGGCCCCTTGAAAAGTTCAGCTACTCATCACTGGAGAAGTTCATCTTGAGGGATTACTTTTTTTTTTTTTTAACTTAAATTGCTGCTGAATTCAAATCAAGTTTGCTTGCCCAAGGGCCACAAATCGAACTATAGGCATGTGTTGTGGTGAAGGGAATTACAGAAATATTGCCATGTGCAAAACAAGGAGATTTGAATTCATACAAAATGGTCCCATTTCTTTGAGAAGTTCCCACATAGTTTTTAAGGGCAAACCTAAGGGTAATGGTCCCAGAAGCATGGTCTCTTCAATGATTGGTTCAAGAGTGCACAATCATCTCAGGGGATCACTTGATTGGTCTTAGTCAAATTTCTATTCTGGAAGAGCAAGATCTTCCAGTTTCTGGTGTTATTCAGCCTGGGGTCTATGTGCTCACAGCTGACAGGTTTTTATCTTGCAAAACATCCTGACTATTGAGGTTAATTATCTTTCTTTGTCACAAGTTTACCAATGAATGGACCAAGTCCACAATCTAAAAAGAAGGAATATGAGAATAAACAAAGCAAAATGTAAAAGAAAAGAAAAGAATAAAACCCTTATCTTTCCTTTAATGGGAAATTTCAGAAGTCTTATGGCCCTTACTCATGGCCAGTCTTGTTTAATTACCATAACCAAAGTTTTAAAGTCATACTCCTTACTTTGGGCCATTAAAATGTAAATTAACTTTTCATTTAAAACCCCTTAGAAAGACGTTTTACTTTTAGTTCAGTCTTTATTGATGTTGTTTGGGGTATTTTTTTTTTTTCCTCAACAGAAAGCGAAACTGAGGGTCCAGTTAGGGGGTCTCTTTTTCAGTTGGCAAGCTGAATGGCTCACAGCCAGCAATTTCCACCCTGCTAAACATCCTAAGTGTTAGATAAAGCTTATCGTTAATGAAGAGACCTCTTAACTATTGTAATGGTTATCCTTATCATAAGTTTGTTTGAGCACACTGTTAGATCAGCATGAATGGCCTTTAGGTAATTTCCCATCAAAAAATAAGGAAATAGGGGACCAGCAGTTAGCGTAATGGCTATGTCGCTGGACTCCCAAGTAGTCAACCGCAGTTCGCATCCCGGACCCGGTGGCTTAAACTCACGCCGGGCGCGTGTGCATGCGTGCCCAAGATCCCGAGAGGAGAATGGAGGAGAAGGGATTGCGGAGTGGCCATCCCCCCTGGGGGGTGATTTCTCGCTTTCTATCTCTCTGTCTCTCTTTGTCTGTCTGGCGCGCGTACGTGCCCTTTAGTAAAAACCTCTCCAAAAAAAAAAAAAATAAATAAGGAGATGGGTGGGAGATCTTTGGCCAGAAACCTCTGGCCAGAGCCCTTTCTTACTGGCAGCTGACACCCATAGATGGGCCAATAAGGTCACAGGGGCAAGTAAGCTAATCAAAGTACCTGCCATTCTTGTGACCCTGTGCCTTCACTTATCCCTACATAATGATCGCATCTCCTTGGTTAGGGGGAGCTGAAGCACCTCTGGCTTCAGACCCCTGGGCTTGCTTTCTCTCAGTAAACTTTCCTTTTTCTCAAGACTGTGCCTTCTGAGGCTAACTTCAAACTCTAACACATGCATTTGTGATTTATTTATTTACTCATGTACACACATGCACACACTTTTTTCCTGTTATACTGTATAGCGAAACAGTAAAGCAAACAAAATATTTTTAGAAACTGGGTCAACTTTGTGGCATAGTGTAATGTGATGCTCGAGGGAAGCTGGGTACCGCATAGCCACTGTGGTTCGAATTCCCAGTCCTGTTGGCCTGAAACACACAGGACCCATGTTTGAATGCCCGCAATTTGTTGGACTAGAGGGATGGAAGAGAATCACAGTGTGACTAGACCCTGTGGAGGGTATGTCTCTCTGTCTCTCAAACTCGTGCACTTTACCATGGATAAAAGGAAAAAAAAATATTTAAAAGATAAAATAAAAAGTAAAAATAATATTGACTTAAGAATAAACAAAAATAGGGGGTGGGAGGAACTCAAGAAAAAACATTTCACAGACATAAGAAAGAAAAGTTATATGTTGAGAATGATCCATAGGTAGTATCTTTGACTTGATTAACATGCAATGCATGTATGCTTTGAAAAACCATATTGTAAGCTGTAAAGATCTACAATGATTAAATGTAAAATTAAAAAATAAACAAAAATTACAACGGGAATAATTGCCTCTTATACTTCACTTTGGAGAGCACTGTCTTAGAGGGTGTGGTGGGGAAAATAAAATGAAAAAACAATACATTTGGAGCCACTGGTTTTAGATCTTGGTTGTCCACTTATTCGCTGTATCTTCTGAGTTACTTAGTTTCAGTGAGATAAAATAAAATCACAGATCAGGAACTCCCAGGTAGCTCCAACTTCCAGACTGATTCCTGGCTGAGCTTTGGTTTATTTTGGCATCAAATGTATTTTGATGAATATGTAAAGAATATTATGGCTTTCAGCAGTTTGCAACCCAGAGAAAGAAGGCCAGAAGAAAAGTAGAGTTGGGGAATTATATATTAATACATAGGAAGGGGGGCATTTTGATTTTTATCTTTAGAAAGCATTCTTCAGCTTTTAAGCCAATATTTGCTCTTTTTTTTTAAAGAGATTTTTTTTTTCTATAGGGCATGTGCACTCAACAGAGAGACAGAAAGTAGGAAATTACCCCTAAGGGGGATAGCCACATCACAATCACTTCTCTTCCATTCTCTTCTTGGGATTTTGGGCATACTTGCACACAAACCTGGTGTGAGTTTTAAGGTGATGTGAGTTTTAAGCCGCCAGGGCCAGCACTCAAACTGTGGTTGACTACGTGGGAGTCCAGTGACATAATCGTTATGCTGGTCCCCAAAGCTTGCTTTTTGGTTGTGAAAATTTCTCAGTTATACTTGTCACTGACATTAAGGACTGTTAGAAAAGGGAGGAGAAAGTAAAAAATTTTTTCTTTTGAGAGGTTTTTGCTATAAGGCGTATGCGCTCCCCAGAAAGACACAGAGAGACAGAGAGACAGAAAATGAGAAATCACCCCCTGGGGAGATGGCCATGCTGCAATCCCTTCTCCTCCATTCTCCTCTTAGGATCTTGGGCATGCATGCAAATGTGCCTGGCGTGAGTTTAAGCCACCGAGGTCCAGGACTCGAACCGTGGTCAACTACATGGGAATTCAGCGATATAGCCATTACGCTAACTGCTGGTCCCTAGAGAGTCAAATTTTCTTTATTTAAAAATGACTCTAGGCTGCAGTGGATTTAGCTTGCCTTCCAGTCACTTAGCTGTGAATTAAACCTTCTTCCAAACAGTAATTGAAACACCTTTCTGGAGAAACGGAATTTCGTCAGAGGAGTTCTGAAACAAAGGAAAGGAGAAAGGCCAGGGCCTGAGAGGGAAGCCTCTGTTGTGCTAATGTACTCCAACAGCTGTGAGTGTTCAGTTATCCGCTCAGGCTCAGTCTTCTCTTCTGTCAAGTTGTGGATGCTTATGAATTAAAACTCAACTCTCAGGGCAGGCAGGAGGCATGTTGGTTAAGGTGCTAGATCCCACATTGTCGACTACACGGTTTACATCCCAGACGTGGTGGCCTGAGAATCATGGTGGGCATGTGTGCGTGTATGCCCAGAATTCTAAGCGGAGAATGGATAAGACACTTAGTGTGGCTATCCCTGCTGGGGGATGGGGGGTAATTTCTCACTTTCCCTCTCTCTATCCTGAGGAGTACATGTACCCTATTGCAAAAACAAAAACAAAAACAAAAACAAAAACATCCTAAAACTTCAAAAACCTAAACTCTCACATAGATATAAAAATAAACACATGCTAAAGATTGTACTTCACTTAAACTGATGCTATGTGAAAGCCAGGTTAAAAGAATGTAAAAAAAGCAACAACATATGGCTTATAGGAACACTTAAATAGATGTGCAAAAGCTTGGGAAACCTAGCTCCTTTTACATTGGAAGAGGGAAGTTAGTGGATCCTTACCAGATTGGGTAGAATTTGTATATCTATAGCAGAGAATTATTTTGCGTTGCTATTAGCCCTACACAACATATTGACTTGTGAAATAGCTCCCAATACAATCTGATAACCTAGGAAGGAATCCTCTAGAGTCTTGGACAACGCGTAGATTTCCACCAAGCCACAAATTTATCCCCATTGCTGACTTTTGGAGGTCAGTGTGGATACTGGAGTTGTCAGCACAGAGGCTATTGGCTTATTTGGTATTCCCAGCCTCTCATCTCTCCTGAATTTTGCTTTGATGTCTTAAAACTCTGGTAGCAAGCAAGTGCAGATCCCAAGCAGAATGCCTAAACAAATGGATCCCCCAAACTCCCGACACTTATATTTTTACTTTTCTTAGTTTCCACTATAGTTATGAACACTGCAGGGACATGTAAGGAGAGATATTTGTCACACTTTTTCTATTACTAGTAATGAAATCATCTTTGGGTGCATTGTGAGAAGGCTGAAAAGAGAAAAATGAGGAGGGAGTAAAGAAACAAAAATAAGTTTCCCTCTGCCTTTCATGGACAGACCCCTGTAATAAAAGACGACACAAGAGAAAAACACAAGTTTATTAACATATCTTGATCATATACACTTGGGAGATACTCATAAAAAAATGAGTATCTGAAAGAGATAGTTTTGACTTTGGGCTTGAATATCAACTTTCATTGAAACAAGGTAAAAGAACACAGGGGGAGGCCATTTATGGTGAGGTATCCAGGAAAAGTGTGTTTAACATGAGTAAAGTTTGTTATGCAGATTTAAGTCAGTGTCTTCTCCATTAATAAATTTCTAGTGATTTAGAGGCATTTTCTTTTCTCTTCCTCATACAGAGAGCAGACACTCTTAGAAATGGAGATTTCCTTTATAGATAAAAATTTCTCTTACAGAAAGGTAACTTTTATTCTGTTTTCAGAGCTTCTCTGTCTGCGATTTCTCAAAGTAATCAGCTTAAGTTAAGCCCTATGCCAAAAAGGTATATTCTGAGGTGGCATATTTAGGTCTTCTCCAAGAGCAAGATTTAGATTGGGCAACCAGCTGTGATGTGCCAGAAGGCTTGGCTAGGAACTATCTCCCAATTTTGTGCTTTTCCACTACTCTTTTTAGCCCATGTGAAGAGGTAGGGTGGGGAGGGTGTACAGAGGAGAAAACAGAGGAGAAGAAAAGGTCCAGGACTAAAATGAAGGTTCTTTTGTTTTGTTTTGTTTTCTAATAATGGAAAAAACATAAGAAATCACAGAAATATCAGAAAAAGAATTCTTTATACTTATCATAATTAAACTCAATGAGATAGAAGAGAAAACAAATAATAAATACCTGGAAATGAGAAAATCATTCCATGACTTGAAAGAGAAATTTTATAAAGTGATAGAAATCCTGAAAAAAATTAAACAGAACTCCTGTAGTGAAAGAATACAATGCAGGAAATAAAAACCTCCACTGAAAATATTAACAGATTAGACCATGTAGAAGAATCTCTGACCTTGAGACATAGTTTAGTCTAAACAAGCAAGAAAAATGTAAAAATAACCACTAAAAAATTAGGGCAACATATGGGAAATTCTAGACATTATTAAATAGCCGAATATTTGTATTGTGAGTATTCCAGAATTGAAGAGATGGGTAAAGGCTTAGAAAATCTCTTTCATGGTATACTAGTTGAAAACGTTCCAAATTTAGAGAAGCACATAGAAATCCAAATCCAGGAAATACAAAGAACCCCACATAGGATTAATATAAGATCTCTCCAAGGCACATCATAGTCAAACTGATAAAAATTAAAGACAAAGACAATTTTCTAAAAATGACAAGAGAGAAATTCCAGGTTACTTACAAAGATTACCTTATTACTCAACTGAAACAATGCAGGGAAGGAAAAGAATAGGAAGACATTATTTAAAACTTTCAAAGAAAAACAATTTTAGCCAAGAATACTATACCCTGCAAGATTATCCTTCAAATGGTAAGGAGAAATAAAATCATTCCCAGATAAAAAAAAAAAAAAACAAAGAATTCACCAGTCCTTTAGGAAATCATTAAGAGAACACTACACCTAGAAAATTAAAAGGAAATAAACGAAGCAAGAGGATACAAAACAAGTAGAAAAGAAAAAAAAAAAAAGAAAAAAGAGTCAATGTCAGGGCTAAGTCCACACATATCAATAATAACCTTGAATATTAATGGATTAAATTCTCCAACTGAAAAAACATTACATAGATTGGCATAATGGTTGGAAAAACTGGACCTCTTTACACATTGCTTATAAGAAACACACCTCATTGACAAAGGCATAAATAGAATGAAAGTGAAGGGCTAGAGAAAGTCATTTCATGCAAACAGAAATGAAATAAAGGTGGGAGTTATGATATTGAGATCAGACTTAAATAAAATAGATCTTAAAATAAAAAGGGTAAAAAGAGAAAAAGAACACTACATAGTTCTAAAAGAATTAATTCATCAAGAAGATATAACAATTATAAATATTTATGCACTCAATGCCAGGGCACCCACATGTGTTAAAGAAAGACCGCTAGATCTAAAGGGAGATGTAGATTGTAACACACTAATTGTTGGATATTTTAACCACCTTAACAGAAACAAAGGTAATGATCGTATGATCATAACTATAGATGCAGAACAAGCAATTGATTAAAAAACAATGTCCCTTCATGATCAAGACTTTTGGCAAAATAAGGGTGGAAGGGCCATTCCTCAATATAATAAAAGCCATATAAAACAAATCCATTGTGAACATCAGACTGAGTGAGAAGTTGATAGCGTTACCACTAAAAACAAGACAAGGCTACCCACTTCCTCCACTCCTTTTCGACATAGTGCTGGGAGTCCTAGCCAATACAGTGCGACAACAGAATGAAATAAAAGACAGGTAAGAAAAGGAGCTAAACTGTCCCTATGTGCTTGGTCAAGGCCAAGCTACTTAGTGTCAACCTTAAAAAAAGTCTGAGACATAATAAGTGAAATAGAAGTGTTATTTGAGCCAGGACTTAGGACAAATTGCCTGGAGTAGCAAATTGGTTTCTTAGACATGTTCTTAATCAAATGGTCACTGAGAAAGCTGCTTTATCTAACAAATAGGAGGGAGAGAAGAGGAGATTTGAAAGCTGTTGAGAAATTACATTGGTTCATTTAAAATGATGTAGGCAATTGATTGGCTATTCTTTATTCTTCACCTCATGAATTTAAGAATACTGGATGGAAAAATGGTGGGATTCATGCTCTAACATCTGTAATCTTTTGTAGCATCCGTTAGTTTACTGTAAATTAAAATGTGTTTTGGACCAGCCCTGTCAGGCAGTGGTCAAGCCCTATATTGACTTCCATGTGCTTTCCAATGTGGTTTGAATCCCAGCCTGGTTGATTGAAAAAACAAGCTTGCTGTGCGTGTGTGTGTGGCCCAAATCCTGACAGGACAGAAAAATGAAAAGGGATCATGGCATGATCATATCCCATTAGGAGGTACTTTCTCCCTCTTTCTCTGTGTCTTTGGATCTCTCTCTGGTGAGCACACATGCCCTCTGGCAACAAAAACCCAAATGATAGAACAATGTTTTAAAAAATAAAAGTAATGCAAAAAACTGGTCTGTGTAATAACTCTGATGGGTGTGGGGCCTTCAAAGTCTCAGGCTTATGCTTACTCAGGCCTTTAACATTTTAATGGACCTTAAATTCCACAGACTGCTCTTAATTTTTTTCCCCCCTTAGGTAAACAGGTAAAACAGTAGACCACAAATCAGTGCTGTTTAATTCCATTCTATCTTCCTAATTTTTATCTGTGTTGTTTAAATTTTCCAGTCAAATTACTTTCAAAGACAAAACAAGGAGAAAACCTCTGTCTTGGCTGAAGAAACATAGATGGATGTTGGGTCTGTTGCCATCTTGGTCCAAAGGGCCGGCCTGGAATTGAGGCAGAGCTATTGACTCTTCTAGCATGGAGCCAAAAGAGATATGTTCAGTGGCCTCCAACTAATAGAATTCAAATTCAGAGCTTATTTTTGTTAGGTTGAGAAATTTGCGGTCCATGTCTTCCTATCTCAGACAAAATTTGAAGGACAAGGAGACAAGCTGAGCACAAAGTTTATTGAGAGAGACAGAGAAACGTCCCACAGATGGAACAGGCCATTGCCAAGGGAGTTGAGCAGCAACGACTCCTTCCCAGAGTCTCCCTTTTTTTGCTTCAGACCCTTAGTTTATTCTAAAATATATGCCTCATGACCCATTAATTTTTTTCTTCAGCTTGTTCCTTATTTTTGTTTCTTGTAGGTCTCATAATGCAGGGAGTTATTTTGCATAATACAGACATATTGTCCCTCATTAAAGTTTCCTTGTGCTCTAGGTTGGGTCCCTGAGCTATAAATGCCTAACTAAGGTCATAATCCCTAGCAACTTCTAACATTTGGGAAAAATTAAATCTTTCAGTGGTCAGCTTAGGAAACATTTTATTTAGCCTCAAACTGAGACTGAGACAGAAAATCAGCTCATAGCAGTCTGTCCATTTAATTTTTTTAAAAAAGAATTATTTAATTTTATTTATTATTATTCTTCTTTTTTAAGACTTATTTATTTCATTTTATTTATAATTACTATTTTTTAAAATTTAACCACACACACACACATACATAGCTAGTGAGAAAGCAAGCCACAAGGTCTGGGACCCGAACTGCAGTTGGCCCTGTGGGAGCACCCTAACTACCATGCCACCTCCAGACCCTATTATTATTATTTTACAATTTACTATAGGGCACATGCTCCCAACAGAGAGAGAGAGAGAGAGAGAGAGAGAGAGAGAGAGAGAGAGAGAGAGAAAGCTGCCAAGTCCACGACTTGAACCATGGTAATGTGGGAGTTCAGTGCCTTGATCACCACACCATCTGCTGGCCCTGTCCATTTAATTTTAAGAAATGAGTAAAGCATGAGCTTGAGACCTTGGTTATGAGGTTATGGCACAAAAGGTATATATTTTAGTTTACAGAACACAAACTGTGATACTACAACTTACCTCCCCTCATCTCTTTATAAAAAATTATTGAATTTTATTTTTATTATTATTGTTATTATTTTAATTTGCTATAGGGCACTTGCACTCACCAGAGAGAGACAGACAGACAGAAAAGGCAAAAAAGCAAGCTGCCACATTCGATACTCAAACCATGGTTGGCCATGTGGAAGTCCAGTGCCTCTACCACCATGTCATCTGCTGACCCTACCTACTCTCATCTTGTCCTTTTATTTGTTAAATAAACCAGACTTTTTTTCCTTAAAGTATATATCTATATCTATCTATATATATGGGTCACGACTTTACCAATATATATTTAATTTACATTTAATCACTGTATATCTTTATAATGTACAACATGGCTTTTCCCAGCATATAGTGCATATTAGTCAAGTAAAAGCTATTAGCATATAAATGATCATCAATAGATTATTTCACTTTTGTGTCTGTTGAATGCTTTGTCTGTTTTTCCATGATCCCCTCCCTCTCAGCCCCTACTACCCACCCACTAATACTCACTCCTAAACCAGCCTTTTGGGCCATTGTGAGCCCATTTTTGGCAACCAGGAGACTGTGTCACCTGGCAATTCATCCTAAGCTCTGGCTCAAATCAGTTACTTTTATTTCACTAATTATGCCTCAGCTTTCATTTTAGGTTGACAGAAACATGTTACACATATGTTTGATTCAGTTCAGTGTTTTTTGTTTTTGTTTATTTGTTATAGTTTTGATTAATTGAGCATGTGGGACCTGTCAGAACCTCAGAGTTGGTATTGTAGTAGCAGAAAACATTTGATACTTTTCTTTGTCTATCGTGATTCACAGCAAACTCTCCTGTAACAAACGATGGGTTAACCAGAGAAATTCATAGCAACTTTATGTAATGAAAGTATCATGTGACACAGGAGGCTTAAATAAACAAACATCCAGAGAAATTGTCCATTTTTTAGCTTAGAGTCCATGAAGAATGGACAGCCATATAGAAATATGATTGGACAGGGACTCTGCCCCGCGTGCCGTGGCCGGGGTCTGCCCCGCGTGCCGTGGCCGGGGTCTGCCCCCGCGTGCCGTGGCCGGGGTCTGCCCCGCGTGCCGTGGCCGGGTTCTGCCCCGCGTGCCGTGGCCGGGACTCTGCCCCGCGTGCCGTGGCCGGGGTCTGCCCCTGCTTGCCTTGGCCGGGGTCTGCCCCGCGTGCCGTGGCCGGGACTCTGCCCCGCGTGCCGTGGTCGGGGTTCTGCCCCGCGTGCCGTGGCCGGGTCTGCCCCGCGTGCCGTGGCCGGGGCTCTGCACCACGTGCCCTATCCGGAGGTCCGGCCCGACCGGGGCTCTGCCCCGCGTGCCGTGGCCGGGTTCTGCCCCGCGTGCCGTGGCCGGGGCCTGCCCCGCGTGCCCTGGCCGGGGCCCTGTCCCACGTGCCGTGGCCGGGGTCTGCCCCGCGTGCCATGGCCGGGGTCTGCCCCCGCGTGCCGTGGCCGGGTTCTGCCCCGCGTGCCCCAACCGCTGATGGCCGTCTCTGCTTTCCTGAGCCGCGTTCCTGAAACTGTGTTCCATGGAGATTCACCTACATTTGCGGGGCTAGACGAGACCCACCCTTGGTCCAGCCCTGAGTGCAGTCTACGTTTCCTATTGTTGGGAACTTTATGATCTGATAATTGGAAAAAAAATCATGTTTATCATAAAAAATAATTAGAATAATAATAATAATGATTGGGGGAAACATAGGAAAGATATTGAATGTTGAAGCGGGGAGATTAATGTCTCTGTACTGACTGACATGCATGACATTCCCTTTTGAAAAAGCAATGTAATACACTGTAAAGTTATATGTAATTCAATGTAATAAAAAAATAGATAATAAAAAATAAATAAATTAAAAAAAAAAAAGAAATATGATTGGACAAAGAACATGATCTAACGGCAATACATTAAAGGGAGAATCCCAAAGCCTGTGCAGATTCCTCTTGGCCTTTCTGTGTTGCATTTCTTCCTCCCGGCTATGGGCAGGACACCTCTGGAACGAGGGTCTTCAAGGGAGAAGGGAGAGTCACCTTTTGGTTTTATGGCTTGCTTTGGGGAAGAGGAGTTCAGTTCTAGTTTTAAGGAAGGGCCTCAGGGAAAAGGAATTCTGGTTCCTATTACTTGCTTTCGGGGAGAAACAGAAGTGAGAGATAGGAGGGCAGGAGAAGATCAGAGATAGTCTATGCTTCAGAAGATGCTTTTAAGGTCTTCCCATCTCCTTTAGTTCAAAGTATTCAGCATGCCAGTGGGCTGTACTTTGGGGTTTGGTTTACTGAACTTCAACTTTATAAAGATCATTTTAAATGGAAAACACTTGAGATTCAACAAATAGAAAGAAGAAAGAAGCTTTCTCAGAGAATCCTTTATCTCACTAAAAGCAGGACCTTCTGGGAAATGAGATAGCCATAAATTCCCTTTTCAGGGTAGTTCTTTGGGAGAGAGATCAAAAGTACACCTGCCATAAATTCTCTTTCCCAGGGAGTTTCATGGCCATGAAGAATATTGAAAGACAGGTATAAACAAATGTTATCACAGACTTTCTTATCTCCCATTTGTTCTCCTAAAAAACCATTTGTCTTTCCTAAAGACCCTACTTGGTCTGCTCACAGAATCATTTTATCCCTCTTCCCTACTAAGTTAGGCCTATAACCTAAATTCCGAGTTTCTCATCTTTGAGCACTCTTGCATATCTGCATGTTGCCCATGTAAGTATTTTTTTCTCCTATTATACTGTCTTGCTTCATTTCAATTTATAGGCCCCATAACACAGTAGAGAAAAAATATTTTTTCTTCCTAACGAACATCAGTTGTGTTATTTTAAACCATGCATAGTGCCATGTACTGGAGTTGGTGTGTAGGGGAAATAACCCACAAATATTAATAAAATAGGATCCTCACCTTTTAGGAATAAGTGGAAAATTCTTATGGGCAGAAATTGGTCATTGAACTAATAATAGCCCATTTTGAAGGATCATCCTTTTTAAATCCTGTTTGAAGGTCTCAAATGCTGTTCTGATTTTGGGTCAAGAAGGCAGGTGGTATGAGGTTCAATAGAAGCACAGAGCGTCAGGCTGAACCTGAATGGAAACAGTAGCGCTTCCTCAGCTGTGCATACAGCAAATAGAGCCCAAGAACTCAGACAGCCCAGAAGTTTGCCATTAATCTTCCCCCTTGAGGGAGAGCACTTGGTTTATGTTAGCATAATTGCACCTCCCTTTACTCTAGACTGCACTCTATTGAGAGATGTCCTAGGGTACACACAAAGAAAGTGCTATCTAGTGTTTTTGCTAGGATTTATGTAGGGGAGGAAAAATCTAATTCTTCTATTGTCTAGATTCAATGACTGGAACCCATAAGTCAAACTAATAGAAGACATATTTGCAAGAGAAAAAATAGTTCAAATTACAAATATATGCAAAAGAGCTCACAATGGAAAGCAAGGGACCAGATGGTAATAACAGTGGTAAAATGCATTGCTCTGTAAGGCACATGGGATGGTTCCTGGTTCAAATCCAAAGGCCTCCCTGAGTATATTAGGCATGTCTATGCCTATATTCTGGGCTAAAGGCTGAAGGCTGACGACAGGAGTGGATAGTGACCTCAGGACCGTGTTGGGAGTGCTGTCTTTTTCTCTCTCTGTTTCTTTCTCTGCCTTGCTTGATCATGGAAGAAATAAATAAACTTAAAAAAAAATAAAACTGTTCAAAAGGCAACCAGATGATGGAGGTTTAAATACCATGTTAGGTTAAACAGAGGAAAAGGGCTTTGGGCTTCTGGACCAGAGAGGCAAGTCATGGGAAAAAAAGTGGGAGGAAATGTGGCAAAGTTAGGGTCATCTTGCTGTGGAGTTAAGAATCTCTCAGGTAATTGGGCTGTCTTTGAGAGTAGCTTTCTTCCCAGTATGAAGAAACTTTTACAAATGAACTATTACATTTATAAATGCAAATTTCCCTTATCCAGGGGGAATTTATACATTAGTTTTAGGCAGTTAGAGAGAAGTCAAGAGTTTTTCCTTCATCTACTGGTTCTCAATTGTCCTTAGCTCAAAATAATCCTTGTGCCAAAGTGGCATGACTTGTTGGTGATGAATTCTGGTACCCTTTACTTCCGAGCAAACTTCGACTCAGGCTAGAGTGTTTTCTCAAATGATAATGTATTTTTCTGTGTAGCTGGATAGGTGGGCAAAGACGTCAGGTGTCAGGTGCTTCTCATTCTGGATTCAGCCCTACCGAGGTGTCTATCTTGTATTTGTATATCTTATGTTGCTGATTTGAATTAAAAAATTAGCTCTACTTGGGCCCATTAGAATTGGTGTCTCTGGGCCTTGCATATACAGCATTTCGTTGGTGTTCAGAATGTTGGATAAGAGGCGCTCTCCAAATTGCAGAAGATATATGATGGAGAACCTTCTTTTGACAACCTTATCTCACTGCTTTTGTGTTTTGCTGAGGAGAAGGTAGCTAGATTCTTTTCCTTTAATAAATAATAGGAGAAAATGGGTCTTAGAGAAAACCAGAAGGAAAATTACATGAAAACAAATGTCTGAAAACTTTTTTTTATTTTTTTTTGGGGGGGGGGACTGATTTGGATAAAGATATCGCAATCAACACAGATTAAATTTCTAAGAAAAATCATTAATATTTCTCTCCAAAATCATTAATATTTCTCTGAAATCAGCATTGGCATTTTGATTATAGGATTCAACTCATGCCAGAAGAAGCATGACATGGTTTGATTTTGCTCAATGCAAGTCTTGCTGGGAGCAGAAAATAAAATTAGGTACTAAAAAGGTGTCAATACCTTAATGAATGAGAAATGAATAAGTTCTTCTGGTGCAGGTACCATGTCTTATTCATCTTTATGCCCCCTGAAATGACAAGCCCAGTCATCTGTACATAGTAGATGATTGATAAAGGCTTACTGAACTGAATTATTGAAGACAGGCAAATCTTGATTTGATGCGTGCTCTTAATATTTCGAGGCTATTGTCAAGGACAACCAGGAGTCTTTGGGGGAATGTGCATTTATTCTTAATTTTAACTGCACTCCTGAAGGCTTATACATGGTTATTTAATCAACATGGCACAATCTGCAAGGACATAGCTCATTTACATTCTGCTTATTTAAATTGGATTAAGGAAAGCTTACCCAGCTTACTCTATTATTAGTAAATAGCTAATATATTCAGGAATGAGACTTAGGTACTGGGGTAGAGGAGGGCTACTTCAAGCCAAGTGGACATCTAACATTTTAGTGAGTACTGAGTACTACAGACGCTTTGTGTAGCAAGTTATGGACTAAGTTTTAAATATAGATCTGTCATGTAGTGGCCAAATGGCCTGATGGGTAACTGATTGCTTCTATGTCTCATATCCATATTTTTTACACCAGTAAACAACTGTGCTTTCTACGAATCTGGTGAAGTGCTTCTGTGGTCGTGTTTGGGTGAGTTATGTAGCAGAACAAAGTGGGTGGTGTAGACCAAAAAATAGTAGTCACTTCTTTACTCAGGATTTCTTTTCACTGTTTCTTTAGATGAGAAAATAGATGTGGAGATTTGGGGGACAAATACGATCTCTTGGAAATACAGGTAATTGCTCCTGTTGCTGTGCTCTGGAAGTGCACCAGTACTTGTTGGGATTGATCACGAAGTGACATACATTTCCAGGCTGTAGTGCTAGTCTTTATCAGAGCCTCAGAGGACAAGGAGGCTGAGATTGAATACGGCTGCACAAGAGCTGAGTTCTGAGACCATCACCTTTGCATATAAATTTTAGATCCTTTAATAATATGAAATTGTCTGGATATATTAAAATTCTGCATTAGGTACTTGCTGACATTAGACATTCAGGCAACCATGAGAGAGGGAAAAGATAGTTTTCTCTCTATCCTTTCTAAGTGATTAGGGGGCACTTCCTATAACAAAAGAAAAAAAAAAAAAACACTAGTTTGTTTACATGCCTACTTCATGTCTACATGAGAGATACCCATGAAACAAAGAGCCAATCTCAGAGATGGCTTTGAGTTCAGTCTTAAATTCTGTCTTCCGCTGGAACAAGGAAGCAAAGGTGTGGGGAAGGCCAGTAAGGGGAAAGTGTCCTGGAAAAGAGTAGTGGGGACCAGCAGTTAGCATAATGGCTATGTCGCTGTACTCCCATGTGGTCGACCGCGGTTCGCGTCCCAGACCCGGTGGCTTAAGACTCACGCCGGGCACGTGTGCGTGCGTGCCCAAGATCCTGGGAGGAGAATGAAAGAGAAGGGATTGCTGCCGGAGCCAGCCGGTAGGTAATTGTGGGTTCCTGAGTGCAGGGGTGAGGATTGGAAAGAAAGACAAGAGACAAAAGATGGGGTTGGGAGGGCTACAGTCAAGACCGTCCAAGACTGAAGCCCCGAGTTTATTGCTCCTCATTCTTTTATGCAGAGGGTACAAGGAAGTTCATTTGTTTATTTCTAAGGCCTCTTGGTAACGGTTTCCTACACAAAATCGTAGGTAACTATCAAACTATAATCACGAGTACGATCACGGGTTAATGATTTATGATTACCTTATGTATAGAACACCCCGGCCTTTTCCATTCAGGTGATTGTCTCAAGCCAGCAAAGTTGGGAAGGAGTATGGCAACCAGTTCCTCAGGCCACCCTGACCTAAGTCAGGGTCAACATCACATGATGCTAGGCCAAGGAAGCACTAGCTCTGCAAGCCACCCCGACCGTTGCCAGGGTCAACGTCAAAGACGCTAGGCTTAGCAGGCCCCTGTCACACGTGCTCTGTAAGCCACCCCGACCGTTGCCAGGGTCAACGCCAAAGACGCTAGGCTTAGCAGGCCCCAGCCATGTGACAGGGCAATGCTTTGTAACTGGCTCCCTACAGATTGCGGCTTGGTCATCCCGCCTGGGGGGTGATTTCTGTCTCTCTGTCTTTTTCTGTCTGTCTGGCGAGCACAGGCGTCCTATAGCAAAAACCTCTCCAAAAAAAAAAAAAAAAGAGTTGTGAACACTGGTAAGGTGGTTGTACGTTTAGTGGCACCTTCTCCATTGATAAGAGTCTGTAGTAATTTAGGGACCAGCAGTTAGCGTAATGGCTATGTCACTGAACTCCCATGTAGTTGACCGCAGTTTGAGTCTTGGACCCAGCTTAAACTCACGCCGGGGGAGATCCCGAGAGGAGAATGGAGGAGAAGGGATTGCAGTGTGGCCATCCCTCCTGGGGGAGATGATTTCTCGCTTTCTGTCTCTGTCTCTCTCTGTCTTTCTGGCGAGTGCACGTGCCCTATAGCAAAAAAAGAACTCCAACAACAACAACAACAACAAAGAGTCTGTAGTAATTTAGTCATCCTTCTTCATCCTTCTTTCCTAGCACTTATCAGAGACAACCTTACAAATGGAGATTTCCATCCTAGATGAAAATGTCCCTTGTGGAAGGGTAATTTCTATTTGTGTTCAGGGCTTTTCCAATCTCTGCCATTTCAGAAAATAATGAATTCAAAATAATTCTTATGCCAAGAAGTCATATTTGTGGGTGGTGTAGTCTGCTCTCCTATAATGCTTTTTGTGTCCCTTATAGATTTTGGAGTTCAATTTTCCCACTGTTTAAAAATGTCTACCCTTTGTTATTTAGTTCTCATGTGTAAACCTCAAATATGCAATTTAATCATCTGATGAAAATCTTCCTATTTTCTTTGGGAATACCAGAGCAGTGAGTCAGTAGGGGGTCCTGAAGAGAAGGGGAAGTGGCTGGGTCCCTGGGCTCATCATTCACTGGCATGCCAGTTACCTCTGCCCTGCGGATGAGCCAAGGAGTCCTTCAGGCAGGAAATAGGATCTTAGTGGGTGGCCTCAAAGAGTGCACAGACTTTGAAGTAGGAAAATGCGGCCTTAGAGCCTCATAGAAAGGATCCAGGTCTGTCTTCAGGGCCATGGTGGCACCAAAGAGGTGGAACAGAGTTGCAGACTTAGAACAAGATATGAAGACTCATTTCTTCCCACTGCCACCCATCTCAGTACTTATAACCACCCACATTTTAAATTATCTTGTGGAAACTAAACACTTACTCTCACATCCTTGGCCTTTAATGCATTATATTTTTCTCCCTCAAGTATTTGTTTCCAGGTAAAAGCAAACCTCCAAAATGTACTTGCTTCTTCCTCGGTCCAGCTCTTTGCTTCTGTGTACCAGATGATGAGCAAATGAACTGGAGAGTGAAAAGCAGCAGGGACTCCCCTGTAAGACATTGCTCAGTGCGAGAAGAATGTGAGAAGGCTGCATCCAGAGATTGGGATTGCACCTATTGGGAGGTGCAGAACTCTCTCACCCAGACTTCTGGGAAAATGAGGGGAAAATAACAGCTCACAGCAGCTATCCAGCCTGGTGGTACCCTTGAAGGGCAGGGCCAGAAATCCCTTCTGCAGCCAGAGCTAGTTTGAAGCTGGAGCATTTGGGTGGCCTGCCTGCTCTTGGGAGGCTGAAGAAATCCAATCACAGCCTCAGGCCCTATGTAGAGTTGCTCTACAGGCTATTGCTGATTACAAACATCATGTGACATTAGAAATGTCACAACTGTCTTTGGTAGATACTGGCCAAAACCAGATTCATATCTGCCTTTCCACTGACTTAACGGGAAAGCGCTTTGTCCCTGTATTGAAAGTAAAAACGTGTATAATCTGATTGTAGCACCTACTTATTTCTTCAGAGAGTCTAATGGACTTTGCTGCAGATCTAACCGGACTCTGTTCATAATAAGAATCATTCATTTAGCTGTGTTCTTTGTTAAATCACACAAATACAGCATTGCAATTGCTTTCTTTGCTCTTGTCAGACTGTTTCAGATTTAGATTTCTCAGCCCAGGGGGAGAGCGATGTGGATACAAGGACATTTGGCAAAGTCAGTTTGCAAATGTAGAAAGGAGTGCTTCTGAACTGCAAGGCACTTCCTGCCTTTTCTTTTTTCCGTGGGTTGAGAAGACAAAGCTGCCCAGCCTGGGTATATCCTCACTTGCCAAATGAAAACATAAACAGGCAAACAAATAAGCATAATTAAAAAAAAAGTTAGAACAAAACAACAGGAAGGCCAGAAGCAATCTAATTTCAGTAGTATTTTCAATAAATTAATGGCCTGTGTATGTGGCAGCAGACACTTGGAAAAGATCAAGCTGACAGATGGGCACAAATAAAGTCACAGGAAGACTGAGAAGGATGATAAATATTACCTGCAGGCCATTTTTATCCCCCTTGTTAATTAACCGTCCTGCTTTTCTTACAACTAAGCTATTTCTGCTTTTACTCTGAAATTCTTTCTGTGTCAAACTATAAAAAAATGGATGAAGCGAAGCAAGTAAAGCAAAGACTTTATCTGGGCCAGAGTTAGGACAATAACTCAGATATCACAAAATCCAAGTTGTGTCTGATAATGTGTGCTGAAGTGTTACAGGTTTGGGGTCATTGTCTTTTTTTTTTTTTTTTTTTTTTTAATTCTGAGGCTAGGAGTGCTCTCCAGAGAAACAGAGAAACAAAGAGAGAGGGAGAAAACAACTCTCTTCCTGGAGAATGGTCACATCAAAATCCCTTCTCCTCAGGACCAGCAGTTAGCTTAATGGCTATGTCGCTGGACTCCCACGTAGTCGACCGCGGCTCGCGTCCTGGACCCGGTGGCTTAAACTCACGCCGGGCGCGTGTACATGCATGCCCAAGATCCCGAGAGGAGAATGGAGGAGAAGGGATTGCGGCGTGGCCATCCCCCCTCAGGGGTGATTTCTCACTTTCTGTCTCTCTGTCTCTCTCTGTCTATATGACGAGTGCACGCGCCCTATTGCAAAAAAACTCTTAAAAAATCCCTTCTCTTCAATTTCTCCATTTTGTCAGGAGAGCATGCATACACATGTGCCTGTTGTGTTTTTCAAGTCATTGGAACCTGATTCGGACTGCATAGTTGGCTATGTGGAATCTAGATTCATTAACCACTAGGCTCCAGGACCAACCCTGGGATAATTTTTTTCTCCCAAAGATTTATTTATTTATTCCATTAATAAGAGAGACAGAGAGGGAGAGAGACAGGGAGAGATACAGCACCCTCCGACTGTGTTCTGATGCTGTGATCAACTCCCAACCTCAGCCATCTTGAATCGCAGGGACACATATGCTCAGCGTATTCAGGGAGGTCTCCAGACATGAAGCGGAATCTTCCCATGTGGATTTGTGCCATAGTGTGTTCTGTTTTACTTCTATACTGTGCCCCATTTCAGGATGATTTTAAAGAAGTCTGGTACAGCTACCTCTCACTTAATGACCTACCTATTTAATGACCATTGGGACTTATGACTAGTCTTCTTTTTTTTTTGGAGAGTTTTTTTTTTTTTTTTTTTTTTTTTTTTTTTTTTTTTTTTTTTGCTATAGGGCGCGTGCGCTCGCCAGACAGACAGAGAGAGAGAGAGAGATAGAGAGACAGAAAGCGAGAAATCACCCCCCAGGAGGGACTTATGACTAGTTTTCTAGTGTGAGGAATCCCCTTTCTCAGTCTGTGCTTCTCAGACCACCCCTTTCTCGGTCTTTGTCTTATTCCCTCAGTAGGTTAGTATTCACTACATGAAGCATTCACAATCATGCAAGATTACGTGTTCTGTTTACAAATTCGTTCTTTATTGTGCATCCATAGCAGTGTTCAGAATAAATAAAAATGATGACATTGGTTTTTATAATTGTGTTGTGGTGCATCTTGTGACTCTCTGGCGCTTACCTAATGCATTATTTTTTAAATTTGCTATAGGGCAAGTGTGCTTTCTGAAGAGGGTCAGAGAGAGAGAGAGAGAGCAAGAGAGAGAAAGTGAGAAAGTACCCTTCATGGGGGCTAGGCACCCCACAGTCCCTTCTCCTCCATCCCTCCATCCTTTCAGGATTTGGGGCACACACACTCACATGCACTCAGTATGTTTCTCAAGCTGCTGAGTCTGAGACTCAAACCATGCAGCTGACCATGTAGGATCTAGCTGCCATAACCACCACATCCTGGCTGGCCTATCTAATGGATGTGTTTCGTATAGTTAAATTATATTAGTCTAGTGTGGTGTCACTTGACATCTATCGCAAAATACATTCCCTATGGCACCACAACTCAACATCACACACCTCCTTTAAGTTCCACCCATTTGCTATAAGCTTGACCAATTTTCTTTCTTTTCTTCTTCTTCATTTTTTTTTTTTTTTATAGAGAGTTTTGCTATAGGGTACATGCACTTGCTGGAGACACAGAGAGAGACACAGAGACAGAAAGCAAGAGATCACATCCCCAGGGAGCTGGCCATGCCACAATCCTTTTTCCTCCATTCTCTTCTGGGGATCTTGGGCATGCCTGCACACTCACCCATTGTGAGTTTTAAGCCTCTGGCTAAGGTACTCAAATCATGGTCAACTACATGAGAGTCCAGCGACATAACCTTTATGCCATCTGCTGGTCCCATCTTTCTTTCTTCTTCTTTCTCTCTCTCTCTTTCTCACTCTCTTTTTTTTTTTTTTTTTTTTTTTTTAGAGTTTTTTGCCTTGGGGAATGTGCACTTGCCAGAGAGAGTGACAGAGACAGAGAAAGTGAGAGGAAAATTGAGAAATCACCCCCCTTCCTGGGGCAATAGCTATGCTGTAGTCCTTTCTCCATTTTCCGCCTACATTTTGGGTGCCCACGCACATGTGTCCAGTGTGATTTTCAAGCCACTGAGTCTGGGACTTGACTCATATGGTCAGCCATGTGGGAGTTTAGTGTTGTAGCCACTACACCATCTGCTGACTCCTTGACCATTTTTTTTTTTTAAATATTCAAACCATATTTATTTAAAGGCATCACAATAACATGTCTAGACATTTAGGCCTATGAGAAATAAAATGAGAAGGAAACTTTCTTCCCAATAATTTCTTAAAAATCAAGTACTTGCTAAATAACATTTTAACTGGTAAATGGTAATTGGCAACAAAATAAGTTTAATTGCTGGAATATTCTGCCCAAACCAGGCCTTAATAACCAAATGGACACTAACTTTGTTGTAGCAAGGCTAGACCAATTCTATCCAACACATTTTGGTTAGATGTCCAGTTTTATTTAACATTTCATAAACTCATTTGACAGCCAGTCAAGCCCCTCATACAGACCAGTTCTTTGTGTAGTACAAGTGGTTTGTACATACCAAGTTCTATTATAAAGTGACTGAAGACCTAATTTATCTGTCATTTCACTGATGGCCATCGCATTTGGCAAATCCTGTTTGTCTGCAAAAACCAGAACCACTGCATTTCTCAGTTCATCTTCTAGAAGCATTTTCTGCAGTTCTTTTGCTCCTTCCTGAATTATTTTATGATCATTTCTATCTACAGCAGAATACCCTGGGTATTCTGGAAGTAAAGCTTCCAGACAGGCCTTATTCTATCTTGACCACCAACATCCCACACTGTGAAGCAAATGTTCTCATATTCTACTGTTTCTATGTTAAAAACCAATGGTAGCAATGGTGATAAGGCTCTCTCTTAACTTCAGTTTGTACAGAGCAGTCATCTTGCCAGCAGCATTTAATCCAACCATCAAAATGTGCATCTGTTTTTTATCAAGAAAAGAGGGAGGAGATGGTGAAGCACATGACAGTAGTGGTACTTGCAGTGGGCAGCAACAGGAAAAGGCTCAATCAATTTACTTTCTTTTTTTTAAAGATTTATTTACTTATTTTATGTATTATTATTTTTTAATTCAGCAGAGAGAGAGAGAGTGTGGGAAAGTGAGAAAGCAAGCTCTCAGGTCTGGGACTTGAACTGTGTCCTACCATGTGGGAGTCCCGGGCCCTAACCATCACACTTGATCTGTTGGCCCCATCAACCAACTTTCTTAATGACCCAGTTGTAGAAATAGAACTCTGTCATTAAGTGAAGAGGGCCTGTATAGCAGTGGTTGGTTAAATCTAAAATGAGGGGAGCAGGGTCACCGCATGATCATCTAGAGTCACTTTACTTAATCTTCTAAGAGAATCATCCATTTAATTTTATTTGTTGTTATTACTATTTTTTAATTTGCCACAGAACACATGTGCTCACCAGACACACACACACACACACACACAGAGAGAGAGAGAGAGAGAGAGAGAGAGAGAGAGAGAGAGAATGAGAAAGCAAGCTGCTCGATCCAGGACTAGAACCACGGTTGACCATGTGGGAATCCAGAACCTTAACCACCACACCATCTGCTGGCCCTACTTGGCTTAATCTTAAGCAAAATTTGGAGTCAGTGAGTGTGGAAGGTAGAGGAAGAATGTATTTGGGCAATAGGATGTTCATAAAACAGTAAGTCCAGTGAGTTTAAGTCCCATCTAGAGTTACTTTGGGTATACATTCCGAAGAAAGCTACATGGTGTGCTTAAGTTTTATTTACTTATAGCACTGACTTAGATAGACTGGAATTTCCTTCTTTAGGAAAAACTGGTCTATTTGGGAAATTTATCAGGTTCCTTAAAGTTTCAATTTGGTAATGTGACATGTTAGCTTGTATGACTTCATTTTGTTCTGGTCCTTTTGGGCCTACAGTAGGAGCTTAGTTCAAAACAATGGTCTCCTAAAATTTTTATTTAACAGTTTGCATTTTTTTCAAATATTCTCATAGTTTCCTCCTATATTTCTTTTTCTATTCCTAATCTGCTTTGGTTTCCCATCCTGTGTTTTTTTCCTCACTTTTACTCCAATTAGGTTTTTGCAGGGGAGAAAGCAAGGACACTTTCTTTCCCTTTTTTCAGTGTCCTAACAATTTTCTTGCTATTAATGTCTAACAACTTTCCAGCCCCAGGGAACACACATACCTTTCCTTTTCCATAAATTGTTGTGTGTTGTTCTTACTGTCCATCACTAAAAATACAACATGGTATTATTGATCTTACTTTCTCTGGTATTTTGTTTTCTTTTTCTTTTTTTCCTGATTAGAAGAATATTTACAAACGAATCGGTTCTAGCCTGTACCTTTTAATGGCCTGTATCTTCTAATGTCCATGTGGCCGCCTAGTTGGGTCACTTAGTTGAAAGAACCTAGGCTTTGGCAACAGCAGACTTTGATGCATCTTCTGGGTTGGTCACTTATTAACTGAGTGAGCTTGGGTAAGTACTTTCATTTTCTGAGTCAGTATCTTCCTTCTTTTAGTGACTCCTACCATATGAGTTTACTGATGGGTCTCAGAGAAAGGTAGTACTGGGACCAGCAGTTAGTGTAATGGCTCTGTCGCTGGACTCCCACGTAGTCGACTGCGGTTCGCGTTCCGGACCCGGTAGCTTAAAAAACTCACGCCAGGCGCGTGTGTATGCGTGCCCAAGATCCCGAGAGGAGAATGGAGGAGAAGGGATTGCAGCATGGCCATCCCCCCGGGGGTGATTTCTCGCTTTCTGTCTCTCTGTCTCTCTCTGTCTGTCTGGCGAGTGCACGCGCCCTATAGTGAAAACCGCTCCAAAAAAATAAAAAATAAAAAGAGAGAGAGAGAGAGAGAGAGAGAGAGAGAGATAGAGAAAGGTAGTACATATATCAGTCGGTACCTCATTTTATTTCTCTGATAGCAAAAAGTAGGAAGTCATGACTGGTCGAGGGGGTTCTGGGTCAATTATGATTTTCCCTTCTGTAGAGTTTATGTCTTTTTCTCTTCCTGATACAAAGAAAACATAACTGCTGACTTCAAAGGGGAACTTTCTGTTTTTGAAATTGTTTTGGTTAGGCCCAGTTCTTTAATAGGGCATTTCTTTAGTCAGAAAAATCCAGGTGTGCAGTCTCAGGATCCAGAAGGCATCTGGTATACCTTTCTTGGTATTCCTGTTCTCTCATTTTATTTACATCTCTCAGCAGGTTGTGGGTTGTGGATGGGAGAGAAGAGGGGTTGATACTGGAATTCCTTTTTCTGAGCATTAGCTCAGGAGTTGTGCAGAGTCAATGAGCAATAACAAAAATTCCCAGAGTATTTGTCTACTTAGTCTTTTAGATCTCCGCCAAGGATCTCCTCTCAGAGAAGCCTTTTCTGACCATACAATCCATACTACTTCCCCTGGCCACCCCATAGTCATTATTCTGTCTCATCTTCATCATAACTATCTCAAATAACTTGCTAATTTATATGTAATTTTTCTGTTTCTCCCATGAAAATGTGAATACTATGATAACTGGAAACCTATTTACCTTATTTTCTGTTATAGCCTCATTATTTAGAACAGTGTACAACAAAAGTAGGGCCCCAATAAATACTTGTTCCATAAATAATTAGGCTATCACTCTTGTTAATGTTGAAAATGACTCCAGCATCTATTGGGTCATCATCTATTTTTGCATAGAAAAATACATCATGACTTTCCCGACAGCCTAATATAAAGGAATAAATGTAGTAAAAGATCTAGTTTGGGCTGGGCTCATCTGATCTCAAATGGTTCACTTATGTGTCTGCAGAAAGCTGGGCATGTGTAGCAGGCAAGTTTATTTTTTAGATTCTGGTTGCATCCTACTTTAATACAGTGATATATTCAATAATGGAATAACTAAGCAAGAAGAACCAGGCAGTGATTACAAACAGTTTTTTATTTATTTCATGGAGCAGTGGTTGACAGAATTGATTGTTCCTCTTTTTAAAAATACTTCCTTAGGCCATCCAGTGATATGGTGATTAAGGTCTCCCGTCCCCACATGGCTGGCTGTGAGTTTTAGCTCCTGAACTCAGAGGCTTAAAAAACACGGGACCAGCAGTTAGTGTAATGGCTATGGCACTGGATTCCCATGTAGTCAACTGTGGTTCAAGTCCCAGACCCAGTGGCTTAAACTCACACCAGGCACATGTGCATGTGTGTCCAAGATCCCAAGAAGAGAATGGAGGAGAAGGGATTGTGGCGTGGCCATCACCCCTGGCCATTTCTTGCTTTCTGTCTCTCTGTCTCTGTCTTCCTGGCAAGCGCACATGCCCTATAGCAAAAACATCTCCCCCAGCAAAAAAATTAAATATATAAATAAAAAACACACCAGGTATGTGTGTGTGGGTGCCCAGAATACTGAAAGCAGGTAATAGAGGAGAAGGAATTGCAGCGTAATCATCCCCCATGGGCAGTGCTTTCTCATTTTCCCTCTCTCTCTTCTCTGTGTCTCTCAGGAGAGTGCATGCACCCTCTAGCAAATTAATTTCTTAGCTTGTCTTCTAGGATGTTATTCTCTCTTGACTCTTCACCTACTTCACCAGCAGCTCATGTCAGTATCCCCTTGGTTTTTCTTCATCTCCCTAATCTTGACTCTATTCTCATCTCTATCAGCATTCTTCCTTTAGATGACTCTATTGGTCAGCTGTTATTGGCCAGCTGAGTCTGGCTGCTGCTTGCGGTCTGTGAAATAACAGGCAGATGTTGGAGAGGAAGAGAATTTATTTTTATAATTGGCTACAGGGAGACAGAAAACAATCAAACTGTCTCTAAGAGCTCAACACATTCTTGATAGTTATAAGTACAAGTACAAGCAGGTATAAATCATTCCTCACTTCAATTAATCAGAGTCAATTGTTTTCCCCTGAGTAATTATCCTGATTCCCTTGAAATACCCATTTCTGGTTTCTCATCTGACCACTCCTTAAATAGACCTTCCTATGACTCAGCACTTGGTCAGTTTGTTCTTATTAGCGGCCTTTCTTAATTTCAAAATGGCTGCACTTTTGCTAAACCTCAAGCTGTCCTGCTTCAATATGGCTTCAAAAACTTCCTATTCTGACCATTGTCATATTGCATCTTCATCCCAGACATGCATTACCAACTCCCTATGTGGTATCTTCACTTGAATGTTGAGGTAGATTGCATTGTGTCCACAGTTCTTCCACTCATTGCAGAGGCAGGGTCTTCTCTCTCACTCACATTGAATCTGGGGTTAGTCACGTCACTTGTTCTGTCAATATCATGGTACTGTAAGAGGAAAACTATCTTTTCCTTATCCATTGCTATCTTCATGACTGAAGCTCCTATTAAGAAAGACCAGTTAACTAGACACAAGAATAAACATTCATTTAATATGTTTTATGTGACTCTTCAGAAGAAAATGAACACCCCCCCCGAAATATAAATTTGTATATTTTATGCTCAAGTTTGATGAAAAGCAGACAATCAAGGGGGAAAATGATAGTAGGACAAAGGAGTATGATGTAATGGTAATTAACTGGGAGAACTTAGGCTTGTATGTTCAGATTCTTCTCTGTATCTTTGTCTTCAGAGAAATGAATCTTCCTTATTTTTTCTGTGTATAAGGAAGGTATTGCCTGAATGAGGGTCTTATCTGCTTCTGGGGAGAAGGACAGGAGAAAGTCAAAGACTGATCTTAGTTTTTATAATATGCTTCAAAGGATCAACCTGGTGGCATGGCGGTTAAGACGGCTGAATTCCACTATGGCAGTTTGAGTCTTGGACCTGATGGCTTGAAAAACATGCTGGGTACACATGCATGCGTGTCCAAAATCTCAAGAGGAAAATGGAAGTGAAGGTACTGTGGCATGGTCATTCCCCCTGGGAGGTGCTTTCTCATTCTCTCTTCCTCTAGCAAGTACATGCACCCTACAGGAAAATTTTAAAAGAGAGATAGTGAGAGAGAAAGAGATGAGGGGAAAGTGAGAATGACCTTCCTGTTTTTGCTGCATTCTCAAATATCAAAATTTTGTGATAGAATATCCTGCGCCTCATCAATGTGCAAATTCCAAGCCCAGTCTTCAAGAGTGTTTTTGCATTTCTACTTATTGTCTCTAGTACTTCTGCTGTTGTCATGAGAAGTATAAAGGCAGGCTAGCCATCTCATTGTTAAAAGGAGGATGAGAAACTCAGAGCAGGGTTTTCTAACCAATGAGCCTCAGAAAAAGCCAAATTAGAGGAGATGCCAGCCCACTTGCAGGCACTCAAATGAGCCCAAATGAGATTAATAGACCCCAGCCTAAAGTAGCTAACTCACTCTCATTTAACCTTCAGACTCATGAGCTATAATATATGCTTAAAGCTTTAAGCCATTGAGTTTCTAAAAAATTAATTTTGGAATTAATTTGTGTCATATAAATTGCACACATTAAAGGGATAAAATTTGATGAGTTTGGACAGTGTATATGTTGGTGATCTCCAACACTTTTGTAAGTCTTTTTAATTTTAACAATTCTAATAGATGGTAACAATACCTCATTGTGATTTTAATTTCATTTTTTTGATGACTAATGATGTTGACTATATTTTCTCTTCTTATTGACCACTTGTTTATCTTTAAATATTCGCCCCTTTTAAAGTTCTGCTATTTGTCTTCATATGCTTGCATCATTAGAATTCTTTATAGATTCTAGATACAAGTTCTTTGTTAGATATATGCCTGTTGTGAAATATTTCCTCCCATTGTGACTTGCCACTTTGATTTTTCAATAGAAAATTTTTTTATTTTGTATGTTGTATAAGTGATTCAGTTTTGAGCATGTTTGTGACTCAGCAATAGGTCATTGAGACATAATTCTTTTTTTTTATTTTTTAAATTTCCTAGAGCTATAGGGAGCATGCGCTCCCCAGTGAGACAGAGACACAGTAAGTGAGAAATCACTCCCCAAGGGGGGATGGCCATGCCACAATCCCTTCTCCTCTCAGGATTTTGGGCATGCATGCACACACACCTGGTGTGAGTTTTAAGCTGCCAGGTCTGGGACTTGAAATATGATTGGTCATGTGGGAATCCAGCACCATAACCACTGTGCCACCTGCTGGTCCACAGACAGAATTCCTTTTTCTTTTCTTTTTCCTTCCTTCCTTCCTTCCTTCCTTCCTTCCTTCCTTCCTTCCTTTCTTTCTTTCTTTCTCTTTCTTTCTCTTTCTTTCTCTTTCTTTCTTTCTTTCTTTCTTTCTTTCTTTCTTTCTTTCTTTCTTTCTTTCTTCTTTCCTTCCTTCCTTCTTTCCTTCCTTCCTTCTTTCTTTCTCTCTCTCTCTCTCTCTCTCTCTCTCTCTCTCTTTCTTTTTTTTTTCAAGAGAAATTTTTGCTAGAGGGTGTGTGAGCTCACCACAGAGACAGGAAGTGAGAAATGACTTCCCAGGAGGGATGACAATGCCACAATCCTTCTCTTCCATTTTCCTCTCAAAATCTTGGGCACACATACACATGAGCCTGGCATGAGTTTTAAGCTGCAGGATCCAGGAGGACTTGAACTGTGGTCAACTGCATGGGAGTCCAAGGACGTAACCATTATGCAATCTGCTGGTCCCCAGAGACAGAACTCTAATGGGTATTTCATTTTTTGATTTGTTTTAGAAACAGTCTGGCTGTGTTGCCCATGCTGGCTTCTAACTCACCATCCTTTTGCCTCAGTCCCAAATAACTAGTATTACAGGTACACACTTTAAAGTCTAATGTGTATTTCAAAATTAATTTGTCCAGAATTGGACTGCCATTTATTTTTATCCTCTCACTCTTTTTCTAATCTGCTCCTTAAAAGTTGTCCTCAAATTGAAAAATTCGATCCATTTTTCCAGTTGTCAGGTAAAAAAATATATATTCTTTGTGTGTGTGTGTGTGTGTGTGTGTGTGTGTGTTCTATTCCATGTGCAACCATTAGAAAATTCTGTTGGAATTCCCTTTAAAATACACATCCCCTCTAGAAAACTTTTATAGTTAGAATATGTCCTCACAAATTCATGTGTTGAGCTTTGGTAATGGGATTAAGAAAGTGAAAATTTAATCCAATTATTGTGTTGAAAGGTAGGACCTTTGAGAAGAGATTAGTGACTGAGTAGTTAGAGTGGAGCCCCCGCGACTGAATCTTGGTGGGAGAGAGACCCACATGAAACACAGACAATGCTTTCTCTCTGCAAATGCCTGCCGTACTCTCTGCTTCTATTGGCCCTAGTGTGTTGTAGCCAGCATGATTCTAGCCTCATACCTTTGGATTGTCTAGTCACTAGATTCATGAATCAAATAAACCTCTGTTCTTTATAATTTACTCAATTTCAGGATTTTTTTTGTAGCAATGCAATAACTAAGGCAGAAACTTAACGGACATATGTTTTTATCCCCTAAGAGTCTCAGGTAATGAAGACAGGAGGCCCTCTGATAGACTGAGGCTAAAGAAACTGAAAATGGCTTAACTAACAATGAACTAATTACTTTACAAAAGAAAGAGCGTCAGACTCTACACCTGTGATATTACTGGTTCTGCTCTCTTTTTTTCTTTCCTTCTTCTTCTTATTCTTTTTAAAAATTGCCAGTAGGCACATGCACAGAAGGGTGTGGGGTAAGAAAGCACCCTCTCCATGGGGAATGGCCATGCCACTTAAACCACAGGGTCTAGGACTTGAACCGTGCAATTGGCTATGTGGGATCCAGTGACTTTAATCACCACACCATCAGCTGACCCCCTATGCTCTCTTCTGAGTACTGATTTTATCCTCAGGTTTGTATCAAGTTGGGTTCCAATAGTTCCAGGTATCATATATGGGTATAACAATATCTAGAGAAGAAGGACTATTCCCTTCCAGCTTTTCATTATCTCTTACTGGGGAGTAAAGACACTTACTGCCTTAGTTACTGCATTTTTTCCAGATGCTCCTCTTAGCTCCAGACCTCAAGCAGACTTCACATTTTACGGCAACAGCTATACATGGATGATATGCTTACCCAGTCTTAAACTGGCAAGGAGGCTGGAACCAGCATGATTGCTTCAGCCTTCTCTCCCCCTGGAGCTAGCGTTGGGGTCATCTTACTCTAAATCATATGGAAAAGTGGATACCCGAACAAAATTTAGGTTTGGTTCAGAGGAAGAAGGTAGGGGTGAAGACATAAGCTGTTACAGATCCCAGATTCTATCACATTTTCTTCATTTCACTTGCAAAGTGAAAGTGGATCTACATTGAGGTTGATCAATCACTTGTGTTCACCGGAACAAAGACATAACTAAGTTAAAAAGGAAAATAATCTCAGATTCTGCAAGTTTGCAATGTGTAAGCCTGAAACTATAAAGGTAAAAATACTGATAAAATCTTACTTCATATACAAAGACAATGTTAGCCTGGGGACCAGTGTAATGGTTAAGGCACTGGACTTCCACATGGCCAACCATGGTTCAAGATCTAGGTCTGGCAGTTTGAAACTCATGCCGTGTGTGTGTGTGTGTGTGTGTGTGTGTGTGTGTCTAAAATGCACAGGCGGAAAATGAGAAGAGAAGAGAAGAGAAGAGAAGAGATTGCAGTGTGGCTGTCCCCCTCGGGGGTGATTTCTGTGTCTCTCCAGCAAGTGCATGTGCTCTATGACAAAAACATTAAAAAACGTTAATCTGCCTAATTTAAAAAAATTTCAGGAATAGAGTAATTCTTTTTTTTTTTTTTTTTTTTTTTTTTTTTTTTGGAGAGATTTTCACTATAGGGTGCGTGCGCTTGCCAGACAGAGAGAGACGTAGAGACAGAAAGCGAGAAATCACCCCCCAGGGGGGATGGTCACGCTGCAATCCCTTCTCCTCCATTCTCCTCTTGGGATCTTGGGCACGCACGCACATGCGCCCGGCGTGAATTTTAAGCCACCGGGTCCGGGACATGAACTGCGGTCGACTACGTGGGAGTCCAGCGACATAGCCATTACGCTAACTGCTGTTTCCCAGGAATCAAGTAATTCTGAAGCTGGTCGGCAGAGTGAATATTGTAAATCTTGTTCACATTTATAACAAGGCTGACCACTTTAGCTGGTAAACAGAAATAATGACTCAGTTTGAGGATTCTCCACACTATACTGTTGTTTGCATAGGATGGGACTCTTGCAGGTGATTTGGACTATTCTGCTATTATCTTAGCATGCATGGTTATTCACATATAAAATATTTTTACAACCCATAACAGTGTCATTCAAGTGTTCATAAACGAGGGATGCAAGTGTTCACACTGGAAAATGTGCCTCCAGATCAATGACATTTGAAGGGAAGTTATATGTGATAAGATGCCAAGAAGGAGAAACAACCACTACATAATACAGTGCGGTTAATGTGGGAGACGACACTCTATGAAATATTAGTGTAATGCTGGAATACAAAAAACAGCTTCAAAGCAAAAAATATGTTACAACTTGTAAATGTGCTCTGAGAATACATCTGTCTTCTTTTATATTTATTCCCTTGAGAAAATCATTCTTGAATTATGCAAGTTCAAATTAAACAAAGTCTGGCAAGATGCATCCTTTGTATGAAATAAGACCTCCCCACATTTTTATAACCAGAAATAATCCCACATGAAAAAAAGAGTCAGTGCTGCTTGGCACTTAAATAAACAAGTTCCAGGTTGTCTTTTTAATGGGAACCTGTACTATATAATCCATCAGTTTGAATTGCTTAGAAAATGCTTAGCAAAGCCCCATGTGCAAATAGGTGTAAAAGCAATGTTTTTGATGCTAAGAATCGGGTAGTTAATATTTTCCAAAGCATTTTGCTCAGACATATGAAGAGCTAAATTAATTTCTTTGAAACATTTAGGAGAATGCACAGTTATTCTTCTAATTCACCTTCTTAGTGCAAAACTCACAGAAATGTTACAGTGTAATGGTCAGCTGTCGGCATGATTTATGCCATTTATTATTTTTTAAAAGGAAGGTTGTTTTGCATTTTTTTATTTCCATGTGATAACCTCGACAGAATGAAATCCCATTTCTAGTTTCCACAGTATAATAAAAACAGGTTTAGCTTTTCAAGTTCGTCAGTGTGATTTGTGCTTGTAGTTTCAATTTGTGATGTGTCAGCCAGTGAACAGCTGATTTAATAACAGTTAAGAACCTCTACTACATAGGAATGACTGAAGTGATGTTTCTTTAGATCAATAGTATTGCCTGGTTTTACTGAGGAAATAAATCATTTTGCCACATGGGTGCCAAAATGTGAGAGTTTTTTGGATCAATGACACAAACCTATGTTATCTTTGGAGAGACTATGCGACCTTAGTTCATCAATCAAATCAACTTTAATTAAATCTAATTTAATGGACTACTGCCTAATAAAAAGAACACTTACAGAAAAGTCATAGTTGAAATACACAGGCTTTTCTTTCCCTACAAATAGCTAATCTACTGAACAAAAAAGGGGGGCTGGCTGGCAGATTCTCCTGGCTAATGAATTTCTAAGTCTGGCTTCTTTTCTAATATTCTTGTCAAGTATTCCCCTCTTTAATTTTTTTTTAAAGAATAATTTATTTCATTTTATTTATTATTCTTATTTTTTAATTTGACCAAGAGAGATAGAGAGAGAGAGGGAGAAGGGGAAAGTGAGAAAGCAAGCTCCCAGGTCTAGGACTCAGAGCATGGTCAGTCATGTGGGAGTCCAGCACCTTAACCACCACACCACCTGCCAGCCTCCAAGTATTTCCCTTTTAAAGTTTTAAACCCATATCCAGTAGTTTAAAACTCATGCTGGGTGCTTGTATGCGTGTGCTCAAAGTCCTGAGAAAAAATGGAGGAGAGGGGATTGAGGCATGGCCATTCCTTCTGGGGGTGATTTCTTGCTTTCTGTCTTTCTGTCTCTCTCTGTCTCTCCAGCAAGAGCACACACCCTATAGCAAAAATTTCTCTCAAAAAAATTTTAAAAATAAAAAAGCTGCAAATTTTAGCCAGGACCAAATTGGTCTAAATTAGATTTTTCTATGTTTAAAAATAGGGATAACTGGGACTGACAGGTGGTGTGATGGTTAAAGTGCTGGACTCCCACATGGCCAGCCAGGGTTGGGTTCCACCTGGTGGCTTTCTTTCTCACTTACCCTCTCTCTCTCTGGTCAAATTCAAAAAAAAAAAAAAAAAAAAAAAAAAAAAAAAAAAAAAAAAGAAAAGATAGTAAATAAATAAAGAAATAATTCTTTTTTAAAAAATTGAGGATAATCAAGAAACTACTTCCTTTTCTCTATACTGTCTCGTACACCATCTCTCTTTATTTTTTACTTAAAAGTATTTTTGCCCTTTTGCCTTGTCTTTCTTTATACTTTTTAATTTTTTAATTTTATTTTTTTATACATTCAATCACATATGTCACTTAGCTTGTAAAGTGAATATTCCAACATGTATGCATTACTGACTAATCCATTTGAGAATACTATACACATTATCTTCAACAGATGATAACTCATTTTTTTGTCCTGTAAATGCCTTGCCTCTCTATTTTTCTCCTTAATGTCCTTCCTCAGACTCTTCTCCTTCACCCACCCTCTTCCCACACTGTATCTGGTATTTATAACCATTTTCTGTGTTTCTATATCCTCTAGTCATTCAGTTTCCAGTATAAAGTGTGGTCAGTCAGTATATATTAAGTAGAGACATACAATGTCTTTACTTCATAGCCTGGCTTGCTTCACTCAGCAGTAAATCTTCCATATTCATCCACTTTCTGTCAAAAGCCAGGGTCTTGTTTTTTATGACTGAGTAGTATTCCACAGAGTATATGTGCCACACTTTTTCAGTCCATTCATCTGTTTGTGAGCATTTGGGTTGATTAAATGTCTTAGCAATTGTGAATAATGCCACAATAAACATCGATGTACAAGCACTTTTCCCATTAAGGATTCTTCTGCCCTTTGGGTAGACACCAAGGATTGGGATTGCTAGATCGTATGGTAGTTCTATTTGTAGATCTTTGAGGAACCTCCATATTGTTCTTCATAGTGGCTGGACCAATTTACATTCCCATCAGCAGTGTAAAAGAGTTGAAAAACTATGAGAAGCTAAAAAAATAAATTGAAAATGACATAAAAAAGTGGAAGGACATTCCATATGTATTGTTTTTTTTTTTGAGAGGTTTTTGCTATAGAGCATGTGCCCTTACCAGAAAGACAGAGAGAGACAGAGAGAAAGAAAGCAAGAAATCACCCTGAGGGGGATGGCCACTCCACAATCCCTTCTCCTCCATTGTCCTCTCAGGATCTTGGGCATGCACGCACACACACCAGCGTGAGTTTAAGCCACAGGGTCCGGGACTCGAACCATGGTTAACTACATAAAAGTCCAGCAAAATAGCCATTATGCCAACTGCTGGTCCAAGGACATTACATATTTAAAAGTATTTTAAAAGTATTTTGTTTGTTTGCTTGTTCGTTTGGAGAGGGATTTTTGCTATAGGGTATATGTGCTTGCTAGAGAACCAGAAAGTAAGTAATCATTCCCCACGGGGCACAGCCATGCTGCAATCCTATCTTATCCATTCTTCTCTTGGGATTTTGGGCACACATGCACATGTACTCGGCATGAGTTTTAAGCTGCCAGGTCCAGGACTTGAACTACAGTTGACTACATGGGAGTCCAGCAACATAACCATTATGCTGCCTGCTGGTCCCTTGTTTGTTTGTTTTAATGAGACTGTGAACGAGAAAGAGACAAGCAGAGACAAGCACTCTCAACTAGGGCCTTTTTTTTTTTAATGGTAACATAACATTTATCATTTTGGCCATTTTAAAGTGTTCAGCTTAGTGGCATTAATTATATTTATAGTACTGTGTAACCATTACCACTATCTACTTCCAAAACTTTTCTTTTTATCACCCTAAACAGAATTTCTATACCCTATAAGTAATAACTCATCATTTTCACCTCCCTCAGTCTCTGATAACCTCTATTTTTCTTTCTATGTATTTCCTATTCTAAACATTTCATGTAGTGGAATCATAAAATATTTATCCTTTTGTGACTGGCTTATTTCGCTCAGCATCATATATTTCAGGGTCATCCATGTTGAAGCATATGTCAGATTCTCATTAGTTTTTAAGGTCATTCCATGATACATGGTGACATGATGTAGAATTAGACGCTGACGTGGTTTAGGGGTCATAAGGAAAACAACTCAAGGTAGTGATGTTTGTCCAAAGCTATGAAGAATGTCAAGTTTATCTAGGTATACTGGAAGAAGTAAGAGCATATCAGAAGGCCCAGTGGCAGACAGGAGCACAGGACCTTTGCAGACCTGAATGAAGTCTTGGCTAGCTAGAGAACAAAGGACTGAGGTGGTAGGTAAGATGAGGAAGATGCTTGATCATGCAGAGTTTATTTTAAACTGCATTAAAGATTTTGGATTAGAAAGTTGTGTGCGGTCAGTAGGTGGCATGGAGGTTAAGGTTAAGATTTTAGTCTGGTCACAGCAGCTTGAAAAATACTCCAGATGTGTGTGTGTGTGTGTGCACACGTGTGTGTGCATACCCAAAATCCTGACCAGATAGTGGAGAAGGAGGGATCATGGTATGCTCATCCACCCAGGAAGTGATTTCTTATGTTCTCTGTCCTTCACTCTCTCTCTCCCAATGAGCACACACGCCCTAGAGCAAAAATTAAAACAAAATAAACTGGCTCTTGTTAGGAAGAAAAGGTGGCTGTTAACAGTACTGGATTTTGGAATAATAAAGCTACTGTCAGAGTGGGTTACCAAGTCAAGGACAGACCAGTGGAAAACATGACTTCATGCTGAATTTTAGAGGACTGGCTTACAAATTGGACTGACTCTGAGCCTGCAGGTAGAGATGCGACTGTGTAGCTAGGAGGAGGGAGATGGGCAACTTGGAAAATCTTGAGAAGCTTTGCAGACTTCAGGCAGGGCTGGCTCTTATTCACATATAAGGACTCTACTCAAGTTGATTGCTCTTCTTCTCCAACCTTGATCTGATATAACCATGTTTTAGTTTCCTCTTCCTAGGCTCAAGTAGGTTGTGGCTGTATGGGTGGGTTCTGAACAATAGGATACTGGGAGAATAATGTTCCCTGCTTCTCGCCTGACCCCTAAAAGATCTCATGACATCCACCTCTTTTTGTTTTGTTTTGTTTTCCTGCTCTATATTAATAAATCTAAAACATTTCTGGAAATGGATGTTTTCCAAGATGACAGAACATGTGATGGAAAGAGCCCAAATTCCTGAGTCACCTTATGGAGCATAGGTACCAAGAAAAACACCTGGATCAAAATAGATTTGGAGGTGAGCAATAAACTTTAATCATATTAAGTTTACAAGATTCCAAGGTAATATACTATGGAAAGCAGAATGGTCCATCCTCACCCAGCTCCACCAAAGATTTCCAAACCTTTATCTCTGGAACCTGTAAATATGTTAAATTATGATAGATAGGACAAAGAGAAGGTAAAGCAGCAGATGGAGTTAAGGTTACTAATCAACTGATCTTAAAATAAAATTACTTAGGATTATCCTCCTGGACATAATCACAGGAATCCTTAACAGCAGAGAACCTTCTCAGCTGTGGTGAGAGAGAGATGTGAAAAAGAAAGTGGCATCAAAGGGATGTGACACTGTTGGCTTTGATGATAGAATGAGGGGACCATGAGCTTGGGGATATAGGCACCTTTAGAAGTTGACCTTGGTAACCCAATTACCTCTTGAAAAAACCTATCTCCAGGTGGGTTAGGACTTCAGCATGAATTTTGGGGTGACATAATTCAGAGCAGAAAACCAGGATTATAGACATTAAGCCTCTTGCAATCATAAAAACGTGAACCATATTTTTTTTCTTTTGAGCATGGTATATATTTAAGAATGATTTCTATCATCAACTCATGCCCATAGCACAACATGAGCTCAGCAGAGCCACTCATAACTGTCAGAAGGCAAGAATCGGAGGTCAGCACAGTGAAGGAGCAAATTTGTTGGGAAAAGACCATTGCAAAGTCCTCCTTGGCAATGAGCTTTGGTAAAAGCTATTAACCCAGGTGAGCAGTGGAGCTGCTTTTTCTGTGCAGCTTTTTCTGCACTCACCTCTCCTTCCTGCACACTTTTCTGTACTGGTCAATAGTAATGTGCATTTTAGTCCCCAGTGATACAACATGTTTACATTTTGCAAAATGTAAACTATTAAAAAATATTCCTAGGTATGTGTAATTTTGTAAAGTTATAGGTTCAAAGAGAAAACAGCCAAAATAAAAAGCATTTTATTATGATACTAAATCAACTTTCGTATAAAACTATCTATGACATATGGCCAGGCCTTCAGTTTTGCTCTGTGTTTCTGAAGACTACGCTATAAAGCAGATTATTGTGCAAGACAGGGCCAATCTTAAATGATTTGGAGTTGCACTCTTATTTCAAGGAAATTATAAACCAGACTGAAAATATAAAATACATGTTAAACCAGGACCAGCAGGTGGCATGGTAGTTAAGGCACTTAACACCCCGACATGGCTGATCACAGTTTGAGTTCCGGACCTGGGTTTTTGCTTTCTCACTTTCTCTCTCTCGCTGGTCAAATTAAAATAAATGAATGTATAAATAAAATTAATAAATATTTAAAAAAATACATGTTAAACCACAACATCTATAAACCTTTATAATCATATAGGTAGTAAAATTATGTTTGGGGTCATAAAATAGCCATCAATGCACTGTGTGTATGGATTATAAAGTAGGCATTAATATATTATAAAGTATGCTCATGTTATATTGAAAATGTAACTTTACTATATCATGTTTGACTCATATCTAACATGTAGCTAAACATACAATTAACATTATACAATTGTTCGACATAATTGTGAGATGTCTTTGTGGTGGGCTTAAAATAGCCTATTTCTCAATACCTCTTGAGGGAGGTAAAACTGTCATGTCTCAATTTCTCTTTTGAGATATCTCTTGTAGTTAATCAAGAAGACATGATGAGGGGATTCCAAAAAGTTTGTGGAGAAATGGACTTAAAGTACGAGCTTATTTTGGTGCAAAAAAAAAAAAAAAAAAAAAAATCAAAAGTCATGCCTAGTTTTTTTTATAAGCTTTTTCCATGAAGTTTTGAAGATTCCTGTATTTGTCAGGGTTACTCTCAAGGTTAGAATCATTCTTTTCATTGTGGCATTTTTACAGATGTAAAGACAGCCTGTAGATAAATTGTGTGGATTTTGAGATTAGCCATGTGTTTACTCTACTTCTCTAGTTTCTCTATGTTGCTTCCTTTTCTGACTTCCAACATCATCTGTCATCCGAGTGTCATTTCCTGACTACCTCAAACCACACCCACCTCCTAGCTTCAGAGCCTCCTCCCACATAGTATGAGTCTTCTGGGTTGGGGAAGAAGAGAGGTGGAGGGAGACAGGGTCTTCCTGTAGCACAGACTGCAGTTTGGGAGAGCTTTCCTATCCCCTGGCCCTTGACAACCAGAGTGAAAGACAGGACCCTCCAGTCTGGAACTTGCAAATTTCCAGGGAGTGATGCAAAGACACAGGGACTGACTGAGAATGCCCTCTGGTGCTGAGTCCATGTCAGCCTTGGCCTTGACAGTCCAGGGGAAACAGTGCCAGCAGCTCCATCCTGGAGCCATTCTTCCTGCTGCTTAGTCTCACTGGGCTCCTGATCATTTTTCAAGCCAAGTTCTTTAGTCATCCTGTGGAGTCTGCATGCTACTTGGCATCAGTTCAACAACCTTCCTTTTGCTTAAGTTAGCCTAAGCTGGTTTCTGTGACTTATAAGCTCTCTGTCGTCCAGTGTGGGTATTGGAGGGTGAAGCTTGGTATGGGCAGGGGCTTACGTCTGCATGGGGATGGAGTAGATGCTCTGAGATATGATTCTCAGGTTTTTACTTTTTATGCATGGCTGCCATTCTTGCTGTGGTGACTTTGGGCATCTTTTTATGGGAACCTCCTCATGCTGTGTTTTGTTAGGAGTCTGCAATCCAAAGGTTCTTAGTGATGAGAAAGTTCAGGTCTCTCTCCATCAGTGGTTACTATGTTACTGGGTCAGGTGGGTCAATATGGGCATCAGCATCAACCAGCCATATTGAGACCATGTCTCCTGGCATGAACATCTGGTCCTGGATCTTTGTGTCCATGTCACATGTCCAGAGAACTCTTCCCTCTCTTTTGTTGAGCTTCCCATCCTCATTCCTCTTTGCCCCTCTGGCATCTGGTCTCATCTGGGGAACTTGAATGCAAAGCACCACCAATTTCAATCTTAACAAGGAAGAGTAGAGATTTCAGTTACTTTCCTCCCAGGAGGCCCTGTGCTCCTTGTACAAACCTTTCTACCCTCACCCATCAGAAGAAGCACCTACAGACTTATAATTAAGTCACTAAAAGTCCACTTACGTAGAACAAAGGGGTCAGCTCCAAAGCTTCAGAATACAAGATCTACCAGTAGTTCCTAAATGACAGCTTCTTTGGGAAAATATCACAGAGGTAGTATAGGCTCTTGAATGTGAACCCTGGTGGTCTTGGTTCCATTCTGTTTAAATATAAGATATGGTGGTCTCATGTGCAAAGAGCAGTTCTTAGTTTCCCTGGAAGTCCCACACCATGCCTAGAATGTCTGTTGAGCAATGCCTTTCTGGAAAGAATAGATTCTTCCTTCCATGGTCTATACCTAGAAAATGAATCCCTTTAATTATCAAATCTGGAAAGGTTTTAGAATGGTGAGGTTCAACGCAGGGGTTCACAGATAGGATGATACTGTTCCCGAGATTGTTTCAGATTTGTGTCTTTTGGCTCTATGACGCTTGAAAAATTCATCAGGGTTGGAATCCTATGAAAAAGTCAATTTATTAATTTACAATGTGTGATTACCTCTCTGCAAATGGTATTCTCTTTTTGGGTATTTCCCAGCTACTAAATTCAGATCAGAACATTGCTGGGTGAATATATAATTAGACTCCAAAGGGAGTTGTATGTCCCTAAGGGGTATTTCTAACAAGCTATGGTAGCTTAACAGAAATACCTTTCTTCTCTCTAGGGAGGAAGAATATTTCTGTTCAGTGATTGTCTGAGAGAATATAGCACAGCAGCTGAGGCCTGATTTGGGGACTTCTAGTTTTTATGTTGCAGGTGTTTAATTTTTTCAAAGCCCTGTCCTTCACTGAATTCAGAAAACCTGTACTGCTCACAGCAGTATCAGATAATAGTTATTTTTACTGTGGTATGAATTTAAATCCATGCATTATCTTTCCAAGGCATTTTACATTTTGAAGTGCATCTCAAAATATGAACCCCAAAGCATTGTTCATTTAGGAAGAAATCCACACGTGTGCATGCATGCCCCAAATCCCAGGAGGAAAATGCAGTAGAGGGGATTGTGGTATGGCCACCCCCTGGGAAGGATGGATTTCTCACTTTCTCTCTTACTGTCTCTGTCTCCTCTATGGCGAGCGCACATGCTCTATGGCAAAAATATTAAAAACTTAGAAAAAAAGATGAAAAAAAAAAAGAGAAAGAACTCTATAGACCAGTGAGTGTGTGTGGGGGGAGTATTTCTTGGTCAGAGGGCAATTGGACAGTGTTATTGACACCACCCCATGTGGGCGGACTCCTACCCTGTCTATAAATAAGAAGATTCTATTTCTGCTTTAAAGATCCAAGATTGTTTGTGTGGAATTGCATAACCATTGGGTGTGTTTTCTAGAAGAAACACTGACATTGTTTCTCAGCTATGTTTTTCTAAACTCCATGAGGACATTCAGTTACCTTTGCCTCTTGATTCTTCAGCTTCCTATGTACATTTCCATGTCAGAACCTTTGCTGCCACTCTGTCCTTTCCACTGCCTAGAAAACTTTTCTCTCAGGTAACCACAATGCCTGCCTCACTGCCTTCAAATCTCTGCTCAAGCAGCAGTTCCTCAGAGAGACCTTCCTGCAACAACTACTCAAAATTGTGGCCCTGCCCCTCTATTCCCACGCCGTTCTTTACTTTATTCATGACACTTATTATCACCTGTCAATACATCATAAATTAAGCTATTTATTACCTTTACCTCTTACATATTAGCTTTATGAGGGCAGGGGCTTTTTGTTCATTGCTGGTTACTAGATGTACATCTGGCACAGAGTAAGCTCTCTTCCTTAAACAAGTAGAAGAATTAATCTTAGGTTCAGAGATGATTTCTCCTGGAATATTTTGTTAGCTGAGCTCTTTCTTTTTTGTGCTTTTGCCTCCCTCCCTTTTTACCCCCACCTCCAATAAACATATATTGGGGCACTGACGTCCAAGAATGGAAAAGGTTAATTCTGGAATGGTTTGCTATGGGCCAGTAGTGCTACCTACGGGTTTTAACTGTCTTTTGATCAGCCATGTGGGAATCCAGCCCCCTTAACCACCATGCCATCTGTCAGCCCATCACCACCATTTTCATATGGTTTAAAGGATGACAATGACCAAAAGACTGAGTGGTAATAACAGCAGTTGTGCTGAGTTTATTCTCTATCAGGGCCCCAGTGTCTGGCACACTGAAGGCCTTGGGTGAAAATCTGTAGGATCAGTGATGTGAATGAACAGTAGGGCACTGGCTTAGGAGACGTCTACACAAGGTACTTTAGGAGTGAAATTAATGAAGAAAACAAATGCCCAAGTGAGTTTTTAAAATGTTTTAGGTAAGATTCATTTCCTCCCTTAATTCAAAATCCTTTTTCTACTGCCTTTATTTAGACACAAAGGGAAATGAGAACAAATGTACCATATTATTATTTCATATCTGATCATTAATTATCATTTATCCAAATCATAAGCTCCATAATTTAGCTTCAGGATTGATATCATTATAGTATAATGATAGATTATACTAGCATCAGTACATATACTAGATAGATTTACTAGCATTTCCCAAGTTTTTTTTTAAATAGAATATACATTAAAAATTATTAAAAGTCTAGTGAAAAGTTAAGCCTCTCCCTCACCCTTGCTTCTATTTCCTGTGTTATAATTCCTAAGTATAACCACAGTTCTTTTTTTTCTGTAGCTTCCTTTCCTAGTTTCTTTCTACATAAACATTAGGTATTCTTTTTATGTCCCTTTTTTTTCTTCTTTTTAATTTTGCTATAGGGAGTGTACACTTACTGGAGAGAGACTGAGAAAAAGAGAGAGAGAGAGAGAGAGAGAAAGTGAGAAATCATCCCTGGAGGGATGGCCATGCTGCGATCCCTACTCCTCCATTCTCCTCTTGGGACTTTGGGCACAAACACACATGTCTAATGTGTTTTTCAAGTCACCAGGACCGGGACTCAAACCATATAGGTGGTCATGTAGGATCCAGTAGCCTTAACCAATGCATCACTGATTGGCCTCTTAGTTCTTTTTTTAAAATCTAAAGGGTAGCATAAAATATTCATTGTTCTCATTTCTCTCTCTCTCTCTCTCTCTTTCTCTCTCTCTCTCTTTAGAGGTTTTTGCCTTAGGACACATGTAATCACTGTGGGAGAGAGAGACAGACATAGCAAGAGTGAAAGTGAGAGATCATCCCCTAGGGGGAATGGCCACACCTCAATTCCTTCTCCTCTATTTTCCTCCTGGCATCTCTGGCATGCATGCACACACGCCCAGCATGATTTTGAAACCACCGTGTCTGGGACTCGTACCACAGTCAGCCACGCAGAAGTCCAGCAACGTAACCACTACACCATCTGCTAAACCCATTATTGCTTTTTTTATTTAACATAGAATTGAAAGATTTCTGTGGGCTGATTTTTTGCCCCCACAAAATTCACTGCTGAAATTCTAATTCCCAAGGTGATGGTATTAGGAGGTGTTCCTTTGGGAGATGATGAAATTGTGAGGGCAGAGCCCTCATGACCGGGTTGAGTGCCCACATGAAAGAGGCAGCAGAGCAGGCTAGTCCCTCCCCCGTGTGAAGACTAGTGAGAAGGCACCTTCTGTGAACGAGAGAACAGGCCCTCAAATGACACCGAATTTACTGGTGCTTTGACCTTGGATTTGCAGACTCCATAACTGTCAGAAATAAATGTTTATTGCTTATAAGCCACCACGTTTATAGTGTTTTGTTACAGCAGCCTGAACAGACTAAGACAGAGATCATTCCATTTTACTGCATAGAGACAGCTCTCATTTCGTTAACAGCTGGGAGTTATTCTACTATATAAATCCACATAATTTAATCTTTTCTCTTTTGGTGCCTATTTAAGTTGTTTTCAGTTTTTACCATCACAAACAGCTTCATGTTATAATTGGCAAATATAACTGTAAGATAAAACTCAAGAAGAGTAATCGTTTGGTCAAAGGGTATATGTGTTTATAATTTTGACAAATTACTTAAAAGTTGTACTATTTCCGCCCTTACCTCTAATTGCTATGAAAACTGGTATTTTTAATATATTCATCAACAGTATGTTATTTAACTTTTTGATACCTTGCCAATATTCTAGGTGAAAAAACAATATAGCATCCTTTTAATTTGCATTTTCTTCTCTATGAGTGAGGCTGGACATCTCTCCACAGGGTTAAGATCTGTGGGCCCGGGTTCCGTGGTGTAGCCAGTAGCGTACTGTTCATGGAGCTGGAGGCCACACGCAGACCTCGGTTCCAGCTGGGAGTGGGTTTGTCATACTTGAGATCCTGGCAAGCTGGAAGACTGAAGGGGATATTGGCGTGACTGAGCTCTGTGGAGGGTGCGTCTCTCTCTCTCTCTCTCTCATGTATGTACATGCTCTGTCACAAATTCCAAAGAAAAAATGTGCATCTGTGGCCCAGCCATTGTAGTGTGCACTTGTAGACACTGCTGCTCTGGAAACTGAGGCCCCCCATATGAGAGGCCTTCCCCAAAGCCAGATGCAGTGGAGGTACCCCTGTAGCCACAGCTGTTCAGGCTGAGGCAGGAGGATCGCAACCTAGTAAGACCTTGAGTTTAAAATAAAGATGGAGGGGCTGGCAGGTGGTGTAGTGGTTAAGGGAGCTTAACTCCCACATGGCCAACCGTGGTTCGAGTCCCACACTTGGCAGCTTGCTTTCTCACTTTCCCCTATTCTTTCTCTCTCTCATTCTGCCCATCTCTGATAATATAAAAATAAATAAATAAAGTTTAAAAAATTCTTTAAAAAAAAGATGGAAGGAAGGAAGGGGAAAGAAAGGAAAAGAGAGAGAAAGAAAAAAGGGAAAAAAGAAAGAGAAAGAAAACAATAATTCATTTGTATGTCCTTTGCTAGTAACTGTTTACTCATCCTTTTCCCATTTCCCTATTCATTTTTTTTCTATTTATTGCTTATTTATTAAAACTTTCTTTCTTTTTTATTTCTTCTATGAGCAAGGGAGAGAGAGGGAGAAAGAAGCAATCCCCCCAACAGGGTCTTGATGACATGCTCACGGACATCCAGAGTGGATCACAGACTTGAGTGTAACTGGCATACTCAAAGAGGTCTCTGGACTTGAACCAGGAGCCTTCTCATGTGGGATTGAGTTATAGAGATTGAGTTTTATGCTGTACCACCCCCAGAACTTTCTCTTCTTTTTTCTTTTTGCTAGAGGGTGCATGCACTTGCCAGAGAGAGACAGAGAGGGGGTGGGGAGAAAGCACCCCCCATGAGGAATGGTCACACCACAATCCCTTCTCCTCTATTACTCTCTCACTTTGGGACTTCGGGCTCGCGAGCACATACACTTGTCGTATTTCTCGAGCCGCCAGGTTAGGACTCAAACCACACTCTTAGCCAGGTGGGAACCAGCTGCTTTAACCACCAGCCATGGAGCCAGCCCCAGAACTTCTTATATATTAAAAAAAAAAATAGTGAAAATTATTGTTACTGACAGTGGTTCACTAAGGTTAAGGCCACTAAGAAAAAATTGTGTCAAATTTTATAAACTTAAATGCACATGTCATTTAAACATTTCTTTTTTTTTTTCTTTTTTTTTTTTTTTTGGAGAGGTTTTTGCTATAGGGCGTGTGCACTTGCCAGAAAGACAGAGAGCGACATAGAGACAGAAAGCGAGAAATCACCCCCCAGGGGGGATGGCCATGCCGCAATCCCTTCTCCTCCATTCTCCTCTTGGGATCTTGGGCACGCACGCACACGCGCCTGGCTTGAGTTTAAGCCACTGGGTCCGGGACTTGAATCGCGGTTGACTACATGGGAGTCCAGCGACATAGCCATTACGCTAACTGCTGGTCCCTCATTTAAACATTTCTAAAAATGAAGATATATATATATATATATATATATATATATATATATGTCAATAATATCATCTAAAAATGAAGATATCTGTAAAAATATCAATAGTAAACAATAATTGACAAGTATATTTTGTACCAGTCCCTAATATGCAATTCACAGAAATCAAGAGCTTAGGAAGATTTTAGATGACCTCATTCCACTCTCTCAGTTTATAGATAAGAAACTAAGAGCAGGGGCCAGTAGATGGCCTGGAGGTTAAGGGGCTGGGACTCCCACATGGCCAATCATGGTTTGAATCCCAGATCTGGCAGCTTGCTTTCTCACTTTCCCTCTTTCTTCTCTTGTCAAATTGAAAAATGATAATAATAAATTAAATAAATAATTCTTTAAAAAACTCCAGAAATTAAGAACAAGGAAACTTGGTCAATTGGCTGCAATTAATTAGAAGACAGGATCAAATCAACAAAAGCAATTTTAAAAAGCCAATACAAAACATTGTATTGGTTTCTTTAAAAGGAAGCACAAAGTCATTGGAGGATCTGGGGTTGGGTGATTGAACCAGCTCAACAGCTTTATCTCAGACACAAGTTCTTTTTCACAGAGACGAAGTTGCCAGTACTGATTGGGGCTGCTGCTTCTTGATTCTCCTGCAACATGGGACAGAATATGCCACTTCTGTAAAATCTCTCAGAGAAATTAGGACAAAGGGCCATCCCCATGCCCTGGTGGTTAAGGAAACTGAATCCCACATGACTGACTCCTGCCCAAATCCCAGCTTTAGTGGCTTGGAAACGACTGCAGATGCATGTATGCATGTGCCCTAGATCCCAACAGGTTGGAAAAATGGAGAAGGAATTGCAGTGTGACTATGCCCCATTGTGGGGTACTTTCTCTCTCTGCCTCTGTCTCTCTTTCTCTCTCCCTGATGAGTCCACACTCTCTCTAGTTATTAAAAAAAAAGAATGTGGACAAATATTATTGGAAGTTCATAGTAAGCCTCTCCTTATATTTCATTGGACTTTACTAAGTGGGGTGACCCCACTGAGCCAATCACTGCCAAGGGATGGGTCACTTTCAGGCCAATCAAGACTACCCCTGAGGTTGGGGCCAGGTGAGCTTTCACAGAGGCACATGGAACGTGGGGGAGCAGATGAGTACCCAGACAAAATCACAGCATCACATGTGATTTGTAAAATAACACTACTTAATGTGCTGTCACTGTTTTAGTTTATATGATGTAAAAAATAAATTAGATATGCTTTAAGTCGGTATCAGTCAGGATTCTCCATAGAAATAGAACTTGTAGGATATACACACACACACACACACAGAGAATTATTTTGAAGAACTGGCTCCCACCATTGTGGGGGCTGGCCAGCATATTGCAGACTCGGGCAGGCACTGCTACAGTCTCCTACTCTGGTAATCCTCGGTCTTTTCTCTTAAGGCCTTCAGCTGATGGGATGAGGTCCACCCACATTACTGAGGGTAATCTCTACTGGTCGACTGATTATAAATATTAATCACATCTACAAAATCCAGTTCCAGCAACATCTAGATCACAAGCTGAAACAGGAAAAGGTCTTACTCTCCTTTCCTTTCCCAGTGTCTACACCTTCCCTCCTGAGTGAATAGGAGGTGGCGGTGCAACAGGGGTTGCAGCGTGCTGCAAATCGCTGTTTCATACCAAGCAACAAAACAGCCTAGACAAGTTGACACATAAAATTAATCATCACGTACGTGTTGTCCTCTGATCTTATTTTCCTTTATGTTTCTAACGTCAGATTTCCTTGGAGTGAGTGGTACTGGTGTGATTCAGAAACATAAACCTTACAGTGAGGTTGGGACTGCTACAGTGAATAGCGAATTATTCATACTAGTCTACAGGACCAAACAGATGTCACTAGAGGTAAATGCACTTGGCTCTACTTTGTAGGTGAGACCACTTTACACTTTGATTCAGATTTGATCCATAGTGTTCTGCTGCGGGACAAGGGATTGTACAGAGGTTTTCTTAGTGTCTGCAGTTATTAAAAGCAATCCAGTAAATTTTCCCAGACAGTGGGACATGGGCTCAGCAAATAAAGGGATAAAATAGGTTTAGAAATCTTTAACTGTGGGAGCTATCTGAGCCAGCCTCTTACTGATAAACCGCTCACCAGTGATGCTAATTCACTTATTTGATAGTGACAATGAGTATATGTGATGGGTTTGGGGCATGTAGTTTGACAAATATTCTGGTATTATTTATGGAAGTTTAGCTCAAGTATCTCTCATACTACTTATGGCTAGTTTTGGGTGTTAGTGTGTAGTTAGTAGGCACTTTAAGAATTTTTGAAAAAATTCTTTATTCATGATAGAGTACATGCATCTGATAGTGAGAGAGAGAGAGAAAGAGAGAGAGGGAGAGAGAGAGAAAGGCACCTTCCACAAGATCTGGGCACACCACAATCCCCTTTTTTCAGTCTTCCAGTTGGATACTGGGCACTTGTACATGGATTTGGTGTGCTTTGGGTCTACTGGGCTAAGATTTGAATCATGGTCTTCATGTGGGATCTGGTTTTTCTTGAGTAGTGCATTACAACTGATCCATGGAACCAGCCCTAAAAATGTTTTTTATTATTGGAAATTCCTCTCCTTTTGTGGAAAGGGGATAATTTAAAATGCTAGTGATCATTTTTGCTTTGATATGTTTGATTCTTTCTTGTTTATTTCAAAGTTTGGGAACATTTAGCCTATTTCTATCCTCAAAGACACTCCTATTTAGTGACTAAACCAAATACGTGGGGGTCAATTATTCTTAGGAGGCAAAAACATATAAACCAACCAACCAGTTTCCCATTCATCCTGAGGGGCATTTGGGGGTGAAAAGTTCCTGACTGTCTGTCAGACTTTCACCCTGCCTTATCTTTTTTAAATTTTTAAAGAATTGTTTATTTTATTTCATTTATTATTATTACTTTTTAATTTGACAAGAGAGAGAGAAAGGAAAGGTGAGAAAGCAAGCCACCAGATTCGAGGACTTGAACTGCAGTCAGTCATGTGAGAATCCAGCACTTTAACTACCATGCCACCTGCCAGCCCCACCCAGCCTTATCTTAAACCTTCTTTCCAACTTCCTGCAGACAAATACTCCCAGGTGGTCATGGGTATGTATGTATACTAGAGAGTGTGGGGAGAATAAAGATATCTTTGGGGAGCAGCCAATTTACTTCAATTTTGCCTTGTTACAGAGCCAGCCAGAATAGTTTTATTCTTTCAGGTATTTTAATGATTAATTGTCAAAACAAAAATAAAGTTCTGGGATTCCCCTCACTCTCCTTCATTAAGGCCCCTTTAGCCCCACATCCGATGTTCCTGGGAAGGGACATTGCACCTTGCCATATCAGAGGGTGACTGCCCTGCTGTAAGCCTGGGAGGAAGAGACCATGCAACCAGGGCTGGCCAGAAAAACCACTTTCACCTCCTGGTGAATCTGAGCTCTTCTCTGAGGGCCTTTCAATAGCGCTCCCTGGGAGCTTTCTAGGGATTATAGACCCTCCAGCGTCCACCGATAATCGGGGACTAATCGTTTTAGAACGCCTACGTTGACTTGTTTAGAAAAGATACATGTTGGCCGCGGGGCGTGCCTGTGACCTGCTTTGCAGGTTTCCAGCTGTTGGTGGGAGCTTCTATGTCGCAGGTGTTGGAGGGTCCTCCCCGCCCCTCTCCCACCCCCAGCCAGATGTTCCCAGGCGGCCCGGAGGCTCTGTTTCAATGGAGGAGGATAAGCGCCCCCATGTGGCCGGAAACAGGACTGCCTGCAGCGAGGTCCGCCTGGGCGGGAGGCAGTGTGCCCTGCAGAAGAAGTCTTTGTCCACGCATGGAAACGCGCGCACTGCACCCCTGCTGTACCCCACCTTTTACTCAGGAGGGAAGCTATAGACATTGGAAAAGGAAAGACGAGCAAGGCCTTTTCCCGTTTCAGCTTGTGAACCCCCGCCTCTTCCCCTGACCCCCGGGGCGCTGCGTGCAGGGAACTCTGCCCTTCAGACATGTTTCGTCTTTTCCCTTTCCCGCTTTCTGTGGTTCCGAACCGTTGTTTCATAGCATGGGCTTTCCTGGTATTGTCCCCTCCTCACCCCCTAGCTTTATCCAGGAGTCTCTGCATTGTGAGTAATGACCTTTCTATTTTTATTTTTGTAAAGTTCCTTCCTCTCTGTCTCCCTCCCCTCTTCCTCCCTATCCCTTTCTCCCTCCCCTCTTTCCCTCCTTCCTGCGTTCCCAGCGGAGTTTCAGCTCCCCACCCCGCAGGCTTACAGGTCCCATCCTCTTCTGCTGGTCCTGCGCCCTGCTGCCCAGCTCAGTGGTTGTCTGGGCAGTCCCATGGCTCCTGCTCCACCGCTGACATTTGTGTCCATGTGGGACTATGGATCCACTGGATCCTCTTCCAGATCCTCTACATTTGCCGTTCCCTTTCATGTATATTATACCTTTGTCCCTTTCAATCCACAGGCTTGGGTCTCCCCTAAGGGTCTCCTGCCAAGGGAAACCCCTTAGGTCTGGAACCGCCATGAGTCTCTCTTGTCATATAACTGACTGCCACATGTCAGTTACAAATATCAAGTAGTCCTTGGGACAAGGATAGCACGCTTCATTCTCAGGCTTCCAGAACATTCTTTTTGGGAGGGATTTTTGCTATAGGCTGCATGCATTTACTGGAGAGACAAACAGAAAGTGAGAAATAACCCACTAGGGGGATGACCATGCCACCCCCTTCGCTCTCCTCTCAGGACTTTTGGCTGCCCAGTGAATGCTTTCAGGAAGTTGCAGGATGACAGGAAAAGAGACTTGAGAGGCAGAAATAGTTTAATGGAAACAAATGGAAGCCAAGAGCATATGAGCTTAGCAAAGCAGGATATAAGACACATGGAGGAAACACTGTGGGCATTCAGCTGACAGAGGTGTGCAACAGGCTGAGTGGAATTTTTTTTTCATTGTTCTTGGGTTGCAACTAAGGCCCATTTCGAGGTCAGAAAGGGCCCGATTACCTTGTGCTGCAAGTGCAGGAGAAAGCAGCAGGTGAGCAGCCACCTCCCTGCGGGCACACACACCTGGCATTTCAAGCCGCAAGATCTGGGACTCCAATCTCAATCGATTATGTGGGAATCCAGCGATGTAACATCATGCCATCTGTTGGAACATTCTTTTTTATTTTTTTAAAAAAATTATTTTATTTAACTTTATTTTATTTACTTTTTTTTTTTTTAATTTGACCAGAGAGGGACAGAACAAGAACAAGATTGAGAGAGAGAGGAGAGAGAGAGAGAAAGTGTGAGAGAGAGAGAAAGCAAGAGAGAGAGGGAAAGTAAGAAAGCAAACTGCCAGGTCCAGGACTTAAACTGTGGTCCACCACATGGGAGTCCAGCACCCTTAACCATCACACTCCCTGCCAGCCCCTGCTGGAATATTCTTAAGAGTTCTCCTAGCAGACTACACTTGGCAGATGAGTGCCCCAAAGTTCTGCACTGCAGTGGCATGGGCTGGGAAAAAAGATCACGGTGTTTTCTTGCAGGCACTCTCCCCGCCAGCCCCTACCTCCGACCTTTTAGGTGAGACAGGCCTCTTCCTCTTTCCTTCATAAGGAAAGGGCACTTGTGTGAACACCACATGCTCTGAGTCCAAACATCGCTCTCTCCCTCAGGTCTCTGTGGGTCCGGGAAGGAGGTGGTACCACTGGTTCTGAGCTGGCCTCAATAAACTCGCAGGGAGGTGGCTGCTCACCTGCTGCTTTCTCCTGCACTTGCAGCACAAGGTAATCGGGCCCTTTCTGACCTTGAGATGGGCCTTAGTTGCAATCCAAGAACAATGAAAAAAAAATTCCACTCAGCCTGTTGCACACCTCTGTCAGCTGAATGCCCACAGTGTTTCTTCCATGTGTCTTATAACCAGCTTTGCTAAGCTCATACGCTCTTGGCTTCTATTCATTTCCATTGAACTATTTCTGCCTCTCAAGTCTCTTTTCCTGTCACCCTGAAACTTCCTGAAAGCCTTCACCGGGCAGCCAAAGGTGAGTTAACCCTAGCTTCCTCCCGTCCCAAATTTTACCTCCTTGTCTGCTACAGGTTTCATGTGATTTTGCTGCACAGTGAAATGAGTGCCTGCCTCTTCTGCCAGACTGTGTTTTTTAAACATGAGTCATGGGACCAGCAGTTGGCGTAATGGCTATGTCGCTGGACTCCCATGTAGTGGACCGCGGTTCAAGTCCTGGACCCGCTGGCTTAAACTCATGACAGGTGCGTGTGCGTGCCCAAGATCCCGAGAGGAGAATGGAGGAGAAGGGATTGCGGCATGGTCATCCTCCCAGGGGGTGATTTCTTGCTTTCTATCTCTCTGTCTTTCTGGTGAGCGCACATGCTGTATAGCAAAAACCTCTTAAAAAAAAAAAAAAAGACATGGCTCACATCCTCGTTACTCCTGCATCACACGTAGTACACCCTACGGCCCTATGGAATAGGTGCCAGGAATGTTGAACATTGGATGACAAAAAGAAACTTCTTGTTTGCCTGGGAAGGATCCTCAGTAATTATCTGGTTGTTTTTATGAGCCAAAAACAGCAGGCTAATTTTAAAGATTTGTTGTAGAGGCCTGCCCTGTAGCCTATTGGTTAAGGGAGTTGGATCCCACATGATTGACTGCTGTTTGAATCATGGTCCCCCACAGCGTGAAAAACATACCAGCATGTGTGCATATGCAAATCCCAACAAGACAGAGAAATGGAAGAGAGATTGGGGTGTGAGGATGCCCCATTGCGGGGGTGGGGAGCTTTCTCCATCTCACCATCTTTCTCTGGCAATTAACAAAAAGAAAAAAAAAACGTTGGTTCTACCAACCTTCTGAAATAACAATACCTTACATTGACTTAGACTTTACAACAAGCCCTAGCTCACAGTTTCCCTTGAAACATTTCCTTTGTCTTAGAAATAGCTAAGTGATTTACATGGAATAGATGTTGCTGTCCTTATTTCTTTTTTTTTTTTTTTTTCTTTTTTTTGAGAGGTTTTTGCTATAGGGCGCGTGTGCTCGCCAGACAGACAGAGAGAGACAGAGAGACAGAAAGCAGGAAATCACCCCCCAGGGGGGATGGCCACGCCGCAATCCCTTCTCCTCCATTCTCCTCTCGGGATCTCGGGCACGCACGCACACGCGCCCGGCGTGAGTTCAAGCCACCGGGTCCGGGACTCGAACCGCGGTCGACTACGTGGGAGTCCAGCGACATAGCCATTACGCTAACTGCTGGTCCCCTGTCCTTATTTCTTTAAAGAAAGTGTTTGGAAAGTGGAAAGTCCAGAGTCCCTGGACAGTGAACACAGTTTGCACTCTGTTCCTCCTGTCTCTTTACACAGAGCTCTGACATTCTTCCATCGAGTCACCTTGCAGCTCTCCTGCTTTCTGGGGAAGGAAGTGACCTCCAAGTATTTGCCTGGGTCCTCAGTGAGTTGGTTTTGTTACTCTCCCCAGTTGGTGGTGGTGATTCAAGGAGTATATGACATCAGGCCAGCCATTAACCTGCACTCACAGATCAGCTCCATCGTCTTAGAAATAGAGATGACAATAGAGGCCAACTACCTTGAATGGTGGTTCGAGATTAATGAGACAATGCATAGCAGGGCCTGAGCTCCTGGCATGAAAGGCTTCATAGGAACACGAAGTCCAATTATAATTTCTTAACTGCTTCAAAGGAGCCTCTGAGAAGGTTACTTCTTGCTTTAAATTTGGAGAGGCCACCTACCTGGGATGTATGCTTCTCTCTCAACTGGCAGCCACTGTTGTCCCCTGCTTATGCTGATCTTGATGGCTCTGCTTTGACCCCGTGGCATTATCTACTTTCAGATCCTCAATAACAGAAGTTAGAGCCCCTCAAAGGAATGGCCCTATCATCCATGTTTACAGGAAGGAGCACATGTAATCCACATTGGAGCTTCACTTTTCTTTTTTTTTTTAAATTTGCTAGAGGGCACATGCACTTGCTAGAGAGAGAGAGATTGAGAAAGAAAGTGAGAAAGCACCCCTGAGGGGTGATGGCCACACCACAATCCCTTCTCTTCCATTTCTCCCCTCAGGGTTTTGGGCATGCATACACACATGTCCGTGATATTTTTCAGCCTGTTGGGTCCAGAACTTGAACTGCACAGTCATCCATCCGGGATCCAGCTGCCTTAACCAGCACACCACTGACTGGTCCTGTGTAATCCATTTTGGACAGGCGTCAAATGAGGTTCTATTACTCTTAGGAAATAGAGGTGAGAATGTACAGTCTGGTGGACCCTCAGGGAAACCTTTCCACCCTATTGGGAGGAGTATCCAGAAGACCTTCTAGTCATTATGTTTGGCTTCCTGCCTTTGCATGCAGTGATATCCAAACCTTGGAGTTGCTGTGGCCATCTTTTGCGCTGACAGGAAAGCCAAGAGAATTGCAGCACTGCCTTGACACCATCGAGGCACTAAAGCACACAGGATTGCTTGTTTGTAAGAAAAGTAACTGTTTGCCCAAGCCACTGTGTGCTTTCTTGTTACTTGTAGACAGATACCCATAACTGATAAATGGCTTCGTCCACCATTGTGATTGTTCAGGTCTGGGGAATAGTTGCAAATTCTCTGTTCTGGAATATTCCAGTAAAGGTTTTAGAATATAGATGTTTCCTGACTTACGATGCAATAATGTCCTTATAAACCCACTGTAAGCTGAAAGTATCCTAGATCAAAAATGCATTTAATGCAACTAATCTAGCAAACATTGTGGCTTAGCCTAACTCACCTTAAGTGTGCTCAGAACACATATATTAGTCTACAGCTGGGCAAAATCATCTAACACAATGTCTGGTTTTATTTTTTTAAAGAATTATCTTTATTTAACATTTATTTATTTACTTATGTATTTATTTAAATTTGACCAGAGAAGGACAGAGTAGAGAGAGAGAGAGAGAGAGAGAGAGAGAGAGAGAGAGAGAGAGAGAGAAAGCTGCCAGGTCCAGGACTTGAACTGTGGTTGGCTATGTAGGAGTTCAGTGCCCTTAACCACCATGCCACCTGTTGGCCCCCACAATGTCTGTTTTATAGGGAAATATTGAATGTCTCTTAGGATTTATTGAATACTGTACTGAATGTGAAAAAACAGAATGGTTGTGTGCGTTCTTGAAGTGTCGGTTCTACTGAATGGATATTACTTTCACACCTCATAAAGTGGGAAAATTTTAAGTTGAACTTTCCTAAGCCAGGGACTGTCTGCACTGGATTTTACACTGATGTCTTTCAGTTTGGTCCTTTTCTGCCCTGTTTTAGCCTCCACCTGGCCACTTTCTCCCCCAGCTACATGTCCAGTGCTCTGCCCTGAACGGAGGAGAAAAATCAGTACTAGACCAGCTTCCAAGTGACGTCCCATATTAAGCTCATCCCATATCTTAGCTTTTCAATCCCAGTATCCTGAGGCTTCAATGCCTCTGAAGCCCTACCATGTCTCCCTGCCACCCCAACTTTCCTCTCTCATGTCCTCAATTTTCACAGTCTTCATTGGTACGTCCTACTGTTTCATCTTCCCAGGTGGCGAGGGCACTTTGACATAGTGGAGATGACTCTGGGGAAAATGTGAAGTTATGTTTTTGGCACCCTTTCCTGCCCTTTTCTCTACTCTCTACTCTACTCTTACCATTTAAAAAATATTTAATGCCTTCTTATTGTTAACAGGGTGCTATTCTTTTCTTTGTTCGATTGTTTTTAAATTAGCTATTGAGCTCCTGCACTCACCAGAGAGAAAGAAAAAGTGAGACAGTGTGAAACCACTCTTAGGGGAATGGCGATGCCTACAATCCCTTCTCCTCCATTCTCCTTTTGAGATTTTGGATTCACATGCACCCAGAGAGAGTGCTTTTTAAGCTGCCAGATCTGAGACTCGAACTACATAGTTGGCCATGTGGAATCCAGGTACCTCAACCACCATGCTGCCAGCTGGCCCCAGGGTGCCATTTTCTCTCCCCCTGCCCCCCCCCCCAGAGGTTTTTTGTTTTTATTTTATTTTATTTTATTTTTTGCTATAGGGCACATGCGCTCACCAGAAAGACAGAGAGAGACAGAGAGACAGAAAGCGAGAAATCACCCCCCAGGGCGGATGGCTACGCCGCAATCCCTTCTCCTCCATTCTCCTCTCGGGATCTTGGGCACGCAAGCACACACACCCAGCGTGAGTTTAAGCCACTGCGTCCGGGACTCGAACCACAGTCGACTACATAGGAGTCCAGCGACATAGTCATTACGCCAACTGCTGGTCCCAACCATTCTCAATTCTTAATCTAAAATGGTAATAATATTTTGTGTGATCAGAGACAGAGAGGTCCATCCTCTCATGTCTCTGGATCCTCCCTGGCTCCCTGTGCCTGCCAGGGCCCTGCTCTCCCTGGCTCTACAAAAGTGTCATCACTTCAATGTCTTGATAAAGAAGGTTTCTCTCCCAATGTCATTTGCATTTTCAGACAGGATCTATGGGGAAAATGCTGAAAAGTTCGCAACTCTTTCTGGAGCCCCCTGGTGGATAGTGAGCTTCATTACTTTTGTGACCGGCCTATTCCTGAAATGGGTACATGAATGTCCCCAGTCTGGCTTTTAGTTGACCTTCTGTTTTTTTTTTTTTTTTTTTTTTTTTTTTTTTTTTTTTTTTTTTTTTTTTTCCCTAGGGAATTAGACCTAGACCATCAACATTTAATGACTAACTCCAGAGAGGAAATAAAATGAACTGTTTGTCTCAGAAAGCAATAGAACTTTGAAAGCGGCTATTGATTTCCTAACCACCTCTAGGGAAGGAGGCTGTCTTCCTGAAGCCTCTCAGAAGTCAGCAGACACCTTGAGATACTTAAAGGAATGATAAAGTAGTTGAGCTAATTAAAACATCTCCCAAATACTAAGCATTAGGAAGACTAATGCTGAAAGGCATGTATCAAGGGCCTTTCTCTGCTGTAAGGAATATGATTTGAAATGATAAAGCTGACTGTAGACTCTCCCAGGACATCGTGTTAAATAAAGTAGTTGTGGAGAAGACCTTAAATTGGCTTTCTCTCCATGCATGAGACAGAAATCTGTGTTTTGGTTGCATTCCAATACAGAGAAACTTAGTCCTCATGAGACTGAAATGTGCTAGTTCTTAGGTAATTAGGACTCATTCCCAGCCAAAATGAGAAAATTAGATTTGTTTTATTCTTGGAAAGAAGGTAGAATAAATATGGTAGTGAGTAGGTATCTTACCTGTGAGCCAGCTCATTAAGATGAATAATAAATGCATAAACAGAAATTCGGTTGGGGGACATGACATTTTTAATGGTCATTGATGATGTGGCAGTGTACACATGGAGCCTTGCTCTTTCAGATTAATGTTTTTTAGTTGTTGCTTTCGCCTCCTACTTCTTAGATTCCTCATTCTGTTCTTGGTGATTAATGATGTTCTGCTGCTTCAGATACCTCAAACCTAGCTCTGGTGTTTGGCTGTCCCTTTGGTTGGCCTGATATAATCATTGAAGAGAATGGAATTAATGGGCCATGGGACAGTTGGCACCCACATGTGGATGGATTGACTTAGATTGACTACTAGAGTGACCGGGTCTATTGTTTGGTAAGTGGCCATGAAATGAGCCAACGCTAACAGACTTAGTAATTCAGATGTTTTAAATCACTGTTTAGTATGAGATGAACGGTACCCAAGGAATAGGAGCAATATCCAGAATTAGTTCAACAGTCTACAAACTGAACTACCATATTATTCAGCAACTCCGAAAATAGGCATATGGTCAAAGGAAAGTCAGCATGTCAAAGAGATATCTGTATTCCTCTGCTTGTTGCAACATCATTCACGGTAGTCAAGACATGGAATTAATCTAAATGTCCATCAACAGATGACTAGATAAAGAAAATATACACACAATGGAATTCTCTTCCATTGGTATATACATGCAAAGGAATTCTATTCAGTCACAAAAAAGAATGAAATACTGTCATTCTTGGCTATATGATGAGGTTAGAGGACATAGTGTTAAATAAAGTAAGCCAGGCACAGAAAGACAAATAATGCATGTTTTCTCTCATGCGGAAGCTAAAATAGTTAATCTCATTGAGTTAGAGAGAGTTACTAAAAGCTAGGAAGGGCAGAAAGGAGGGGGGATTGGTAGAGTTTGGTTGATACAAAATTGGTTAACAGCTAGATAGGACAAACAAGTTCTAGTGTTAAACAACACTGTTGTGGGACTATATGTAAAAACAATTTATTGTATATTTAAAAAAAAGATAGAAGAGAGAATTTTGAATATGCCCAACATACAAAGAAAGGACAAATGTTTGAGGTGATAGAATTACCCTGATTTGATTATTACACGTTGTATTCATGTATCAAAATATCACCATTTTCCCCATACATTTGTACAATAATTATTTGTCAATTAATACAACAATAAAAAATAAGGACAAAATGAGAGCACACACACAAAATATTTTTGAGGCTCTGCAACGGACCAGGTGCTGTTTTAGACCCTGAGAAGATGCCACAGGAGAGTTTAAAAGATAAACAAGATATTGCTTCTGGTATTGATGGGTTTTAATTAAAGAAATAAAGCCTCATACTCTATTTTACTCAACTGAGACAAGAACAGCTGGAAAACATTAAAGTTTAAAATGCAGGGATATGTGGGACCATTGTGTAAAGACTCATGATGAAAATCCCAAACAGGCCAAGCAGTGGCAGAAAGACTATACTGCACTTAAAAGGGAATGCATTCATTTCCCCAGCTGTCATATAATAAGGTACCACAAATTGGTGGCTTAAAATATCAAGAATATGATGCCAATCAGTGGCATGATGGGTAAAGCAGCTGGATCCTGCATGCCCGATAGCCTGGTTTGAGCCCTGGATCCTGCGGCTTGAAAAATACGCGTGCGTGCATGCCCAAAATTCCTAGAAGAGAATGGAGGAGGAGAGATTGTTAGGTGGCCATCCCCCCTGCCATGGCAGTGCTTTGTCACTTTGCCTATCTCTCTCTTTCTAGCTCTCTCTCCCCAGCAAGCATATGTTCCTATCACAAAATTAAGGGGGGGAAAAAAAGAATGTACTCTCTCACAGTTCTGGATGCCAGAAGTTCGAAATCCAGGTGTAAGTAGGTTGGTTTCTTCTTGGAGATTCAGAGAGAAAATGTGCAACATTGTCTTACTCCTCTTCCCCGAGTTAAGAAGGCTAGTCGTAGACATCATATGATAATTTCAGACAAAGATAGGGGACATTTTATATTGTGAGGTGAAAGCATTTTACTCTTCCCTGACTTTTTGTGGTATTGAAGGATACCCTGACTTGGGCTTTATTTTCGCTCTGGAGAGACTTTGGAAGAGGATCAAAAGAGAAAGCAGGGAATAGAAATTTAGATTTTCTCTAGACTCAGGAAAACAGATAAATGAGACTTTTTATAGTTCACTCTGACTTCTCCAAAATAGCTCACTTGGATACAAGAGAAGTAAGAGATTGAGGGAAGACCTCGTTCCTGGAATAATACTGTGCATTTGATTACAGCTGCCCTGCATTACTAGGACACCTGAAAATTCTGTGTCCAGAGGCTAGAGGACTCTAAACAGCCAGACACACAGCTGCTACAATACCAGGGAATGTGCTGAGCTCCAAGAGAGGTCTAAATCCTGTGAGCTTTAAAGAGGTAGGGAACGTCTCCGATCACAAGATCATGAGATGGAGCACGAGGTAAGGTGGAGATGGCGGAGAAGGCTCATAGATTACACTGCTATTTTATGCCCTTAATCTCAAACACCTGTGCTATTAATTTTGAAAAGAAATGGAAGAATGTGAATTGTTCAATAAAATTCCTTCTTATTCATGGAACAAAGACAACTGGGGAACATTTATTTTTGGTGAGGCATTAGCAGTCATCATTCTTTCATACTGATCATTCTAGTTAGTTTCTTATCTTAAGAAAAGTTAAATATTGAAGGGCCAGCAGGTGGCACAGTGGTTAAGGCTCTGGATTCCCATATGGCTGACTATAGTTCGAGTCCCAAACCTGGTGGTTTGTTTTCTCACTTTCCCTCTCTCTCTCTGTTGCTCTCTGGGGAGCACACATGCCCTGTAGCAAATTAAAAAAAAATAATAGTGATAAATAAAATTAAATAAACAATTATTTAAGAAAAACAAAGAGAAGTTAACAATTGTTGATATTGCATTAATCAGGATAGGCTAAGTTATGATGTGATAAGTAACTCCAAAATCTCAGTGGTTTAAAACTATTAAAGTTGGGACAAGCAGTTGGTGTAAAGGTTACATCACTGGACTTCCACATAGTTGACCATGGTTCAAGTCCTGGACCTGGCGGCTTAAAACTCATGCCACGTGTGTGTGTGTTCAAGATGCTGAAAGGAGAATGAAGGAGAATGGCCATATCTCCCAGAGGGATGATTTCTCGCTTTTTGTCTCTCTGGTGAGTGCACCTGTCATATACCAAAAATCTCTCTCTAAAATAAAACAAAATAAAGCAATTAAGAATGGTGTCTCTATCATGTGATAGCTATCATTTCTACCTCAGGCTACAGGCCAGTAGGAAGATCCTTCTCAATACAGTACCTGAGACATATGCAGGCAAGATCTCTGTCTTGGCATAGACTTTAAAGGTCCCTGTATGAGAGAGAAGAGAACGTGGCAAATTCTGCACTGGCTCTGAAGACTGATGCTCATATTTCATTAGCTAGGTGAAGTCTCCTGTCGAACTAGAGAGGGCTGGAGAAAAGTAGTCCTACTGTGTATCTGGATGGATGATGTCTTAATCAATTTGGACTGCTATAATAGAATGCTACAGAGTAGGTGGTTTAATGAATAAACATTTACTCCTTACAGTTCTGGAGGCAGGGAAGTCCAACATCAAGACACTGGTATGTCCGATTCTTGGTGAGGACTCTCTTTCTGGTTTGTACACAGGTGTCGTCTTGCTACATCCTTAGATGGCAGAGGGAGTGAGTCTAGTCTTTTCCTCATTTTATAAGGACAATAATCCCGTAACAGGGGCTCCGGTCTCATGATCTAATTATCATTACCTCTTAAACACCTTATCTCCTGATACCATTGCATTAGGGGTTATGGTTTGAACATATTCATTTTGGGGGGACACAAGCATGAAGTTCATGACAGAACTAGAATACCTGTGAACAGCCTCATGACTGCCACATCAAGAGGCGTATTTCTTCAGCTTTAGAGTCACTTCTCATTGTCTTCGCTATTCTTTTCAGTTTAGAAGAAGGAGAATTTACCCCTGCAGTGTGGAACTTTGACCAAACAACAGAACGTGATGCTGAGCAAACTTTGAACAGAGCTTTGTGTAATAATGCTATTTATAATCAAAGACTTAGAAGGACAAAGAATATATGGCCATCCCTTGAATAGTCTTATGATTAGTATTTAATAATTTAGGCTCCCAAGTGTGCTAGTTAATACAGAGGATATAAAAATAATTTATCTGCTTAAACATGCTATTTATCTAGTTTATCCATTTAGGCTTTATTAGAAAACTTGGCCAAGGACGGTCAAGTAAAACAATTAATGTAAACCTCATTTAGATGGTCACATATCTCCTGTATTGGCTTTTTTAATATAGTCTATCTTTAGCTAGGAGAACCTATGGCATGAGTTTCTATTTCTGCAAAATCATTTCTTTTTTTTTTTTTTCTTTTTCCACTTAAGTCAGTTGAGAGGTTCCCATCCTTTCTTTCCCTCATTGGAGTGTTTAGTCAGAAGGGAAACAAACCAATTAAGGTGATAGTAGAGGATGATTCCTAACAAATTTATATTTTAGTGAAGCCTCAGAATTTACCAATGAGGGACCAGCAGTTAGTGTAGTGGCTATGTTGCTGGACTCTCATGTAGTCAACCATGGTTTGAGTCCCGGACCCGGTGTCTTAAACTCACTCTGGGCGTGTGTGCGTGCGTGCCCAAGATCCTGGGAGGAGAAAGGAAGAAAAGGGATTGCAGCATGGCCATCTTCCCTGGGGGGTGATTTCTTGCTTTCCGTCTCTCTGTCTCTCTCTGTCTTTCTGGTGAGTGCACGTGCCCTATACCAAAAATCCTCTCAAAAAAGAAAAAGAATTTACCAATGCACTTTAACAGTGAGGCTGGCACTGAAATGAAAAGAAGAAACAAGTACTAGCTTTCTGTTAAAAGAAGCCAAAAGCCTTGTCTTTTTTTTCCTTCAGGAAAGAGATGCTCTATTTAATAATAGCAATAGGATTTCCATTTGTGCTGTGCTATTGTTATCTGCAACAGAACAGCTTTGAATAATGAACATCTACCTTCACATTAGGAAACTGTGCTACAGGGAGGGCCTCAATAATGGCGTACTTAATAATTAGAAATATGAGCAGGCATTGACCTTCCAGGTTGGATGTATTATTATTCACTTTACCTGCTCAATGTCACAGTGGGTGCTGTCATAGAGGCTGTGACTAAAACCCTTGAAAAAGCTTTCTCTGCCAAGTCCCATAAATAATCCATTTGCCAAATGTGCTTGAGATATACATGGCATATGCTTCGGTCCACATGGGAGTCTGGATCTGAAGCAGCCTTGAATGTCCAGAGCATTTGTACCCTGTGAGTAGGAATGGGAGCTACTGTAAATACAACGGGAGGCCAGAGTCCTCTGGAAATAGCCTCCGGCTCCTCTTTAAGAGGAGATTAACCAGGTCCTATAAGGTCTCTGAAAACGAATTCCTATCCAATGACATCTATTGTCTAAAATATTTCCGTATTACTATAAACCATGCTTTCAGGAAAGAGCACAGGAGCAGAACTTTGAAAGCAGGATCACCCACCATTTCTTAGATGGTTCATGTTAGGTGTCCTTACCTAGTTTTCTGCCCACTGGTAAGGCCAACTGTTAGTTCTTCAGGGCATAAAGTACAGAAGAGATATCAACAATCAATGCTTAATAATATATTTTTTAAAGATTTATTTAACTTTATTATTATTTAATTTGCTATAGGGTGAGAGAGAGAGAAACTGAGAAATCAAGCCACTGAGAAATCAAGCCACCAGGTCTGGGATTTGAGCTGTGGTCAGCCATGTGGGAGTCCTTAGCCCCTATGCCACCTGCTGGCCCCTGGTTAATAATGTTTTCAGAGATCATTATATATATTACCATTTTAGAGGAGCTAGTAGTATCTACATCCCTAGTGAGTTTTTACACACACAACTTCCTTTCTTTTTTTCTGGTTTTAGGCCTGTGCTTTGCTCGTGTTTTGCTATGGTAGTGTGTGTGAATGCACCTAGCGCAGTGCACCCTCACAGTAGGTGCTCAATAGTTGGCAGTTTCCTTTGCCATTCCCTTTCCTAATTTCTGCACTCAGTAGTACTGACACCAGTCTGAAGCATGCTATGACCCTGTGTGCCTCTTAGGTGGAATTGATATTCATTCTTGGATAAAGCCTCTTATTTGAGAATCTCATACCAACACTTGAATAATCAAATCAGTCAGTCTTAGGAAGTCATTCTGTAGACTGATGGTTAGGGGATGCTGGATCCCACATGGCCAACTGTGGTTTGAGTCCCTGGCCCTGGTGGTTTGAGAAATGTGCTGGGTTGAGACCAGCAGTTGGCATAATGGCTGTGTCGCTGGACTCCCATGTAGTTGACTGCGGTTTGAGTCCTGGACCCAGTGACTTAAACTCACGCTGGGCGCGTGTGCGTGCGTGCCCAAGATCCCAAGAGGAGAATGGAGGAGAAGGAATTGCGGCATGGCCACCCCCTGGGGGGGTGATTTCTCGCTTTCTGTCTCTCTGTCTCTCTGTGTCTTTCTGGTGAGTACACACGCCCTATAGTAAAAACCTTTCCAAGAGAGAGAAAGAGAGAGAGAGAGAGAGAGAGAGAAATGAAAGAAATGGGCTGGGTGTATGTGCATGAGTACTCCAAATCCCAACAGGACTGAGAAATGGAGGAGGGACCCCAGCGTGACTGTGTCCCGTTGGGGGGTGTTTTTTCTTTCTCTTATTCTCTTTTTCTGTCTCTGTTTGGTAAGTGTGCAATTAAAAAAGAAAGAAAAGAAAAAGAAGTCATTGGTGGATGTAAGAATTTGAGGTTGATGAGGCAAATCCTGGAAATAAACACAGGCCAGGCCACTAGTGCCTCTTGGCAGGCTAATGAAGAACAGCGATTAGGATGAGTGAACTTCATTGAATACGGACATGGCAGAGAAATGCTGAGAGCTGCATCAGGTTGTAGGGCAGCCGAGAATGTCAGGAGTGAGAGACAGAAGGAAACCACACAGCCTGCTATTTGAAGGTTAATTCTCTCACTTTGCAGTGCAGCTCCTCACCCACAGAGTCATGGCAAGGGGGAGTCCTGGTTGGTATGTATTCTCTGCATCCAAGTGGAGTGAACGCTGTCCTTTTCCTGCTGGGCCTGAGGGCGACGGGTACCTAGCGCCGTGTCCAGCAAGCACAAGCCTCTCTATTCTTTGTGACCTCTCTGCATGGCACATATTAGCAGAGTCACATGAATGGAAGTGTCTCTTTGCAGCCATCTGGTGATTCATTCTTCCCTATTCCCTGCCTAGAACCAGGAGAGGGCTGCTTGCACACTGCCAAGTCAGCTAGTGAGGACTGCTGCTGCTGGTGCCCTGCCAGGCGCTTGTGGCACATTCAGAGGCTCCCGAGCACTCAAACCACGTGTCCTGACTGAGCTGAAATTAATATGAAAATCTCACAAAATTAGCACATCAGTGAACTAATAGTTAAACTGGTGTGTGTATGTGTGTATGTGTTATAGATTCAAAGTGACAGGGGCACCTAAAAGAGACATATTTAGTTATTTTTTATGTTAACATAGATTTAAAAATGTATTATATATATTTATGATACATTATGTATGAATATATCCTAGGGTGTCTAAAGCAATCTACCATAAACAGGGAGCCTTAAATCAACAGAAATTTATTTTCTCATAATTCTGGAAACCAGAGGTCCAAAATCAAGGTGTTAATGGGGTTAGTTTCTTCAGGGAATTCCAAAGGAAAACCTCTCCCAGGCCTTTCTCCCAGCTTCTGGTAGTTGCCGGCAAGGCTTGGCATACCTCAGTTTGTAGAAGCATCATTGCAACGTCTTCTCCATTTCTCCAAGGCCGCACAATGCTCTCTTCTCTCTGCCTTTATTTCTTTTCTTTCTTTTTTTTTTTTTTTTTCTTTTTAGAGATTTTTGCTCTAGGGCACATGCACTCGCCAGAGAGACAGAAACAAAGAGAGAGAAAGTGAGAAATCACTCCCCCTAGAGGGATGACCATCTTGCAATTCCTTCTCCTTCATTCACCTCTCAAGCCTCTGGGTCTGGGGCTCAAACCACAGTTGGCCTGGGGGAGTCTAGTGCCTTAAACATTATGCCACCTCTGGCCCCTCTGTGTTTCCATTTCAAGTGTCCAAATCTCTCTCTCTTTTTTAAAAAACCAAAACAAAACAAAAGAAAAAAAAAACAAAAAACAACTTTTTTTAGTTTTGCTATTGGGTACATGCATTTACCAGAGATAGACAGAGAGAGGGAAAGAGAGAAATCAACCCCGGGGAATGGAGGGGGGAGGTTGGCCATTATGTAATTACTTCTCTTCCATTCTCCTCTCAGGATTGTAGGCACACATGCACATGCACCTATCATGCTTTTTTAAGTGTCCAAGTTCAAGACTCAAACAGCACAGGTTGAGTCCCAGTCATGTGGAATCTGGTTGCGTTAAACACCATGCCACCAGCTGGTCTTCCTTCTTTATTATTATTTTTAAAAGCTTATCTGTTTATATGTATGATAGCATGTGTGCATACATTAGAGACACAGAGAGAGACAGAAAGGCAGAAATAAGGACTCTTAATAGGGTCTTGTCATACCACAATCCCCTTTTTGCTGTTCTCTAGCTCCTCAGGATTTTTGGCGCGTGGGCATATGCCTGGCTGCTTTCAGGCCAATGAGGGGGTCTGAACCCAGGGTCAGCCTTGTGGCTTCCAGCACTTCAGTTAGGTTTGCCACTGATTGTGCCAAACCTGCCCCCCCTTTTAAATAACCATATCAGTCATTGGATTAAGGCATACCTTAACCCAGTATAACCCCATTTTAACTTGACTACACCTATAAACAAAGACCTATTTCCAAGCAAGGTTACAGTCACAGGTACTAAGGCTTAGTACTGAACGTATCTTTTCAGGGCACATAATTCAACCCACAACAAAGTTAAAAGAATAATGAGTGAAAAAAGACAGTAAAAAAGATCTTCTCCAATAAATGGTGCTAGAACAATTAGATATCCATATTAAAAAAAAAGGAAGAAATGAAAGGACCCCAATCATATCTAACAATCTATAGATATAAACTCCATATGATCCTTAGGCCTATATGTAAAATCTAAAAGTTCAAAACTTCTAGAAGAAAACATGGAAAACAAAATCTTCATGACCTTGGGTTGGTGAAAATTTCATAGAAATGACTCCAAAAGCATAATCCATAAGAGAATGAATTGATAAGTTAAGTTTCATCAAAATAAACTATTGCTCTTTAGAAGGCATTGTTAAAAAAATGAAAACAAAACAAAACAACAAGCCACAGACAGGGACTTATATCCTCAAAAGCATATATCTAATAAAGGAGTTGTATCCAGAAAATGTAAAGAAATCTTAGAACTTAATAATAAGAAGGTAGGGGACCAACAGATGACATAATGGTTGCATCACTGGACTCCCACATATTCGATTGTGGTTCAAGTCCTGGACCCAGAGGCTCAAAAATCATGCCGGGTGTGTGTGTGTGTGTGTGTGTGTGTGTGTGTGTGTGTACACCCAAAATCCTGAGAGGAGAATGGAGGAGAAGGGATTGTGGCATGGGCATCTCTCCTGGGGGATGATTTCTTGTTTTCTGTCTCTGTCCCTCTGTCTCTCTGGTGAGTGCATATGCCTGATAGCAAAAACATCTCTCTTAAAATAATAATAATAAGGAAGTGGGCTAGCAGGTGGCATAGTGGAAAGGTGGCTGGCCTCCCACAGGTCAACTGAGTGGTTTGAGTCCTGGACCTGATGGCTCGAAAATCACACCAGGCACGTGTGTGTGTGTGTGTGTGTGTGTGTGTTCCCAAAATCCCAACAGAAGGATGGAGGGGAGGGGACTGTGGTAGGTCTATCGCCCTGGGGGGTGATTTCTCACTTTCTCTTTTTTTCTTGCTTGCTCTCTCTGTCTCTGTCTCCAGTGAGTACACTGGATTTTTTCTATACCAAACTAAAAACAAAAACAAAGCAACCAGCTCAACTAAAAAAATGACAAAACATATTAATACACCACCCAAGAAGATATATGGATAGCAATAAGCACAGGAGAAGATGCTCAACATTATTTGTCTTTAGGATATGGCAAACTAAAACCACAGTGAAATCTATAATGCTCAATGTCTGAAATTAAAAAGGTCTACCACAGCAATTGTGGTTGAGGATGTGGATGAAATGTACTTGTCATATACTGCTAGTGGGAAGGTAAAATGAGAAGTTTAAAAAAAATATTATGGAAGACATTTTGGCAGTTTTTTTTTTTTCTTAAAGCATACACCTACTGTATGATTTAGCCATTTCATTCCTAGAAGTGGAATACTACCAAGAAAGAGAAATGTATGTTTATATAAAGACTCATACATGAATATTTGTAGAAGCTTTACTTACTATAGCCCAAAACTACATACAACCCAAATGCTCATCCATATATGAAATAAAAAAATTGGCATATCTATATAGTAAACTATTACTCAGCAACAAAAGACAATGAACTTTTGATATACACAATGCCATTGATGAATCTCAAAATAATTATGCTAAGTGAAGTAAGTCAGATCAAATAAAAAAGTACATATTATATGATTCCATCCGTATGAACGTCTAGAAAATATAAGCTACTCTGAAGTGGTAGAAAGCACATCAATAGTTGCTTGGATTGGGAGAGAGAAAGGCTGGGATCTGAGAGAGGTGTTAAAGGGACGAACGAAAACCCCTGGAGATGATAGATCTATATTCACCATCTTGACTGTGTTGTTGGCTCATGGGTGAATATGTATGTCAAAGCTGAACAAATTGTATACTTTATGCTAAGGTTATTGTATATAAACTGTACTTCAATAAAAATATATTGTGTATCTGTTAGACATCAGATATTTTGCTAGCGGTTTTCATGAAATATTCATTTCTGAAAGTACTGCATGTTAGATAAAAAGCTGAATTTCATTTTTCTTTAACAAAAAATTGCCAGAGAGTGTGTGTGCTTACAGAGAGAGAAAGAGAGAGAGAAAGAGCGAGATGCATTAAGAGAGGGAGAAAGCACCCCCCGGTGGAGCACAGTTGCACCACAAACCCTTTTCCTTCATTTCTCTGTTCTGTCAGGATTCAGGGCATGCATGCGCATGTGCCTGATGTACTTCTCAAGCAGTTGGGTCCTAGATTCGAATCACGTGGTTAGCCACGTGACTAGGCTATGGGGCTGGCCGAATGCTGAATTTCAATAGTCATAGTTCCACAGGAGAAGACTACATTCTACAGGGGAGAGGGAGAGTAGAAGGAAGGAAGGGAATGGCAAATGGAATCTAAAGTGATTCCTGGAGTAAGGGGAGGAGGCATGGTAGAAAAAAGGAAAGGAAGAAGTGGCGGATTGTATTTTCCAACAAAAGGCACAACATTGTTTCCTCTTAGAATGTAGCTCTGACACTCTTCCATTTAGAGGTGGAGTCCTCCTCTTCTTCAATATGGGGCAGCTTGTGACTACCACAGAGGCAATGCTATGTGCTTCCACGTCTACCTGGCTTTCTTGTGATGTTTCATCATGGAACCCAGCCCCATGCTGTGAGGAAGCCCAAGCAGCCACATGAAGAGGTCTGCCTGACATTCCATCTGAGGGTTTAGGTGGTAGCTGGCATCAACCACTGGATGTATGGATGACCCAGCCTTTGGCTAGGTCAAATTCCAGCCCTGCAGTCACTTCCATCATTTGAGCCTTTCCAGATGAGGGCCCAGATAGTGTGGAGTTGTGACAAAGTGTTACTGATGTACCGTTTCTGATTCCTGACCCACAGAACCTATGAGGCTATAGGTTAATTTTAACCTATGATACAATGGTTATTCTTTTATATCAGTAATTTTTTAAAGACATTTTTGCCTTAGGGCACATGCACTCACTGGAGGGAGAGAAAGACAAAGACAGTGAGAGGGAAAGTAAGAAATCACCCCCCTAGGGGGATGGCTGCGCCAAATCCCTTCTCTGTTCTCCTGGGATCTTGGATATGCATGCACGCATGTGCTTGGCATGAGTCTCAAGCCACAGAAGCCAGGACTCGAACTGTGGTCAGCCATGTGGGAGTCCAGAGACATGACCTCTACACCATCAGCTAGTTCCTATTTTTGTTAGTGTTTTAATGTAACAGCTGTATCTGAAACAGGTGTTGGGAAAGAGGAAGAAGAAATGAAAGTACTAAAGGAAAAACTAAGATCCAGTCTTGCTGAAGAATTAGAAAAGTTCTGTAAGTAGTTATGTTAGTGTTGGAGAAGGGACAGTCTCAAAGAAGTGGTCTAAGTCTTTCTAGGATAGAAAGTAGAGGCCTTGGCTTCATGGGCACCAGTAAGGTCAGGAATGTGGCCACAGTATCTAGTAGAAGGATCCTCCCAGCATCAGCCATATGATCATCCTTACAAAAGCAAGAGTGTGGTCTAACAAACAGGTTAGAATTTGCCAGCTTCTCATCTCAAGGATAAGGATATAAGAAACATTGTGTTTTGTGTTGCAGTTAATTACATACAATGTAAATTAGTGTTGTTTTCTTTTGTATAATATAAATTACAAGAGACATAGATAAGTCTCATCAGTAGATTATTTTAAAGAGAGGACCCATTGACTCTCTTTTTGTCTATTTTCTGTATAAGAAATGTGATCTATGAGAACCAAGCAGAAGCCTCCCAAATCCAGGCATTTATGCAAAATAGTATCTTGAGATATCTTTTACTGTATTATAAAAATGACTCATGGATTTGAGAATCAATCTGCAGTGAATACTATTTGGAGGATCTCCTATGTGCATGTGGTCCCAGCACTACAATGAATACTGTGAATTCTAATATCAAGGTCTAGTTCTGCATCACCAGTGAACTAGTGACAGCCTTTAACCAATACACGGAGTTTCCCTTATGTGAATTCTGTTTTGAGGATTTACAAATTCTTTTGTGTGTGTGACTATCCCATCTTTGCCTTTGCTATATGCCATATTATGATATTCTCCTTATTTGATTCAGAAAATTCATTGCGACTTGTTATTTTTGCTCATGTTCTTGTTCAGAATATAGCTTCAGATTGAGTCTGAGCAATCAAATGATCTCTGTAGATGCTTCTGCTTCTAATATGTAAATTATAGGCTACCTGCTTTATCTGTAAACAAAGAACTGGCTGGATGATTTTATAGTTCTGTGGCCAAGCCTGATCACACCATCTGTACAGTGGTGAAAATTTTTTTTTTGTTCTTCCTCCCCCGCCCAGCCCCCCTGTGAAACAAGTATTTGGATTCATGGCATTCAAAAGGGAATTTTTAAACTCACTTGGAGGGAAGGGGATTTTTTTCAGCTTAGAGTATGAGCTGAGATGGATCCCCGATTTTGTGTTTGTCTCACACTACGAGTATTACATCATTAAACATCCTCACTGGGACCAAAAGATCCAGAAGATTCTGTTTAATCACTTCATGCCCAGTGTCACTGGGACCACATTTGTAGGATGTGAAGCATGATATCCCCCTGTGGTTAGGATAACAACTGTTCCCAGCTGTAACACGTGCAATGCAAATGAAATAGTCACGACATTATCCTCAGGGCTTGTGGTAGAAAGAAGTTATAGAGGCTAATTTTCCCACCTTCATATAACTGGCATATTGTAGAGCCTAGTTTGGACTCCAGTTCATGCTTTTCTTTTGCTTTGTTAGGTTTATTTATCTTTAACATTACTAAAAAGATGCGCGAGAGTTGGCTGCCTATTATGGGAAGACAGAGTTAGTTAGTATACAAAAGGTTGAAGATGAGAGTTTGCTTGGTTTTGTGCTATGTAGTATGCAAAAAAACCACATTTATTGACTTCCAGACACTCATCAGCAGAATGATGATTAGGTCATGAGGGTTCTGGACTAATTATTGTGGGAGCAGGTTAGTTACCTTGAAAGTATACTTGTCAAAAAAGTGAGTTCAACCCACTCTTGCTCTCTAGTGTTTCTTGTCCATCTGCTTTCTGCCATGGGTTGATGTAGCAAAAAGGCCCTCACCAGATGTTGGCAAATTGATATTGGATTTCCCAGCCTTGACAACTGTGAAAAATAAATTTCTTTCTTTTTTAAAATTTTATAGTGTGTGGTATTGTTATAGCAACATAAAATGGACTAAGGCAATTTGGTTCCAACCTTCTTTGAGCTCACCTGGAGTTGATGAACTGATCATAATTGATTGGCCAATAAAACAGAGATGAAAGCAGTACAGTAGCCTGCCTCTTTGGTGGCTATATGGCTATTTCTTTTTTTAATTTTGCCATAGGGAATATGTACTTGCTGAGGGTTAGAGAGAGAGAGAGAGAGAGAGAGAGAGAGAGTGAGAAAGCACTCTCTATGGGGCCTGATCAAGTCACAATCCCTTCCCTTCCATTTCTTCTGCCTTTTGGAATCCTGGGCCTGCATGCATATGTGCCTTATGTATTTCTCAAGCCACAAGGTTCAGGACTTAATCTGCAAGGTCAGCCTCAGCCATGTAGGATTCAGCCACCTTAACCACCATGCCACAGGCTGGCTTGTACAATACACTTTACACAATGAAAATTATGGGTTAAATTACTCACTGCATTGTTGCTCTTTTCAGAGATGGGAGAGTGAAGAGTGCACAATAAATGCTTAATAGTTTGGACCATAACAGTTACCTGGTCAGAGGCTGAAAATAAAATGCACAGCCTCATACTTTGTCATTGTTCTTTCCTTAGGAATCAGCCCAGCTCCAGAAATCTGAGGTTTGATCAGCATCACAAAGTCATCTTCTACCTGCTCAGCAATTAAACAAATTTTCAATAGACTTTCTCTTCTATTTAACTTTTATTAAAAGAAGTGCTAAGGTACTGAGATGCAGTACATCATATTTATTACCAAAATTATTAACAAATATACAAAACTTATACATGTAATTTTCTTACATCCATTTATTCTCTATAATACTGATTTTTTGTTCAAGTAGGTTATCTACAGTATGTAAACATCCCTTGGATTGACCTCACACAGATTAGGAAAGCCCTCTAACCCATGCTTTTATCAGATACTTCTTTTTATTTGGCTTTCATTTGTAGCATCTAATCTCCACATTTGGCACATGGAAGAGACATCTACAGTGCAAAAGAGGCAGATTTTCTGGTTTCATTCTGAACAATTTTGCAGGGGCACAGTTAAAGAGCTGAGGAGAACATGAACACTCTACCTTGAGGGTGTTGGCTTAGCTGGAATGTCAACAACTCTTGGTTCAGCCATTAAACTTGAGCACAAAGTCAATGTCTCTTCCTTCTCCCACCCCCCACCCATCCCTCATGCAAGGCTGATTCAGTCTTAACCTTGTCTCAAAAGGGTTAAAAGATATCCCACAACAAGTAGATTCATTTCATTGAGGAACAATTTTTCTGTGGTCTTTTTTTGTGGATTGGTCTCTACTGTTTGATGAGCCAGCAAAACTCTTAAATGAAGACTAAGATAAGATAAAAAAGGATACAAATGCAGACCTTTCCATCTGCTTTCAACAGCCCTCTCTATATTTAAGACCAGAGCCTTTATGTGGTTGCAAAGGGGTAAAGACCTCAGTGAATGGCAAGGAAAAGCCAATCGTGTCATAATACTGTGGACTCCAAGCCTTTGAATATGGAGTCACAAAAATGAAAAAAGAAAAGAAAATGGTATTTTGAGATTCTGCCCTCTTCTTCTTGGGTTCTCTTTTGAATACTGAACTTAATCTAACCAAGTAAAGCTGATCCAGAGAAAGCTCTGTTCGCCCTGCTCATCCCCATCCTCACTCTCCAGCACAGTATTGCTCTTGTGGTCATCTGCACCTCGTCCGCGAAGCGTCCGCGAAGCATGCCTGGATTTGGACGCCCGCCTGCCTCCCGGCTTCCGTCACCAGAGAGGGGCGGGTCCCTCCGATGCCCCGTAGAGCTCGGCCAGCTTCCGGAAGCGGGGCCCCCAATCTGTCAAGAAGTCGAAGCTCTGCTCCGAGTCCGACGCGGCCGAGTGCAGCGAGCTCAGCGACCCCGCCACGGAGCCGTCCCCCTCGAACATGTAGGTCTGGAGGGAGTCGAAGGGCGGGGCCCACAGGTCCATGTCGGCCTCGTAGAGTTTGGCCAGCACGTAGCTGTGGACCGTGCTGTTGACGGCGCACGTCTGAGGCACGTAGCGGGAGAGGCTCTCGATCTCGGGCAGCATGTCCTGCCGCGTCTTGGGGGCGGCTCCCGCCTGCGCCTCGCGGGGGTTCCACATGGCTGCGATGTCGAAGGCCTCGGTGTCCTCCTCGCCGCCGCCCTCGTCGTCGTAGCGGACGATGTTCTCGTGGATGTTCTCCTCGTCGTCGATGATGTACGGCTGCTTCCGGTGCCGCCGCATGGACAGAATGAGCAGCACCAGCACTGCCAGGGACAGAGAGGACAGGGCGTTTACCGGGGAGACCACAGATCGGGGAAGTGTCCGAGTGGTGAGCCCAGGCAGCCTTTGCATATTTGAAGCCTTGGGGTGTTGTGACTTAAGTCGACTTCATGCTCAGCCTTTCTGCCATGTCAGTTTGGGAGCTTGCGTGTGAATGAGTCCCTCTATTTCTTTTGTTTTTCAAAAGTAATTAATTTTATTAAGGATTATTATTGTTTTCTTTTAGATTTGCCACAGGGCACTTATGCCCACGAGAGAGAGAGAGAGAGAGAGAGAGAGAGCGAGAGAGCGAGCTGCCAGGTCTGGAACTAGAACCATGGTTGACCATGTGGGAATCGAGCACATCAGCCACCAACACCTGCTAGCCCCAAAGGCCTCTTTTTCTTCAAGTGGCTCAATTAGTGCCTTTACATCAGCCTGCTGCTTTGAAGTAGCGTGTGTATGTAGACCCAGCCAACTGGTCTGAAATACCATGAACAAAGCACCATGGCCCGCCCCAGAGTGAGATATACTAAGGATCAGATCATTTACTCTGTTTATAATAATGAATATACATTTCTCTTATTATAACGTGAGAACCTTATGTAGGTGGAATTCCTATTTCTTATGTTAACATCTTAATAGGGTTCTACTCTAGAAATATAATTATATAATGAATATTCATATAGGCACAGATGCTAAATAGGAGTCAAAGTCATAGTCTTTTTTTATCTCTTCCAAAATGTAAGAGGACATAAATGACCTCTGTGGTACTATGACCTCAAATTCCTCAGAAAACCTGTTATTAGGTGGTTGTGGCTTTCTGGATCCAGTGTGTTCACGGAATGGAGGGCATGTGTGGTGACATTTCATATAATTTGTCATGTTATCAAAGAAGCACCACACTGTTAGATGTGCACTTGCAGGTTTGGATAAAATTTTATCCCAACAAATGCATTTTTTTTTCCTCCTCAGGATGTGTTCACTGGGGTTTAAAGGAGAGATAGAGATAATCCCATTGAGCTGTTTATCTCTGTGACTGAAAACGTTTTCCAGGAAGTGTGTTGAGGTTTTAGCTGTAGAACTGCTATTGATTTTTTTTTTCCTGGTGTGCTTTGTTGCAGCTGCAGAATAGTGACAGTTTGACAGCATTGCAGAGTAAGATCCCAGTTTATCCAAGGGAAAAGACGGAGCACAGCCAAGTGTGCAGTATGAGATTACAGACTGACAAATAACACTAACAAATTAGAATGTAAAATGTGCTTTTTTATAAATTGCAATTAATGCTGTTAATACCTGATATTTTCCCGAATAACTCACGTGACAAAATGCATACACAGAAAACAATTATATACTAGTTGGTGTTTTCTCTGTGTGCAAAAAAAATGAAGCATGGGCTAGAAGAGCTGTGAGATTTCAGAGAAAAGCGTAATAGGATCCTACAGGGGTAGGGTGGGGCTTGAACTGGGCATCAAAGGATGGAGTGTGATTTGGATTGATATAGATTCAAGAAATGGTACTTTAAACATGATGTGTTTGTGAGGTTCAGTAAATGGTAAGTAAACAGATATTTTTTAGGCTCTACACTAAGGAATGGGGAAACAACATTGAATGTTACATTGTTTTTTGCCCTTAATGAGCTTGCAATTTAAGGAGATCATAGTTGCTGGTGATTAATACGAGTTACACCGTGATAAAGGGCTATCACAGGACTACAGGTGTTGTCAAGAGACTACAGAGGTAGAGGCAGGGCCAGTGAATTCTTAGGAGATTGGGAAGGGCTTCTCACAGGTGACCCTGGAGTGATAGAGGTGGTGTTTTGGAAATTGTTAGGAGGCAAAATTAGAAGAGGCTTTGACTGGGGCCAGTAGGTGGCATGGTGATTAAGGTGGAAGATTCCCTCATGAATGACAACGATTTGAGTCCTGGATCTGGCAGCTTGAAAATCATGTTGGGTGCATGAGTGTGCATGGCCATGCCCAAAATCCCAGGAGGAGAATGGAGAAGGGATTGCAGTGTAACCATCCCCTGTGAGGGTGATTTCTCACTTTTTCTCTCATGGTCTCTCTCTGTCTCTCTCTGGCAAGTGCATGCACCTTATGGCAAAACAAACAAACAAACAAAGTCTGAGTATCTGCTTGAAAATTTTGATAGTGATAGAGAATTAGACATTTTATAGAACTGGTTCATCTCTTGAAAAACAAAGATTGCTATATGTCTCTCTTTCTTTCTTTTTTTTTTTTTTTGGAGAGGTTTTTTTGCTATAGGGCGCGTGCGCTCGCCAGAGAGACAGAGAGAGACAGAGAGATAGAAAGCAGGAAATCACCCCCCAGGGGGGATGGCCATGCCGCAATCCCTTCTCCTCCATTCTCCTCTCGGGATCTTGGGCACGCACGCACACGCGCCCGGCGTGAGTTTAAGCCACCGGGTCCGGGACTCGAACCGCGGTCGACTACGTGGGAGTCCAGCGACATAGCCACATAGCCATTACGTTAACTGCTGGTCCCAATATATGTCTCTCTTTCTCTCTCTCTCTTTTTGTTTTTGGTAATCTGATTTAGATAAAATTATTATAAATGCCCTGACTTGGGGGAAAAAATGGCCCTATTAAGCTGAAAGGCTTCCTGGATAAGAGAATCAGTTCTAGGAATTTTTATTTTTTGGGGGACTATATGTACATTATACAGGGCTTATGAGATTTTCTAGGAACTAGATACATATTTGAGACTTGAAAAAAAAAAACCTGGAAAGTAAAAATTGATTATTTAGTTCCCCACAAAATATGATGCTTTTGGTCAAATCAACTGTTAAATCATATACAGATTTATGAGTTATTTAATATGGGATATGTACTATTAGAAATAAAACTTGTGAAACTATGAAGATTTTATGACACCTCTGTACAGTTTAGCTCCTGAAAACTTTTTATTGTGTATAATTTAAGATAAGTCATAATGGGTTTGGGGTAGACAAATAAATTATCCCCTGCAAACAACTTCTAACTTAACCTCTTCCTCTTTCTTGATGATTGCTCTCTGTGGGCCGGAGTGAATTTATAACATGGACATTTCCCAAAGATAGAAGTAAAATCAGCCAGCCTGGGAATTTCTCCTAGGAATTTCAGCGGGCTTCCTGCAGATTGAGCTGCAGTGAAGGATCCCAATGCCACCTTATGGACACACAAGGAATTGCAGAGAGGTTTTATTTGTGTAGACACAGACCAGAAACCATAACAGTTCTCTCTGTTCCAGGGATCCAAGGACTTAGAAACTCGCTTACTTGTATTGATTCTCACTTCTTGTAGGGCTGAGGTAGGATAACAAAACTAAACTATGTATTGTGCTTTAAAAGATATTTTGAGCAGCATATTCCACAGACTCACCTAGAAAGTCAATTATGTGCTGATATTTTACACAGCTGGGAGTTTCTTTGGTCTCTCTCTTGGTACAGAGGTGAACTTGGGATAAGGTGTGTATGTAGATATTTGTAAGTCTATTCTAATTTAAATCTCTATGCTTTACTTTTTATCCCCTCATAGAGGGAAGCTGGTGTTTGTTTTATATTGAATAATATTACTGAATCTACTTTTCTCTAAACAAGATATATACATGGGTTAATTCACCAAGAATGGGGCTATAGGTATGGATATTTTCTTGGTTTCAAGAGTTGGTTTAGGTGGTTTTTTTTTGGTCTGTTTTTGAGAGTGGAATATTAGGGAAAATAAACCAGTTGAACAGATGACCTCATAGATGAGGGTGTTGGTTGTCTTGAGGGGGTTGCCTGATGCAATAGTGCTCTCTCTCACTAACTCATCATCAAATCTCTTTCTTTCACCAGCAGAAGCACGCTGGCCCTGCTTAGTCACTGTTCCTTGGCCATAGTGCCTGGGAGGGTAGTGCTAATGCCCCCACAGCCCCCACACAGCTTTTTTCCCAGAAACCTGAGGGCTTTACTCCATCACTTCCTTCAGATCTCTGCTCAAAGGTCTCTTGATCAGTGAGGTCTTCCCTGACCACCCTATTTGAAATGGCACCCAGCCCTGTCCCCTGGATACCCTGTCCTTCTTCCCTTCTCTGTAACACCAACTTCAGAATCAGAGGGGTGAACCTTTAGGAAAGAGGCAATGGCATTGAGAGATGGGGTGCCCTGTATATGTCCTGCCTGCATTTTAGTCCTGGCTCTGCCTCATATTTGACTTGCCTATTACTTACCTCTCTGTGATTTAGCTACTACTTATCTGAAATGAAGGGGTTAGAAAAGGTGATCATCATATCCTGTCCAAACTAGTAATTTTAATTCTGTGATGCCAAGAGGAACTTATTTCATTTTGAAGTCAACTCTGTAAAAGTCCAGGCATGCCGGTCTGATTAATCTCAGGCCCTAGCGTGGTACTTGGCCCATATATGTTTGATAAATACATGTGCTTTGATCTTGTCAAAGAGGCCTTGAAGGAAGGGACTGTCTTCAATGTCTTTACTTTTTCCTAGCCCCTCTCTGACACCTTTTCAGCAGGCATAGTGTGGACAACCAGTTCTAAACAGCTGTGTTAGGTGGTAACTGACTGATACCTCAGAAGCATTTGCAAAACTTCACAGATCAGAGTGGAGCTACTTACTCACCCAAGAGGACAAAGATGCAGGCTAAGATGGCAATGAGGGCTCCTCTGCTCAAACTGACTGGGAGCATGTACGCCTCGGGGCTGCAGGACATCACGTGGCCATCGTCATCACAGCTGCACACCTGGATAGTCAGCGTCCCTGTGCTGCTCAGCACTGGCTGTCCACTGTCTGCTATCAGGATGGGCAGGTAGAAGAGACTCTGTTCCTGCTGCCGGAAGCCAGATCTCCTGGTTAGAATCCGGGCAGTGTTGTCTGAAGATACAAGGGGTTCCAGGATTAAAAAACGGGAGAAACAATGAGAGGGGAGAAGAAAATGGAAAGGACCAATAGGTGAATTAGTTTCTTGGGTTGAAGAAAGCAAGGGGGTCAGGACAATGTGTAGGAAAGAGACAGATGAACATTTTCTGGCAGGCGTTCAGTGATAGCCATGGCCGGTTCGCCTGCATCAGCATTTGGATTCAGAAACCAAGATTTTTGTTTGCTTTTGGGTAAAACCCTGAGGCCTAAGACAGAAACCCCTTTTTGAGAGCCCGTCTTATCCTTTGTGACATAAAGTGCCCAGGGCGAACTGTCAGACTTCAAATCTAACAAAAATGTCTCTGGGAGAGCTTGACAGAAATGAACAATCACTGGTGACTTGTGGTCCCTGTTTGTTCCTGCTCAGTAGCTTGCCAGGGCCCCAGTGCTGCTGTGTGCCTCCAGGAAACGAATGCTGAGGAGCCCATGTGGCTGTGGCAGATTGCTGATTTTTGCCACTTTGGCTGGAATTCATGTCTTTTGCTGTTTTCTTCTGTGCCTCTGAAATGCAGTCAACAACTCTTCCTTTGCTTCCTGAAGAACCTACTCATTTAGCAGAAGCTTACTTGAAATCCCCTAATCATATGACATACCCTGTTATTTCTCCTAGCTTGGTGGTCTGAGTTTAAGCATTTACCATGAAATTTGTTCCTGATCAGCAATACTAGTTACTTTTCCTCTAGTTTTAAAGGGGAACAGCTAAATTATTAGCGGTGTTCCTATAAAGCATGTGCATACATGTATTTATATTTGTCTAATGTTACATTCTGGGATTTTTCATTTTTAAATTTATATTTTCAACTTTCTCAAAGTAGGTGAATTATAAAGCAGGTATTTTGCAGAGCTGAGATCATTTTTCAGCAGAGAAAAAGTTTGAGAGATATGGTAGGTCATACAAGAAGTGACTCTCAAAGCTAATAGTGTCAACACAGAAGGTCCTCTGGAACTGTTTCCCATTTCACAGGGAAGAGTTTAGAACTTCACAAAAAATCCTGACAGACTATATAAACATGATTAATGACATCAATATTTCTGTTTTTTCTTCCTTTCTTGGACATAATAAAGGATTATATTTTCCTCTTCTCTTGAATTTGAGCATGTCTGTCTGATATGTCTTAGTTGCTGAATAATGAGCAAAAGTGATTTGTGTCACTGTCAGGTAGAGGCACATAAGAGCTTTGTGATTTTTCCATGCTGTCTTGTCTGGCTATAGTAACTGAGGAAGAATGTGTGAGATAGAGCACCAGGCAGCTTTGAACACTGAACTACACATAGTGGATACTGTCCTGGGGCACTCTACCCACATTTTTTCCCCCTTAAGAACAAGATTTTTGTTAAAGGGCATGTGTACTCACCAGAGAGACAGAGAGAAAGCGAGAAATCACCCCACAGAGGGGATGGCCACACCACAATTGCTTCTCCATTCTCCTCTTGTGATTTTGGGCATGTATGCATATAGGCCTGGTGTGAGTTGCAAGCCACTGGGTCTGAGGCTTGAACTGCACTTGGCCATGTAGGAGTCCAGTGCTTTAACCACTGTGCCACCTGCTAACCCCCCACACTGGGTTTTAATAGGAGCAAGAAATGAACTTTAGTTATGCTGAGCCACTGAGACTTTGGTGGTATTTATTCCCGTGGCATAACCTAGCCTATTCTGAATACTGTGTTATTCTTTAATTAACTTTTCCTCTTCCCTCTGCTCTTTCATGGTAACAGCTAGTGTGTATTGAGTGCTCATGTGCCAGGTACTTGTACTTTACGTACTTTATCCTATTTAATCTTCACAATGATTTGGTGAGATGGTGATAATCTCACCCTTTTACAGTGAGAGAAATAAGGCCTAGAGTGATTTTATGATTTGTTCATTTACTAACCTAGTTAATAGCAGAGCTGGGATTTGAACTCTGATCTCTTTGGCTCTAAAACATGCACTCCTTTTATTGTGCTGGGTAATTGCTTATTTAGTTTAGTAGCATTAACTGTCAAAAACTGATTCATATCTTACTGCTTTGATATGCATAACTTTCCTCCTCTTCTATTGGGAGAGATATGGCACTTGGTTGTCAACCTGTGGATTATTTTAATATTTCTCCCTACCCCACAACCTACTCATCTTTCTGTTCTCCAGGCTTAATAGCCAAGTTCAGTACTATTAATTCTACTTCAGAGTTTCAATATTTTGTTTCTATAGAAAACAAGTTTTTCTCTAAAAGGAACTCTTTTTAATTTTATTTTTTGGTTTAATCCAGGTTAGGTCATAAGACTCCTAGAAAGACTGACTAGAGCTGAATTTCTTAAAAGAATTGTGTTATGCCTACTCTATGTTTTTTGATCTAAGAATTACTTGAAAAAAAAATCAAAGCATCACAATGCTGAGTCCAGTTTTGGAAGGGGCTGGCAATATAGTAACCATTTGGAGAATTTCTGTTGAATATGATAATTATGGCTTCTCTAAACCATTTGAAAATAACATTTATTTCTAAAGTGACACCAAACAATGTGTGTGTGTGTGTGTGTGTGTGTGTATGTGTGTGTGTGTGTTTGAAACTAAACTGGACCTCTGGTCTCAGTTTTAATGTTTACTCACTCTAATCTTCGGCACTTTGATTGCTCTCCTCATTTATAACATGGGATAGTAGGTCTCTGAGAGATTAGTAACTTCCTGGAAAATCTTAAAGAATTACTATATATAAAGAAAAACAAAATTCTTTTGAAACGTTTTATATATATATACATATATATATATACATATATATATACGCATATATATATATGTATATATATATGTGTATATATATATATATACATACACACACACACATACACACACACACACACAATGTTTTTCATAGTGTTTTGGGGCTAAAAAGTAAAATAGGTTTTCCTTACAGAGAAAGGATATTAATGAAGAAGTGGTGATATCTGAATAAAGGCTGGAGTCTAGTTAGTAGTAATGTACTAATGTTGATCAATTAATTTTGACAAATGTACAGTATTTACATAAGCTGTCAACATTAGGGGGAACTGCCTGAAAGACATATGGAAACTCTGTTCTTTGAAACTTCTCTAAAAAATAAAATGGTACTAAAAAAAAGTTTTCCTCGGGAGGGTGTCCTTTGGTGTTTATTAAAGGACATCACGCTTCAGGCACTGGAACAGGGGATCTTGACAGTAGATACAACCATACCAGATGTTGGTCAGTTATTTTTTTTTAAGAGTTATTTATTTAATTTTGTTCATTATTATTATTTTTAAATTTGACCAGAGAGAGACAGAGAAAGAGAAAAGTGAGAAAGCAAGCCATCTGGTCCAGAACTTGACCCTCAGTTTGCCCTGTGGGAGTCCAACACCTTAACCACAATACCAGAGAATTGGAGAATTTCTGTTGAGTGTGATAATTATGGCTTCTCTAAACCATTTGGAAATCACATTTGTTTCTAAGGTGACACAAAACACCATTGGTTAGTTTTTAATGAGCCTCAATAAAGGATACTTGTGTGATGCATTGTCATGATAGAGATTAGGAGTTCATGCTTTCTGTTGAAGATGACTTTTGTTTTGGGACTCCTTCAAGAGATGAATGGTATCTTTTTATAGTCAGCCTGTACCAGTGCACCTTCTTTGTAAGGTATTGGTTTCTGAATTGGTACCCAGCTATCTCTTAAGAAACTTGCAGCACTTTGCTCATAATTGTTTCTGTATTGATTCTGACCAAATACCAGGGTGAAGGAATAGAATAACAGCTGAAAATCTGAAGAAATAATAGGTGTTATTCCTCCACTCCTGGGTGTCCTTTGTCAAATCAATCCTGAGGAAGCTGAAAGCACTTTTTGTAGGAATGAATACTTCAAAACTTTGACCCAATAAAAATACCAAGATATATAATTGTAGTATTTCTGTTTTCATAATTCGCACTGCCCTTTCAGAATTATCATAGTGATTTTATGATAACTTGTACAAGGTTGAAGGAATATTTTGGAAGAGTGTTTTTCACTTACATTTCAGATTCTTGAGTTTTACATCAAAAGAATATCATGTCGGGTTAAATACTTTAAATCTCAAACAATTAATGCCTGAGAGTAAGAATAGGCCTAATCATAACTTTTTGTTACCCTTTGTTTAGACTGTTACAAAGTGGCAATATTTTGAATTAGAATGAAAATGAGGCATTGCAGCCCAGGGAAGTGATGACCTCCCCAAGATCAGATACCTAGTTGGTAGCAGAGATGACAACAGAAGAGGTTCATTTGATGGATTTAAATGATTTTTTCAATAGCCCTGACCTTTCTTTGAAGCAAATCATTTGGCTAGAGATCAGAAGTTCCTCCTTTCCTGTCTGTGACAAAGAGGAGTATGCTGGGTCTTTAGCTGATTTGAATGCTTGTTGGAGAAGGGTGTAGAATTTCATCTCAGCAAAACTGTAGTAGGGAACACTTTATGAAATAGGAACTCCATCTGGATGTGTCTTTCTAAGTCATTCTACAGTCATAACGTTGTTTACATGCCAAAACTGTGTATGCTATCTCTTAGTCTTTGTCTCTCTTTTGTTCTGAGAACTTTTTCTTGTTTCCCTCTTTGATTCTTGCTTAGAAATATTTCCTTAGTTTTTCTCTTTATCTGGTTTACTTTCTATGTTCTTTTTCATATCCTTACCATCATTACAGAACATATAAATATAAACATATAAATATATAAACATATAAATATACCTGCGAGAATGAAGGAACAATTTTGTCTTTGTGCCTCAACAGAATTTAGCTCAGAACAAGCTAGACTTGTAAACTCAGTAAACATTTGTCGACTGAGTTTCAATCTGTAGAGGACACTCTTTGTCTCTGGTATCTTTGAAACAAAACTTCAGACACTATGAATGCATTAATGTCTTCCTTGCCATCAAAGAGGTGACCTTTGACACAGCTTATATAGTTCAGTAACCTGAAGTACCCAGCCTGAGTTGTAGAAAATCATAGATAACTACCTATCCACCTGATTACCTTGGTTGTCCCTGATAGTGAAGTTGGGGTTGTTGGCAGCCTCTGGAGCTAAGCTGTAGTAGAAATGCTGGCCATTGCGTGGATCATCCTGGTCCACTGCACTCACTGTCTGGATCAGCTGGGAGAGAGACATGAGATCAGGTGAGTTGGAGCCAAAGGGAAAACCTTGAAAGCCCAGTGAAATCCCAAACCTTGATATCCAGTGATGGGTGGTTTTACCTAATGAAAAAGACATCATGAAACTTACCTAGAGAATCTCCATGTCATTATCACACGTCTCGGGATTTAATTTTGGTTTATTGTTGAGTCTGAACACATTAATAGACAAAGACTAAATGTTACCTAATCCTTCAGATGTTAGACATCAGTATAACTTACATTTCCAAATTATGGCCAGATGTTTTTATGCAGTCTAAGTGGAAGATTTTGAGTAAGAAGACTCTGGGGTGCCACAAGGTCCTGCTTGTTCCCAGATTTTCCTCCTTTCATCACATCTACTTAACTAACCTTGTCATTGAGTGAGTATTTCAGGGTTAAGTTGCTATCTTTGAGAAGCCTCTATTTAAGAATGACTGCTACTAGAGAGAAGTGAGTAGACACATTAGTATTGGCTATGTCGGTTACTGGAAAGCAGACGTGAGGGAATGGGTCATGGGGAAGTCATGTTTCGTTGTCAGAGTGGGGAGCTAGAAGAGGTGATGAGCATAAGAATCCCAGAGTGGGTTGTGTAAAATAGATGAGTCAGAAACAAAGCTTGGAAATGGGGAGAGCAAGAGGTGAGGTGGCTGCCCTTTGAGCTCATTAGCCAAGTTCTGCCTTTTCCACAATGCTCTTAAAGTGATAAGTTGCCATGAAGGTTATGGAGGCCATCATGAAAAAGCTTTTAAAGAAAGCAGCATGAAACAGACGATCGGAACATTAGTGGGCAGGCTGTGGGGATACAGTGGTGTTGCACAGGCCCTCTCCTGCCTGTGTGTTTGCTCCTCTACCAACCAATAGCACAGACTCACTCCCACCTCTCTTGAGCCTGGCCTGTAGACTTGCTACCCTGCTGTTAAAAGCTGGCTATGCCTCTCACAGGATAGAACATGAAAGGTCACCTTGTCCTTCCAGGGCAACCCACATCCATTAACTGATGTAATGTGTAAAGGCATGGCCATCCCATCTCAAATAGAGGAAATTCTAGTTCTAGAACTCTGTGAAGTTCCAAGGCTGTTATTCTTTTTTTTTGAAGAGGTTTTTGCTATAGGGTGCGTGTGCTCGCCAGAAAGACAGAGAGAGACAGAGAGACAGAAAGAGAGAAATCACCCCCCGGGGGGGATGGCCATGCCACAATCCCTTCTCCTCCATTCTCCTCTCAGGATCTTGGGCATGCACGCACACGTGCCCGGCATGAGTTTAAGCCGCTGGATCCAGGACTCAAACTGCGGTCAACTACATGGGAGTCCAGCGACATAGCCAGTACACTAACTACTGGTCCCCCACAAGGCTGTTATTCTTTAGCCCCATCCTGCTTCTTTCCACAGGTGTTAGCCTCAAGACCCCTCCTTAATAGAACCTTTTACTAGAATTTCATTTCAGGGAATGTTTGCTAGAGAACTCAACTGGTCACCGAACTCAACTGTTGATTTAAAAAAAGTAAGAGGATGGAGGTGCAGTGAAGGTCGGTAAAGATAAACTAACCATAGTCTAGCCTTGTGTCTGCTGCTAACATGAGAGTCACCCTTCTGCCCTGTCCCCACTAAGGGGCCATTCTGCACTTTCATCTTATTTGTAGTGCCCAACATTGTATAAAGAGGAAACATATTTCTTGAGGAATGTTATAATGGGTGACTATATATAACTTGGCAAACATAGTTGAAAAAGTCATTTCAGAACATCCAACCTATGAATTGTGTCTGTGTTTGTGAGATGCAGGCCTGAGGCACCGTTGTTTGGTCACCAGGATTCAAAGGATGAATGAGTGGACACTACCCCGTTGGGCTCGAGCTGGGCACACCACAACCTGCTCTCTGCTCTCCTGCTCTCTGTTTTCTTGGCAGGCCAGATTTCTTCCTCAGCCCCACCTGTCATATGATACTCTCTCTGCTCAGCAGGCTTCACACTACCCTCAGCCATCGCCTTATGGGCTTCTCTCCTGGGTGTTCACAAAGAGCAAAGCACGTACTTGGACTTGGCAGACGTGAGGCTGAAGACAGTGTCCAACAAGTAAACACAGGGAGGCCTGATTCTTTATAGACTAGATGTACCTTCTGAGTTCTGTGCTTTAGAAGATCTTCAAAACATTTCCCAGAGCCCAAATCAAAGGGTCGAATTTTCAGTATCTTGGGCTAAAGAAGACAAATTTGACAGACTTCTGGCTCATGCCCCAGACTCCAAGTCACAGATAAGCTATACTTCAAAGCACTGTTTAAGAGGCCTTTAAAAGATGTATTTAGATAAGTTTGTTTGACTCCCCCAACAGGAGAGGTGGTGAAAGTGCTATCAACCTGTCAGTGCACAACTTCTGAAGCCCTTTAAGAAAGGGCATGTTTCATTTTAGGGGGGAGGAGGTTTAATTTACTGTGCTACTTACTGCATTATAGATTAAATTTAGCTGCTTTTGTGATGTTATGATAAAATTACATTTTTTATTGTCATTTTATAATATAAAACAATTTTATACTTTATCATATATAAAATTATGATTAAACAAAAATTATTGAAGGTTCAAACCTCTTCACTCAAAAACTCAACTACCTTAGCCTAGTAGCTGTACAGTTCTTCCATCTTCCTTCCCAATATTTATATGTAAACATAATGTAACATAACTGTGTGCAGGTATATGTGGTTTTTATACCTCCTGTCTTATAAAATAGGTAATTTCTTGTGTTGTAAAGCATTTATTGTTACTTTTATTAGCTGTATAATATTTCAGGTCTTTGTATATTAGAAATTCAATAGGTGTGGAAGTAGAATTATCCTAGACTAGTTGAAAAAAAAAATTAGGAGCTTGATACACCACTGCACCAAATATCAAGAATCAATGATTGAGATAAATTTAGACTGGAATCACTGTAGTATATTTGTTTTCCCCTGAGAGAGGGGTGTAACTTTTTCCCTTGAAAGAGCAGAATAGTTAAGATGCGTTGAGTCAATATTTTGTAAATTAAGGGAGCTAAGATAAGTTTTAGTTACACAGACAGCATGATAAGGGAGGTGTTGTTCCAGGAGAGTGAGAGAAGTGAAAGCAAATCTGTATTATAGTCGGAGGCCTAAATTACCAAAGCAGGTATAAATATTCCCACCTCCTACCCACCTTTCATAGTAAAATGATCCTGACGCACCACCAGAATTCATAGGTCTACAGGGTATACTCCAGAGAAAGTATATGAGGACTGTTAGGGAATCTGTGGGGATGTAGGTAGAGGAGGAAAGCATCTTACACAAGCAGGAGCAGAATGTGGGAAGTGGGACAGTTTATAGGGTGGACAATAGACTGACACAACATTAATACATGACCACTGCAAATGGAGTTCCATACTTCTCAATTACAACACTTGGAATTCGATCAACTAACTGCTCAGTTAGTTTTAAAGGCATACTTTAAGAAATATTTCTATCTCTGAAGATGATGGAACTATAGTTCTTTCAAATAAGTACATCTTCATTCCTTCAGATTACATTGCTTTCCAAACTTACCTACAATGAGCAGCACTAAGGAACTGGGTATTTTAATTGAGGAAGGAGAGAGGGTGGGTAACTCTAGGCACCAAAGTATTCTGACAATAGGCTAGGCAATCCCTAAACAAGGTGTTTAGCCTTGAAGGAAGGCGGGAAGATATAGGAAGTAAACTTTTCCTGCTGCAGTATATTTGCAGGGATTAATCTTATACTCAGGAAAAGAGAAGACTCCATCTCTCATACCACATGGGCCTCACTTCCTAGACCCACGACATGTGTTATTATGGTTGGTACTATACAGTTCAGCTTTAAGGTGGGTTGATACTGTTTCCAGCAACCTACAAATCAGGCCACTGTGAAAACATTGTGTCGGTGAGGCCAGGTGGTGGTGTAGCTGTAAAGCAGTGGTTTGTGAGGTTGACTCTTGTGAGAAGTTTTCAGGCTGCCCATCTGGAGACCTGGGACACATTGGGCATGTGCATGTGCCCATAATCATCCCCATGATTTGGGGCTGGCTCAGGCTGGGGATGCCTCTCTCTCTCTCTCTCTCTCTCTCTCTCTCTCTCTCTCTCTCTCTGTGTGTGTGTGTCTTTTGGAGGAAAGAAACTTGAGGAAAAAAAAAAAACAAAAAAAAAAACAAAACCCACACTTTTAGATCATAGAATGTAATGTAGGCTCCAAATAGTTGTCTTAACAAAGGAACTGTTGAAACTTGATATACAGAGGGCAGGCACTCTGTAAAATGTCTGTGGTGACGAATTTGATCATCTCTAGTAATTTCCATATGTTAGGGTTAACCAAAGTGCATGGCTCAGAGACCACCTTACCTGCCCTGCTTTGGCATTCTCACAGACAAAAGCTTCATAGAATCTTGGGAATTCAGGAGCATTGTCATTCACATCTAAGATTTTGATTGTGACAGGGACACTTCCAACCTGGGAGGGATTGTCTAAAGAGAACACAGGAGAACCAAAAAGGTGAGAGAGTAGTATTGCAGAAAATCAGCTTCTTGCTGGAAGTTGGTCTTTGTAGATTAGAAATTCAATAGGTATGGAAGTAGACTAGTTACACTAGTCTGTGTAACTAAAATTTATCTTAGCTCCCTTCATTTACAAAATATTGACTCAGTGCATCTTAACTATTCTGCTCTGTCAAGGAAAAAAGTCGCATCCCTCTCTCAGGGGGAAAACAAAGATACTACAGTGATTCCAGTCTAAATTTACCTCAATCATTGATTCTTAATATTTGGTGCAGTGGTGTATCATGCTTCTAAATTTTTTTTTCAACTAGTCTAGGATAATTCTGAGTTTGGTTTTTCAAGGGGAGAAAAAAATACATGGAAATGGAAACACAGCATAGGATGCATATGTTACTATTAATATTAAGAGTGTGGCCAGGGGTCAGGAGGTGGCATGGTGGTTTAGGGGCTGGAATTCCATAGGACCAATCATGGCTTGAGTCCTGGACCTGTCGGCTTGCTTTCTCACTTTTCCTCTCTCTCTGTCTCTCTCTGGTAAGTGCGTGTGTCCTATGGTAAATAATAATAAATCAAAAATTCTTAAAAAATAGTAAAATATAGTATGGCCAGAAACAAGAAGCTTGGGCAGAATGAGCCAGGTGTGTGAATGAGGTGTGTGTTGGAGAGGATGTTTGATATCAGGAATGTGAGAGAAAGGGCAAAAATTGAGGCAAGTGTTACACAAGGAATCTTAAAAAGAGGTTCTGCATCTCCTCCTTGGCTCATACTTAAGGTTCTGGAATGAAAGGCAGGTCAATTCTGTATTCTGGGCTTAAAAACAGCCCATTTCTAATTGATTCATAGTGTGTAGCACTGCTTGGCGGTATTCCTGTAGAATAATCAGTTCTTTGAATTATATTTCAGAAGGTTCAAGTTATTCGTTGGAATATAGATAACACTGAACATTTATTTCTGCTTAGGGACTAAGGGGATATTGCAGGATCAGACACACACCAATCTGCATCTTTGGCTGGGGCAGGAGAGGTTACTCAGAGTCACTCAAGCAGAAGTGTGTCTTTGTGTCTTTTGCTTGGCACTGCCACACAAAACAGTTTCACAGCCTCAATAGTGCCTGTCCTGTTCTTCTGTTATAGCCACCAGCCCGAGGAGACAAGACATAATGTCAAGACAACAGAAATTCTTAGTAAATAATTTCACTAATGTATTGTTTATTTTTTTCCCTTTCTTATAAATATATTCTTATTTCTACTGCTTGGTTACTATAAAGTGTTAACATAAATAAAATTTATTTTTTCATAATAAGTGTGATATTTGTTTATAGGAGGAATAATGAAAATTATGTGAAAATCAAAAGGATAAATATGATTCTACCACCAGAGATATACCTTGTATATATATATTATATATCTGTCCAAAATTTTGAAGCCACAGACATGTACATACATACACATACACATATACAGATTGTAGTTAATCTAAATATAAAGTTGGGACTCAAGAGTTTTCATATTTTAGGGCAAGATTATCTTGTATTACTTAATATACTTTGAAGGTGTGTGAGTTAATATCTACATGTATTGTTGTTTTACTACAAGTCACACCATAACTTATTTAGTTGAGCCCCTATTATTAGACATTTAAGTAATTCCTATCCCCCCCCATTTTAAAATGACACTGCAGTGAACATTTTGGCATATTAATTCTTGTTGGTATCTATAATTATTTTTGAGATAATAACTAGCAGTAGAATTTCTGAAAAAAAGAATGCTGTAGAATCTTAGTACATACTGCCAAATCGTTCTCCTGAATGGCAGTGCCTTGTTATATAGTCAGTAGGCTGGAAGTTGCCATTTCTCTAAGCTTTTACAATCACTAGGTATTAATGAAAAAAATTAAATATAGTGGTGCTATCTAATTTTTGTTTTGTTTATAATGTATATGAATCTAGTTTTTATTCATTTTTTTTCCAAGTATATTATGGTAATAAATCTGCCTTTTATTGTGAGCTTTCTCTAATTTTTTAGCATGCATGTGTATATGTGTGTTTAGAGTGATATGTTATTGATGCTTCTTTTCACTGAATAATAACAGTAATATCTTAAGGCTAGCCCCATAGCCTATTGGGTGAAGCAGCTGGATCCCACATGGCTAACTGGATTGGGATCTCAGCCATAGTGGCTTGAGAAACATTATGGGTGTGTGTGTATATTTGTCTGTGCCCCAAATCCTGACAGGATGTAGAAATGAAGCAGAAGGGATTGTGGTATGACCATGTCCCATTATGGGGTGCTTCTCTCTCTCCCTCTCTGTCTCTCTAATTCTGGAAAGCACACATGCCCTCTGGCAATTAAAATATTTTATATTAGTTGTACACTAGTAATCTTATTAAAGACTGAAAGTCTCAGATTTCTCAGGAATCTTCCTTTTTCCACGTGACTACTTGAGGTAAGCATTCTACTTTCACTGCTTTTGCATGTTTTGCTTGCTTTTATCTCCATCACAGGACAAAGTGCAGGAGACACTCAAAAGTATTTGAAATAAGTATACTTATTTACTTGCATAAACCTTGATTTCCATTTCTTTTCTTAAGAAATACATTTTTTATAACAAGTTCTAGAAATGTCCACTTCCTATAACATTTAAGTTTTGTCACTACATGGAGACCAATTTATTGTGATACTTACTCATTTCCATAGCAAGAACAGTAATATTATGCCAAGAAAATTCTTCCCGATCTAGGGGTCTTGCGGTCATTAGGGCACCTGTTGTAATGTCAACATAGAAAAATCTTCCAGGATCACTGCTCCTGTCAATGGAGTATCTGCAGACACATAGATTAGGCACATAATTTGCATTTGGATAAACATATGATGGCATACCAACATGAGAGACCTGATTATACACCAAGTGAGACGTGGCTTGACCATTTCTGCATTATATACACTTGGAAGATAGCCTTTGCAGTTTTATCAGGTTCAAAACAAAACTACCCCTGAAAACAAACACAATTTCTGCTTCAATTTTCTCATTCAACTAATGAAATAAAAAGGGTATTAAGAGTCTTAGGGCAGTTTTAAGCTATTTAAAGATGAGTTGCAGGACCAACAGAAGGTGTAATGGTTACGTCGCTGAATTTCCATATATTTGACCATGATTCGAGTCCCGGACCCAGCAGCTTAAAACTCACACTGGATGTGTGTGCGTGTGTGCCTAAAATACTGAAAGGAGGATGGAGGAGAAGGGATTGCGGTGCAGCCATCTGCCCTTGGAGGTGATTTCTTACTTTCTGTCTGTCTCTCGGTGAGTGCACACACCCTATAGCAAAAATCCCTCTAAAAAACAAAAAAATCAGTTGCCAGGGGCCAGAATATGGCATAATGGTTACATTGCTGGACTCCCATGTAGTCGACTACAGTTCAAGTCCTGGACTTGGCGACTTAAAACTCACACCAGGCGTGTGTGTGTGTGTGTCTGTGTCTGTGTGTGTGTGCCTGTGTGCCCAAAATCTGGAGAGGAGAAAAGATTGAGGTGTGGCCATCCTCCCTGGGGAAGTGATTTCTCACTTTCTGTCTTTCTGTCCCTCTGGTGAGTGCATATGTCCTATAGTAAAAAATATCTGTTAATAAAAAAGAGAAAATATCAGTTGCCACTCTTTTTTTTTTTTTTTTTTTTTTAAGAGAGATGTTTGCTATAAGGTTCATGCACTTACCAGAGAGAAAGAGAGAGAGAGAGAGAGAGAGAGAGAGAGAGAGAGAGAGAGAGAGAAAGTGAGAAACCCCAGGGGGGTTGGCCATGCTCTTCTCCTCCATTCTCCTCTTGGGGTTTTGAGCACACATGCACATGTACCCAGCCTGAGTTTTTTTTTTAAGGTGCCAGGTCCAGGACTCGAACCATGTTCGACTAAGTGGGAGTCCAGCAACATAGCCACTGTGCCATCTGCTGTTCCCAGTTGCCACTATTTAAAGCTTAAAAATGCCCCAAGGAATTTGGGACACCCAAAATTTATACCCCTACATGTATTTGTGCAAAAGGAATTTTATTCAAATAAGTTCTCATGTGCTGATCCAGAACTGGAAAAGGGGAAAACGTTCTGTTTTAGTGGTTCTAGTCTTTCATAATTAGTATCACCTGTTGGAAAGGAAAGCTTTAACAAGGCCCTTTGTAAACACGCTATTGACTCACCTCCTGGCAAATGAAATAATGGTATTTCTTGGCTGAAGAGTTCTTATCTGTGTAATGCTTTTACCAGGATGGACCAGGTCAGTTTAGGTTGATTATTGTAAATAAACCTGAAGGTTATGAATTTATGGGTACAACCTACTGCAAAACATGTAAAATACTGCATAGTTAAGCTTGTTAAGTAGAACAAGCAGATGTTCTATAACAAAAATTGCTCTTTCTGTCGAGGCAGTGCATTTCATTGCATGCACCTTTTATGTTCAATGCACATCTTTAGTCAGGAAAAGGAGGGTATTTATAGGCACCGTGCCTCCCAGAGTCAGCCCTCTCCAAGGGAAGAATGCTTAACTCATGTTTCACTGCTTTCTGCATTCTTTGAGTTGTTAGTTAAGTTGGTACTGGGTAAGATCTGAAATTTTTGTTAATTTGGCAGTTTGACTCCTTTGTGTTATCTTACCTGGCCCCAGTCTTTTATTTTTATTTTTTTCTTTTTTTTGGAGAGGTTTTTGTTATAGGGTGCATGTGCTCGCCAGAAAGCCAGAGAGCCAGAGAGACAGAAAGCGAGAAATCACTCCCCAGGGATCCCCCAGCCGCAATCCCTTCTCCTCCATTCTCCTCTTGGGATCTTGGGCACGCACGCACACACGCCCGGCATGAGTTTAAGCCACCATGTCCAGGACTCGAACTGCGGTTGACTACATGGGAGTTCAGCGACATAGCCATTATTCAACTGCTGGTCCTCCTGGCCCCAGTCTTGAGTCACTAAGTATGGCAGCTGAGGCATCTGTGTATTTAAAACTCTTCATATGGATTTTGATAGAAAGCTATGTTTGGGAACCATTGTTGAGAACCTTATATAGTCCTTGGTAAAGGCTAGTAATTATTATTATTTGATTTGATTTTTAATTGACAAATAATGGTATATATTCATGGGACACTATAATGTCTCCATACAGGTATATATTATAGAATGATCAAATTAGGCTAATTAACAGATCTATCACCTCACATACATATGGTATGTGGCAACAACATTTAAAGTCCACTGGTTTAGCAGCTTTAAAAATTTTATAACCTCTCTGAGAGGTAGTTGTATTGGTATTACCAACAGGTAAGAAAACTGAGGCTTAGAGAAGTTAAATTACTTTCAAACAGTAACAAAGGTAATATATAATATATATAATATACGTAATATATATAATATATATTATGCATATATATATATATATATATATATATATATAGAGAGAGAGAGAGAGAGAGAGAGAGAGAGAGAGAGGGAGAGGGAGAGAGGAGAGAGAGAGAGAGAGAGAGAGAGAGAGAGAGATTATGTTTTTACAGATAGTTTAAATAGGGACCAGGGAGTATCTTGGATTCAAAATTCTGTTTAGAGTTGCCAGCAATTGCAGTTTATATCTTAAAGTTGTTGAGATCAAAGAAACTGCAATTTTGGTGAGAATAAGCAGTTTCTTTAGTCTACTGCATTGTTTTTCAAATTACAGTTGATTGTGAAATCAGTATGGTGGGTTATGATAACACTGAGAGAAAATAGAGTAAAATATATGCATGCCAGACTGTCACATGGTCACATGCAGTAAGGGTAAATATTGATGTAAAACTTTTGTTTATATATGTGTGTATACATATGGCTGCATATTTATTATTTGGTAAAATGCTTTATTTCAAGCATCAATTTTTTTTTTCCTGCAGAAATTCAAGATAGCCATTCAGTGAGTTAGGAATTAAAGAGACAGCTGGTGAGTGAGGGCTGGAGACATTGGAATCATTTCAGTTAGGACCGTTTGGGAACTAGGAAATTTAAGGAAGCAAATTAATGTCTCTCTTTTCCTTTGACCTATTTAATGAATGTTTACTGAATGCCAGACACTGCTTAGCACATATTACATATATTGGCGTATTTAATCTTCACAAAAAGACTATGAGGTAGGTACTGTAATGAGCCCCATTTTAGAGGTGAGTAAACTGAGGTATGGAGACAGTGTATCACTTGCACAAGGTCACACTGCTATTAATCAAGCCTTAGCTGTGGGCCCCGGTTCCTGCAAACAACCAGGCATGTTGCTTTACAAGCACATGGATTGTATGAAATTGTTTAAGGAAATACAATTTTCTTTCTTACATATAAGCCATGGTAGCCAACAGTTGACTTTCTTTTTCAGAGATATGTGCTCACAGGAGAGACAGAGCCAGAGAGAAAGTGAGAAGTCACCCCCTCACATCCAGGGAGATGGCCACACCACAATCCCTTCTCTTCCACTCTCCTCCTGGGATTTTGGACATGCATGTACATGTGCCTAGTGTGTTTTAAGCTGCTAGGTCTGGGACTTGAACCATCATGGTTGAGTATTTGGGAGTCCAGTGACATTACCATTACAGCATCTGCTGGTCCCAACAGTCGACTTTTTTTCTTCTTTTTTTGAAGGTTTTTGCCATAGGGTGCGTGCGCTCACCAGAAAGACAGAGACAGAGAGACAGAAAGTGAGAAATCACCCCCCGGGGGGATGGCCACACTGCAGTCCCTTCTCTTCCATTCTCCTCTTGGGATCTTGGGCACACACACACATGTGCCCAGCATGAGTTTAAGCCACCAAATCCAGGACTTGAACCGTGGTTGACTACATGGGAGTCCAGCGACATAGCCATTATGCTAACTGCTGGTCCCCCAACAGTCGCCTTTTTAATAAAGAAAAACATATGCCTACAAAGTTCATTTAAAATGAGCTAAAATGGGGTTGGGAGATGGCATGGTGGTTAAGGCACTGGACTTCCCACATGGCTGACTGCAGTTTGAGAACCAGATCTGGCAGCTTGCTTTCTCATTTTCCCTCTCTCTCTCTCTCTCTCTCCATCTCTGGTCAAATAAAACATAATAATAAGTAAAATAAAATAATTCTTTAAAAAATGAACTAAAGCATTATTTATTTTCACAGAATAATTTGATTTAGTTTTGAAGTTTACTTTTTCAAAATAATAATTTAGCTTTATTTATTTATTTTAATTTGACCAGAGGGCTACAGAGAGAGAGAGAGAGAGAGAGAGAGAGAGAGGGGGGGGGGGCAAGTTGCTAGGTCTGAGACTTGAACTGTGGTTGGCCCTGTGGGAGTCCAGAACCCTTAAGCACCATACCACCTGTTGGCTCCAGTTTACTATTTTAAGAGTTGGGTTTCCACTTAGGGGGCAAAGATACCAATTGGCTCAATAAAGTCTTTTTTTTAAAAAGGCTTTTGCCATAGGGATTGTGTGCTTGCCGGAGAGAGACTCTGAGAGGGAAAGTGAGAAATCACCACCCAGGGGGTGGTCACACCACGGTCCTCCTCCATTCTCCTCCTGAGATTTTGGGCACGCGCGTGTGAGCATGGACACACACACACACACAAGATTTTCAAGTCATCAGGTCCAGGACTAGACATGCACTCAGTCATGTGGAAGTCCAGTGCCTTAGCCACCTCGCCGCCTGCTGGACAGGCTCATGACAGCCTTATCTTTCTGTTTTCCACACACAAGAAAAGCCTGGCCATATTTGGTCCACTATGTCATAACCCTGATGGCAGCTTTCCAAGGCATATGATAAACCTATGATAAACCAACTTTCTGCACAGATCCACAGCACCATAGCAAATGTCGCAGACCGTATGGGAGAAAGAGCGCTAGAAGTAACTACAGGCCAGGACCCTGGACAGCACCACCTGGTCTAAGCACCAACAGCCTGCCTCCAAAAAGCCTCCTGAAAGTGGAGTCTCTTTCTGATTTACATAATGAGCCTGAATCGAGGGGACCAATGGCCTTCATTTCTCTGAATGGGACATTGGGCCAATTTTCAGAAGGCAGGATTACAAATTGAAGATGTAGGTACAGATGGAAAATGAGGAAATTGGGACACACTAGTAAATTATGGAGGTGGTTTTCCTTTCTGTAACCACAATACTTTCACCTACTATGAGCAAAATAGGCGTAATATACACATACAAAAGTGCCTTCAGCAAATAGAAGCTGGTGATGATTAGGTTTCCTGCTTGTTCTCTTGGCTGAGGACATTCTTTGAATTTGGGAGCAAGCTGGATGAGGAGCACTTATTCTAATCAGGCTGACTAAATCCACCCGCTCCTTGGATGGCATAGGAGGGCAGGTTGTTTCCACACCAGCTGAACCTATTTCAGTTGCTAAATGGTTCAATAACCTACTTGCTAGAAATCCTTCAGGAATTTATTAAAAATCCAGGTAACCAAAGTGCTGTATTTTTCATGTACACATAACTAAACCTGGAGATTTTGTTTTGGAGCTTACCAGTACATGACAACTGGCTTATATGTCTGACCACAGCACAGACTCTCTAGAAAGGAGATTTATATAAAAGTCCTAATAATCTTTAAAGTATGTGAAATGGCCTTTTACTCATAACATTTTAACTTCAGATGATAGGTTGATTTTTTTTGTTTTGGTGATTTAATTTATATTTCTTTCAGGGAATATAAATCTCATTTGATCTTTGTAGCAAAAATGCAGAAGATGAATTAGATAGCCATGCAACATAGAGCATGTACAAATCATTGAAACACAAGCTTTATATGAAAAATAATGATAAAATGAGCAATTTGGGGAAAGATGACAGAAGAAAGCAATTCCATATAAGTTTATTTATTTAGTTAGTTTTTACCATAGGCCAGTGAGAGAGAGAGAGAGAGAGATAAAGAGATAAATCACTCCTCAGGGGAGATAGTCATGCCACAATCCCTAACCCCTTCTCTAGTCTCATCTCAGGATTTTGGGCATATGTGTCTGACATGATTTTCAAGTCTCTTGTCCAGTACTTGAACTTTGCAGCCAGTCATGTGGGATCCTTAACCTCCACACTAGAGGTCTCCAGTTTTATTAAATGATAGCCAGAGATCTGACTTTTAGATACTTTTCTCTGGGAGACCAGGACTGTTGATGTTCTGCATGATCCAAAGTCCATTCTTCGTAGAGTGATGGTATGAAAAGTCAGGGACCTTACGTATAGTGGTGTGACTTCTGTTCTTTCTTTGGAACCAAAATGTAGAAGGAGAATTATGCCCAGTTCTGATAACTAGAATTCTACTTTACTGCCTGTGCCTGAGTCCTTGTCTTGCTACTTCCAGGTCTATGACCTTGTTCTTGCCACTTTCTTCCCCAGGATCTACAGTTCTGCCCCAGAATAGCCCAGTATGCTTCTAAATTGTCCATTCCTGGAGTCATCCTGGCTGGGTTCTTTTGGAATACCCAGGCGCTCCACTAAAGACCTCCCCAATGATAACTGATATTACTGGTCTACCATGGTTTTCAACTGGCCCATCATGTGTAGCCCATATTCTGTTGAGCAGACAGGATTTCTTCATTTTGTCTACCTTATTTTGTTCCATTCCTACAGTGAATCTAGCTCTGCTGGTGACTTTCTTTCATTCCTAGTTATGTCCTGAGATAATGAATTTAGTTTGCAGTAGTGCTTATACAACCTAGGGGTGTGTGTGTGTGTGTGTGTGTGTGTGTCCTGATTATGTTCACTCTCTTGTTTTTTTCTGTTGCTCAGTAGTGTCACTACTAACAGAATACTGTTTCTAGTGCTTCCCACATAGGGGCCCAAAATCTGGAAAGAAGATGTGAAGGTGTCCATCGAATATTCTATTTTAGAAATAGATTCTTTTTTTTTTAGGCTTGTATTTGTTTCAAACAATTTACTCCATAAAGATTTATTTATTTATTTATATTTGCCAGAGGGTTTGTGTGCTTGCTAGAGAAAGACTGAGAGAAGGAGAAGGAGAAAGCACCTCCTAATGGAGAGTGGTCATATGGCAATCCCCTTTCCCTCATTTCTATATCCCCTTAGGACCCCTGTTGTGTGCACACACACACAAGCCTGGCATGTTTCTTAAGCTGCTGGGTCTGCGATTTGAACTGCATGGTTGGCCTTGTGGGATCTGGCTCCTCTAACCACTAGGTGATGGGACTGGACAGCCAATGAAGTTTTATTCTCTAAAGCTTTCCCCAAAATATTTTATATAATATAGATTAACTAATATTATAGATGAATAGATATGTAATTAATAGGTTATAATTTAGATAATATATATTCTTGGTTTTTAAAAATATACATTTTTAATAGAGTCAGCTTGATTTTTGTTGTGGATATTTTGGAGATGATATGGTTTCACTAACTTCTTCCCTTTTTAGTTTACTTAAACTTTGTAAAAAGCTTAAGGTTGAAATATCATTTTTACAAAGTTGCTGTAACTCATAATAGAAAGATTAGTTGCCTTCAAAGAAATAAAATGCCAGAATTTAAACAGAAACATTTAGCCATTTTAATGTCTCGATATGTAAAATGTTTACTAGTTGGTTAGAAGCAGCAGGTTTCCCCCGGTATACTTATTCTCCAGAGAGAACCATTCTTGGTAAACTGTAGAAGCACATTTTCATTAAATACAAAATAGCACCAGGTGAGGGAAGTAGCCAGCTGACAGAAAAGGCATTTGATAAATTGGGGTGTGTTTAAAATGTATTATCTGTGCTAAAGCCCCAGATTCATTTTACTGTGTGACTTTCAACAATTAATGTGACAGATGGTCTCAAACAGTCTTGGAATCTTGATCTTTTGTGTCAAGCTTCAGAAGCTTGGCAGTTGCTCTAGAAGGTTGAGGGTCAGCCTATCCACCAGCTGTTTGCACTTTGTTTTCAGAGCTAATGGGAAATGACCATGGTTTTAAGAGAAGTTCTCCTCTCGAGGGGTATTTTGGTTGGAATCTTTTGTTTTTAAAACATACCTTGGAGAGATAGATATGTGGGATTTCAGTACAAAGTCCTATATGGCCAGTCTACATGGCATCCAAGCCATTAACAACACAAGAAGTTTCCATGTCTTTTCTTTCTAAAGTACATGGAAATATGTATGGGTATGTTATTTCTCCATTTGTTTTAAAAATAAAAACAGTCACTGTTTCATAGAATTTGAAAGAATATGCAATGATCACCTTTATATTCACTACTAAAATCAACAGTTTTTTTTTTTTTTTCTTTTAAGGTTTTTGCCGTAGGGCACACACCCACACTGGAGAGAGAAAGTGAGGAGTCACCCCTTTGGAATCACGCCATGCCACAATTCCTTCTCTTCCATTTTCTTCTTTGGATTTTGGGCATACACGCATTATGTCCCCAGCATGATTTTCAAACCACCAGAGCTGGGAATCGAACTATGATTGACCATGTGGGAGTCCAGCAGTGTCTTAACCATTGCGCCACCTGCTAGTTTGAGTCAATAGGTTTTTTTTTTTTTTTTTTTTTTTTTTTTTTTTTTTTTTTTTTTTTTTACTATAGGGCGCATGTGCTGGCTGGAGAGACAGAGACAGAAGTGAGAAACCACCCCCCAGGGGGGATGGCTACACGGCAATCCTTTCTCCTCCATTCTTCTCTCGGGACTTTGGATACACATGCATACACACACCTGGTATGAGTTTCAAGCTGTCGAGTCTGGGACTTGAACCACAGTTGGCCATGTGTGAGTCCAGCAAGGTAACCATGACACCATCTGCTGGTCCCAGAACAACAGTATTTAATGTTTGACATCTGTGTGTCTGACCATACAGATAGAGATCTGACTTGGTGATTCTCAACTGGGGGGTGATTTTGTGACACCGTGGTAGCACATTTGGCAGTATCTGGGGACATTTTAGGTTGCTATCTCTCAAGGAGTGCTCCCGGTGTTTAGTGGATAAAGGTCAGAGATGCCGCTCAATATCCTTCAGTGCACAGGACAACCCACAATAACACAGAATTGGCTAGCCCCAAACATCAATCAAATCACAATTGAGAACTAAGGAAATGTGTGTGTCTGAATCATTTGAAAGTGAGTTGTAGATGATACTTTACTTCTAAATAATGTGACATGGTCTGCTATTTAAATGGAAAAACAAAGAGAGTCTCCAGCAATTGGAAAGAGAAGGAAGCAGCAAGGAAAAATAACATACAAATGAAAGGGAGATTTTATATAAGGAAATAAGGAAAAAGGTGATATCTGTGAAAAAACCTGATTGAGTTGTTGGTCACATCTGGGTCCTTGGCAGAAATGATTTGTATGGTCGTTCCAATTGCCACATCTTCGGGCACCTCCACAAAATAAAAGCCAGGTTCAAATACAGGGGGCTCGTCCACATCCTCCACACTGATGTGCACAGTTGTCGTGTCCTGGAATGGGCCCAGGTTCAGAAAGCGCATCTCTAGGTGAGGATTGGCTCCCTCCACCTTTAGGGTATAGCTTTTCTTGCTTTCAAAACTCAGGGGCTAAAAAGTAATGATAGAAAAATCAATTAGTCACTAGCATATACATCAAGGTTCAAAAGGATGTCCATTCAATACTGATGACTGGTGGAAAGATTCCCAAATTCATTAAAATGGTGGAGAAGAGGTAAAGGAAGAACAAAGGAAGTTTATCTCTTTGTTCCATAGTTCTGGGTTTTACTACTTGTGTAGTTTATTATGGACAATTCTTTTAAAAAAAAGTTTCTTTAAAAATACAGGGGCCAGCAGGTGGTATGGTGGTTAAGGTGCTGGATCCCACATAGCCAACTGCACAGTTCAAGTCCTGGAACTGGTGACTCGAAAAACACACCAGGGACGCCTGTGTGTGCATGCCCAAAATCCTAGTAGGAGAGTGGAGGAGAGGGGATTATGGTGTGGCCATCCCTTCTCCCCCCCAAAATGCGGGTGGTTTCTCATTTTCCCTCTCTCTCTGTCTCCCTTTGGTGAGCACACATGTCCTATAGAAAAAGAAAAGGTCCTAATTCAACACCTTATTTTACAGTTGAAGAAACTGACATCCAAGATACCAGACTGGAAAAAGCCTACATGGTTACCTATTGTCAGGGCTGGCATGCTGTCCCAGTTAATATAAACTCCTCATCCAGGCCTCATCCACATGGCTTTACTTTTTGTCTATAAAATTCCATCTCCTAAAATATAATTTCTTTGGTTGTTTCCTTTTTTGATCTATGCTTATCTTCAGAATGTTTTCTTTCAAAATAAATACAGCACTTCAGGGTAAGAAAATGAGCTTAAACACTCTTCTGAAGAATAATCCATTTATTTATTTAATTTTTAAAGCTGACAAAAATGATTACATGTTTTAAGCAACCATTATCGCAAAACATCAATAACAATAAAAAATCACGGAAAGTCTCAGAATAATTACAGTGGGTAGCAAAGCAGTTACTAGAGCTTAAAAGTCACATGTCAACGTGGTGATGACTTACATTTTTCTAGCTATGTAGTCACTTGTGCTTTTTTTCATAAAATATGCTGAATGTCATCACATTTCATGTTAGAAAGATGCATGTGCCCATTTATGTAATTGTTTTGTTTTTGAGAAATAAGTATCAGTAGAAGTTACTCTAACTAAATGTTTTTTTTAAATTTGCTATAGGGTGAGTGCACTCACGAGAGAGATAGAGAGAGTGAGAGAGAGAGAGAGACAGAGAGAAAATTCTTTTCCTTCCATTTTCCTCTTGGGATTTTGGGCATGCAGGCACACATGTTGGGTGTGTTTCTCAAGCAACGAGGTCCAGGACTCATACTGTGCAGTCTGCCATGTCAGATCCAGCCACTATAACCACTGTGCTACCTAGCTAACCCTCTAATTAAATCTCTTATTTTCAAATTCTAACCAAGCAGTATTGTTGGTTTCGTTGCTGTTGTTTGGTTACCTACCACTTGTTCAGCATTTCCTTAGCACTTAGTCTACTGTGCTCCTCTTTTCAGGGGTCCTCACCCATTTCCATTTAAACCATGCAGCTCGTTTCCACCAGCCTGCCTGCCCCCCTGGTTGTTAGTCAAAAGGCAAGGTTTTCATAAACAGGGAAATTTGTCACTCAGATTGTGATTTATTTGAAGGACTAGTTTTGCCAATGAATTTATACTTGCTCCCTAAATCTAGTCATTTTTTTATTTCCTGGAAAATTACATTCTATTCTTTTGAAATTATTATTTTTTCTTTTTTTTTTAGAGAGAGAGATTTTTGCTAGAGGGCACGTGTGCTCACCGAAGAGACACAGAGAGACAGACAGAAAGTGAGAAATCACCCCCCAGGGGAGATGGCCACACTGCAATCCCTTCTCCTTCAGCCTTCTCTTGGAATTTTGGGCATGCACACACAGGTGCCTGGAGTGAGTTTCAAGTGGCTGGGTCTGGGACTTAAACTGCGGTCAACTATGTGGTAGTCCCGCGACATAACTATTATGTCATCTGCTGGTCCCCAAATTATTTCTTTATATATGGGTAACCCAAAGTGGGGATTGTTGTTCATGCCAGATTTGCGCTAGGAAAAATTTTCCTTTTAAACTTTATGTTATTTTTCTAATTTGGTGTGAGTTTTGTATTTGTTATAAAAATTAAGGTATAGTTTATATACATTAAAACTCATGTTTTTTAGTGTAAAGATTTTTAGGTTTTGACAGATGTATTCATTTATTGTCTATTATGATAATCAACACATAGAACTGCTCTGTCACTCCCATGACCCCTCCCTAGGCCCTTTTGTAACCAGCCTCTGCTCTCATGCCCAGCCACTGACTGCCACAGATTCATGTTCTGTTTCTATTGCAAGAAGTGTCACATAAATAGAATCATTCAGTATATATCTTTTGAATTTGGTTTCTTCCATTGAACATAATGCATTTGAGAGTCATCCGTGTTGTATGACTGAGAATTTTGTTCTTTTTTAAGAAGTTTTATTTCTTGAAAGAGAAAGAAAAAAGGGAAAGACAAGGACTCTTAATATGACCTTACAGTACAATCCTCCCTGCAGCTTTCCAACCAGCTAGGATGACAGGTACACACATATGTGTCCTGTGTGTGTAGGTCAACCCTGGCACTCAACTCTGATCCTCCGTATGGTTTCTAGCATTGTGCAGTTGGTATGCTACTGCTGCACTACTACAGTTGGGCTTAGTTTGTTCCTTTCTGTCCCTGAGTAGTGTTCTATTGTATATGGATGAATGACAATTGATTTATCCATTCTCCATTAGAGGTCCACTAGAATTGTTTACAGTTTTTGATAATGATGAAGAAAACTTCTGTGAGCATTTCCATACAGGTTTTCTGTGAACATTTGCATAGATTTTCATTTCACTTGGATAAATACTTAAAAACAGAATTGCAGGACTGTATGAAAGGTATATTTTTAACTTCGTAAGAGACTTTCAAATCAGTTATCAAAGTGGCAGTCAACCATTTTGAATTCCCGCCAGGGAAGTATGAGACTTCTAGTTTTTCCACATCCTTGTCAGTGCTTGGTTTGGTCTTTATATATATATATATGTTTTATTGTCAGTGGGCACATGAGAGAGAATGCACACTCTCCCAGTGGAGTGTGGTCATGACTCAATGCTTTTTTCCTCCATTTCTTCTTTCCTGTCAGGATGTTGGGCACACATGCACATGCACCCTTGTTCACGGTGGTTTTTATTTGCACTTCTCTAATGCCTAGTTGTGCATTGTTATGTCTTGAAGAGTTCTTTATATGACCTATATTCAGGCCCTTTATCAGACATGCAGTTTGCAAATACATTTTCCCAATCTGTGAGTTGTCTTTTCATTCTCTTAACAGTATCTTTTGAAGAGCAGAAACTCTTAATTCTGATAAAAATCTTGTCACTTTTTTTTTTTTTTTTGTAGGTCAGGATTCTGGTGTCAGTAATCTTTGCCTAATTAGGATCACAAAGATTGTATTCTGTGTTTTCTGTTAGAAATTTTGTAGTTTTATGTTTTTACATTTAGATATATGATCCATTTTAAGCTCTTTTTTTTTTTTTGGAGAGGTTTTCGCTATAGGATGCGTGCACTCGCCAGACAGACAGAAAGAGACATAGAGACACAAAGTGAGAAATCACCCCCCAGGGGGGATGGTCATGCCGCAATCCCTTCTCCTCCATTCTCCTCTCGGGATCTTGGGCACGCACGCACACGCACCCGGCGTGAGTTTAAGCCACCCGGTCTGGGACTTGAACCGTGGTCGACTACGTGGGAGTCCAGTGACATAGCCATTACGCTAACTGCTGGTTCCCTTTAAGCTCATTTTTGTGAGATATAATCAAGGAACAAAGTTCTATCTATCTATCTATTTATTTATTTATTTGCATATGATATCCAATTGTTTTAGTACTCTCTGTTGAAAGACTAAAGAGAGGGACCAGCAGATGGCCTAATGGTTATGTCTCTGGACTCCCATGTAGTTGACCATGGTTTGAGTCCTGGAACTGGTGACTTGAAACTCACACCGGCTGCGTATGCGTGCAGGCCCAAGATCCTCAGAGGAGAATGGAGGAGAAGGGACTGTGGCATGGACATCCCCCCTGGAGAATGATTTCTTGCTCTCTGTCTCTTTTTGTCTCTCTGGCAAGCACACACACCCTAGCAGAAAATCTCTTTATCTAAAAAAAAAAGAAAGACTATAGAGAGTTTTTACTTATTGTTGAAATTTCTTTTTTTTTTTCTTTTTTTTAGAGGTTTTTGCTATAGGGTGCATGTGCTCGCCAGACAGAGGACAGAGAGACAGAAAGAGAGAAATCACCCCCCAGGTCGGATGGCCACACCACAATCTCTTCTCCTTCATTCTCCTCTGAGAATCTTGGGCATGCATGCACACGTGCCCGGCGTGAGTTTTAAGCCACCGGGTCCGGGATGCGAACCACGGTTAACTACATGGGAGTCTAGCGACATAGCCATTATGCTAACTGCTGGTCCTGAAATTTCTTTTTAAAAGTTACTTAGTGAGTTTTAAGCTACTTGAAGATTATTGTCTCCCTCACTTCCACCTTTAAAATGGGAAAAAACATTGCTTCAAATACCCTAAACATTAAATTTTCCACATTTGATATATAAGTTTGACTTTTCCCTCTTGAATAGTTTTTTGTTCTTTTTATTAAACATCAAAGAATTGCTTATTTGTATATTCAAAAAGGCAAATTAAAGAGTATTAAGGTCTCAGAACCTAAGTCTTAAATTTAAGAAATTTCCTAGAATGAGAGCACACAAAAATGAAAAAAAAACCCAACAACCAACACAATATGTTCTTGAAAGTTGAGTCATGAAAATTATGGCACAAAATACAAATGTAGCTTTATTTATTATTTAGGCAGAATTATTTTCTCCTCTGTTCTCATTTCTCATAGCATTTTATCATTTTCTTATATTGAGGACCAGCAGGTAGGTTGGTGGTTAAGGTGCTGGACACTCGCACATGGCCGACCATGATTCAAGTCCCGGACCTGGTTGCTTGCTTCCTCATTTCCTCTCTCTCCCCCCTCTCTTTCTCTTTCTCTCTCTTTCTGGTCAAATTAAAATAAATGAATGAATAAATAAAATTAAATAAATAATTATTTTAGAAAAAAGGAAAACACATTCTTATAGGGTTTCTTCTTTTGTATTTCTTCTTATATTGATCCCCTCCCTCAGACTCAGGGATAAAGACTATTATTTAGATTTTTATTCTCCAGTGCCTACCAAGGCCTAAAACCCCCTAAACATGTTTTTACATCAAATAGTGCAAAAAGTTTCTTAATATATTACTGTGTACTATAATATTTGCATGATAATATACACGGATGTTATGTTACAACATTGGGATGATTCTAAGATACACATATTTTCATTTTGGTATTTTGAAAATACAGTTGCTTTTCCAATTGATGACACCTTAGAATTGTACACTCAACAGGTGATGATGGGAGGTATTTGTTATTGCTGTGCAAGCTAATCCTGGTCACAGCCATTCATATTGCACTTCAGTTGAGGTCTCCTCATTGTTAGTACTGCATGTGTGGAACTTTACTGCCTTCTAAAATGTCTTCAGAAAGTTTGCATTATGTCTTGGCATTGAAATTAAAGTTGGTGTGTAGGCAGAATGACCGGGAAACAACAGCAGGGAGTAAATTTGATAGTAGTGAAGCAAATGTGTCCAACTGTGTCTACAAGAGCTTTTTAAATAATCATACAGTAACAAATAAGAAAGCATTGTATCGTTTAAATTGGCAAGAATTTTTTTTTAAAGAGGTACATAAAACAATGAGATTTACATTTCATGGTATCTTAGGTTTAATGGAATACAGACTTTTTGTTCTTTGTGATCTGTTTAAGAGGAAAATGAACTCTAAACAATTGTGCATTGTGTGATGGGAGATGGGAGACTTGCTGAAGACTAGGAAATGGAACAACATACTCATGTAGAATAAAGAGTATTCAGAAAAATCACGTATTTCAAGCATTTAAGAGGCTGAAAATCAATTGATAACTTAAAAGCTATAAAGACCCAAGGTACAGGGTAATAGTGTGGTTTTATGAAGACCCAATTCTATCAATTCAGTTTAATTTTTCTTTTTGAAAAAGTGTGCTTTTTAGACAAATAATAGTCCTAAGGGAAATAAATCAAAGGCAGAATTTTTGTTTCAATTTTCTATGACATTATTAATGATCAAGTGATAAGATGGGTGTGAGTAGACATCTGAGTGAATGCTGTTCCAAAGGTATAGACTAAGAAGTCAATAGCCTCTAAAGTCATTATTATATGACTTGTCCATCTACCCAACTTATTGACCTCTTTCTTAATTCCATTTTCTGGCAGCTCATAAGTTAAAATAAATCAAAATGACTTTGGCAAAATTGATATATGCTTTGATCAAACATGGATATAGTTTTAGTAATGACAGTGGAAGACAGTGTTATGTTTCATGAAGTTTCATCTTTTCTCCAGGTAAGGGAGCTAGAGAAAAGACATTTTGAGGTTTCTTTCAGATACAAAATTGAAATAGTTAATAGATTTTCAAAAACAAATGGCTTTTAATAAAGCCTGAATTATACTGTGATAATTTGACATAAATATTATTTTTTTATTTAGAATTACATATTACTTTAAGTTAAAGATTATCTATATATGTATACATATATATGGTGTGTGTGTGTGTGTGTGTATCAGGAATATCATGATGCATTTTTGCATAGAAAAACAGAAAAATACATTATAACCTTCCAGGCAACCTAATAAGTATATATTTTCAGAATGTTCTTTATTCTGTGTGAACATGATGTTGTCCTATTTCCTAGTCTTCAGCAAGTCTCCCATCTTCCATCATATAGTGCACAATTATTACATATATATAATATGTATAATATATATAACATATACATATATACATATACATATATATACACACACACTATACACACACACACACACACACACACACACACTTACACATAATGATGATGATGCCTGCATACGCATCGGAGAGAGAGACATCCTTGACAGGATCTTATAATACCACGATCCTGTTTCCCCAGCCCTCCCACTCCTTTCTTAGTATTCTGAATGCCCACATTTTCAGGCTGATCCAGTGATGACCATGTGGCTTCCAGCTTTGCAAGGCACTTGTGTTACTGTTGTGCCATAGTAGTTGGGTCAAAATTTAAATCTTAAGGATCTCAAAAGCTCTTTTTATGATTGCTTAATTTATTGAATAAAATTTGTGCATTAAAGGAACACTTTAATGGGAACCAGCAGTTAGCGTAATGGCTATGTCGCTGGACTCCCACGTAGTCGACCGCGGTTCGCGTCTCGGACCCGGTGGCTTACATCTCACGCCGGGCGCGTGTGCGTGCGTGCCCAAGATCCCGAGAGGAGAACGGAGGAGAAGGGATTGCGGCGTGACCATCCCCCCTGGGGGGTGATTTCTCGCTTTCTGTCTCTATGTCTCTCTCTGTCTGTCTGGCGAGCACACGCGCCCTATAGTGAAAAACCTCTCCAAAAAAAAAAAAAAAAAAAAAGGAACACTTTAATTATTCTGAATAAGTTGTTAAATAAATAATAAATTATTCTGAATTTTGAGCATTAACCTATGAGTCGTATTTACCAAGGTATTCGTTTACTTGAGACATTCCACATGGTAAGGGAATGCTCTTAATCCTATGTCTTACACTATGTATTATTATTTTTAGTCACTTTTTATAATTTTAGTATATGTTATTAGTTCTCAGAGAATGAGAATAAAATAAAAATTACAATATTTAAATTGCATTCAGATTTATTTGATTATTTAGAAGTTAATCTAAGCAATTTGCACTGTTTGAGGTCATTGTGTGCTGGTTATAAAAAATTCTGGTTGGCAGAATTCCGGATATATTGTTCCTTTACTGTAGTTGATTGCACTTTAAATAAAGACAGAATAAGCATGTGAAATAATCTTTTCTCTTCTAAAGCAGTGTTAATTCAGCTGTGTGAAGCAGCATGGAATGAGGTTATAAAGACACATTGACTTGTGCCACATTCTATGTGTGGTCTTGTTTCTTTTGTCAAGGTCATCAATGACCTCCATGTTCTTAACTTGTTTGGTTAATTTTCAACTTTCTTGTTTGATCTTCAGCATTGCTGTCACAGCTGATCACTTCCTTCTTTTGGGAACACATTCTTTATGCCTTCAAAATACCACACTCCCTTGATTTTCCTCCTGTCCCCCATTGCTTACCCTCGCTCTTCTGACCTCTTCATGTTGGGGTCCCTTGAGGCTCATTTAACTGTCCTCTTTCTGTCTATACTCATCCTTGGAATCTTATTACATTATTTATTTTATTATTTTAAATTCTCCAAAGGGCATGTGTGCTTGCCAGAGAGAGTAAGAATACTGGCCCCCAAGGCAGGCATGGTCATGCTACAATCTTTTTTTCTCTCCATCTTGTCTAGAATTTGGGCATGCATGCACACATGCTTAGTACATACTTCAGGCCACGAAGGCTGGGATTTTAAACTCAGCTGGCTGTATGGAAGCTGGCTCTTTTTTATTTTTTTGAGAGGTTTTTGCTATAGGGTGCGTGAACTTGCCAGAAAGACAGACAGACAGAAAGCAAGAAATCCCCCCCTCCCCCCCAGGGGAGATGGCCACACCGCTATCCTTTCTTCTCTCAGGATCTTGGGTGCAGTTTATGTGCCCGGTGTGAGTTTAAGCCACTGGGTCCAGGACTCCAACGGCAGTCGGCTACAAGGGAGTCCAGCGACATAGCCATTACTCCAACTGCTGGTCCCAGAATCTGGCTTTTTATGCACGGTGTTTAACCATTGCATTATGGGATCAGTTCTAATTTTTTTTTTTTTAGTTTCTTTGCTCTCTTTTTCCTTCCCTCTTTCCTTCCCCTCTTTTAAAGACAGAGTCAGAGACAGAGACAGAAACATGCATGCAGCAGGGTTTCATATTATGACCTCTGCCCTCCCCAGTCTTCAAGCTAGCCAGGTATGTGCCTGCCCAACATGTACAGATTGACTGGGGAACTGAATCCTCTGGTCTTCCATGTGGCTTCCACCATTGCAGAGCATTGCACTACCATTGCATCACTGTGGCTGGGCCTCATCTCATTTTACTTGCTTGAAATACCATCTATATGATTATGACTCCCACGTTTATTTTTCTAACCCAGAACTCTTCTTCTCCAAACACCCCACTCCCAAAAGCAAAGCCACCACATATTTTTACTTGGGTGTTTACTAGACATTGCACACCTAACCTGTCCAGAACTGAATCCCAATACTTGCCACATCCTGCCACCTGCTCTCCCTGCAGGCTGTCCTGTCCCACTTAACAGCAATTCTAATCTTGTTGCTCAGTTGACTTTTCTCCTTTCACAATGTCATTCAGTGGTTTAGGAAACCCCGTTTGCTGTCCTTTCAAAATATATACAGATTCTGACATCTCACCACCTCCATTCCCTCTACTTTAGGCCTAACCACTGTTGTTTCTTACCTGGATTATTGCAGTAGCCCCTCAGCTGGTCCCTCAGCTCACCCTTGCCTCCTCATGTTTTTTCTGTACAAAGCCTACAGAGTAATTATTCATAACGAAAGCCTAGTCCTATCACACATCTGTTGAAATCCTCCAGTTCTCCATTTTACTTAGACCAAAAATCAAAGCCTTTACTGTAAACCTGTAAGGTCCTATACAATTTGGCCCTTTTGTTACTTTTCTAACTTCATCTTGTAAGCATCTTCCCTTCCATTCAGTCTTAGAAAACCCCTTGCTGTCCTTGAACCGCATCAGGCATGATCCCACTTTAGGGCCTTTGCACTGGCTGTCCTTTTTCCTGGAATACTTCCTTCAGTATCTCCATGTGTATTCCCTCCTTTCCAGCGCTGACATGGGCACTTCTCACCACGAGTCATTTAAAGAGCACCTCTTGGGGTCATGCACTGTCCACCTGACCAATTCTGTGCTGTCTCTGTTCAATTTAAATCTTTACACAAATGTCACTTTTCTGCAAGGTCACCCAATTTAAATTGAAAGTCATCTTGGCTCTCCTGATCTCACTTACTTTGTTTTAAGTCCCTCCCTCACAGAATTGATCATCTACTGTGCTACTCTGCTGAATGACTTGCTGTTTTGATTGTCTTCTTCTTCCTAGAATGTAAGTTCCATGAGGGCAGAGACTTTTGTTGTTTTATTTCCTCTCTACCTTAAATACCTAGAACAATGCCTGGTGCATAGTAGGCACTCCATATCTATTTGTTCAACAATCTTCAGTTTTAAACTATATTCAAAGTAGAGAAGGAAGAGTTCAATGAGCTTTTAAATTAATGTATTTCATCAGATATATATTTACTAGGGTGTTAAAGCTTCAGTTTTTAAGAAGTTTTATTTTCTAGTGAGTATATATGCATGTTCTTTAGGTCGTAGTAAGAAACAGCAGCTTACATTTGGAAAACTTGGTACCTTGTCATTAAACAAAGGAATTTCAAGTGATCACCTAGCAGCTATGTTTGATAATACTTGTTCAAGTTTAATGAACATTTATGGATCTCTAAGAAGCAATTAAAAAAGATCCCTGCACATTAGTTATTGATTCAGAATTAGTGTTATGGCTTTATTGTTATTTATGGAACACTGTGGTGAAAAATGTGTGTTGTTCAAGTGTACTATTCATTGATCAGGCCATTAAGATCATTAGAGAATTGAGCAACAACTGTTTTTAAAAGTGGCTATGTAGGAGGAATGGTGTCGGGGGAGAGAGAGAGAGATCGAAAGAGGTGAAGAGATAGGCACCTAAAGAGTATCTTCGTGCCACAATTCACCAGCCTCAGCCAGCCCATGCACACATGTATGCATGTCTGACATGTATAGGGGTCCACAGGGTGTCAATTGGAGACATTCACATGCGAGTGTAGCATTGCAGAGTGTTGCAGTACTACTGTGCCACTTGCTGCCCCCCTCATTTTTTAATTTTTTTTAAAAATTGGAAAGAACTTTTATCAGAGAATTTGAAGTACAGGGTTATTGGGAAAGTCATGACACATTTTTGCATAGAAAAATACATCTCGAGTTTCCCAGCAACCTAATAGAGGACTTCAAAAAATTTGTGGAAAAAGAATTAAAGTATGAAATGATTTTGGTGTGAAGTTTTTTGAAATCCACATATTTTTTCATAATCTACATTTTCCATAAACTATATGAAGACACCTTTTGTCAGTACAACAGTGTTTCACATATATTGAAAGCATCCACGGCAATGATTTGAATAAAGGAGCTAGGTTACCTTCTTCACAGTGATGATGCCAACTTGGAAATTGGGGTCTGTGTTAATGTCAAAGGCATCTGCACCATCTCCATCAATGATAGTGTATTTCATCTCTGCATTGATTCCTTCATCCAAGTCCTTGGCAAACACTCTCCCCACAGTGGAGCTAATTGGAGCCGATTCTAACACACTCATCTGATAGTGTTCTGTGACGGAAAGTAAGAACATTTATTCTTGATAGTCTGTCATTATAAAAAATGCCACATCATCACATTTTATCAGCATCCTGTGCAAAACATCTTCTCTCAGTTCAAAATTTAAAACTTGGGGCCAGCCTGTGGTTGGGTGGTTAAGGTGGTTGGATTCCATGTGGCAACTGCATATTTCAATCCCCTGATCTTGGGACTTGGAAAACAAAACAAAACAAAACAAAACAAAACACTTCAGGCATGTGTGCATGCATGTCCAACGTCCCAAAAGGAGAGAGAAATAGAGGAAAAGGGATTGTGGTGTGACCACGTTCCATGAGGGATGTTTTCTTGCTTTTTCTCTTGTCTCTGTCTTTCTCCAGGGAGTGCATGTGACCTCTGGCAAAATTAAAAAAAAAAAAAATTAAAACTTGAGGGCAGGTTTTGTAGTGCAGGGGTTAAGCCCTATATATAGGGAGCCTGACCGTATATGGCTAACTGTGGTTTGAATCCTGGCCTTGGTGGCTTGCAAAACACATTGGACATATGTGTGTGCGTACTTTAAATTTTAAAGGCATAGAAAAATAGAGGAAAAAAATAATAAAAAAAGTGTAAAAAAAAAATAGAGGAAAAAAGAACTGTGGTATGACAGTGACCATTAGGGGATGCTTTTTCTCTCTGGTGAACACAAGTACCCTCTGGCAGTAAAAATAAATAAATAAGTTAATTAATTAATTAATTAACAGATCAGCAGATGGTGTAGCAGTTATGTTGCTGGATTCTTCTTTTTTTTTCGAGAGGTTTTTGCTATAGGGCGCATGCGCTCACCAGAAAGACAGAAAGCAAGAATCACTGCCCCCGCCCCCGGCGGGGGGGATGGCCACGCTGCAATCCCTTCTCCTCCATTCTCCTCTCGGGATCTTGGGCATGCACGCACACGCACCCAGTGTGAGTTTAAGCCACTGGGTCCAGGACTCAAACCGTGGTCTACAACATGGGAATCCAGTGACATAGCCATTATGCCAACTGCTGGTCCCGACATTGCTGGCCTCTTTTTTTTTTGGAGAGGTTTTTGCTTTAGGGCGCGTGCGCTCGCCAGACAGACAGAGAAAGAGAGACAGAAAGCAGGAAATCACCCCCCAGGGGGAATGGCCACGCCACAATCCCTTCTCCTCCATTCTCCTCTTGGGATCTTGGGCATGCACGCACACGTGCCCGGCGTGAGTTTAAGCCACCGGGTCCAGGGCTCGAACCGCGGTCGACTACGTGGGAGTCCAGCGACATAGCCATTACGCTAACTGCTGGTCCCGACATTGCTGGCCTCTTACATGGCCGACAGTGGTTCGAGTACTCAACCTGGTGGCTTGAAAAATCTTGTTGGGCACATGTGCTTGAGTGCCCAAAATCCCAGGAGAATGGAGGAGGAGGGATTGTGGTGTAACCATGCTCTATGGCACGTGTTTTCTCACTTTCCCTCTCACTGTCTCTATCTCTGTCTCTTTCCAGCAAGCACATTCAACCTAAGACAAAAACCTCTTAAAAAAATTAAAAATGTAAACAAAACTTGAGTTTTACAGACTGCAGTAGAGATCCAGGAAGGCTGAGTGAACAGGCCATAGCATATACGGGCCATTCTGTAGGAAGGACCCAAAATAAAAATAGCTTGACTGTAATTCTAAGAGTAGGGCAGGATAACTATATTTCATCCAAGCAAATTTTGTCTTCAGAGCAGTAGGAAGTAGCTTGCTTTCCAATCTTTTAGCACTTCTTAGTGAATTGAACTATTTTCCCAAATGTTAATTCTTTCTGAGAAAGAAAGAAAAAGCATGGTGGAGACAGAATATATATTTATTCTGTTTACATTTCAAATGCCCACCTCTCCCTTCATGGGCGCAAGTGTGCTGAGCACCCATCAAGGACCACCTGCCTGGGGCTGATGGCAACCGGAGATGTGTGGAGGAGCAGCTGTGGAGAGCGAGCTCTGCCGGCTCCACGCATTGCCCGTCCTGTGTCCTTGCCCTGGGTCTGCCTCCTGACTGCCTCTTCATTGGAGAGACTTCTGATGTTTCTTGTCCTGTTGTTCCAGGATAACATACCCCAAAGTTCCCACATGCCTAAGAAGCTCAGGAAACGATAATGATAGTGTTCTCCTTTTTGACTGAATATCTTGAATTCACATTTAAATTTAGTTTATTTTTGTCTCCATCAACTTCTGTTTTTGCTCGCTTACCTTCTCTGGGACTCAGCTTTTTGAAGTTCTTCATTATTTTGCCAATCATAATGTGACTGACTAAAATAACAAAGAAAAACCAAACAATTACATTTTCAAAATGAATGTGGTCTCTATTATTCTAAAATGCCATGTAAGCTACAGGGGACCCGGGGTGTGAGAGCTCAAGTTTCACAGAGATTTGGGGAGGCTGACAGCACCCAGCTAGCTCACAGCACCCTACCTTGCACAGGAGAAGAACTGATGCCTATTTTTTTACAAAAATGAGCCAGAAAATGTCTAAGGTCTGTACCAAGCTGGCAGGCACTTGAATTTGATGATCTCTTCCCATTCACCTCCAAAGTTGTTGATGGAGTACACTTTGCTATTGTAGAACATTTGAGAGAAACAAACAAATATCTGTCTGCAATTTTCTCCACACCAGGAATGTAGTATTATGTGCTTAAATATATACATGTACTTTCTAGATGTGATGCATTATATGAGAAATAAATAGCCTGATATCTGGATATTTCATTATATGTGGTTCAGTTAAAGTAACTGAGCTTGTTCAGTGTGAAATAGTAGGAATGTCATTTTGTCAATATCCCATAATCGATTATGATAATATTTGTGAAAAAAAATCAACAAAATGAAATTCCTCTAATTTGGAATCAGAAGATTAATAAGGCAGAAGAGTTTCTCCAAGATAGCTTTATGATATAGCGAGGTCATCTAAACTTAGTTTTAGCAAAGAGAAGAGGAAATACTTAATGGCAAGATAAAGCACATTTCTAAAAACATTAAAAAATAATGATCATTTGAGAGGAAGCGGAGATAATGTGTGAAGAATGCTTAGAGACACAAATATAAATTACTTTACACATTGCCATTTTGTCTTCCACAAAACATGTTCTTTCCACTCTATCCTAGATTTTCCATGATTACTGTATGTTGACAAAGCAACAACTCAAGTTTATGCTTTAGAATGGTTAGTTTGTGGGGCAAGACTAATATGCTGGTTACCATCATATCGTTTTATGCTGTTAAGAGGCTTCCGTGTTTGGAGCGATGTGACTTTCTACAGTATGTACAAATCCATATGTTTATGAGCTGTGTAATAACTTGGTTCATCTGCCCCTTTTGCCTTCAGCAGAGGTACCAATCTAGAGTCAAATTTTAAAAGCCAAGTAGGTAATTTAAAGGTGTTCAAGAGTCTGTCATCTATAGTTTGCATAATGTGAGCCGTTCATGAAGTGAGAAAGATGAAACCTACAGGATCTGCAAATCAACAAAGTCACTCTTGGCTTTTCACAAACGGATCCATGACACTCTAGAGCTGTACTGTAGGACCAAGCAACTTAGTGACCTGCTTGCTTGCTCCATTTGTGAAACACTTATCTAGGTTCCTATCTTTTTCTTTCGTGAATGCTCATGGGGACATGGCAATATCAGTTTTATGTAAATATTTGCAGTCTCTTTCTATATTTATGTAGATAAGATAGAGGGTTCACTTGATCTAGCTGATTCAGAATTCAGCTATTCAGCTGACTGTCTGGCTCAACTTGGTCTGTTTTTAGTTTAATGTTTTCCTTTGTTTTATTTTGTTTTGTAAAACTCATTTCCCTGGTTAAATCTTTCACCTATAAGTGCATCTGTTGCTCTCACTTTTTCAGCTACTCTCTTCAAGCATCTGCTTCTCACACTCACATCCCCATCCTGGGCTCTGTTCTACAGACATAGCTTCATAATCTCACCTTCCTGATTGTCCTGCTGTCACTTCATATTCAAATCTGAAATTGTCTGCCTCCTTCCCTGACACTAGTTCCATTAGGCATCTTCTATGTCTATCAGTAGGGACAGTTCTTCTCCCTGCCACCCAGACTTGAAGTATCCTTGTCATCTCTGACTCTTTGGTTCCCTTAGCCAAAAAAAGTCAAGAGGCAGAAGTTCATGTTTTCTTATTTGTCCTGATCCACTCCTCCTCCCATTTCCTGAAGTTCTTATCAGTTCATATCTGAGCACTCTAAAAGCCTCCTAATAGGGCCAGCAGGTGACTGGTGGTTAAGGCAAGTGGATTTCACATACCCATTGGCCCGGATGAGTCTCAGTCAGCAGCTTGAATATAATTCCCTACAGTTTGTGTGTGCCCAAGCTCCCAAGAGGAGCATGAAGGAGAAAGGATTGCAGAGTGGCCATCCCTCTTGGGGTGATTTCTCACTTTCCTTCCTTCTTTCTCTGTGTCTCTGTCCAGAGTGCACATGAACAACCTAAAAAGAAGAAACAAAAAGCAAAAGCCTCCTAAAAGACTCCTCTGTTGTACTCTTGCCCTTGGTAACCCGTCCTGTGTATGGCCACATGAGTCTTTGCTTATGTCTCTCACTCAAATTTTTTATTTTTTTGTGATTTCCATTATAAATGTAACACATTTAAAAGAACAGGTCTTGATTCTAGAGGCCTTTGAATGTAAAACGACATTAGCAACTTAATATCCTGGTATGTGTGTGTGTGTGTGTGTGTGTGTGTGCATGCGTGTGTATTTTTTCTTAAATGCAGTTTGCTATTCAAATGAGCTCTAGGAGAGCAGAGATTTAGTTTGTTTTGTACATTGCTTTGTGTTCTGTACAAGAGTGGTGCCTGAACTAAATATTTTTTGAATGAGTGAATGGCATTCCCCTTCTGAACTTTTTTCGTTCTGCCTGTTATATTCGTCAATCCCCTTTTGAAGTCTCTTCCTTCTATGAAGGCTTCATTCATTTTAGTTGTTTTTGTTTCGTTTCATATTGCTAGTTGTTGTGTGCACTCATGAAAAAAGAGAAAGAGAGAGAAAAGAGTTCCTGATGGGGCATCATCACACTGTAATCCCTTCTCCTCCTTTTCTCCATTCCTCCAGGATTTTGGGCACACATGCATACATGCCTGGTGTGTGTTTCAAGCTGCTGGGACTGGGATTCAAACTGTGGTGACCATATGGGATTTAAAAAATTTTTAAATTAAAAAAAACTTTTGCCATACAGTGTATACTCATCAGAGAGAGACAGAGAGAAGGAAATTGAGAAATCCTCCCCCCACCCAGGGAGGGGGGATGGTCATGTTACATCCCTTCTCTTCCATTCTTCTCTTGAGATTTTGGGTATGCATGCACATGCGCCTGGGGTGATTTTAAAGCCAACAGGTCTGAGACTCGAACTGTGGAGTGGGCCACGTGGGATCCAACATCTTAACCACCATGAGGCCTAATGGCCCAGGGTCCCACCTTTTATGCACAGCACTTAACAGGTGCACTATGGGGCTGGCCTGTCATCTTAGTTTATTCTGAAGGCATGATTTTGCACTTCCAAAGTGGCACGTCAAATGCTACTCTTTGATCTGCTACCTTTTCCTGTGTATTGGATGTGCACTCCCCAAGTGGATCTTAAGCGTCACAGAACTGAGGACTGGCTTCCAAGCGTCTTGAGCCCTTCATGTGCAGTGCCCTTACAGGGCAGTTGCTTGGTACCTACTTGTGATTGATTGCCTAAGATCGTCAGATGGCTGGGTGTGTTCACTATAATTTTGGCTTAGTGTCAGTGCATGCATTCTCAACAGAACAGTATCACCCCATAGGTGCAAAAATTTGTTCTTGGTTGAGGAGGTATAGTGAAAAAAAAAAACATAGCTATTACAATGGTTTGTGGCCCACTAAACTTTGACTCTACCCAGCAAATCTTATTTCCATAGTGTTTAATTTTATGTGGGGTAGGTGGGAGTGTGGCCACCAGAAAAAAAAAAAAAAAAGTAAAAAGAAGAGGAAGGGAATCAAGAGGTAAAAGAAAGAAGAAAAACATTTAAGGGACATAAAAATGGAACATTATCTGTTGGTAATATGTATGATAATATCTTTAAATGGACTAATACACAGTGTATTTATGCAGGGAAAATTACTTTTGTAAGTTGTAATGATATACAGTGATTGAATGTATAAATTAAAAAAGTGAAAAAAAAATAGTTCCATAGGGAGGAGATAATGAGAAACAAAACACATGAGAACACTGGTTTAGTGCTATGGGAAGCTGAGATGCAAAGGGTAAATGGTTATGTGAGAAATACATGGTGAGCGTAGGAAAGGAATCCGTGAATAGTCAGACAACAAGGAAACTCGGGCTGGCCTTTCTCCTAGACCTCCGGAACAGGTCCTTTGGCCTGAGGTCTGTGCTCTCCCTGGTTAGGTACTCACTCTGGGGAAAGCGGGGTGGGTTATCATTGACATCCGAGAGGGTTATGTTGACTGTCGTAGTCCCAGCCAGCCCTCCAAGCTGCCCGCCCATGTCCTTGGCTTGGATAATCACTTCATAGTATTCTTTGGCTTCTCTGTCCATGTTCATGAGCGCTGTCCTAATGACACCTGCAGGACAGAAATGACTTTGTTTTTCAAAACAAAACCACGAGTCTAGGTTTTGAAAGATTAATTTCTAGGATAATCTCATGGAAACAGTGAGTAGAAGAATGATTACTAGAAGCTGAGAAGGATGTGGTCAGGTAAAGTTATGATAGCTAGGTAGGTAAGAGGAACAATTTCTAGTATTAAAAGTACAGTAGGGTGACTATGGCTAACAGTAATTTATTGTATATCTCAGAGTAGCTAAAAAATAGGATTTGAATATCCTAACACAGAGTAATAATACATGGTGGAGATGAGGGATCTTATTTAATCCCCACACATTGTATTCTTGTATAGAAAAATCATATTGTACTCCACAAATATGTACAGTAATTATATGTCAATTAAACATTGGTTTCTAGGTTTCTCCCTTAAGTACTGTTAATACCTACAGTTGAGATGCAAATCACCTGTGTTTTATTAAATCTCAGATAAAAATCCCACCTGCAAGAAAGTACTGTGGTGAAACAAATGGTGACTCAGTCCTGTTCCAGCAGAAAGAACTGAGGGCTGAACTGGCAGTACTACTGAAAGAGGCCAGGAGGTGGCGGCAGTGGCTCTCTTACAGACTGGGGGAATGGCAGTCCAAGGCGGTTTCAGATGGCTTTGTCTCACCAGAGAAAACGAGGGTTTTGAGTCCAGAAAACAAAGCCTCAGATGTTTACAGATCTATGATTTCGAATTCTCTCTAGATCTTTCTCTCTTCAGACCCGCAAACCCTTGTAGTACTGTATAAATGACCCTTTTTTAGGTAACTCATTCCTACTCTGCTTCTTCCTGGAAATCATGGTGCAATTCTAATCTGATTTTCCTTTTGTTATGTGTTCACTCTGTTTTGTCCTGTTCTGTTCAACTCCATGCCTTAGTAAATTCTATGAACTAGGATGTTCTGTGAGCCGTTCACTTTTACCATGCATAAACGATGAACATTCCCGGGCAGTAAGTAGCAACTGCAGTGTGATCATACAGTTTCATTTAAGAAGGGGGTCTACACCAAATTCATTGAAATGCGTTGTTTCGATCCTGCCAAGAATGCGCGGTTATGTTTGACCTCCCCTTTAACCTTTAACTTAGAAAAGTTGACTTATGTACACCAAGATTAGAGACTTATTTACTGCAGGTTTACAACATGTCCCTTAGCTAAATAGACCTTTAGCATGAAAGAGAAAGGATCAGGCACAACTATATATTTAACATTATAGTAATATATATGTGTGTGTGTGTGTGTGTGTGTGTGTATATATGTATTATATATATATATATATATAACATTATAGTAATATATATGTGTGTGTGTGTATATATATATAAAACATTATAGTAATATATGTGTGTGTGTGTATATATATAATTATAGTAATATATATGTGTGTGTGTGTGTGTATATATATATAATTACAGTAATATATATGTGTGTGTGTGTGTGTGTGTGTGTGTGTGTGTATGGCATTATAGTAATAATATTCAAAGTGAAATATGCAGTATTTTCATTTTTTAAATGCTCCAAGGGTACAACAATAACTCTTGTTTCATGTATTTTTGACCTCAACACTACAGATGCCCCCTGGGAGCTGTCAAAATAATGTAAGATTCTTCTGAGAATATAAGGGACACATTACCCTCTTCCTGCCTGTATTTTTCCTCCCTGTGGGCATCCCTTCATTCTCCCTCCCCCTGTTAGTAGAATTGTTCAAGTTACTGTTTTATAGACATCCCTAACTGCAATCTTTTTTCTTCCCTCCCACTAATTTACACTCCCTCACTTTCTACTTTTATGATACAATTTTCTGAATACCTGGTTCCCCTTGGTACTCTTGGGAAAAAATGCTATCAGGTTGCTAATAATAGAAATGTATTTTTTTCCCTCTCTCAAATAAAGAGGTGAGTTTCAGTGTTCACCACTGAGTTTATCTCTGTGGCTGTAAGTTTCCTTACTAAAGTTCCTTATTAATTACTCCCAAGTTCTCTGTTTTCCATCATGTAAAATGAGTAGTAATACTTATGTAGGCCCAGCCATAGTGATGCAGGTGGTAGGGTGCCACTGTGTGATACTGGAGTCATGTGGGAAGGCCCTGGGTTTGAATGTTATATTGATCAGAATATACGGGGCATGCTATGGGTGTACCTGTAATCCTTGCTGGTTGGAGGGCTCAGACAGGAGAACTGTGACATGGTGAGATCCTACCAGGGGTGCCTGTCTCTCTCTCAAAACGAATAAAATTAAAAAAAAAATAAAGGAAAAAAAGGCCAGGGACAGGCCAGCCCATGGCGTGGTGGTTGAGGCAGCTAGATCCCACGTGGCCAACTGCAGGATCTGCAGATCTGCAGGTCTGAACCCAGGGGTTTGAGAGACCAGGCGCATGTGTGTGTGTGTGCCAAAAGTCCCGAGAGGGAAATGGAGGAAGATTACAATGGGGCCATCCCCTCTAGGAGCTGTTTTCTTTCCTTTTTTTTTTTTTTTAATTTACATTTAACCTCTCTCTCTCTCTCTCTCTCTCTTTGGTGAATGCATATGCCTTATGGCAAATTAACAACAACAACAAAAATGGTGGGGTAAACAGCCAAGTGATTAAAGAGTTAGAACTTTCAACCTCATCTGCAGAGAGGAATGCAACTGAAGGTTAAATTGATCACCAATGGCCAAAAACAGTGTCAATCATACCTAAGTAATACAGCCTCCATAAAAACTCAAAATGACAAAGGTTCAAAGAGCTTCTAGACTGCTGAACATGTGCCTCCCAGAGCAGACAGGGGAGGCTCCACATCCCGTCCCAGTACTTTGTCCTATGTATACTTTCTGGCTGACCACTTGCATCTTTTATAATATCCTTTATAATAAATGGGTTAATATAAATAAAGTAATAAAAAGGGGAAAAAAACCTTCTTATATATTTTGTTAGTTCACAAGATTATTGGGAGGCTCAAGACCTTTTCGAAGGTTTCTTAAAAAGGAGAAAGCCCAGCCTGAGTGTAAGATAATATCGTAATTACACTGCACAATTAAAAAGTATTAAAGGAAAGCCTTCATCATTTAAAACATGCACTATAGCAAAAGCTCTCAGGTAAAGCTGGAACAAACAAAACCCCACACTTTTGTTGCTTTGTCATTTTTTTGCCACATTGCTCCTTTCCATTCGGTTTTCTCTGCTGTCTTCCCTGTTAAAGCTGTCTGGTCAGGGGGCTTCATCCCATGTGCTCATTTCTCCCTCATCAGATCCTATTTGCCTGGCAACTGTTCACTCTGGCCCGTTCTTTGCTTATTATTGAGTGGTTCAGTGGAAGGAACATCAGACCCTGTGTCAAGGGACAGAGCTGCACTTCATGGACTTTGCTAGCTCTTAATTTTCCAATTTCCCTGTGTGCTAAGTGAATGGTGATGGACTGGATGATTCTCCAAAGGGCCTCTCAGGTGGCCCTCTCAGGAATCAATGATTCCAGTTCTGTCGTGGGCCCAGGTGCATGTGACAATCCTCTTAGGTCATTTTGAAGTTATAAAAGACCATAGTCCCTGGGAATAAATATAACCAGAGGACTTTTTGAAGACTAGTGAGGGAATACTTTTGCGTAGGCAGACCTTTGGCCTTTCCAATCAGACGCTAGACACTATCTCTATGTAGTGTTGCTCTTACCCACCAGGGTATTGCTAGTTTGCTCTCTTAATCCTAAAGCTTGTAACAATCTTCTTTGGTTAATACGTCCACTCCCTGGAGAGTCCTTGAAAAGGAGAGTTGGGCCTGACATAGTAGCAGTTATAAATGATTAGAGAATAAAGCAAACATCTTTGACTTGACTCTTGCATCAGATACCTGTTTTGGAGTCCACAGAAAAATATGGCTGGCCCTGGAGGATGCTGTATACCACCCGGGCGCTGTTGCCGTAGGTTGGATCATCAGCATCTGTGGCTGTCACCTGGATAACAGAGGTGCCTGAGGAAGAGAAGGGGGAAACCTGTTCAAGTCCAAGCTAAAGGCTGCATGGTCCCGAGTCATCAGTCTTAAAGCATTCACAGATGGCAGTGTTTGTTTTGATGAGAGACTCCTCTTTCTAGGTCAAGCTGCCAAAACTCCTCTCTTATACTTATTTAGTGGGCATGGGAGTTATTTGTTTTTAAATTCTGAATAACCTGCAGAGACAATATAGCCTTGGGCCTCTTCATTGAGCTTTTGATAATACCAAAATACTTCCTGATGGATCCATCCATATCTCTTTCTTTTTTTTTTTGTTTGTTTTGTTTTGTTTTGAAGAATTGGAACAGAAAAACAACACTAAGCTTATTATTATTGTTTACTAGAGTGATTTTCTAAGCAGGCTTCTGCTTGCTGAAGGACTTGGTTGTCATTTTTGTTCAGTTTCATAATCTGTGAGGTGTTCTGTACATTCTCTCCTCTCTGCATATATTACAGATAGTTCTTCTTTAGAGTAACTGAAATTTAGGGCATCACCACCTTACCCACTGGTGACATTTCTGGCACAGTGGCAACATAAGGGCCATCCAGGAACTTGGGCTCATTGTCGTTGATATCCTGGATTTTGATGATGAACTCTGACTCTGGCTCCATTGGCCTGCCCGTCCGCCTGTCCAGAGCTTGAGCCCTTAAAGTGTACTGGGCTCTTTCCTCTCGATCGAGCCTCTGGATGGCGTGGATGTCTCCAGTGGTGTCGTCGATGGTAAACACGATGCCTGCGCCTTCTCCTGAGAGAATATATTTGATGGAGCCGTCTCCCCTGTCCATATCTGAATGAAGCTGAGGGGAAAAAGCATCAAGTCTCATTATGGATATAAACAGGTGTCAGAAAGAAACTGATTTTCAGTTTGACACAAACTTATGACCACTCTCTCTTTTGCCTTTTAACAACAACAACAACAAAAAATAGAAAGGAAGAAAATTGCTAGAAGGTGTGTTTACTCACTAGAGAGAGAAAGAAAGGGTGAAAGCACTTCTAATGGGGGATGGTCATGTTGCAGTTCCTTCATTTCTTCCTCCATTCTGGATTTTAAGCATGCATGCACACATGCCTGGCATAGTTTTCAAGCTGCCAAGTCTGGGACTTGAACTGTGTCATTGGCTATGTGCGATCCAGGTGCCTTAACCATCATGCTACCAGGTAGCCACTTGTGACTTCTTTTTTTCATAGATATATGTATATATTTTTTTTTCACTTAAATGTTTTTTTAAAAAATCTTCTTACAAAGAAGAAAAAAATATATATAGTGACCAGCAGATGGGGTAATGGTTACATCACTGAACTCCCAAGTAGTCGACCATGGTTCGAGTCCTAGGTCTACCAGCTTTAAAACATGCCAGGCGCATGTGCGTGCATGCTCAAAATCCCTAGAGGAGACTAGAAGAGAAGGGATTGTGGTGTGGCCATTCCCCCTGAGGGGGTGATTTCACACTTTCTGTCTCTCTCTTTCTCTCTGGTAGGTAAGCACATGCACCCTGTAGCAAAAACCTCTCTTCATAAAAAATATGGATTTTTCACATCACATTTAGTGTTCTGAAATTGCTATTGGTTTTAAATTTTTTTTCTATCCCTGGAAAAGTACAGGATAAAGGTTCTCTGGAAAGTACAGATCTCAACATGAGAAAAGGAACAAGTCTAATAAGGAGAAACTAACCCTTTCTATTTAGGAAAAAAAAAATGGACCAACCTAAGCATCTTAAATTAAAAAAATTACTAGAAATGAATCTTTGTAGTATGAAAAATATTTGTGGTTGTTCAAGTTGGCTGAAAATCTGATAAAGTGATTCAGAAAATGGGCGAAGCACTGTAGTGGAAATACTAAATGACTTCCAAGGATTATTGCAATCTCCCAATGTGTGATTCCAGTTCTGTAGTTTCATTTGGTAGGCCTGTGCTTGCTTATGTTTCAGATGTCAAATGGAATTTAACACTGGTTACTGTTCTTTACATCACTGTGTCTCCTTTTGGTGGGAACTGTTCTTGAGTTCATAAATAAATCACTCAATCTCCATGTGGATGGTTGAGTTAGGGACATGCTTTTATCTGCACCTCAAAATATCTCTCCCCATTCCCTAATTACTTTATGATGACTTTCCAAAGGAGTACAGGAGCGCTCTTTTAATTTCAGGTCTAGAACCTCATGTCTGCATCACTCGTTGTAGATAACGTGCATGGGGGGGGGGGGGGTGTCAAGAATCCTGTAGGTAATGGTCTCTTTCTAAAGAAGGCCAAAAGGAATTACCTAAATGTAGTCAGCCATCTCAAGCGCTTGTTGCCTGAGTTCTTAGCACTTTGCATAGTTCAGAGATAAAGTTCATGAGATTAGTTTATTAAACAGACAACCAGTGTGAGGCTTAGGGCAGGGAGACAAATTTTTCTGGCCCAAACACTGTCTTATGTCGGTTATATATTGAGTGCTCTCGGCAAATTATTTAATGTTTATAACCCTTAGTTTTTCCCATTATAAATGTGGAGATTACTAATACTTACTTTGAAGAGTCGTTGGGATCGTTAGAGATTCATATATGTGAAGCACATACCACAGTGCCTCTCCCGTAACAGGAAGGCTACAAACAGGGCTGATTAAGATGATGATGATGTATGTGCATAGAGAAAAGGGTGTAGACATACCCAGCTCTCCTCTGCTCCCTTCAAACCTGAGCGTAGCAGAGAAGGCAAAGCAACCTGTTCGCTTTTTGTTCTGCAGAGTCCAGTGGTAAAAGCTGCAGAAGGCCGCCTGCAGCATTTGCAGGGACAGTGAGACTCTGAGGATTAAAAGGCACAGACACCAAGAAGACACTGAAAATGTATTCACAACATCCTCAGACAGGGATGGGCTGGGAGGTTGTGGCTGGCTTTGAGCTGATCTCAAATTGACTCACGGCCAAATCACGCAGGCCACGGTTTTACTGCCTGGAGGAGCTCAGCTGTGTCTTATCTAAAGAAGGGAAATAAGAGAATAGAATTGACTGAAAAAATAGCTGTGGATTTTTTTCTACTCGAAGAATTCTATTTAGAATATGAAGTTCTCACATTTCCTCATTCCATATACAGTATTATAACTTTTACCCCCCATCCAAATCTCCTATTTACATAGTTAAAAGAGCAGACAGAGGAAACCAGGTCTTATTGTGTAGAATAGAAAGCCATTTCATTCTGACCTGAGCACAAAGAAACGAAAACTCATTCCATTTGGAACTGTGTTCCCAGGCAGAGGAATGGAATTTGAAAGAGGACTACAGGTTCACAGGAGTGTTTTTTAAATATATGTATGCTTGAGTAACTGTGTATTTATATAATTACACACACACATATGTACTTTTAAGACATGGGACATAGGACTTAGAATGAAATAGAAGCTGACAAAGCATGTACGTTACTGTTAAGGGGTTTTCTATTTATCCTCTAAACATTTTGTCCTGTGATCCTTAAGGTGGCTTAGTGGTTCAGGCATTGAACTCCCACACGGTCGACTGCGGTTTGAGTCCTGGACCTGAGCCAGGCATGTGAGTGCATGCCTAAAATCCCAGTAGGGAATGGAGGTTATTTCTCATTTTCTCTCTCTGTCTCTGTGTGGCAAACACACGTACCCTATGGCAAAAACCTTAAAAATAAATAAATTTGGGACCAGCAGTTAGTGTAATGGCTATGTCACTAGACTCCCATGTAGTTGGCCGCAATTTGAGTCCCGGACCTGGTGGCTTAAACTTACGCTGGGCCCGTGTGCATGCGTGCCCAAGGTCCAGAGAGGAGAATGGAGGAGAAGGGATTGCAGCATGGCCATCTCCCGTGGGCGGTGATTTCTCACTTTCTGTCTCTCTTGTCTCCCTCTGTCTTTCTGGCTAGTGCATGTGCCCTGTAGCAAAAACCTCTCCAAACAAAAAAATAATAATAATAATAAAAAAATAATTAATTAATTTAAAAAATCTAAGCATGTTAGCTGGCCCCAGAGCCTATGGGATTCTACATGGCTGGCTGAGAGTTGAATCTTGGCCCTGGTGACTTGAAAAACACACCAGATGCATGTGGATGTAATGGAGAAATGGAGGAGAAGAGACTGCAGTGGGACCATGCTCCACTAGGAAGGAGACCTTGCTGTCTCTCTCTCTCTCTCTTTGTCTCTTGCAAACACATGAGCTCTCAGTTATAGGAAAACAAAACAAAACTAAACAACCTAAGCACCCTGTGATCATGATAGGATATGTAAGAGCTATGCCATGTAGAGAGCTTAGCAACAGAAGCTAAAATCTCTGCTGCTGAGTGGAAGACTGCGGCTTCTGAGCACATCAAGCTGGCTGGGTGTCTAATGGATCCTGGGCTGTAGCTCAGAGCTGTTCTCTTTTGTTCGTATTGGCAGGAGAATTTGAGGAACACTTTAGACTGTGAGTTTCTTGAAGGCAGGGACCATGTGACTTCATCTCTGAATGGATATTGACATGTACCACCTGCTCAGTGAAGTGTTACTGAAAGAAGGATATGGGGACTGGTATGTGGCATGGTGGTTAAGGTGATAGATTCCCACATGGCTGAGCATGGATCAAGTCCTAGACCTGGTGGCTTGCTTTCTTTCTATCCTTCTCTCTATCTCTCTTTCTCTGTCTGGTCAAATTGAAGAATAACAATAAATGCATGAAATTGAATACATATTTTTTTTTAAAAAGAATGGTGTGGGTAGAGCAATAATTTTTGTGGAACTATGTTCCCTTCATTCTGGAAAGGCTAGCTGCTTTTTTTGTTTGTTTGTTTTTGTTTTTGTCATAGGGGACCTGCTCTCACAGTGAGAGGGAAAATGAGAAATCTCTTCCCAAGAGAGATGGCCACACTGCAGTCCCTTCTCCTCCATTCTTCTTGCAGGATTTTCTGCATGCACACACGTCTGCCCTGTGTGATTTTTCAAGCCCCTGGGTCTGGGACTTGAATCCCAGTCTGCTGTGTGGGAGCCCAGCACCTTAACCACTCTGGTACCTGCTGGCCCCAGTACTTTTGAGAGAATTTTGCTCTAGGGTCTGTGCTTGCCGGACAGATGAGTGAGAAAGAGAGGCAGAAAGTGAGAAATCACTTCCCAGAGCGATTGCTACATTGCAATCCCTTCTCCTTAATTGTCCTGTCAGGATTTTGGGCACATATGCACATGTGCCTGGCGTGAGTTTCAGGCTTCCAGGTCCAGGACTCAAACAGCAGTCAGTATTGTGGGAGTCGAGCAGCTTCACCACTATACCACCTGCTGGCCCCAGTAGAGACTATTTTTAAAAAATAAATTTTATTATGTATATTTAAGGTGTACAACATGATGTTATAGGATACATTTAGATAAATGACTACTAAGGCTAACCAAATTAACATATCTATCATTTCATTGTGTGTGGGAGGAGAGCAGAAGAGGCTGAATTTTGCTTATTTAGCACACCCCCCCCCCCAATACAATATCATTGATTCTAGTCCTCCTGCAGTACATTGGATCTCCAGTCTTGTTCATCCTACTGTATGCCACTTTGTATCCTCTCATGTCCTCATTTCCTCCCAGCTCCTGGTAACCACTGCTTTATTGTCTAACTTGGTATATTTGACATCAAACATTTTTTAAAAAATTACAGTGTCAGAGAGCTCATACAGCATGTTTCTTTCTGTGCCTGACTTAGTTCACTTAATGTAATGTCCTTCAGGTCATCCATGTGGTGGCAGATGGCAGGATCTCTTTTTAATGCTGAGTAATATTTCTGTGTGTGTGTGTGTGTGTGTGTGTGTGTGTGTGTATCATGCAACTTCTGAATGAGTGATTGTGTATTTGAGTGCAAGGGAAGGGTAGGAGAGAGAGAAAGGAGGGGAGGTGGTGGGACCTGGGAACATGGGAAGGAGACACGACGCAGATGTAGAGAAGCAGGAGGGACCTTCATGAATAGGAAGTGCATCAGCTATGCAAGGGACCAGGATCTGCTGACATAGAACTGATTTCTGAGGAATATAGTATCAATTCAGGATCCAGTTGGGGAAAAAAGAAACAAACTACATTGGTTATCTTAACAGAGAGCTTTTATTTTGGAGAACTAAGGGGACTAAAGGGAAATACTGAAGTGTCAGAGAGGGCAACCCCAGGAGAGAGCCAGGCCCCTGGAGAAGGGCAATGGGGGGCAGAAGTTGGGGCTCTTGGCATCTTAATGTTCCAAGGAGGGGCTTGAGACCTCTAAGGAGGTAGTGTTGCCCCTTGGCGTAGGTGTTCAGGAGCTTAGAGGAACCCCATCTGTGAGCAGAGCATCCAGCTGCAAGTCTTGCAGACCTGGATCACAGCCTCTGAGAAGAGGGAGCTGCCCGGTGGTGCTGAATTTCTGAGGGAGTGTGATGTGGCTCAGAATGTGGGAAAACATCCCAGAAACTGGAACAAACTGCCCACAGGGTAAAAGGAGAAAGTTCCTCCTCCCTCCTTCTGCCTGATTGGTCTCTAGTACATTCTAACGGCAGGACCTAATGAGGGGCCAGCTAGAAAAAGAGAAACTGTGACTTGCAGAGTCCCAGCTCCAGATCACAACTGAGAGGTTCTAGCTGAATAACCATCATGGTAATGCACACTCAATATTCAGGGTTACTTGCCACAGAATACATATTTGCTTGTGAAAATTGCAAGGAAGGGACATTAACAGCTTTTTTTTCTAAGTCACTTAGCAAATTGGCAGTGTAGTAAAAATGTTTTATATTTATCCATATTGAATCCAGCTAGCACTGACCGAGAACCAGCCATCTAGAGGTGGATAAAGAGCTTTTGGAGTGAAGTTGGCAGCATGTGGTTGTATGCATCTTGGAAAAACATCCTCCCCCACCCCCCAAAATCTCCTAGACAGAATAGGACAGGTGAATATCTCACTTATTTACAATCATTCTTTAGTCTTTAAGAGCTCAGCTAAAGGAGTAGGGAATGATGGGAAGTCCATGGAGATTATGAAAAATCTTAGCTGATTTAGGATTTTGAAAAGAGTGATTTTCACTCCTTTGGATGTCTTTCAGTGTGCCTCTGAAAGTTCTGGAAGGTGGTAAGTGCTTACGACGTGTGGTGAGACAGCTTCTGTGTAGTTGTTAACCTTAGCATGACTTGGACCTGCAGATTCGTGCACAAGCACAAGCTCTCTGCATCCCTCTCTTTGCATATGTCAATATAATCTAGCATTAACTCGACACTTCCTTGTCCCTGGAAAGCCCAGTGTGGATTTTATAAGGCCATACCAATTACAGCTGATAATTGTTGCCATACTCCTTTCTGAAATAAGCAAATACTCTGGCGGGCTCTCTAAACAGACATCTTCCAGAGCTCAAGGTGACAAGCTGAATACCCCTGGGGTAAAGAGAATGAAAAGCGGATGAATTCTCTTTTAAAAGAAAGTGAAGGGGAAAAGTGTGAGGGTAGCTGAATATGTTAAGTGTCTTTCTCATGTGGTGGTAACACCCAGTGCAGGGTAAAAACCTTCATGAGTACTAGAGGATGCTACACAGCTAGTACTCTCTACCATCAGAGATAAAAGGTTCAGAGTCAGGCTCAGATTCCCGATCCTATCTTAACACCACTGACTCTTCTGTATCTTCAGGGCAAGCCTAAAGCCACCAGCCATGTGCAGGGTGACCTAAAGGAGAGCCTGTGGCCTCAGTGTTAGAGCGATGAATGTTTCCATCTGTGCTTTACCTGCTACCTTGATGTAACTTTGGGCAATGGAATTTGCCTAGGTTAGTTGTACTTACCTCACAGCATTGTTGTAATGGTTAAATGATTTGCTTTATGTGAATGTTACTGACACAGTCATTTGGGTGGTAGCATAATAAAACGTTAGCTACCTTTGGCCTTCTACATTTTTGGGTGGCCAGATCTTGCTAGGTACTCAGTGTAGGGGAAGTGTTGGTAAGGTTGCAAAGTAGTGTCTCAGTTTCTACCCAAGAAAGAGGGAAGGGAGCCCTAAATTGTACATCTAAACAAAGAAATTACTGAATACAAGCATACTCTCGTCTTAAACTCATTTTAGCAGTAGCCATGTATGTCTGGTAGGGAGAAATGTTTACAAATATCTAGGAGCTAGACATCATTGGAATTCTGAATCTATGCAAAATATATTAATGATAGAAGTAGTTTTCTAAGCTGAAACCCTGAGGAACTTGAATGTGATTTAAGAGAGGAGGTGATGGCGTGTCCTGGGCTTGGCAATGATCTGACAAGTGTATAGGGTTCTAGGGTGGAGACAAATATGGTGTGTGTGTTGGGATCACTGAGGAATCCTAACTGGCTAGGATGAGGGCCTGATTTGAGAAATTATGAGAGGATTGGATGAGGGAGGAGGGAGTCCTTGAACTATGTGCTAGGAGCTCTGATGAGCATTTGAGAGCTATGATGTTTTCTTTCTTAATCAGAGGAGTGACATGATGGAAAAGGGCTTCAAGGAGATAAATGTTCTGAGCCCTGGAGGGGTGATGGGAAGAGTCTCTCAACAGTGAGGCAGGCAGTGCCTGCTTAGCTAATCTAATCATGAGAATAGAGGATCATGGTAATGACAGAGCTGGGAGAGGAAGTGAATCTGAGAGAAACTGGCAAGGAAGTATTGACAGATACGGTGACTGATTGTATGTGAAGGATAAAGGAAATAAGGAAGGGAGAAGTCAAAGAAAACGCACGGATATTGTGGCCAGGGGGATTTCAGCTGCCTTAGGCATGCATGAGCTGCTAAATTCCTGTAATGAACAATCGATCCTATGTACTGCTACTGTTACTACTGTTTGTCACTGCAGAGTAACGGTGTTTTAGGTCTTACACTGAACCAGGTACTATGCTAAGTGTTTTACATTTGTTAGCTTATTTAATCCTTACCATGCCATGGGGTATTCGTTCATTCATTCATTTAATACTTTTTGAGTGCCTGCCATGTGCTCTATTTGTGCACATGGGGAGAATAGGGGGCAATGTCCTTGCCCTCATTGAATTTCTAAGCTCAAGGGGCCAGCAGGTGGCATGGTGGTTGAGGTGCTGGTCTCCCACATGGCTGACCACAGTTTGAGTTCTGGACTTGGTGGCTTGCTTTCTCACAAAGCACTTCCCTCTGCCCCTGACTTCCATCTTTCTCTTGTAAGTGCATGAGCCCTATAACAAATTTTAAAAAATGGTAATAAATAAAATTAAATAATTCTTATTAAAAAATAAGTTCAATATTGTAAGCTGTGATTAGAGCTATGGAAAGAATAACAGTAGTGAGGGAGTCTCACAGAGAGGCCTACCCTAGAGAATGGTCAAGGAGGCTTAGATTAAAAATGAGCCCTTGAGGATGTAGAGGAGCCAACCAGGCGAGAAGCCAGAAGGACATTCACTATGGGGAACAATAGGAAACACTTGGCAAGCAGTAGGAACTGCCGTGAAGGCCATGTCCCTGGAACCCAAGAGCAAGAAAAGGAGTAGTAAGGATGTTTGTGGATGCCAGGAGGCAGCTGGGTCAGAAAAGAATGGCTTTGACAGCTGTGGGAGGCATTGAAAGCATTCAGCATACAGAGGAAAGACATGGAAGAGACTTAAGTAGAGAAGTGACATGATCTGATTTAATTTTTAAAAGCCCATTATGTGGAAAATAAAATATATTAGAATGAAATATGGTGGTCAGGAGGAAATCTGCTAGGAGGCCAGCTCATGTGAGAGATAACAGGAAGTGATAACAGATGAAAGTGATGAAGGATTTGGGATTTATTTTGATATGCAACAGAATTTGCAGGTGGAGAGAATGTGGGCCCAAGGAAAAGGGAAGAATGACACCTAGGTCACTGGTTTTAGGAACTGGGTAAAGGCAGTGCTGAGATAAAGAAGACTGGGACATCTATATTTGGGAGGAAAAACAAGAGTTCCTTACTGGCCATGCCATATTTTAAAGACCTGTGAGCCCTACATGCAGAAATGTTACCTATGCAGTAGGATTTATGAATCTGAAACTTACGCAAGTGGTCCAAGCAAGAAATGAAGATTTTGCATTTATTGGCATAAAGATGTTTGAAGTATGATGATTCCACTCAGGGCATGAGTGTAGATGGAGAAGAAGCCAAGGGTCAAGTTGACAAGCCTTGTCAATGACTGTAGTCAGGGGCAAGAGAGGATTAGCAAACAAAGCTGAGAAAAAGGAGGAAAATGTGTTTGTGGTGGTCATGATGCTGAGAGAGGAGATGAGTCAAGAAGGCAGGCAGGTTAGCAGTGTCCAAGGCTGTCATTGGGAGGATCCATGAAATGAAGTCATTGGATTGGGCTGTAGGGGTTTGTGAGGAGTGGCAAAAATACAACTTTAATGTAGCAGTGGGGATAGAATTAAGATAACTGGGTTAAGAAGTGAGTGGGGGATGTCGAAAGAGCTTGTATAGACGAGACCTGTTCAGAAGCAACAGTTTTTTATTCTCCTTATTTGACATTTGAGGAAGCAGAGGCTTGGTGACCTGTCCACTGTCACTGTGGAAGTCACTGGCAAGGCTGGTTTTGAACCTACATGAGCTTGGATCTAAAACTCATGCTGTTATCCTCTGTGCTAAACAAGTGTTTAAGTTATCATTTGAATGAATTATTTATTTTCTAATTAGTTCCTTGTCTTCCATTTTCTCTCGCTTGGTTGCTTTCACAAAATGGTCTCTGATTAACATCCAAATAGAGTAAACACAGGAGAAAGCCAGGATTAAAAATAAAATGATGATAGATAAATCAAGGGGATTCAAGCATAAAGTTTATAAATATATTCATTGATTGTCTCCAACCATCCTAAAGCATATCCTAGGATCTTCTGAAATAAAGAATGTTTTATTCTTTTTTTTCCTATTAAATTTGGGCCTCAGGCAATATCTGTAGAAGTGCTTTGAAAAAAGAAATAGAAAGCAAAAAAAAAAAAAAAAAAAAAAAGAAGAAGAAAAAAAAAATCACCTCTACTCCCCCCTTTGTATCTCCCAGTTTCTTTTTTCCATCTTGTCATTTTCAGAAGGTTGCTGTCATCTTTTCTGGGTTTGAGGCTTTCCCTCCAAAGCCCAATTTTTAGTTTTCCCTCCTCAGAACAGAGGCATGGACAGTGAGAAATCTTTCCTTTCCAACTTGTATCTAACAAAGCAACAGTTGGATTTTAGCTAGTTGTCAGCTTTTCTCAGGGCTCAGATACCTGCCAGGTGGATATTCACATTCAACCCATATTAAGATCCAATTTCAATATCTAACACCCTGATAATTTTTCTAAGGGGCATGCCTTACCTTGCCGACATACAAAGGGTCGGTTCCAGTATACTCTTCCAAAACGAAAAACTGGTTCCAAACCCAGCTCCTCTTGGTTCGTTGGTGTGACTGTGGCTTGTCTGATAGGAGCGTTTCTAATTCACCTCTTGATGTTGGGGTGCTGGAGAGAACGGTGGTTGTAAGGTCCATCAATCCCCAGAAGTACAAGGACATGCCGAGTCCAAGCCAGCTCTTTGCATTTCTCATTCTACCAGAAGTCCACATGGGATTGCCAGGTTCTCAGAAAGCAAAGTATAGGATGATAAGCCGCTGGATGAATGTATTTTCCAATTAAAAACAAAAACAAAAACAAAACAAAACAAAAACAAAAACAGTTTTTTTGGACACTTAGGCTTTCCAAATGAGATCCTGGTTCAAGTCAATCTGCTTGAAGTTGACTTCCTGCCAAGTTAAGGAAAACACAATGTAATGATCTTAATTCTTTCCTGTGAACTGGTTGCAAGTTTTCAAGAAATATGAGTAAATATAATTTTTCTACTCAATGCATTTAAGGGTTACAGTAGGTTATTGTTGCAGAAATGCTTAAGCAGTAAATAATATTTTGATAAAAAGAAGTCAGTTTACTATAATCAACCTCAAACCTTTGGATATGGATTCAGTAGGAATAAAAGTAGTGAATAATTTTTTTCTCAGTGGTAGCTTAGCTGGAGGGCTATGTGATATTAATTGACTTGAATTTAGTGTGCTCTTCGAAATATTTATGATCAGACAGCCTCCTAAACGCTTAAAAATGGCATTTGTTTTCAAAATTTACAGTTAGTAACTAATTTCTCTATTACCCCAACTGTTTTTCTTGACTTCTTTTAAAAAAAATAACAAAATCAAGCTTTTTTTTTTTTTGCCATTCACAATTATCTTGTGCCTCTGCCGTTATTGAGAACGTTAGGAGTCTTGGATTCATTTATAAGCAGCCATGGATCACTTCTAACTTTATCATTCTCTGAGCTCATGGTGGAATTTGGGTTTCACACTCTACTGCTTCGGCTCTGAAGCACTGATAGGGGCTGCTAATGTGACCTTTCTAGGATTTGAATGGTCAGTTAATCATTATATCCTTCACAAGAGACTTTAAAGTGCTATTAGTCACATGCCACTGTGAGCAAGCTAAGAGTCTAGCCAGCACATTTCTCTTCCTGACCTGAGAGAATCATTTGGGCAAAGAGATGTTAACTGCTACCCTGGGGACACCTTTTCATCAAACTGCCTTTGTTGTTATGAAGTCAGATTTAGCTGGTGACCTCACTCCTGGGCTATGACCTCATCAACCTGTTCTTTCCTTACTTGGCTGGGTTTAATGAGGTAGCATAGCACTCAAGCCACTCTGTCAAAACAACCAAAATGTTTACTGTGGGCTTAATATTTTTACTGTTAATTTGAAGAATGAACTGCTGCTGTTTTCTCAGAACAAATAAGTGTATTTGGGGATTTCAGATCCATGCAACTAAATAATGCTCCACTTCTACAAATGGTTTAAAAGGAATGCATTGATGTCAACCCAATTACCACCTTCCACCTGTCGTCATCAGAACTGGTTTTAGCTTCTTCTCAAATGCTATTGAAATGAATGAAAGAATTTCTAAAAATCTTACGATAATTTCATACAATATGTTATTTCATCTCCATATAAGAAATCAGTGAGAACTGATCAAGAGGGAAAAGCTGGGGAAACTGTAGGATTGCTGTAACAAAATGGGAGGCTGTGCCTCTTAAGAGTTCCAGCTTTAAAGGCAGATTGATTGTTCAGAAAAAGTGAGGTAGGTGTACCTTATTTAGAGTGACATGCTTGTTAATAAAGAACAACGGAGCTGCTGGAAGGTGGGTTAGTGGTTCGCTCTTTCTGGGCTCATGTTTCTCTGCTTCCTGTCTTGGGGGAGATGTTCTGGAAGAAGGGCTCTTAACCTAGTAGCTATATAAGTGAAAAAGATTGATGGGAAATAGCTATGCTGTTTTGGGGAGCTTGAAGGTAGACTAAAGGGCATTGCAAAAGAAAGTTGTGGACAAAATACTGTGATTGATAAGCCATAAAGTGAATATTCCCTATGTTGTAAGACACAAAATTATAATTTCTGAGAGCACTAGAATAAGAGTTAGACAGTTTGGTTCCTGATACTGAATGTATCACACTGACTTACTCAGTTCTATGAACTTTAGTTTCCTCAGCTGTTAAGCAGGGACAATAATTCTCCCACTTATCTCATAGGACTATCTGAAGAGTGATTGGATAATGCAGATGGAAGTGCTCTTTAATAACTAGGTGCCAACTGACATTTGAAAAGTCACACTGATTACCTGGGTGACATAAAAAATGATGAATTTGAGCCCGAATGTATTTTATGGGCAGCTATGGAATGAAAATTGAGAAAGGGGCCATAATATATACTATTTCACAAGTGTCTACATCTGAAATAAGTACTGTTTGGTAGTAGTTTGTGGCTCTGCCTATTTTTCCTTTAATTTTTAAATTTAATTAAATTTATTTTTAGTTTGCTGTAGGGCACCTGGTGCTCACCAGGGAGAGACAGGAAGGGGGCAGGGATGAGGGATGAGAATACATGCCCCGGGTGGTGGGGGGATGGTCACACAGCAATCCCTTTTCCGTTTTCTCTTCAGATTTTGGGCACACATGCACAGGAACCCAGTGTGTTTCAAGCTGCCAGGTTCAGGACTCGAACTATACACTTGGCCATGTGGAAACTACTTGCATTAAGCATCATGCCACTGGCAGACCTTGAGCCTAATTCTTTAGTAACCAAACATTTTGTTTTTCCATCTGAAGAGAAAATGTTTTTTGAGAGAGAGATTTTTGCTACAGGGTGTGTGCACTCACCAGAGAGACAGAGAGACAGAAAGCGAGAAATCACCCCCCAGGGGGGATGGCCACGCCGCAATCCCTTCTCCTCCATTCTCCTCTTAGGATCTTGGGCACACACGCACACGTGCCCGATGTGAGTGTAAGCTACCAGGTCCAGGACTTGAACTGCGGTCGACTACATGGGAGTTCAGTGACATAGCCATTACGCTAACTGCTGGTCCTCCATCTGAGGAAATTTAATGAAGGGATAGCTACTAGAAAACTCAACAATAGGGAAAATTCTTTCATGGACTTCATTTATCATAGATAGAACTATTAATAAATATATACATATATGCATATGTATTTTATTTAAAGTATTTCCTTTAATGTTTGTTTCACATATGTGCATATTACCCAAACATACATATTTACTATCGTCTTTGGCTAGTTTTAGTAGCTTGCTTTGGACCTAAGTGTGCATGTGCACATGTGTACGCAGGTGTGTAGTCATCCCCTTTTCTTTGCCCACTAACTAAATATTAAGACCAGAATGAAACTTGAGGAAATCTTGAGGAATCTTAAGTAGTGTCTCTATGCTTTCATATTTTTTACAAACTAGGTGTGCAGTTCTTTCCAGTTAAAATCCCCCCCCCCTTTTTTTTTTGGAGAAGTTTTTGCTATAGGGTGCATGGGCTCACCAGAAAGACAGAGAGAAAGACAGAGAGACAGAAAGCGAGACATCACTCCCTGGGAGGGTGGGCATGCTGCAATCTCTTCTCCTCCATTCTCCTCTCAGGATCTTGGGCGCTCATGCACACGTGCCTGGTGTGAGTTTAAGCCACTGGGTCTGGGACTCGAACCACAGTTGACTATATGGGAGTCCAGCGACATAGCCATTATGCCAACTGCTGGTTCCCAAATCCCCTTTTTTAGAGCATTCCCGTCACCCCAGAAAGATCCCTGTGCTTCTTCACAGTCAATCTTTATTCTTTCCCTCAGCCCCAGGCAAATACTAATCAACTTTCTATAAATTTGTCTTTTATAGACATCTCACATAAATGGGATCATCTATTATGTAGGCTTCTTTCACTTATAATGTTTTTGGATTTCGTCCATGCTGTAGCATTTGTCAGTAGTTTTTCCTGTTTATTGCTGAGTAGTATTCCATTATGTGGAACTATATTGTTTATCCATGCACCATTTGATGGCTATTTGGATCACTTCCACTTTTTGGCTATTATGAATAATGCTTCTAGAAACAACTGTGTACAAGTCTCTATATATATATATATTAAAGATTGCCAAACAGTGTGCACGCTCCCCATAGAGAAAAAGGAGAGAGAAAGAAAGGATACCACGCTCCCAGTGAGGCAGGGTCATGTCGCAATCCTTTTCCCTCTGTTTCTCAAGCCTATCAAGATTTTGGGCATGTACGCATGTATATTTGCTATATTCTTCAAGCATTGGTGCTGACATTCAAACCAGCCAGCCATGGGGAGCCAGCTTTTCTATGCACATCACTTGTACAAGTTTTTGTTTGAACAAATGTTTTCCTTTCTCTTGCATGGGATTGCTGGATCACATGGCAAGTGAGTATTTATAAGGAGCTGTCAAACGGTTTTTCAAAATGGCCACATGAAAAGGATCATTTTGAGGACTGTATGGCTGTAAATTTGCTAATTATATACTTACCACAGGTGAAATTTATAGTATGTAAATTACACACTAATAAAGCTTTATATTTTCCCCTTCTGTTAAGCTGGTGAAATCACCAGTAGCTGGAATGTAAGGCAGCAAGGACTGCTGGTAGGCTAACACACAAACACATGTCCAAGTGATATAACATAAAGAAATGATTGTACCAGGAACCAGCAGTTAGCGTAATGGCTATGTCGCTGGACTCCCACGTAATTGCCTGTGGTTCGCGTCCCGGACCCGGTGGCTTAAAACTCACGCCGGGCGCATGTGCGTGCATGCCCAAGATCCCGAGAGGAGAATGGAGGAGAAGGGATTGCGGCGTGACCATCCCCCTGGGGGGTGATTTCTCACTTTCTGTCTCTATGTCTCTCTCTGTCTGTCTGGCGAGCGCATGCGCCCTATAGTGAAAACCTCTCAAAAAAAAAAAAAAATGATTGTACCTATGAGATCACATACGTGAAATCACACTTTTACTCATATGGAGATATGTGAATCTAAATAATGCAAACATATCTTGTAACTGTACAAGGTGTGAATGAGAAGTCATAAATGTGCATTTGAGATAACATTTGTGATAGTCGATCATGAAAATATAATGGGACATTTTGTTGTTGGTTATAGGGCATGTGTACTCACCAGAAAGGAGAGAGACAGAGTGATTCAGAGGGAGGGAAAGTAAGAAATCACCTCCATGGTGATGGCCACACTGCAATCCCTTTTTCTCTTGAGATTTTGGGCATGCGTGAACATGTGTCTAGTGTGATTTTCAAGTCTCTGGGCTGAGATTTCAACTGTGGTTGGCTATTTTGGAGTCCAGAACCTTAACCACTATACCACTTGCTGGCCCCAATAATGTGATGTTACTAGAAGAAAACCCAATAATAAATTTTTAACAAACATTAAAAACAAAATGATAAACAAAATACTGCTATCTTTACCTATAGTCATGTTCTGAAGAGCTCAAGATAAATAGAATTAGTAGTTGGGGCCAGCAGGTGACATAGAAGTTAAGGCAGTGAATCCCACATGGCTGAATGTGTGGTTTGAGTTCCAGACCTAGCAGCTTGAAATACACACTGGTATGTGTGCATGCATGCCCAAAGACTTGAAAGGAGAATGGAAGAGAAGGGACTGCAGTATGGCCATTGCCCTTTGGGGATGATTTCTCTTTCCCTCTCTGTCTTTGGTGAGCACATGTGCCCTATAGCAAAACTAAAAAAAAAAAATTAAAAAAATAAGAATTTCTGGAAGCTTTATGTTGAATATTTTGTAGGTGGTTCAGTTGCCTCAGTTTCATCTTCCTCTCTTGCCCTCTTTGGCCTCCTAAACCTTCATGCAAAGTTCTCATTTTCTTCCCTTTCAATGAACATGCACAAAAGTGGCTTTCGGGTCTTCAACGACCTGCAGAGCCTTTGGTGATCCATGAAAGCTGGTGGTCTCTGTACCCACTCAGATTCCACCTCACAAACCCAAAGTAACAAAGACCAGGCCTGTAACTTCTTTTTGTGTTAAATAATTTGATAGCAACAGTTGATGAAAAGTACTTTATTTCTGCTTCCTCAGGGCAGAATGCATGAAAAACACTCCCTGCCTAACTTTTTAGAGAATAAAAGCTGGCTTATACAATAGTGACATTATTCCTTTCAGGAATAGAGATGTTTTTGTACAAAAAAATGAAGGGAAAATCAGTTCTATCAGAAATACCAGCCAGTTTGCTGGTATTATAAATGATTTGGTTCTCATATTCATTTTTCTGCTTATTGGATATGAATAGCGATTATGTGTTTGGGCGGGTGGGGTAATTGCTGTTGTTCTTATAAAGGAAGATACTGATACATGCATATTTATATATATATGTATATATATATAGATAGATCTGCTCTGGAAGACTACATATGCCACATGAAGAATACATTAGTGGAAATTGACTTCTGTGTTAAATGGGTTTTTTAAGTTTCCCCCCACCATCCTCCCTAAAGAAAGCAAACAGCTTGGTAATGAACACAGTAGGAAGAAATTAAAGTTGTACATAAAGTGTGCTCTCAGTGAATTGTTTATTTTGTTACTTAAATTCGTTGTGATATTTAAAATGTAGGGAGAGATGGTTACTATTTTCTCCTTGAAATGAACTGGGCTTTTATGGTCTTCCTCTGATTTCTTTCCTCATTATCCCAGTTTTCCTGAGTTTTTCATGGTTAATGGCAGTACTCCTTAGCAAAGTGCAAATGACATCTCTGTAGAAGCAGTCAACTCTGTTAGTGACTCCTCATATGAAGATGGGGTGTGTTAGTGCTCTGATAGGACCTGGTGCCTTTACAGAGGTAAATGTAGACAGTGGTATCATGCTTTCAGGCAGCTAAACTTCTTAAGCTATCATGCCTACTTATAGAAAAAGCCTCAAAAGACACCAAAAAAAAAAGAAAGAAAGAAAAAGGAAGAGTGAGACTTCCTGGAGATCTTAGATATTACAATGAAACATGACAGTGCACCATAAGGTGCATGAACATTAAATCAGAATACAACTCATTGCCATAACATTATTCCACCTCCCAGTGAAGGCTCTCTCTTGAGAAATATGAAAAAACTCACTTTACTTAGAAGGCAAAATCCTTCAGCGTAGAGTACAGAATCCCTAGAGAATGACGCTGGTAGTCATGGGTATGAAGTGGAGTGAAAAGTTCATGTGCTTAGCATATATTTGAATACATGTGGTTAACAAACAGCAATATTCCCACTGTGGAATTTCATAAAGAAACTATTTTCAGTGCCTCTATAACAACTTCACCCTTCCTAGATCTGTATGTGTCTATGCTACTGACCAAAATCCATCACTGGGAATCTCTTTTGGAAACGGTGTATAGCATGACTTTCTGTGCTGAAGGTTGAAACAGTTCTCTGACCTGGTGTTGTCTTCATTTACTATAGAAATCCTACCCATCACCATCTCCTGGGTTGTCGTCATGTGAGTGGAAGCTCTGTCCCTCTCTTGTGGTCATCGACTCATCAGCCTACCCAAACCACCCATCAAGAGAGGTAACCAACTCTCAATAGAGCCAGCAGAGGAGTCCAGGTACTAGATTTTCTGGATTTTGAGCTGTGTTCTCACTTTTATACTCTACCTCAAGCCTTAGCTGTCTCACTACACCCCTATCCTACCAACTTAACATTTCTGAAATGAGATCATCTTATAATCAGTATGTATGTATATATTTAATATGCTCATGCTTCCTTGCTCTACTAATCAGAAAAGCTGGTAATAAATTGATAGTGTGTCTAGAATTAAAGAATTATAGTATTACCTTTTATAAAAAAAATTTAACAGAAGAAAAACTAAGAATACTTAATTTTCACAGAGATTTCTTAGAAAAGGTAGTGATAACTCTTGCTGATTCACATTCTGAACTAGAGATCTAAATAAAGCCAACTTAGAAATTAAAACATAAAGCAAACTTTGGTTATTTTTCTATGAATCATTTCTTCTCCAGGTTCTTAAAAATTGTGGAATCCTGAGTCTAAAGGTTTAGCTTTTCTGGTGTTCATTCCAGTTACTGCCAGCTTTCTGAAATCTTTCTTTTCTTTCCATTTCCTCTTGCTCTCTCTTTTTTTCTCACAACCAAACTAGTTTATGTGAGGGTGTTCTGTTTTATAAATAGAACTATGAAGTTCATAAATGGAACTGTGGGGCGGATATGGGTGAGGGGAAGTATGAGGTGGTTAATTAAAGTTTAGAAACATTATCTAGTTTTATATAAGGATAGGGGTGTGTGTGTGTGTGCGCGCACCCATATGTGGGTAAAAGGAGTGGGGCAAAAAGAAAAAGTGGTAGAAAGTCTGAATTACATAATTAAGAGCTGGCTTTGAAAAAAACCTGATCCATCCCATAATAAATCCTATTGTATGTCCTCTATACACACTGACCTCTAGCTATAAATTTGCCATTTCAGGTCATAAATAAAGGCATTTCCACTTTAGAGATCCTTTTACTATAGTTCATGCCCAATTCTTCTTTGCCTTTTTTCCCCCTCATTATAATCCGTTTTCCCAGTAAAGAGTGCCCTGTCCTCTTTTCCCTCCTCCATGGCTGGCAAATAGATTCTTATAGATTTCTTTTCACATATCCTTAGTATCTAGTAAATGTTTTAATACTAAGGAGTCAGGGTGTTTTTGACCTACTTTATCCTCCTCCAGTTTTCATTTTTAATCAAGCTAATGAAACTACAACCCAGTTCACGGGCAATGTCTGACTACAGTGAGACGAGAATGATCAATTTTGATTTTGGAGGGTTATTCCAACATGCTCATTAATTTCTGATCTTGTGACAGTTAAAATCACAATAAATTTGTCCTTGTTTATTTTAAAAAATCATATATTTTTAAAGTGATTCTTTGGCTAACATTCTTCTTTGATAAGAAGTTGAAAGTAATTGTCACTCAGTATTTTCTCTTATGACTTTACCTTTGTTCAGAACTTTAGGAAGGTAGGGAAACCCTGTAGTATTCTCTGAATGATAAAGATCACTCTATAGGAAGAAGAATTTGACAAAAGTAAGTTTGCTATGTAAGTGAAGACTTACTCTACTAATTTGATAACTATTTGAGTATCAAATATATTTAGTAAAAGAATGGATTATGAAGCCAGACAAAATTGTGTTTTGATATTGTTATCTGCAATCTTGAGCAAGTGCCTTTAACTCCTTGTGTCTCATTTTATTATCTACAAAGACTCCACCTTACGGGGTGTTTATCAGAATTAAGTGGAAAGATACACAAAAAATACTCAGTACAGTGTTTGACAGATGGTTAAAATCTTGTGCCTGAAATATAGTAGATGCTTAGAAAATATTAGCTCCCTTTCCTTCTTTCTAGGAGTTTACAGTTTAAAGGGGGGAAATACTGCCACATATACTAGTGGTAATAGAAGTAATAGTAGGAGTAAGTGTAGGCATAATACCAGTACTGGCAGTGATGGTAGCGTAGTAGTAGCAGAAGCAGCAGGCGCAGCAAGAACAGCAGAAGTAATAAAATGGAATGTTTATTCTATGCCAGGCTGTGTTAAGTAATTTACATTTACTTTGTTATTTAATCTTTACAAGAATTTCATGAAAAGGTACTACTGCCTCATTTTACACAGAAACAAACAGTGGTTATGTTGAAGCTAGGTCCTACCAGCTCTCAGGAGGGCATATTTGCACATCTCTTCCCAACTCCTTGAAATTGGCCATGGTGCGAGTATTTACATCATGGATATTGGTAAACACTTCACAGGTAGTAGCAGATGCACTGAGATTCTTCCTCAGGAGTGATTCCATGGCATGTACTTTGTACATGATTGGCACAGATCCATTTGTGATAAGGGCCTCAAGAATCTTCCCAAAATGTTGGGCCAGGTCACAGGAGAGAGAAAGAATTTCTGTCATGGAGGAAGGATTTAAGTAAGGTAGTATATGAACTAGACCTTGAAGGATAGAGAGGACATTCCAAGTGAAAGGAAATGCAGAAACAGGATGTAAAAGGTCTTTCTAGGAGAGTAGCAATTTATTTTGTTTGGAGAATAGCGTCTATTTAGGAGAGTTAAGACAGATGTGGCAGGTAGTACTGGCCAGAACCACTAGGGGGGAGCTTTGGATATTGGATTGAGGTATTTGGAATACATTTAATAGTTCATAGTGAGAAACTAAAGGTTTTTGAGCACACCAAGGCAACATTGATTAAATTGCTATTTAACTGTGTTGCTGTAGAGGAGGTGAGGGAGTTGAGAGTCCAAGGAAAATTGGCAATGAGAACTTCAACCAAGGATCCAGGGGAGGGAAAGATTGGTGAGTTGTCTGAGCCATTGAGGAGGCAGAGATTCCATGTAACTCTCCTGACTGCATATAGAAGAAGGTGGGGGCTGGACTAATTAATACACAGTGTATTCATGCTGGGAAAATTCACCTTGCATGCTGCAATGATATACAGTGATTGAATATATAAAAAATAAAAATTTAAGAAAAGAAAATAGAAAAAGAAGAAGGTGGGAAGAGGTACTAGTAGAGGCAAGGTGATAAATTTGGTTTTAGACTTAAGTATAAAAAATTAATTGTTCTATGTCTAATTATTTAAGGAGGTAAGAACTTTCCTTCTCTTTTTAGTCCGAAACTTCAAAGCAGCTTTGGGCATAAAGAATGTGTGAGCTTCTCTTCCTTAAAGCAAATCTTGCATCTCCCTGAGCCACTGCTCCAAATCCAGGCTTGCGGACTTGGTGCTGTGCTGTTAAGTGGCTTCCCTATGGCTGTGAAATTTAACTTGAACTTCCACTTTAGCTAGGGACTTTTTTGCCTCGTCTGTTCTCAGATATTGTACCTTTTGTACAATCACCACTTTCATATAAGAATAATGGGTATTTTACTTTTCATTCTTCTGAACTGTAAAGATGTACACAAAGAAGACAACTGGATGATCCATTCAAGAAAAAGAAAAATTTTCTAACTTCCAACAAAACAAACCTCATCGATGTTTATTAATTGTCTTGTCAAAGGAAAAAAATTGTCTTCTAATATATGTTTTCTCAGAAATTTCTTTTCTCTGTTTGAGCATGGCAAATAATTTAGAATCCAGAAATCCTGGTTTAAGACAAATTCCAGCTCGACCACTTGATGTGTGACATTGGCAGTTTGTATAACCTTTTTGAGCCTCAACTATGAGGACAATAGTCATCTTCAAGTGCTTATCACCATTAATGTTTTTTTTTTATTTTTACTTCCTATGTTTTTCCTTTTGTCTATCTTCTCAAAGCAGTTTGTTTATATCCTCCTATAGTTGTAATTTGTTATTCTTTTTTCTACTTTTAAAATTTTTTATAGGGCACGTGTGCTTGCCAGAGAGAGACAGAGAAAGAGAGAGAGAGGAAAAGTGAGAAAGCACTCTCCAGGGGGATGACCACACAGTAATCCTTTCTCTTCCATTCTCCTCTCAGGATTTTGGATATGCACGCATACACACCTGGTGTGTTTTTCGGGCTGCTGGGTCAATAAAACAGGTTTTTTCAAAGGATCTTTCTGTTCTTGAACATAAAATATAAGAAGCCCTTAAATGTCAAAAGAGTTTTAGATCTGTGGCACCGTTTGTAATGTAATGTGAAAGCATTGTTCGTAGAAAATACTTTGAAATTTTAAGAGGGAATTGGGGGACCAGCAGTTTAGGTAATGGCTATGTTGCTGGGCTCCCATGTAGTCGACCGCGGTTCGCGTCCCGGACCCGGTGGCTTAAAACTCACGCCGGGTGTGTGTGCTTGCATGCCCAAGATCCCGAGAGGAGAATGGAGGAGAAGGGATTGCAGCATGGCCATCCCCCCTGGTGGGGGGGTGATTTCTCGCTTTCTGTCTCTCTGTCTCTGTCTGGCGAGCGCATGCACCTTATAGCAAAAACCTCTCCAAAAAAAAAAAAAAGGATACCAAAAAAAGAGGGAATTGGGATTTGAAAAATTATAGTAGCAAAATTACGTGATTTTTTTTGGTTGATTACATAAATGGATCATCAGGTTATATCTAGTGGTTTAGATTTTGCCTTCATCATTTGAAGTTGGGATATGATAGGAGATTTTTAAAAAATCTAAATCTTTTCAAGGTCAGCCTCTACCTGTTCTTTGGTAATATCCTCTTCTTCAACCTGTAATATTTACATTAGTGCAGTCCACACCATATGACTCTATTCACATCCCCTTTTTTTTTTAAAAAAAAAAAATTTTTGTTAGAGAGTGTGTGCACTCACCAGAGAGAGGCAGAGAGACCGAGAGAGGAAGAAAGAACCCTCTAATTAGAGTATGGTCACACCGCAGCCTATTCTCCTTCATTTCTTCATCCAGTTGAGATTTTGGGCAGACATGTACACGTGCCTGGTGGGTTTTTCAAGCCTCGGGCAAGAATTCTAACTGTGGTTGGCTTTGTGGGCTCTAGATTCCCTAACTACCAGGTCATAGTCTTGACTTCACATCAACTTTTAAAATGTTTTTATTCAACCCTCAGACTTCAGTGATAGTTTGGCTATATGTGGAAGTCTATGATAAAAATTGCTCCATTATCTTTTAACGTACAATATCACTATTGAGAAATTCAGTGTAGTTTATAAAATGGTATAGTAGACTAAGAAAAAGATATATAATCCAGGAGTAAGGGAATCCACCATAGGAGACTGACGGGATTATTTTTTGTTTTATTATAAATCTTTTAGTGCCATTTTTTTCCTGTCTATGAAAATATATTGAATAGAAAATAAAGACTCCAAACAGAGTATATTTGTATTTTTTAGAACTTTTAAAAATATTTTAAATGTTGGGACCAGCAGATTGCATAATGCTTACATTGCTGGACTGACTCCCATGTAGTTGACAGTTTGAGTCCCATACCCAGTGGCTTAAAACTCATGCTGGGTGTGTATGTGTGTGTGTGTGTGCTCAAAATGCCGAGAGGAGAATGGAGAAGGGACTGCGATGTGGCCATCCACCCAGAGGGTGATTTCTCACTTTCTGTCTCTGTCTCTGGTGAGTGTACATGCCCTATAGCAGAAATCTTTCTCAAAAAAAGTTTGAAGTATTTCAGATCAGAATGAATCTGACATCAGTGTACACACTTATAAATGCTTTTTATAAACCTGCAACTATTATTATTATTTTCTTTTTTTGGAGAGGTTTTTGCTATAGGGTGCATGCACTCACCAGAAAGACAGAGAGAGACAGACAGAAAGCGAGAAATCACCCCACAGGGGAGATGGCCACGCCGCAGTCCCTTCTCCTCCATTCTCCTCTTAGGATCTTGGGCATGCACACACACGTGCCCGGCGTGAGTTTAAGCCACTGGGTCTGGGACTCAAACCACAGTAGACTAGATGGGAGTCCAGCAACATAGCCATTATGCTAACTGCTGGTCCCTCAACTTTTATTTTTACGGTATGTTTTTCAATTGTGGTTTTATAGGATCAAGAAAGTACTTTAGTACAGGTTTGTTTTTTTTTTTTCAGAACTATGTTTTTCTAGGCTCTAGAATCTCTAGATTTTCAAGATCTATAGAAATTGCTTGGCCCCATGGTCTTCTTATTTCCCCCTCTATTACTGTTTTCCCTTATGAAGCCCCAACTTAATCTGTATTACTTATTTGTCAAGAAAGACTTCTTCAGTTAAGTTGGTTAACTCTGTGGGTAAAAGAAAGGATATGTTCTCGTCCTTCATCATCTACCATCTACTCTCTATGCATCAAATTACCAAATGGGAAAAATTAAACTATTAAGATTAGAACACAACGAAACACATAATAAATCTACTAAGTGAGGGTAAATATTATTTATAATATTGGGTTGGGGAACTGTTCTAAAAATATTATCAAAGGTAGCAAAGGAAAATGTTGATAGACTGAATTAAATAATCATGGAAATTGTTACATTTTTACATACAGAGGTTAGACAACATTCATGAGAAAACAAGGGCTTATAATCCTTAACATATTAAAGAATCTTCATGTTCAGTGTTATCAACCCAATAAAAAAATTATCAAGTGACAATAAGAGAAATTTATAAGAAAATACATTAAATGCTTTTTACTTTCACATTTACCTAAAGGATGCAATAAAATATCTCAACCCATTAAATTGGCAAGAATTAAAAATAACTAAACAACCCGTGCTCCTGAGCATATGTTGTTCATGTTTCAGCTGAGAGTATAGGCTGATACAAGCTTTCTAGAAGGCAGTTTTGACTTTATGTATCATGTCTTTAAAATGACTATGTAATTGATCCCACGTAATTATAATATATAATTTATTTAAATTTGTATTTATCATATCATTCTTCTTATAATAAAACATTAGAATAATCCAGTTGCAACATAAATGAATTTTAAAATCATAATGCACTCAAGCACAGAGATTTCATACACCTCTGTCTTTGAAAGAAGATTGAGAATTGGTTCTAAAGCTGTTCCCCAAACCACCATTTATTATTAATTTCTTAACATGTTGTTCTACACTGTCTTCAATTGGAGAAACAGAATTTAGGCACTTCACAGTTTTATGAGAAAGTTATAAATCTATTCTGTAGAATTATTTCAAAATGTACTAATACCATGAGTCAAGTAATGTTAGAATTAGCTTACCCTGGACTGATAGCATCCATTATCTACAGACACCAATGACTATTACAGAGGGAATTGTAGAAGGCATTGTTTATCAGCCTGAGAGTCAATGTTCTCTTCTCCTTGATATCGCTATTTCTTGGATCTCCCCAGCAAACCAAGGGCATGTGAGAAGAGTTGTCTTTTGGTCTATAGGCTGCAGTAGTAAACTGCCTTTAATTATGTCACAAAATCATGAGGCAAGAATGATAGATGTATTTACTTTTCTGGCTATTTTTATTCCATGATGATTCTGCAGTATTGTTTTCTTTTATTTTTTTTGGAGAGGTTTTTGCTATAGGGCGCGTGCGCTCTCCAGACAGACAGAGAGAGACAGAGAGATAGAAAGCAGGAAATCACCCCCCAGGGGGGATGGCCACGCCGCAATCCCTTCTCCTCCATTCTCCTCTCGGGATCTTGGGCACGCACGCACACGCGCCCGGCGTGAGTTTAAGCCGCAGGGTCCGGGACTCGAACCGCGGTCGACTACGTGGGAGTCCAGCGACATAGCCATTACGCTAACTGCTGGTCCCTGCAGTATTGTTTTCTAATTCAGTAATTGGAATCGCCTCTCAAGCAAGAGTGTGGGGTGGTATTACCCTAGTCTCCAAAAATCTAGTCCACTCAGCCTCTGATAAGATCATTCAATATACACTTAAGTTTTTATTATTTGGAAAGTTCTACCATATTAACAAGGGATTTTAAAAAAATATGAGAGGCTGGGACCAGCAGTTAGCGTAATGGCTATGTCGCTGGACTCCCACGTAGTTGACTGCGGTACGAGCCCCGGACCCGGTGGCTTAAACTACGCCGGGCGCGTGTGCGTGTGTGCCCAAGATCCTAAGAGGAGAATGGAGGAGAAGGGATTGCGGCGTGGCCATCCCCCCCGGGGAGTGATTTCTCGCTTTCTGTCTCTCTGTCTCTGTCTGTCTGTCTGGCGAGCGCACACACCCTATAGCAAAAACCTCTCAAAAAAAAAAAAAAAAAAAAAAAGAGAGGGATACCCAAATGGCTCAAGACAACCTGGTGCCAAACTAGGTTCTTCTAAAGCAGAGTATAGAACCATCATGAATTCCAGAAGTGGTCAGCACCATCAGGAGTGAGAACAATTCTCTGTCAGAATTTTCTCAGTCATTTCAAATCCTGTCTAGTTTTGGCATCAAAGTCACCAACTAGTCTGAGGCCTGAATTAAGGGGTGAGATTGTTGTCTCACTTAATGAGGGGAGTCCAAGTACCTAATTCTTTATCATTTGACCTTATACTGGGTTATTTTGGCACTAAATTCTGTTTTCTGTTTTGGTATTGTTACAAGAAAAAAAAAAAGCCAAACATTTAAAAATTTTGTAGCTTAAATCGGCAGTCACCTTACTGGTTTTTATGGTTTCTGTGGGTCAGGAATTTGGTTATGTCTTGACTGGGTTATTCTCAGACATTTGCAGTCATATGGTGGCTAGAACTTGGATAGTGAGGGTCTGGTCCATCTCTGTCTCTCCATGTCATTTAGTACCCTTACGGGCTGCTTTTCACATGCACTAATTTGGGATTTCTCACAGCATGGTGGCTTTCTGGAAGGGAAGTCAGAATCATGGATCAGTATGAATGCTCCTGTTCTTAAAGCAGAAGTAGCAGCATCTTTTATGACCTAGCCTGCGAGCTCCCTCAGCTTTTCTTCTGCTGCATTCTGTTGGTTATGAGCCACTCACAAATGCACACATATCCACGGTGAAGGGAAGTAGGCTCCACTTCTGATCCGGAATAGCCTGTGGGATGGGAGATATTGTAGTGGCTATTTTTAGAAAACCCAACTGGGGCCAGCAGGTGGTGTAGTGATTAAGGTGCTGGACTCCCATGTAGTCAACTGTGGTTTGAGTCCCAGCCCCAGTGGCCTGAAACTTATTCTGGGTGCATGTGTGTGCATGCCCCAAATCCCCCGAGGAGAAGGGAGGAGAAAGGATTGCGGCATGGCTATCCCCCTGGGGTGTGATTTCTTACCTTCTATATCTCTGTCTCTGTCTCTCTGGCAAGTGCACATGCCCTATAGCAAAAATATCTCTCTCAAAAAAAGAAAATACAGCCTGCAACACATAGATTGTTAATCAGGCCATGCAGTCCCACTGAGTTCAATGTTGAGAAACTTGCAATCTTAGAATAGCAAAGTGCCAAGCCCTGTCAAGGATAAAAAGGCAAGTCATGGATTTAGAAAGGATAGGGAAAATGGTTATTTTTTAATTTAGGAAACTTAGAAGTTTTGTCATACTGGTATAATTTCTACTTACGTTGTGACAGAAATGGGTATATTTAAAGGAGGGATTTCTTTGAAACTATGTATATAAAACTTTTAACTATACTTATTCATGCATAGCAGATGAGAAAATACAGTTCTAACTGTTTAGCACAGAGGGATTGGGGAATTATTATCAAGGGATTATTTTTAACTTTAGTGCAATAACAAGTAATATTACATAGAAGTTTTATATTGAGCTTTTAATATTCATTCACTTGTCATTTTAAGGATATCAAAAGTCATGATCACTAAGCACTGAGATTTTTTTGAAGTGGAACAAGGAAAAGAAATCGTAGCAAAATATGTAGGTTGGTTTTTAACATAGATCGTTAGAGAATTATTAGCAGATAGAGTAATGATGAATAAAATCTAGTAGTACCTCTGGAAATGAAAAACTCATTGAACAAATATGGTTGGTGGGTCATACTGGGTATTATTTCCTTTCAGTTTGAACTCCTGCTTTTTATTTTGATTTTTTTTCCCTTTGTGGTCCCCCTGGTTCTGCTTAATTTAGCCTAGGGAATAACACTTCTAGCCATCTACACTAAAATCCAGAAGTCAGTGTAAGATTCCTTCCATTCTCCCCCACCATCATAAGTGATTACCTAAAATTGTCAAATTCTACCAATTCTACCTTCCAAGTGTTTCTCAAATCTGTTCCTAAGAGATGCTCATCTTCTCTGAAGATGAATTTTTAAGAGTTGGATGTCCTTATGAAGCTGCTCCTTGACCCTTCCTTTCCTTGCCTTAATACAAGGTGATGTGTTCTTTCTTCACACAGTTAGGTTTTTATCTTTAGGGCTCTGTGGACTCTCTGAAGCTGCTCCAAGTTTCAAACCAAAATGACAGCAAATCTACATTTCTGCTGCCACTGCTCTAGTATGATATTTAATTTCATATCTTAATCACCGCAGCAGATTTCTTTTTTTTTTTGGAGAGGTTTTTGCTATAGGGCACGTGCGCTCGCCAGACAGACAGAGACATAGAGACATAAAGCGAGAAATCACCCCCCCCCAGAGGGGACAGTCACACCGCAATCCCTTCTCCTCCATTCTCCTCTCGGTATCTTGGGCACGCACGCACACGCGCCCAGCATGAGTTTTAAACCGCCGGGTCTGGGATGTGAACCGCGGTCGACTACGTGGGAGTCCAGCGACATAGCCATTACGCTAACTGCTGGTTCCCAGCAGCAGCAGATTTCTAACAAGTGTTCCTGTTCTAAGATGTTCTGTTACCTGCCAGAATGATCTTACTGGGCCACTCACCTACAAGTTCTTTAATGGCTCCTGATTTCTTAACTGACAAAATCTAAATTCCTTTACAAGACATCTATGAACCTGCATGATTTAGCTCCCATCCACCATTCTGAAAATGGTCTCATCTGTCCCTATTCTCCTTACAGTTTTCGGTCCATCCCTCAAATTAGCTACAGATCTTATATTGTGAACAGCTTCATGCTTTTGGTCTAATATGAACATCTGTTCAGGTCCCTTCTTTTTCCATGGCAGGCTCTCTTCCAGGGAGTATTTATCAATTCCCCAAGTTGCTCTGTCCATGATGCCAGGATATCCTACATGGTTTATTTTCCTCACCAGATTGTGGCTTCTCTGAGGACAGTGACTGTCATCTCTGTATCCTCAGAATTAGTGTGGTGTCGGCACCAAACAGGAATTTAATAAAACCTAGAATAGAATTAAATTAAACAAAAGTGCACAATGATTCAGCATTGTTCCATTCTCATCTGGGAAAGAATCTTGGTGCTTGTATGGCAATATTATGAGAGTAGAATCCTGAGGAATCAGCAAGTGGAACTGGGATTTCACCAGAGCTTATCAGTTTCTAAGAGCTACTACAGTCTAATGGAGTTTGGGGTGAGGATGGTTTGAAACTTGGAGCAGCTTCAGAGTCCGCAGAGGTCTAAAGATGGAACCTAAGTGTCTGAGAAAAGGAAACATTTGAGGCAAGGGGAGAAAAGGTCAAGATGCAACTTCATAAGGATATCCAAATTTTAAAAATTCATCTTCAGAGAAGATGCACATCTCTCAGGATCAGGGAACAAGACCTTCATTAGTAGCAGAAGAGATTTAACTGATGGCACATCTCTTGACAGTGAGCTTATAAACTGGAACGGGTTGCTGAGAGAGATTAAGAAATGTCCTGCCTTTTTTGTTTGGGTGGGTGGGTGGTGGGTGGTGGACTGCAGGGAGGAAGTTTCCCATTGACTTTAGTGAAGACCTGCCAAAGGAGGGGGATGGAACCAAAGGGCCTTAGGATTTTTACAACTCCTAGAGATCAGTGATATTTTAAAATGCTGACTTTGCACAGAGGTAAACATTTATAATATTTCAGTCACCTTTGCCTAGGAGAAATGTTGAGTTTACAAGCATACAATGAAAAGAATTAGCTGTCCCCTTTCTAAATGCGATCTATTGATGATGATGCTTAATTCTACCTGTTTGTGCTCTTTCTTGTTCTAAAATACCAGAGGAAATAAAAAAACAACTTAAGACTTTCTGGTAGATCTCAGGGAGCACTTGTGTGAAGACAGGATTGTTAGCTCTGCTGTCTAGAAAAATTGTTGTTATTTGGGAATTATCCTCAGCCTCTCCTGCTTTTCTGCTGGCATTCCCCCCCCTTTCTGATATTTAAATACCATATAATAGTGCCACAAAGATGTGCAAATGTTTCTTGTGGAAACTGCATTAGCAGTTAAAATTCCTGTGTATTTCTTTTCTACCTTAGTATAAGAATTTGGATTCTTTGGAATGGGAAATATCTCTTAATATCTTTTGCAAAATTTATTATTTCTTTTGCCTATAAATCTTTTTTGTCTTTCCTCTATGGTAAAGAACCATGAAAAGACACCGGTATAAACGTCACTAGCATTTGTTCTTATACTATAAGGCCAAGAACAATTTAACAAGAACCAAGCCATATGCTTTAATTTATATTAGGAAAAAAGATTTTGTAAATGTTTCTTGTCAAAGTATTAAAAGCAAATGAAGGTTAAAAAAGGAGGCTAAAAAGAAATTCTTATTAACAGGAAATACATTCTGATAAATCAAACTGATTCCAATCTTAATAGTCAATTTAAATAATGGAATTGGTTAATAGCATCAAATTAGGATTAAAGAAAGAGATAAAAATCTATTTCCACAAGTTATTTCAAAACAAGACATTCACTGGCTGATATTATATTACATCAATCTGATTAGTCTGTACATTATAAAGTATGCCATATGATAAAATCCTGCTGGGAGATGTGTTTAATCAGATGCCTTTGATACTATTTGAGTGAAAGCTACTCTGGACTCAAAAGAATCAAAGAGAAAATCTTTTGCCCTGCAATCAGTTTTAATCCACTGTGGAAGGTGGTGCTCTATACACATCCCATCCTAATCTACTCCCAAACAGAAGCATGACCTAACTGGCTGGGATTCTTTCTAGCTTGTCTTTTCAGAAGCCATGAAAGAAATTTGTTTTGCTTAATAACCATGTTCCACGTTGACTGCTCATTTCCAAGTTTATCACAAATCAAGTCAAGGTAAAGATTTTCTGTTGGCAGGAATTTTAATGGGCACTAGTGACTACGATTAACAGTCATCCAATAATAATTTTAAAATTACTATTTCACATGGCTTTGTTTTAGCTCCCACAAGAGCCATGTTTTGACACATTCATTTCCCAAGACAGTCTTTCTATCTTATTGACCAATCTTGAACACTTATGATGATATGTCAAAGAAATAACAGAGATGAAAAAAAAAGTTTTATAACTTACTTTTCTCTTTCTTCCAAGCAGTGTGCTATTTTTGCATTTTCCAGAGCTTGCCACTAGAGTTGTGGAGTTGACTTCCTGCTGCCAGCTCCCACTGTAATGTCAGAACAACTTAGAGTGTTCCTCCCTTCGCCAGTTTGAAATTGATCTTTAAATTATAATTGGCTGTAAAGGAGGCCATTGGATGTAGGGAATTTAGTCCAGTAACTTTGAGGGGAGGTTTTCCTTCTCTTGCTGCCAGTGCCATAGGTCTGAGTGAGTCTCTCAGGGGAGGTGAGACCCAGCCAGCCACCAAGTTGCTGATGCAACCTAAAGCGACTTGGGAAGCAGTGAGAACAAAAGGCATCACTTGGTTAGGTGATTAGCAGCAAATGATGTATGGGGGTGGGAGGGAGCTTGGCGTATACAAGGGGAACTGGCAGTTGCCCTTGTCTGGAGTGGGGGAAGGACAAAGAATGCTGGCCCTGAACATTTGAGGCCCCGGGGGATTTCTTAACAGAATCAAATGGCAAAGGACTTTTAGCAGCCTTGTACAGTAAGAGCTAAAGTTCTTTGGACATGTTGGCCTCACAGACAGATGAAAATATCTAGTGGCAAATACCTATCAGCTCCTTATATATTTCAGAAACAGAAGGCAATAGGAAGACTTACAAATTGCATGTCCTTTTCACTTACCATTGCTCAGTGTTTCCAGTAAGTAAATGCAATATCTCAGCTGAGCTGCTCTTTCAAATTATTGTTAATTAAATAATACCCCCTAAGAAATCTGTCATTACCGGCAGTCAGCAATGGGTTTGTTGAGTTTGCCTGAGGCTGTTAATACTCTGACAAACGGTCTCTTAATTGCCATAAGAGGTAATTTCACTGGGGATTGTAGTTCACTTTTTCCAACAATTTTACAGTGTATTTCACATCTTAAACTTCCTCTTTTTCCCTTCTCTGTGTGGTGTTCTGTAAGACAAGAGGGATCATTCTCTAATGATTCATTCATTGAATAAGCTATTCTCCATAATAGAAATAATGTATGTTGTTATTGAATCTGTAATTTCCCCCCCTCCATTTTTGTTATGACTAAAGAGAAGCAACTAATAACAGATTTTAAAATGAACTGATTTCTCCCTGTTCATTTTTTTACTTATCCTTTAAGTGACTTCTGCTGGTAGAAATGATCTCTGGTATGTCATAGGCCTAGCTCTGACATTACATTTTGTCACTGTTCTCTAGAAGAAGGAAATGTTGAATGGGCAGAACAGTCAGAACAGTTAGCACTGGTTATGGTTGAAAGAGGGAGAGATGAGGGCAGGTGGCTCCAAGTGCCATGGCCTAGAATTTAAAGTGATCTGATCTGCAAACATTTTCCCTCTGTTTATGAGCATAGAATAAGGACAATAATAAAGAAAAAGTCACTTTTCCCTCCAATTTTTTTTTTTTTGAGAGTTTTTTGCTATAGGGCACTTGTGCTCACCTGAGAGACAGAAAGCGAGAAATCACCCCCCGGGGGGATATCCATGCCACAATTCCTTCTCCTCCATTTTCCTCTCAGGATCTTGGGCATGCATGCACATGTGCCCAGTGTGAGTTTAAGCCACTGGGTCCAGGACTTGAACCACAGTCAACTACATGGGAATCCAGTGACATAGCCATTACAGCAACTGCCGTAATGTTTTAAAAGCCTCCATATGCCATTTCAAAACAAAAAATGTTATTTTAACCTTTTCTTAAATGACCTCTTTTTCATCATAATGTAATATATTTCTTTCACCTTTTGACTGGTACTTTGGTTTTTAATAAAGTTACATACTTATTTCAGAGAAATTACTCTTTAGAATGTATCATAGTGGTATTTCACTTTATCAGTTTCATTTAGTTGAATTAATGTATACCTGTGCTGTGGTGAGGAGGGAAGGGGGGGAGAGAGAGAGAGAGAGAGGAGATAGAAGGAAGCTCATATAATCCAACCTCCAAGTATAACTTCCTTCATGTGTCAGTGTCATTATAGTAACCTGTATCTGTAATAGAAGCATAATTTAGCTGGATAGTACTAAAACATATATATCCGCATTATATTAATGCTTTAATGTCCTATGGTCAAAATTGTTTCCTTTCTTCCTCTTCAACAAGTTCATGTTTTGGTTTTTATCCCTTCTTTATCTGGTGTCACTTGATAATCTTTCATTCTTTTTTTTTCCTTCCGGGTTCTTGTCTCTGTCTTTTTCCCATTAAGATGTGAATAGGCAGGCATCTCAGCCAATATGTCTATACATGGCTGAATACACTTGGAGAAAAGCAGGATCTCCTTTTGTCTGGCCCCTGGATGCCTGCGTGTCATTCCGCACCAATGGGCAGGGCCTCCTTCACAGTAGGAACTTTGCAATAATTGCCAGAACAAATTGAGCTCAGGCTTATCAGTTCCTATCCTTTTTCAGTTGGAAAATGGGGGGAATAGGGGAACAAGGCTATTTTTGACCAATGACAATACAGCGTAGAAATAGATTGGATACAGCCAGGGCCTGGTTGTGTTGCAGATGACAGTCATGGGTAGACTGTGTACAGAGATGATAAGGTGTGACCCATAATTACTGCCTTGAGTCTTGTTTTCCTCACATGCTGCGGACACTCTGGTGCATATGATTTCCATGTACAGAAGTCTGCAGTGAAATTTTTGGAATGTACACACAGCCAGCCTCCAGGGGTGAATGCAAAGAGCTGTGATGGTTCAGTGATTGTACTACTCTGGCAGCTGGTGAAGACCAGCAGCTAGTTTCTACCAGGCAACAATGAGAAACATGGTCTTGGGTAAGAAACTTGGATAGAGGGGAGAGAGACTCATTTAAAAATCCTATTACATTTCCCTACCCCATGTATAAGTCTTTTATCAGAGTCTCTATGAATCCATGATGTATTTCATATATGATATCTGCTGTATATCTGCACCTCTCCTTGTGTTTAGTGTATATGCATGTGTGTGCATATATGTGTGTGTAGCCACATATTTTTGTTTATTAATTCCACATGTATGTAGGTAGCTGGAAATGACAAAGCACAGGTATAAATGTAAATGCAAGCAGATGAATAGCATAGGCAATTTCCTCCTTTTTCTTTCACATGCACATGTATACTGTAAGAGTTGATTCTAAATCTACAGAGTACCACAGGCTCCCTTCCAGAAAGCCTTCCACCTTAATAACAGATTGTGCTGGGCTTTAGGGTCACATATACAAACAGTTCCATGTACTGTGTTGTCGCTATAGGACAGTTGGAGGAGGGAGGAGGCAAAGCCTTCACCACATCGGGCAGCCAGCCTAATGTATTGAAACTGTGGAAACAGCCAGATCACCTGTCTGTGTGACAGCCCAGTCTGTATTTTAAAAATAATGTTATTTACAGAGACAGTTTTTACGTGTGTGTGTGTGTGTGTGTGTGTGTGTGAGTGAAATCTCATTCAACAGGGGTTAAGCTTTGCTCAGCTGCTTCCAATGTGACTGGTGGTGGTCAAGACAAGGAGCTACAGCCAACTGAATGACTTTCCATCTGCCTTCTGCTTTGCTTGGAAATAACCAGCCAGACCAACGGTTTAAGCTTTATATATGCTTTCTTTGTTGTTGTTGTAGATGTTCTGATTTGAAGCAGAGGCTGACATGAAACAAACATAGCATTTCCTTTTGAAAATTGGATTCTGAAATTGGTTTAATCTTTCCAGAAACACAGGGTGATTGCATTTCTTCCCAGCTTTGAGAATGTCATAAATGGTTTACATACATATAAAGCTCCAAATCTGGAGGTAATTACCACATTGGTTTCTGTGGTTTTTGGGGGGCATTTGGTTTTTGGTGATTCTAAAGGGAGATATTGCAGTGGACAAAATGGAAAATATTTCCCCTATTCAGAGCTGAAGATAATGGGGAAACAAATTAATAATAAAAAACAGTGCTAGTTTTTTTTTTTTTTTTAAATGAACAATTTGTAAGGAGACATGGCAAAATGTGAACTCATGCAAAATCTAGCTTCTTAGGAACTTCATTAGCATCACCCACAAGCTATAGTTTACAACAAATGGCCACTGGGGATCCCACAGGTCATGGCCTGTAGCCAGCTTGCTGCAATTGAAGTGACACTTACAGTAAGGTAAGTCCCCTGGACACGATGTATGAGGTATGAATGACAGTACATTATCTACCCCAGTTGCACTATAGTGATTTGAAATAAAAAAACTTTTAATGGAGCAAGCAGGGGGTGCAAAAGGAGGTATTGGAGGAATGAAGTCCATTAAGATCTCCTAGTAGTAAATATGCTGAAAAGGAGACATAAGAAAAAGAACATTCTTAGGGAAGAGTTGCTGATAGTCTTTAATGTTGTGCCTTTCTCTAAACACACACACACACACACACACACACACACAAACCCCCTCTACACACAGAAATTAAAAGGGGTTTCCCTCATTCACATATCTTTCACATTATCTTGATACCTTGAATCCTTTGGAGCTGTAAGGAAAAAGAGCTGTTTTAGGGGAAATAAGAAATTGAAAATCCTGGCTACTAAGATTGTCATTTCTGCTCTCCATGCATGCAGTGAAATGGTAGGACATGCAATTTTAATTGTTTCACTTTGAACTTGTGATGGAACTGTGACTGCTCCCACAGATGCGGTTGACACACCTTAGCTTAGTAATGGAAGTAATTATAAAGAAGGGATGTGTGATACCTACAGAATCAGTTTGTCCAGTGGAGGCAGCCTCTGATGTGCAGCTGGATCTCCTAGGTTCCAGTCACAGCTGCACTGTTTATGGACTGTGTGAATGTGGACAAGCCCCTAACTTCTTTGCATGTCCCTTTCCATGGATGTAAGTGGAGCCAGTAGTAGCTAGTATATAAGCCAATAGTAGCTACTACATCTAGTACACAGGTCAGTACTGGTGGTACTTATGAATGACAATTTGACTTAATGAGTTTTGACTTTACTGTGATGTGAAAGTTATACATGTTCAGTAGAAACTGTGTTTTGAATTTTCTTTTCCTTGACTAGCCATATGTGGTGCCATGCTTGCTCGTGAGTCTGAACAGTGGCAGGGAGCTGCAGCTCTCAGTCAACCAAGCGATCAGTAGGGTAAACAACCAAGAATCTACAGTGTACTGTGCTGCCAGCGTTCTGCAGATACTGTGTTTTGTGTTTTTGGATCTCACAAGGTCTACAGAGCACCCATCTGTGTATAACATTAAACACATTTATGTAAATAGGCTTTGTGATAGACATTTCCCCTATCTGTAGTCTAATGTATATGTCCTGAGCATGTTTAAAGTGAGCAAGGCTAAATGTGATAGGTGTATGAAATGCATTTTCAGCTTGCAATGGGTTTATCAGGATGTAACCCACATCATAAGTCAAGGAGAGTTAGTATATAAGGGGAACAGATTCTTGACACATTGTGGTTTTTAATTCCTAGCTCTTAGCACTAGTAAGAGAAGCAATATGGGTCTTGGGGTCAGGGAGAATCATGTTAGAATCTCCTGTATTTTTTGACAAAAGATTTCTTTTTCTTTAGATTTTTGCCTTAGGGCATGTATGCTTGCTGGAGAGAGAGAGAGAGAGAGAGAGAGAGAGAGAGAGAGAGAGAGAGACAGACAGAGAGAGACAGAGACAGTGAAAGGGAAAGTGAGAAATAATCCCCCAGGGGAGATGGCCATGCCATAATCTCTTTTCTTCCATTCTCATCCTGGGATCTTGACACATGTGTGCACGCATGCATGTGTGTGTGCATGTACACACACACACACACACACACACACACTCACACAGAGTTTTCAAGCCACTAGGTCGAGGCTCAAGCCACTGCAGTCTACCCTGTGAGAGTCCGGTGACATAACCGCACCATCTGCTGGCCTCTTGGCAAAAGATTTAATTTTTCTGAGGCTCAAAGTCTTTCAATGCATGGAATTGCAGGACTGCTATATTGATGAGATTACCTCATATATCAACAGGCAAAGCACAGTGGATAGAATGTAATAGATACTCAATGAGGAGTTAAGTCTTTCTAAAAGTAGAAAAGACAATACTCTTATAGGATAATCTCTAATGTTAGTCTTTCCTCATGATTATTTGGGTCTTTTTCTTCATTTTTTTTTTCCTGAAGGGGGAATGAATCTTTCCAACTTAGAATTTCACATCTGTTATTGGCCAGCAGTGGTGGTTTCCCAAAGTTGTTGGTGATAGTGGGAAATGGAAACTTGTTAGTGATGGAATGTAAAATTTTACATAGCTTGTTGAAAGGACACTCTCTTCCTGACATTTTTCTGTGGGGAAAAAAACCTCCAAATGCTACAAACATGCTTTTCCATTGTGATGGTGGAAATGTCAGATTCTTAAGAGGAAAGGAAGAAAAATTATGTCTCACAAATCTCTCCAAATACAGAGAGAATGGAAAACATATTTTCCAATAAAATAATTTGCTCATGTTTCTAAAGAGAAAGTCTGACTGCAGATATCTTAGCAATATATCTTCCCAAAGGCAAACTCACCATTATGAGTGGAAACTCTTAGTAGAGATGGTATGGGCATCTCTCAAGTACCTGTCCAGCATATTTTTGCCTTGTCTAAGAAGTGCTTCCTTCTTCCGAAGGATGGAACTCAACGGCTTTATTTATAATAATGAACTCTGCCCTCTTCTCAGGCTAAAGCTGTTTGGAACAAGGTAGATACTTGAGCTGTGCTTGGTCAGATGGATTGTGTTCCTGGGAGCCTGGAATTGAGGCATGCAAGGATGGTTGGGTGCAGTGCCCTGTAGAAGTAGGGCAGAGGAAGTAGGGCAGAGCAGAGGAAGTAGGAGGGCACGGAAAGAGGGGAGGGGCTTGCTTCTGGTTCTCATTCCATTCCCTCAGGAGGCTGAACTGAACCTCCTGCCCTCGGTTTCTGTGAGTTACCTTCTTAACTACATGCTAATTTCTTTCTTTTCCTTAAAGCCTGTTTGAGGAATGTTGCTTGTTTTAGACCAAAACTAGGAAGAGTTATTTCTATCTCATGGGAAAGTCACAGGAGTTAGATCTGTCTCCTGGCCTCATGTTGTGGAAACTGTTTCCAGATTTCCATAGAATTAATCCTGTATCCTGACCCTTGCATTGTTTTGAACACCTTTATTAATAAGGTGAACTATGGAAGTTAGAGTCATAACAAGATGGCCTTTGCACAAGTGGCAGTGACATCATGAGCTGCATGTCCTGTAACTTTGTGTGACTAGAACATCATGTCATGGGAAGATTTATGAGAACTCATTTTTAAACAAATGCACTATAATACAGCATTTGGTGAATAGTGAGTTTCTATCATGTTAGAAAATAAGGTTAAACATTTATGAGACAATGAAGCTCTATGTTTTGTTTGTTTATTTTTGCAATAGGGCATGTGCAATCACTGGAGAGAGAGAGACAGAGAGAGAGAGAGACAGAGAGAGAGAAAGTGAGATATCCCCTAGAAGGGATGGCTACACTGCAGTCCCTTCTCCTCCATTCTTCTCTCAGGATTTTGGGCATGCATGCACTTACACCTGGTATGAGTTTTAAGCTGCTGGCTTCAGAACTCGAACCACAATTGACCATGTGAGAGTCCAGTACCTTAACTTGCTGGTTCCTATTATTTTTTAATTATTTTTTTTTCTGGAAAACATGGGTAGAGAATCACTCTCCGAATTATTTACATCTTGTAAATATTATATTTACATTTATTTCAAAACAGTAATGGATTTCTCTTCAGACAGTGAAAAGTTTACGCTTACTTTCCTAAGGAATATATGTTTACTAAGCTTTACATGTTCATGTGATTAATACAGCTGCATCTCAGGACAGACTGCATATTGGTGTGGGCCAATAAGCTTCTCTGTAGAATTAAAATGGCAATATTTTCTATTGACTTTGTACTTGCAAAGTACTCACTTTCATATGTTTTCTGGGTACTTCGATCTGCTATGCTATTCAACATTCTTGTTTTGTTTTGATGTAATTTTTAAAACGAACTATTACAGTTCAAACAAACTATTACAAAATCCCAGCCCATATATTCTTTCTAAGAGTTATTTTATTTACAAGATATTGAACTTTAAAAATGTTTTGGAGATCAAATATCAATTCATTTTTACAAACCTGTAATCACTAACTCACTCCAGGATTCTTACTGCCATTTCCATTTTATATTTTCTTCAGTGCGATGGGAAAATATGTGTGTTCCTAGCAAAGATTCACACAATTAGAAGATAAGCAATATGCCGTTCTTTATCAGAAATGGCAGCTATCAAATGCCAGGTTATGGCTGATAGAAGTTAAGAGACTGGAGAATGACTAGAGCTAATAGATTTGACACTATTTGCTTTATGGGGGTTTACTTTTAATATCTGTAGGAGTGTTTGAGTGTGCCAATGCTTGTTCACAGTGATCCTACTTTTAATTTCAATGTCAATTTAAGCTTAAAACAGTATCAAGGCATAATTTTTGGCAACCAGGCCCTCTAGTTTATTTCTATTGAACTCTGTGAAGTATATATTTAAAACAGTACCCAGGATTTAATAGGGAACTGAAATTTGGTATTACCAGGCTTATTTTGAAATGATTGATTCCATTCATGGATATTGCCATTTCCTGGTTAATTATGAGTCAAGATTATTGTTATATAGTGATAGATACTGTTGGGGAGTTTCTAAACATGTTCACTGTCTGCCTAGTTTTTTTTTTGTTTGTTTGTTTGTTTTTTTTTTTTTTTTTTTTTTTTTAAAGTAAGGATAGTTTATATCTAGACCATGATAGAGGGTTCCAGCTTATTTCATTACAACCTCAACTTCAACTTCAGCTCTGGGCTTGGTTCATTAATGTCTGCTTTCAAGTTTGAGAGGTCTGGCTATTTTTCATTCTGATGCTAATGTTTCCTCCTATTCCCAGATATTGATAAATAAGGGTATTTGCTTTCAGCTCCCTGTGGCTTTGAGTCACAGCCCACATTCACTTGCAGCCAGTGTTTTGATCAGTGATTCTGTAGTGAGGATCATTTTGGCAGGAAACTGTCAGATCTTGTAGCAAGCTGTACCCTTGCTGGGGTTCCCAGACTGTAAAGTTGAACAGTTGAACAGCATAGTGAATCAGAGTATCCAGAAGACAGATGGAAGGGGATATTCCTGGAAACTGCCTTTGCTAGCAGTGACAAGTGGTGAAGGTTTTTTTTTTTTTTTTTTTCTTTTTTTTGGGCCAAAGGAGAGAGAAAATGAGTACCAGTGAAGTGTGGTGTGTAGAGGGAGCCAGTTGGTGAGGCCTTCCAGGGTTGAGGGATGGGACAAGGCTTGGCCAGGAAGAACAATGAGGAAAGTAATATTTTGCATTTTGCACTTCAGGAAGATGTTAGATTATTTTCTTTACCTTGTTAAACCACTGAACTGTTCTTCCCTCAGATATTTCCTAGAATTTTTTTTCTTTTGGTGAAAGTTAAGGAACAGATAATCATGCTATATAAGCAGAAAAGCTCTGAGCTTACACAAGGAGTATAATGATGTTATCAATAAAATTTAAAAACACAATTACCATAGCGGTATATATTTAATTATGTGCACACTTCTTACTGTGCTATATGGTAATAATGGCAAACAAGTTACATAAACACTGTAGCTGGTGTTACTTTTAATAGGGAAGGGAACTAATATTTATTGAGCTTCTGAGATCTGCTAGGCTCCATACTGGGTACTATACATATGCTATCTCATTTAATGTATAGCTTAACAAGGCATTTCTAGGTTCAGTGTGGGCGGAGGAGGAAGATATTACATTTCTGGGCCATCTGAAGACCCAGAATTCTCTTTTCTTTGGCAGGTGAGCCGTGTCTCCATGGCTTAGGTTGCACTTCCTAGGTCCTGGAATCTCAGTCACACCAGAACTGAGGACAGAGCCCGTTTTTCAGTGTCAGTCTTGCATTCACGTTTCTCTGGGGGCTGGGAGTTGACCAGGCAGACCACACTCTATCATTCAGATTGGGGTCAGATCAGGATTCTGTTTGAATACAAGAAGCCGAACCCAAGACATCTGCTTTGAGTCTTTGAGGCAGTGTTTAGCTGCAGTCCCAGCTCTGTTTCAGTCCCACTGCACAGCTCACAAAGGAGACAGAGGAAAGCCAAATGGTGTGTGTGTTAGAGAAGGACTCCCACACTCCCACCTCAGACCCTCTCAAACATGTTAATTAATGGAGCCAGGCATTCCACGATTTATAGTTTTTTTTTTTTTCTTTTGGGATTAGGGAATTCTCTGAAAGTCTAATAATAGTCTTGACACCACACTCCTGACAAATGTACCAATATTTATACTTCAAGTTAAGACTACTTAATTTAGAGATTCATCCACGCACAAAGGAAAACCTCTGAGTGGTCAGGGAAGGGCAGTGGGGGAGAGTTGATCAGTCATATATTGAGGATTCTAGGATAGAGCTGGGAAGCCAGGGTTGAGATTAGAGGAAGCCAGGAGCACCAGGAGAGTGGTGTTCTGAGATACCCATGAAGGTGCCTACAAGGAGTAGAAGAGGAGCTGGGCAGGAAGAGGAGAGAGATAGCGGAAGTGTCCTTGAAATAGTACTTCAAGGGGAAGGTGGGAAAATTATAACAAGTCAGAAAAAAATTAAGCACCAAATCGTAACAATAAAAAGAAGTTGTTAGCTACACTATGTTAAATCATAGATAGTATATAACTTAGTGTGAATTATGTTTTCTAAATAGTCAACTGGTATCAAAGAATGACTAATTGTTATGCTAAATTATTTATGAGATTTATGGAATAAATGGCTGCAGGCACTAAGGCTTCTATCTCTTACTCTTGATGAATCTTTTGAACTTATAGCTTTGTTTTCTGGAGCCCTATGCCACTAAGGCAGATGTGATATTGGAAAACTTCAAGGATCTGAAGTTACTGGCTACTATTATTGGGGCTGCTACCACTGACATGCTCTAAATACCCTTTTATCCTTTGTAAGAGAATTGTTATTGAATACTAGTTGGGCACATTTTGTTAGCTAACTATTTCTTTATTTCTAATGGTTCCTTTCTTGTGAATGAAATTTTATTTTTATTTTTGGACCACAAAGAGAATAATACTGTCATTTTGGCAAGGTTACAGGCTACAGTCCATCACTGAGACATGCTAGCCATGTGTTTTGGGTTGAATTGTGTCCCCTTTTCCCCACTAAGACATGTCACAGTCCTAACCCCTGAGTCCTGTGACTGTGGTTTTATTTGGAAATAGGGTTTTGTAGATGTAATTGAGTTAAGATAAGGCCACTAATGTGGGGCCTTTAATCCAATATGGCTGATGTTCTTGTTAGAATAGATGATAGAGACACACCAGAAGGAGGTCATGAGAAGATTGTGAAGAGACTAGGTTTACTCTTCCATAAGCCAAGGAATGCCTGGGGCTATCAGAAGCTGAAGAGGCAAGGAAGGATCTTCTTCTAGTGGCACCAGAGGGAATATGGCCGTGCCAAGACTTTGGTTTGGGGTTTCTAGCTTCTAGAACTGTCAGACAATAAATTTCTGTTGTTATGTCACCTTATTTGTGGTACTTTGTTTCATCAGCCTAGGAAATTAATATATCATTCTTAGCTATTTTTCTATAGTTAGTAGTCATTGTGATTCTATTTTGAATGAGTTCATTGATTTTGTAAACTTTTGTTTGAGATGGGATAGTTATTATAGTCATGAAAAACTAAAATATTTTCCTAACAGACACTAAATTCAAATTCTCTATTGAATAGGCCACTTATATAATTTAAAAATGAATTTACATATGTGGTGACTCAAATTTACCTTTTCATAAAATACAAAACTGCTATTTTTCCTTTAAAACTATAAAATTATTTTATTATCCTTAGTGATGAGAAACTATAAATCATGCCATACAATTTGTTAGTACTTATTACCTGTTATATTTTTTTTTTCTTTTTTTTTAAGTGTGCTCTTTCTTTCTTCCACAGAAGAGTACTACCAACAGGGTCTTTATGTCTCAATCCACCCCAGTGTTAGCCAGTCCAAGATCACGGGCATGCATCCAGTGTGTGTGGAAAGACTCAGGAGGCAAACATGGAACCTTCCCATGTAGGTGGCCTCACAGAGGATCATGCTTCACTGCAACACCACCATCTCGCCTCATCTGAGATTTTTTGAATAAGATTCTGATTTGAAAATAATGAGATTAATTTACTCCTAAATCAGTAAATTAAAATACCTTGAAAAATATTTAAATATTGTCAGACATTAGCAGCAATTGGTGTCTAGGTTATCTTTTTTTTTAAGAGAATTTTGCTATAGGGTGCATATACTTGCTGGAGAGACAGAGAAAGAGAGACAGAAAGCGAGAAATCACACCCCAGGGGGAATGGCCATGCCACAATCTCATCTCCTCCATTCTCCTCTCGGAATTTTTGGCATGCATGCATATGTACCCAGTGTGAGTTTTAAATCACTGAGTCTGGAACTTGAACTGCTGTGGACTATGTGGGAGTCCAGCGACAAATTATTATTTTGCCATATGCTTGTCCCAGTGTCTAGGATAGACTAATATATATTTGCTAGTGGATGTGTGCACTCACGAGAGAGAGAGAGAGAGAGAGAGAGAGAGAGAGGAAGCATCCCAAGATAGGGGATTCTTTTTCTACTACTCCATCCCATCAGAATTTGGGGTACACATGCACATGTGCTGAGACTGTTTCTCAAGCCACTGCAGTTGAAATATAAACCACGATCATCTATGTGGGGTCCAGCTTTCCATTTATAGCACTTAACCAATGTGCTACAGGGCTGGCTCTGTAATGTCTAATTATTGAAAATGATGGCAAAAATGAGAAAAACACAAATGGCTAAGACAAAAGGAAATTCTGAAAAGCAGTTTATGCAGTAAAGAAATTATATATATTTATAGGTCAAGGGAAGTCAAAACTTGACGTTTATTTTGAGGTCAGAGTCAGTCTGATTTTTTTTTTTTTATTTCCCCACAAGGGAAATTTTATTGATTTATTCCCTCACAAAAAGACCAATTGTAATCAAATGAGGTAGGCATTCAACTCAAGATTTTATTGTCTTCATAATAAAACAAAAGATAAAGTTTAGAACTAGATCACCTGACCCTTTTGCTTCTTATCACCTCCCAGTTCAAAATGCTTGCATCTCTTAATAGGCAGCATTCTCTTAGATGGAAGTTGAGCTCAACACATTCAAATTTCAGCACAATCTTTGTAGTTTTTGCCCTTTTCTGGAAAATAGGCTTAGTTTGTCCGCCATAGCCACTCAGCTTCCTGTCATAATGCCATTCCCCTGAGGAAACGTAGAATCCCTGCCCCTTTTGTACTGTGTCATTTTGTGAGACTGGTGCTTGCTACACTTCTTACAGAAAGTTCATTGGGTTTCAGGGACGTTCACCATGTTTGTGGGCCTGCTATCTGCACAGAAAGAGAGAAGCTGTGCTGGAAGTGGAAATATATATATCCTGTCTGAGCTTGCAAGTTATTTTCAAGGAGGAAGACAAGGCTGAGCTGCCCAGGTCATACCCATGACTGTCCACCATGGGCCCATGGTCCAAGATTGCCTGAAACTGTAGTGGACAGCAAATCTTGAGACACACTTAACTGGGGAAATGAAGCTTTTGGTTGTCACCAGTTGATGCTTTCTGTATTGCGTCTCCAGTTAAGTTAGTTGTGTTTTGTATCTTACTAGACTTCCCTTTTTTGTTATTTTTTAAGTGAAATTTAGTATAATGCCTGTTTTGAACTCAGAGCCAAAAAGACTAGTTACAAAGGGACCCAAAGGAGCTTATTCCAAGATGGCTTGGAGGTGTGAATATTATTGCAGAATTTTATCAAGGTCACTTGTATTTTTTTTCTTCTCAATTTCTTGACTTTAAAATGCCTTTGGAATTTCAAACTAAAAATTCTGATCCCTTTCAGTGAGCTCAGTCTATGCAAAACTTGCTTCCCGCCTGCCAAATTGAAAGCATCTGGATGGAATACTGAATTTAGGTCATTTTTTTTTTTTAAACCAATATGTCCTCTAAAAGAAAGGAAATCAAATCCAATAACATCACACACAGCAGAGGGTAAAATGGTTCCAATAAGAGGTTTTCTTTTCAACAGTCTGTTGGAATTAAGTGTGGGACACTTTCCTCCTTCCCTATCTCTTTTTCCTCTGACACAAGATCTCAGTGGCTGATTTAAATTTTAAAAGAGTTACAGCTTTAAAAAAACACATTCAGTTATTACTACCACACAGTTTCTACTAAGAAGAATAACTAGCCTATTCCTTGTTTATACCTGAGGTTCAATGGGAGAGTTTTTCATCTTCCCACTGGAGGCTCTTGGAATAGTAGATGGGTTCAATGCAAATGTACATGTTCCTCAGATTTGAGAGTACCTAAGAATCCTGAGAGGATCTTGTTAACATGCAGTTTTTTGTTTTTTTTTTTTTTTTTTTTAGGTCAGCAATGGGGCCCGACTGTCAAGATTTCTAAAAGCTCCTAGGTGGTACAAACAGCAGCTACTTGGGGATATTATATTTTAGTGGCAAGGGGTGGCTTTGAAAGCAAGTAGGCCAACTTTCTTAGCTTAGTTTGGTCCCAACACCTAGTCATCTATGGGTTTGGTATGTTGAGGGTATAGAGGACTAAGTATTGAATGATCTCCAACCATACCTGGATGTAATTTTGTCATTCCCTCTGTTCCTTCATCACAAATTGCTCCCTATGAAGGATACCGATATTTTAATAGTCAGTGCACACACAGAAACTTGCCATTACAGAGAAAACACTTTCAACTGAGCAGAGAAATAAAAAGCAAAGAAAAATGTGTATTTGCATTGAACCTATATCCTACCATTGGAAAATTCAGAATATAATTTACCAGAGGTGATAGAGTTTCATTAGTATTTACTTAGCACTAAGGTAAGTAATAGCTAGAATCATAGCAGATTGAGGCTTGTTTAATTTTCAGCTTTCCAAGTGCTCTAACTGAAAAAGATGATAATAATGTGACCGAAGCTATTATATCCATAGCAGCACTTAAGACTGATAGATATAATGTTCCACTTAGGAGCTATTATGGTACAATTAACTAGATGGTATTAAAAAGAAGTTTCTTAAAACACTTAAAGTTGTAAAGCAATTCAGGAATAGATCTGCACCTCTCAAGTAAATACAAACAAGAGCTGAAGTCATTTTAGTGGATAATAAAAGAAATCAACAAGCCCAACTTTAGCTCCCTGTGGATGAAATTTAAAGCAACAAATCTATGCTGCCTTATGCAATTAACATAAAATATACTTAAATTCGGAAGATTTACTCTGCCATCACCTTCCCACACAACAAACATAAATCCGGGGCTAATTTGCCTTCATTAATTCAAATGCAATCGCAGGGCTGACTTCTGCTATCAGATGTTTATGCACACTCTACCTTCAAGTTAACTTACTACATATAGGCCCTTCAGCTTCTGTTTGGATCCTGCAGGAATCACAGGTTATACACTTTACGAGCCTTTCAGCCTATTTCCCCAAGCCTGAGGGAAACTATTGATGAATGCAGAATCAAAGAGATTTGTGGAGAATAATTTCTTGCTTATTATTTGGCAGAGTTCAGACCCAGCTGCTTGGCTCAGAAAGGAAAGGGACTGTGGTGGCCTCAGGTGGGTAAAGATACTTTCCAAAATGTCTCTTGGATGGACAACTTTCCTGCTCTCCTCTTTCCCAAATATTGCAAAGAATGGGCTTAATAAATTATGATTGAGGATCAAGTAAATTATTAACAACTTTTGGTATTTCAGAGTTCTTTTTTGGAAAGGGATATTTAGAATGTTTTAGTATTTCCTGTAACTAAGGGAAACCCTATATACTGAGATAGAACAAATAAAAGGTGATATATATTCAATATTATAATCACTTAGAGTAAAATAAAAGAGGTTGGAGGGACAGAAGAAGGAAGTTAGAGACAATGAGAGGGCAACCAGATGGAAGTGGTCTTATATTAATAAAAGACAAACGAAAAGAAAAAGACTTGGAGAGAACATAGGGAAGCTAGGGAAATAACACAGAGAAGAAAGACATACTGTCATGTTTGTCCAAACGCTTGTGTCATTCTCTCTCTCTCTCTCTCTCTATATATATATATATATATACACACACACACACATACACACATATACATATACATATATATATACATACATATGTATACAGATACATACATATATATGTGTGTGTGTGTGTGTGTATATATATATATATAGATAGATAGATAGATAGATAGATAGATATATTTAAACTAAAGGCCCTGTATGCAGTAAGTTAACTTGAAGGTAGCGTGTGCATAAGCATCTGATAGCCAAAGTCAGCCCTGCAAATTGCATGTGAATTAATGAAGGCAAATTAGTCTGGGAAGACTAGCTCCTTTACTCCTAAAAGGAGTTGACTGAGAACCCAGATTGTTCACAGGAGAATCTACATTTTTAAAGAAGACATAACTTAGAAAAGAGGGATGGCAGAAGTGTGAGGTTGACAGAAGTTGGTAGCGATTGCCTTGGCATCGAGGCTCCAGGCCTGACTGATGGAAAAGAGGATGGGGCAGAGGCTGGGGAATTCTCAGCTTCCTCTGTTTGGGTTTTTGTTTTGACTCTAGAAAGCACTCAATTCCTACCCCAAAACCTAAAATCTTGCCACGTATTTTATCTACTCTAGAGTTTTTAGAATTGCCCCCAATGAAAAGGGAAAAGCCCGAAACATGTTCTGCAACATCTTATTTGATACATCTAGCAAGTCTTTGAAATAGATAGGATAGACACTGATACTAATATCATCCAGTCAAGTGGCAGATGTGGAAACAGAGCTGACATTGAATTGCTTGGGAAAAATTACTCAGCAGGAAGGAGTAGTTGTGTTGTCAGTGGGTAGATAGAGAGTGTCTCTGCCACTATGATGTTTTTGTAAGTATTTAACTTTTCTGTGCCTTAATTTCCTTATCTATTAAATGAGGATGATAATAGAAGTACCTGACTTTTAAGGTTATTGTCAACATTAAATGAGATAGTACAACAAGTATATAGAGTATCTGGAAAAATTCTGCTAAATAAATGCTGGCAATTACTGTAATTATTAGGGAGGACTAAGCTATTCATATCACTTGTTCTATTAATAGATTCACATCCACAGTTCATTTCAATAAATTGTGGTTAGGCAACCACTGAGGCATTAGTGAATAATCAGCAGTTACCATCTCTTTTCAATCTGAGAATGCTTCAAACGTGACTGATGATCTACAGTGGAAGAACAGAGGTTTCAAGAACAGGAGTCTGCTAGGAGGGTTTCCGATTGGAAAATGTCCTACCGGAACAGAAATGGATTAATGCTGTGGACTGAATGTTTGTATCCCTTCAAACTTCATATGTTAGAATCCTAGCCACCAATCTGATGGTTTTAGGAAGTGGGGATTTTGGGAGGTAGTTAAATCATGAGGGTGGAGCCTTTCTGAGTGAGACTAGAGCCTTTATAAAGAGAAACATGAGAGAGATGAGCCATGTGAGGATGCAACTGAAGATGACCATTCATAAACCAGGGAAAGGGCCCTTGCCAGATACCAGATCTATTAGCACCCTATTTGTGAACTTCCCAGCTTCAAGAACTGTAATAAATATTTGTTGTTTCAGCCACTTGATCTTAGTATTCTGTTACAGCAGCCTAGCTGCCTGAGACAGATTCATTAATCAAGGAGTCTTTTTTTTTTTTAAAGATAAAGTGTTTATATTGCAAAATGTCTCCTATCCAATCCAAGTTCTTATGGCTAAAATTGTCTTGCTCTCAAGACATCGCCTCTAAAACACTTTTTTTTTAAAAAAAAAATAGTTGTGTAATTATATAGTCTGTTGAACCACGAATAGTTTTTATTTAACATGAAAGGAACTCTATTAATATTAGAAGATCTTTAAGCATTGAAAGATATTTGTTTGGCAAGTTTGAACTATGAAATATGAGAAGTATTAATACATCATCTAGTGAACAACAAATAAAGATAGTCATAGGTCTGGGAAAAATCTAAGTGAGGTGTCTCCCAACTTCTGTGGAGAAGAGAGAATATCCGATCCAGGTCACACTTTGCATTTGATAAACTGAACAAAGGAAAGAAACAATTTAAGTATACCCTAAATCAGAAGCATTAAAATTTATTATCTAGTGACCATTTGATTTCTATATCTACTGACTTGGTCCACTTTTGCATTGCTAACAGAAATATCTGAGCCGGGGTGATTTTATATAGAATATAGAGGTTAGTTTACAAATTTATGATTCTGGTGACTGGAAAGTCCAAAAGCCTACTACCAAAGCACTGCTGATGGTTGCATAGTGTGGTGGGCACATGCAGAGGGAACAAGTTTTGATGGGTCTTTCATTATTGTAACAGTTAGCTCTTGTAAGAACTAACCTGTTCTCATGAGAGCTAGAACTCAGTGGGTCTCAAGAAACATCATTAGGATAGAGGAGTGAGATTAGCAATATACAGTGGAATAGAGCTTATTAAATGATAAGTTATAGGAGTTCATTTTTTTAAAGACACCGTAGGGTAAATTTTAAAGAAGCAAAACATTTAAGGGGCACAAAAATGGAAAATTACCTGTTGATGGTAACGTGTATGAGAATATCTTTAACTGGATTAATATATAGTGTATTGATATTGGGGAAATTCATTTTGCAAGCTATAATGATATATAGTGATTGAATGTATTAAAAAAGACAAAAAAGTTTGTATTTATTTTTTTACAAGAGAGAGGAAAAGAGACCCTCAATGGGGCCTTTACACTATGCTCTACCCCTAGTCTTAGCCAGCCTGGATCATGGGCACATGTGCATGCCTAATATGTAGAGGGAGGCCCCAGAAATGAACCAGGGTCCTTTCTATCCTTCCTACGTGGGTTCAATTGTGTTACCACTGCACCACTACCTGACCTCACTGTAAACTTTACAGTGAAGAGGGGTCTAGAATTTAAGTGTGTATGTGTCTATTTTGACATTTTTTCAATAATTTATTAAAAGCTCTTTCTAAAAGGAGTGCTTGTGGGCCAGCAGATGGAACAGTGGTTAAGGCGTTGAATCCCACATGGCTGACTATGCTGTTCTGTTCCCAGACCTGGTAGCTCAAAATGGAGATGTTGTTACCTGCACAACTTAAGTAACAAATGTTAAGTTTTTATATTTTTATATCACTAACAGACTTAGTGATCATCTTTCTGATGCCATTTTGTACAGATTTATATGGATCTTATTCTTTAGGGTGAATCATATATTTATTTTCCTTGCTTATCTAACACAAATTCTCATAATGTCTTCACATCCCTATATATGGCAAATAGTTTTATACTTGTAGAATCTCTTAGAAGATGATTATGTGGTCAAAAAAAAAAAAACTGTTAGAAGAACAATATGACTTGTCAATGGTTTTATAAATACCCATAAGGATTATACTTGACACATGGCATAAAAGACTCAAAATTTGTGTCATCTTAAGGTAATTTTAATGTGTATATTCATGTTTAAGAGAAGAGGTCTCCTTTTTTAAAAAAAAAATTCATTAATTGCTTCAGAGCTTTTGTTTCACAAACTATGGTATTAAAACTTTTAACCATCAAGCCCAGTGTGGTAGTGTAAACTGGCCATTGCTGCTTGGTAGGCTGAGATCACATGGGAGGCCTGGGTTCCATTCCTGGCTGGCATAGTGCCATGTGTAGTTCCAGCTACTCGGGAGGCTAAGGGAAAAGGGTTGAGATACATTAAAACACTGTCTAAATCACCACACACACACACACACACACACACACACAGAAGCACACACATCATCACACAGTGTACTCATAATGTTTTCTTTTTTTTAAAGAACAACAGTTTTAGAAAAATATCTATTTAGTTCTTTTATGAATGCGGCAGAGACAGAGAGCTAGAACCCCAATAGGGTCTTGACAAGGCAATCCATCTTAAGCCTTCAGCCAGTCCTGGATTGTGGGCGTGCATGTGCCTGGTATACTCAGGGATGTCTCAGGACTTGAACTGTGAACCTTCCCATATAAGACTACCTAGCAGACCATCGTGATCCACTGTTGTGCCACTTCTGGTTCCATCAATCATAGTTTTTAACTAATTTCAGACTTTATATAGATTTCCTCAATTTTCTATGTTTTTCTTTTTTAAAATTGCCAGAGGGTATGTCTGCTTGCTGGAGAGAGACAGAAAAAGAGAGAAAGTGAGAAAGCACCCCTAATGGGGGATGGTCATGCCATAATTTCTTGTCCTCTATCTTTCTCTTCTTTAGCATTTTGGGCACACATGCACATGCACCTGGAGTGTTTCTCAAGCTGCCAGGTCTGGAACTCAAACTGTACAATCAGCCACATGGGATCTAGCTACCCTAACCATCACACCATGGGCTGGTGCTTCTATGTTTTTAATTATATTAAAGTGATTGGCATTCAGTAACTCACCTCCTAATACAACCAGCCATACCTTTTCTTTCTTCAAAAGAAAACTTTAAAGACAATAACCATAGCCAATTACTAGGTAGGAAAAACAGAGTTAGTGGAAGGATGGTAACAAATGAACAGTGATCCAGTCATCATTCTTGTTGTAATTGGTTTGCAACTACTCTTTTCTTCCTAATTGCCAGAGGACACATGTGCTTACCAAAGAGAGACAGACACAAAGTAAGAGAAAGAGAGAGGGAAAAGAATACCCCAGTCCCTTCTTTTCCATTTTTCCATCTTGTCAGGATTTGACCATACATGCTCATGTACTCCACATGATTTTCAAGCTGCTGGGGCTAAGATTTGAACTGTGTGGTCAGCCATGTGGATCTGGCACCCTTAAACACTGGGCTATAGGAATGACACACAACTACTATTTTTAACTTAGTTTTTGGTGCAATAGTTTTGTGATAATTCTAAAAGGTGGTAAAATATCTGTGAAAAATATTAAATTAAAAATAATATTAAAAGATTTCCCATATGAGTATGCATACAGAAAACAAAAATATGAAATACTTAGAATTACGAAGACTGAAAATAAATACGGCATATATGAAGAAAAAGGTAAGATTCTAACAATGAATATAAAATAAGAGGTGAATGGAAGGAGGAGATATCTTTTGGAGGACTGTGGGAAAGGAGGTTTCAAGAGTTTTCTTTTCAAGTTCGTCTGTAATAACCATGGGGATGGGATGTAGTGGGTGGTGTCTATTCTTTCAGATACTAGATGTATTCTAAAGCTATAACAATGTAACTACTATGGTACTAAGATCCCAATAGACAGAAAGATCACTGCAACAGAACACTAATTTCAGAAATAGCTAACTATACATAGGAACTTAGAATATATGTAGTACATGTGGTAAGACAGTTTTTATAAAGGCAAAGCCTCATAAAAAATGATCCCTATTGTACCATTAAATATTTCACAACAAACTCCCTGAAGAAAGCATGCAAATACACACATAAACATTAATTTTGGATTATACTGATATAAAAGATGCATAGCACACAGTTTACAAATAATAAAAAGTACACAATAGTCTTTATTATAAATAAATGTAATTACATTTAGTCAGTTGATTATAGAAGAATGCTTTTCTTGATTTTTCTCTAACTTTGAATCTGTAGTCAACATTCAACCATGATTTGACAAATGAAGTAGTGTTCCAGTTTGCTCCTTTTTCAATAAATTTACTGTCATTAAATTTGACATGTGGCATCTTTTTAAACTATTTCTCACCCTTGTGTAAATTATTAATTAAACTGAAAACTCTTTTAGCTTCAATACTACATCAAGCCTTGATTTATAGTACTTGCTGATTTCCATGGTGTTAATACTCCCAACGTGACCAATTTCAACTTATCAACATAGTTACTGAAGGTGGTGTTGGGAGAGATGTGGGGTAGTACACCACTGTATGGTATTTCCACTATCCAGATCCGACGGTCATTACTGACTTCAAGAGCATAGATAGCAAAATTTAGTAAAATAATTTGTTAGTGTGTTTTGAATATTTATTATTACTTTTGCTTTTTTATATGTTTTGTTTAATTAAAATTTACATAATTTAAAAATAACGGCTACACTTTACAACTGGCCCTGAAAATTTCTGAAAATCTTGCAGTTAGCTTACATAAGCTATTGTACACTTATTCCAGAATATCACTGTCCCTACAACAGATCCAATCAAGTAAACTGTTTGAAATATCTGGAAATCCTTAAACCAAAAACAGTTAAAAATATGTCAATAAGAGAAAATGTAATTATTTGCCTTTCTGGAAGGCAACTTAGCAATATATCAAAATATAAAAGTTACCAATTCATTGACCAAGCCATTTCATCTCCCTCCCTCCCTCTTCCTTTCCCTCCCTCCCTCTTCCTTTCCTTCCTTCTTTCCTTCCTCCCTCCCTTCTTTCTCTTTCTCTCTTTCTTTCTCTTTCTTTTTTCTTTCTTACTCCTTTCTTTCTCCCTTTCTTTCTTACTCTCTCTTCTTTCATTCTCTCTTTCTTCTTTCTCTTTCTCTCTTTCCTTCCTTTATTGCTAGGGGACTCATATGCTCACTAGAGAGAGACAGAGAGAGAGGGAGAGAGAGAAAGCAACTGGAGTGTGGTCACATAGCAATCTCTTCTCCATTTCTTCATCCTATTCAGGTTTGGGGCATAAGCGTGTATAGTTTTATAACACATCTGTATTTTCAAGTTGTTGGGGCTGATATTCAAACTGGGGTTGGGATCTGGATCCCTTAAGTGCTAGGCTATGGAGTTGACCCTAGTTTTTTTTTTTTTAATTATTTTCAAAAGTTTACATTTAATCATTGTACATCTTTACAGCATACAGTCTAGCTTTTTTTAATCCATTAATTCAAGAGATTTGCTGAGAATCTACTATATGCCAGGAACTTATAAGAATTAGAAGTAAAAATAAAGCAAGAGGTTTGCCACAGTGTTTTTTTTTAATAATTATTTTTATTTTATTTTATTTATTCATTCATTTATTTTGTAGTTTGACCAGAGAGAGACAGAGGGTGAGAGTGAGAGAGAGAGAGGAAGTGAGAAAGCAAGCCACCAAATTCAGGACTCGAACCCTGGTCGGCCATGTGGGAGTGTCCAGTACCTTAACCACCACACTACCTGCTGGTCCCTGCCACAGTGTTTTTATGATAACAAAAAACTAAAAAAATTAAATGTACATCAATAAGGGACTGACTAAATATATGACGGTTCATTAATATAATGAAATACAATGTAAATATTAAGATAAAACTGTAGACCTGTGTATTGTATTATAATTGGGATATATCCATGGTGCATTTTAAGGGTAAAATCAGCAAATTTTAAGAATGTATAAAATGGGAGGACAGCAAATGCATAATGGTTACGTTGCGGGACTACGACATGGGTGACCGTGGTTTGAGTCCTGGATCTGGAGGTTTCAGACTCACACTGGGCATGTGTATGTTTATGTCCAAAATCCTGAGAGGAAAATGTAGGAAAAGAGAGTGTGGCATGGTCATCCCCCCCCCAGGGGATGATTTCTCACTTTCTGTCTGTCTCTCTGGTGAGCACATGTGCCCTATAGCAAAAACCTCTCCTGAAAAAAAAAAAAAAAAGAGAATGTATATAGTATGATTGCATTTGATAAAAAAACTTCACCTATATATGCACAAATATATTTAGAACAAGTCTGGAAGATTATGTACAAATTATAAGCAGAGGCAAATTTTTCTATTCTGAAAGAATGGTTTTATAATGAATGTGTGTTACCTCTATAATTTAAAAAAATGAAGCTCTTTCCATAAAAATTGCTATGACAAATACTTCTATTTTGTCATTACAACATATTCTAGAAAAAGGGCTTTACACTTGAAACTAAAAGTCTTTGTTTGGGTTTGTAATACCATCCCTTCTAGTTGGGTACATATTTTAAAATTCTCATGATAAAAAGTAAGAAGTTTTTAAAAGAGGGTTTGCATTTCATCTTCACATTTCTCTAGCTATGTGACCTTGATTGAGATAATTACCCACTCTGAGCCTTATTTTCTTATTTGAGGGACGGGATAGAGTGTTCTAATCCTTGCTTTTCACTGAGTCAGTTACTTAAATAGTCTGTGATTTAGCTTCCCTATCTGAAAAAAACAAAAATGGTAGAATGATAATAATAGTGCCTATCTCATAGAGTTATTGTATTAAATGAATTAAAATATGTGCCTGATATTTAATAGATTTTGATTGTTCTTATTGTCCACAAAATAGGAATGGTGATAAAATATGCCTCAAGGTTTTATTGTGGAAATTAATTAAAGAAAACAGTTGACATCTAGTAAATATTAACAAACACAAGCTGCATATACATTGTTCAAAAACACTGCCTAAGTTTTCTTTATTTCTGGAGAATAGTCAATATAATTTATATCACACTCTATTCAGAATATGGATAATAGGATTGAATGCAGGACTCTTAACTTTCTTAAAAAATTCTTTTTTTTTTTTTTTTTTGCTGTAGGGCATGTGCATTTGGAGAGAAAGATGACCTCTGCCCTCTGCCCCTGCGGTGGGGGGGAGGCGGTGAGGGATGACCATGCCATAACCCCTTCTCCATTCTCCTCACGGTATTTAGAGTATACATGTACATATACTCAGTTTTTTTTTTTTTTTTGGGGGGGGAGGTTTTTGCTATAGGGTGTGTGCGCTCGCCAGACAGACAGAGAGAGACAGAGAGACAGAAAGCGAGAAATCACCCCACGGGGGGATGGTCACGCCGCAATCCCTTCTCCTCCATTCTCCTCTCGGGGTCTTGGGCATGCACGCACACGCGCCCGGCGTGAGTTTAAGCCACCGGGTCCGGGACGCGAACCACAGTCGACTATGTGGGAGTCCAGCGACATAGCCATTACACTAACTGGGTCTGGGATTCAAACTGTGTAGTTGGCCATGTGGGATTCAGATGCCTTAATCTCTATGCCACCTGTAGGCCCAAGACTCTATTTTGATTAGTTGAAGAAAATCCCCCTTCTCTGTTCAGTTATCTATTATAATTTTTTTAAAATCTGGATTGTCTTATTAAACAGCACTTATTATATATGTTTAATAAAGATATATATATATATATATGTATCTCTATACACTGTATATATTAAAGACATACATATACACACACATAGTCAAAAACGTGGCTATAAAGTATGTGTATTTGGCAAAGAATAAAGAGAGAGAATGAGAAAGCACCTTGTAGGGAGGATAACCACATCACAATCCCTTTCCATTTCCTTCTCAGGGGATTTTGGGCACACATGCACATGTGCTTAATGTGTTTCCCAAACTTCCAGGTCCAGGCCTTGAACTGGACAGTTGGCAATTTAGGATCTAACTTCCCCAACCACCATACCACTGACTGGCCCAACAACACAAATATGTATGTATAATTTTATTTTCAGAAATCTCCATTGGGTCTTCATAACTCTTTATATTAATGCAAAGCAATTTGTACTGCTTCACTTGGTATTCTGTATAAATGGATGCAATACAGTTATTCTATTTTAAATAATCTAGAGTGCCACGTTCCCTGTCACCTATCCATTTGGACAGTGGATTATTCTCTGTACATGGCTATCAGATGCCAACATGCTGCCTAGTCTTTTAATACAAAGCCATTAACGATGTGAGGATCAGAGGCAGTATATATAGTAATGATATATTTTAATTTAACACATGACAGCAATGGAAGGCTGAGTGACAGATCATATTTAGTTACAAATAAGGGAAGAACTCATTGCTTGGGAGTGTTCGAGTCACAGGTGAATAGCCAAAGGTTTTTATTCCTTCCCTGACAGAGTAAATTTATCTCCTTAAAAGTCACCTTTATACTTTCTACTTATCACCAGGAAGGCTACATTCTGTATTTCAATTTTATGTGGACAAGACATTAATTTCAAGTGAAAGACATTGTTCTGTGCTGGAATTAAATGAGGTCATTATTGGTTAAAGTGGTAAAGGTGGAGGGTTTGGGCTCATGTTTTGGCTTTAATGAGAAAAGTGTTATATGAATATGGTCCTCTTAACTTTTTTGGCACTGAGAGCAAAATATAAATGGGGCAGTGAAGTTAAAAGGCCATCAGAAGCTTCTATAAGTACTTGAAGTCAGGGTGTACATCTGATATCATCAAAAAGGGAAGGTAGAGTGAGAATATATCAGTCCTTTCTCAGTCAACAGATTGGTACAGCCACTTAGAACTGATTTTAGATAGAAGAACCTGCAGAGTGAAGAGCTTGACTTCTGCTGTTGAGAAGCGACCTTCAGAGGTCGCCTAGTTTAAATCAAAATTTAATACTTTCAACAATAATGTCTATGCATTCTCTAAATACTTCCAGAAAGAGAGATTTAGTAGTCTCTTCCAACATATAAATTTCATATTTGCAGAACAGAGAGAGGTGGTGATGAGAACAGGAAGAATATTTTTTTTAAAAAACTATTTTATTTAACTTTATTTATTTATTCATTCATTTATTTCAGTTTGACCAGAGAGGGAGAGAGAGAGAGAGCGAGCAAGCTGCCAGGTCCAGGACTTGAACCGTAGTCAGCCACGTGGGAGTTCAGCACCCTTAATCACCAAGCCACCTGCCAGCCCCGAACAGGAAGAATATTTCAGACAACCTTAATATGTTCCATATCTTCATGAAAATAAAGGGAGTTTGTTCTAGTAAGGCCAAGAAGACCAGTTCAGCTCTGTTCAGGTGATTGTAGAAGAGCGTAAGCTAATTGTTAATCAACTGAGGCCTAGTTCCCCTTCTGCCACAGCCACACTTCCTAAAAGGGAAATTTATATAATTTTCACCTTCTCATTTCCCATTCACTTACTTTCTTTTCACCTAGTGATACCTAGCTTTTGTCTTCTTGGATCAGTTGAAATGGATGGGAAACTCATCCAAAGTGTTCTTGCTCAGTCCATGGACACTTTTAAGGATTATACATTTCTGATATATCTGAGAGAGGAAGAAAGTCTTGCAAGTATTCTGAAGTAGATGGGATCCCACAAATTTATTCTTATAAGTGATGTGCTGGGCTTCCTATAGCTTCCCCTCATAACTAAAGAAGATACAACTGTACCAAAAACATCTTTTCAATTTTTTTGCTTTGGTATTTAATGATTGTTAGGCAAAACATTGTGCTCTAGACTTAGAAATGTTATCTGATCCAGTGAGAGGGGTGATGTTTCACTTTCACTTCACGGATGAGAAAACTGAAGTTCATAGTAGTAGTTAAGTGCTTGCACAGGGTTATGTAGCTAGTAAGTGGAGGAGCCTACATTTTAAGTACGGCGTTGTCTTTGTTAGCTATGGAGTAATAGGACTGCTGAGAGATGTGTTAGTGTGGCAGAAATTGGCATCGCAGGACATTTGCTGCACCTTAAGTTGAGGTAGCGGAATGCCATTGTGAGCGAAGGAGTGGGGTTACGTATCTGTGAGGGTGGACAAAATGGCTTCAGACTGGCTCTGTGGTGAGCAGAGGACAGGAACTGAAGTTGTGATCTGAATTCAGATTTAAACCACTCTTTCTTCTCAACTGAAGTTGTGATATGAATTCAGATTTAAACCACTCTTTCTTCTCAAAGAGAATTGTTTAGTTTATCAGATTTACAATGATTAAGTCACACTTACGTCTGTTTACACCATAGATCATGGATTTTGCTCACTGATTGTTGCACCTCCCACTATTAACATGCAGGATCTTCAGAAAATTCATGGAAAATATGTATTATGAAAAAACTATGCATGGTTTTCAAAAATTTTGGGCATCAGGATTAACTTGTTCTTTAATTCCATTTTACATGAAGTTTTTTTGTTTTGTTTTGTTTTGTTTTGTTTTGTTTTGTTTTTAGAGGTTTTTGCTATAGGGCGCTTGCGCTCGCCAGACAGACAGAGAGAGACAGAGAGATAGAAAGCGAGAAATCACCCCCCAGGGGGGATGGCCACGCCGCAATCCCTTCTCCTCCATTCTCCTCTCGGGATCTTGGGCACGCACGCACACGCGCCCGGCGTGAGTTTAAGTCACCGGGTCCGGGACTCGAACCGTGGTCAACTACGTGGGAGTCCAGCGACATAGCCTTTACGCTAACTGCTGGTCCCTACATGAAGTTTTTGAAGAGCCCTTGTGCAAAGGCAATCGAATATTTCCATTTCATTTAGTCTTAAAATTCTCTAACACCTATGAAACCACATTCCCCAGTTCATCATCTCAGCTGACTGACTCCTTCTCACCAATCTCATTGTGTGCTCTATTTTTTCTCTGACGTTTATGTTTCCCAAGAGTCAATCATTAACATACATGTTAATCTACCATACTTAGGTTTTAGGGGTTATAAACTGCACCCAGTGGCTCTAGGTATCTTATATTTGCTGCTTCCAAACTCTTGACTTTGGTTTAAATTTCTCTCTTGAGCATCACAGCTGTATGTCCACTATATACTTATAAACGACACTTTGGGTTCCTACAGGCACCTCAAATTCAATAAATCTAATATGCCCAGCTGAACACATTTGGCCCCCTGTATTGAACCCTTTACATCTATATAGATACTTTAAAATTTCCATGCCTCCCTACCTCAAAATTTGACACTGTTTTGTGCATTGTTTCTAAGATAAAACATTTTCCTATGAATCATGATCTCAGTGGTTGAGGCAGATACTTCAATGCAGATGTAAAAATGTTGACCACTGTAGGATTTCTCATCCAAATCTTATACCTCTTGTGGGGATAACAGAGGCACTTGGTTTACACATATGGCAACTTACTTTGCTCTACTGTCTTCTCATACGCTTACACTCAGTTCTGCTTTTAGGATTGGCCTTCTGTTAGTTTGTTTTGGACTATTCTGTAAAATCAAAATGAACTGAGACAAGGACAAACATATCCCAGGATATAAAAATGGGGAAAATTGGGAACCAGCAGTTAGTGTAATGGCTATGTCGCTGGACTCCCACGTAGTCGACTGCGGTTCGCGTCTCGGACCCGGTGGCTTACAACTCACGCCGGGCGCGTGTGCGTGCGTGCCCAAGATCCCGAGAGGAGAATGGAGGAGAAGGGATTGCGGCGTGACCATCCCCCCTGGGGGGTGATTTCTCGCTTTCTGTCTCTATATCTCTCTCTGTCTGTCTGGCGAGCGCACGCGCCCTATAGCGAAAAACCTCTCCAAAAAAAAATAAAAAAAAAAAAAATGGGGAAAATTTAAAGAAGGACAGCAGTAGAGAACTACATCAAGTAAGACAGAAATAAGGAGAATGAGAAAAGAAAAAGGTAATTGGAGGGATTAAGAGATAATTGGTAACTTTTGAGTAAATATTTGAGAGGAATTGTGGGAAAGTAAGACAGGCTGTAAGGTATTTTTTGTTTGTTTGTTTGTTTGTTTTTTAAAGAGTAGATAATGAAGAGGGTATAAAGAATTAATAAGGTGATAGAAAGGATGACAGTAAAATTCTGACCATGAAAAAACTGAGAGATGAAGGACTCAATATGAGAAAGGAATTAGAGTTCTTAATGGAGAAGGTCAAGTTCAGAAGCAATAAGATAGTGAGAAAGGTGAGGAGCAGGAAATAGTTAAAGTAGTTAAACTTCAGAGTAAAGCTCTTGTGTTTGATTTTTTTTTTTTGTTTTTCCCAGTGATGTTGAGGTGGCCTAAGGTGTTATTACTGGGGGAGCGGAGCAGAATGGAGGTGAAGTGAAAGAGAATTGTAGGCTGTGTGTGTGTGTGTGTGTGTGTGCGTGTGTGTTAAGGGGCATGTGTGCTTGCCAGAGAGAGACAGAGAAATAGAGAGCTGGGGAGAGAGGAGAAAGCATCTTTACGTAGAAGACGGTCACACTGCGATCCCCTCTCCTCCAGCTCTTTCTGCTTTCAGGATTTTGGACATGCTCACACATAAGCTTGGCTGTTTCTCAAGCCACTGGGTGTGGTACTCAAATTGTATGGTTGATCATATGGGATCTGACTGCTTTAACCACCAGACTACATAGCTGTGCATAAGTGTGTATAGTTTTATATCACCTCTGTATTTTCCTTGATGGTTTTCTCTTAAGAAGTGTAATATAATTTGCCTCTCCTTAAATGTGGCTAGCCTTAGAGATTTATTTCTAACAAATAAGATGCAGTGGAAGTGGTGCTGTGTAGCTTCTGAGACTAGGCTATTTTGAGGTGATACAGCTTTTGCCTGACTTTCACTTGGGATGTTTGTGATTGGAATACAGCTACTATGCTTTGAGGAAGTCCAGGCCACATGGAGAGCTTCATGTGAAGAGGCGTTTAAGTCTGTGACCTCAGCATGGGCTAAGCTATCAGACATACTGTGCACTAACTTGACAGTTCTGTTTGTAGTCTGGGGTGAGCAAATCTTCAAACCTGTGGTTGAACCACCCCAGCTGATCACACGGGGCAGAGAGCATCCTTTCCTATTGAGCCCAAATTGCAGATGTGGGAAGGAAATAAATTATTATTGTTTTAAGCAATGAAATCTGGATGGTTTGTATATAGCAACAGAAAACTTGAGTAGGGGTTTATCAAAGTAATCAATGGAGATGTCTTTGCATTCATCATTCTGATCCATTCAATGAGTAAAAACTGTGAGTGATTTGAGTTCAAATGTTTGATCACCCATGCTATTCAGAATATGTTATTTAAGATGTCCAAGCTTCAGTTTTCCTATTTTTAAAATGGGAATGATATGGGCCTTGTGGGATCTTTGTGAGATTTGGAAAAAAATAAGTTTAAAGCCAACAGGTATAAAGGTTAGTCATCTGATAAATGGTAGCTATCCTTTACATTATTAGGTCAAAAGTCCTTAGGTTACAGCTTCAGTTATACTGTGTTTTTCTTCTGGATCCATTACTAGTTAACTGTGTGGGTTAGGGCACATTGTATGACCTCTCTGAATCTTGACTTCTTTTTGTGTCGATAGAGGAGGAAATCTACCTTATAGTGTTGTTTATAAAATAGAAACAGTGTCTAAGACATAGCACAGTGACTGGCACATGGTAGGCACTAAAGAAACAGTATATCTAATAATTATAAATATAGTAATTAGTATTATGGCCCTGAACTTATGGCTGCTGGTAGGAGTAAAGATGAGAAAATTCTGAATCAAGCACTGAAGCCTTTGAGGGAGTTGAAGGTAGGTTCTAGGCATTGGTAGAAGATGGTTATGAAATTTCAGAAAACATGATATCAATACATAACGTAAACTTTGGGACAAGAAACTTTTGAATGATGAGAGTAAAGAGTTAGAAAAGTATTTAGAGTGATCCCTTTCTTCTACTAATAGTGGGGATAAAAGGAAATAGGCTAGGGAGATTAGAAAAATAATGAGTTTCTAAATATTAGAAAAGGCCACAAAACTCCAACATCATGGATCTGAAATTATGAGAGAATGAAGGAGGTTAAGAGACCGAAAGGGAATCAGTGTGATTGATAAGCAGAACTATTTTTGAAAAATCTTAGTAAAGAAGAGGAAGATTTAAAGCTCTGCCTCACTCAATAGACAGCCCGTGGCTGAAGGTCTGCTGTCCACTCACACATTAGCCATATAAATATGACCACGCACAGGGCTTGAGGCCAGTCAGTGGCCTCCACCTTTGAGCTAAATGTTTCTTGAACTTCCTCCGACTGATTATTCTTTTAAAAAATTTAATTTATTATTATTATTCTTTAATTTGCTATTGGGCACATGTACTCACTAGAGAGAGAGATAGAGAAAAAGGGAGAGAAAGAGAGAGAAGGTAAGAAAGCAAGCTACCAGGTCTGGGACTCAAACTGTCTAATAGTTACTGAGTATCTATTGTGTGTTAGGCACTGGTCTAGATATCCTGTCCTTTTGGAGCTCACACTCTGTGGTGGAGAATGAGGAAGTGGCGGCAGTGATGATGAGAATAAATAAATCCCACCAAAAAGAATATCCATAACGTGTGTTATTCCTTGATCAGCTACAAGCCCAGAGCTCTTACGTGCCTGAAAGAGTCCAAATATTTGGTATGTTAAGACAGGGGAGGGCCAGTTCACTAGCCTGGTGATTAAGGCTACTGGACCTCATATGGCCAACTGTACAATTCAAGACCCACATCTAGGAGCTTGAGAAAGATATAGGGTGTTCATGAATGTCCCAAATCTTGTAATGAGGGAGAGAGGGAGAAGAGGGAATTGTGATGTAACCATTCCTCATGACGGATGCTTCCTCCTCTCCCTCTCTCTCTCTCTAGTGAGTGTATATGCCCTCTAGCTGGTGGAGGTTGGGGGGATAAGGGAAACAATAACTGGCCAGCATAGGCAAGGCTGATTGCCTGCCCACCCACACTGTGCCCTGGGCTCCACTAGAGTACAAGGCAGACTTCCTCTTCCTTTGATGTCTTGGGCCTCCACAATTTCCAGACCCTACAGGTGTTCTACCTTCTCCTTTTCCCTTTGTATCCCAGGGTATTGCTGGTCCTTTCAAGTCTGTGACAGAGACCATAAGGAGAGTACCCCTGAAAGTTTCTCTAGTGAGCCGTGCTGCCATCCGCAATGAGATAAGGGGCTTGTGCCCAAATGTAAATTAGTGCCCTACTTTCTCTATAAAAGAAAATCTCACTATGGAGAAAATGCCAGCTGCACTAAAAGGGTGTGCTCAGTGACACAGCTGATTTACATTCTAGAGTTGGCTCCCTGTCTTTTTTCAGACTGGGAATAAATACCAGTACAATAGTTCGTGGCAGGTGCTCATCTGCGGGCCACACTTTGAGTAACACTGCTCTAGAGCACAGATTGCAAATACAGGATCCACGTTGCTGCATCCAGCCTGCAGACATGTTTTCTTTGATCTGCACACTGTAGTCAACATTTTCAAATGGAAAGATTTCACATAACATTCCACATTTCCAACACCTCTTCATCACAGCTTTATTTTGTGTCCCATCAACATCTGATGTCTAGGGGTTCTGCGTTCCTACAGCAACAGTCAGATAGAATCGAGAAGTGACTGTCCCTTTTATACAAGGATGTAACTTAAAGGAACTCAAGGGGCCTGTTTGGCCTATTTTGCTCATTTGTGTATCCTGCTAGCCCCTAGAGGCTTTTGACTTCATAACCCATAAGAATAATGAGACTCGCTGAAGAAGTACAACTGTGGCTCAGCTCCAGGAGGGAGAACTTGGCTGGAGTGTGATCAAGAATGCCCCTCCTGGGGCCAGCCTCTTGGCCTTGTGGTTAAAGGAGTTGGATTCCACATGGCTGACTGCAGTTCAAATCTCTACCCCACCAGCCCCAAAAATATGCCAGAAGTATTTGTGTGTGTGTGTCCCCCAAATCCCAACAGGATGGAAAAATGGAGACAGGATCTTTGCAGTGTGACCATACTCTTTTGAGAGGATTTTTTTTTTTTTTTTTTTTTCTCTCTCTCTCTTTCTTTGTCTGTCTGGTGAGTACATATGCCCTCTGGCAGTTGAGGGGAAACAAAGCCCTTCCTGTTCTTTACTTTTTTCTTTCCACTGTTTATGGAGTCTTCTCTCACACACTCCGTGATAGAAGTACTCACAGCTCTCTGCACTGAACCTGCTCAATGATGACATTGGGAGACCGTGGTGGAAAGGTGCACATGCATATGCTCTTTTATTTACAGCAAAATCACTAGGAAGTAGTTTCAGTCTGGCAAGCACCATTTTCCAGGAACCTGGGGAAATAAATCTATAGAACTGAGAGCAGATCAGGGAGGGCCTCAGAGGCTTTCTCAGAGGGCCAGACCTGTGTACCATTGCTAACTGCTCAGAGATGAATAACCGCTAGCCCTCCCAGAGGAGCGGGTTCTATCAAAGTACTGCTTTAGAAAGTGCCTTTTGGTTTCTAATGGTTCAACAATCTTTTTGCTACAAAGGTTCTCATTTCATTGCTCCCTCTAATCCTTACACATTTTACAAATGGTGTTTGATCTGATTTCTCTGAAGGTGCATAATAGTCTCCAGTTTTAGTCAGCTTTCTGAATGCCATTTTTCATGAGTTTAAAGCCCCGAATATATTTTCCTGTGTTCTATGAATTTCATGAATTGAAACTGAAAAATTATAAGTGAGTAGTTGTTACGACACAGGAGACGAGATTTTGAGGAGCCGTCATTTAGCCAGACTTGAGTAAAGTTCTAGAAAACCACTGTGATGTTCTAAGACAGGTGCCTTCACTGCCAAATCTCCATAAACAAATATTTTGGTTGATGCTTCCTGAATTTTGTTTTATGTCTTCTTTGTCTTTATTTATTTACTAGCTACAGAATATTCTAAGATTTTATCAGTCCTGAACTGAGAGTAATAGGAGGAGAACTGGGTGCTGGAGTCATCTTTTTTTCCAATCTAAAGCAACTGAATGTAGATTTTTAAGCAAGGCACAATGGGTGGGAGAATAAAACAAAATATTGTTTGTAAGCACCCCATACCCAGGAAGTCTTACTGGAGACTTGACAGAGAATGTGGGATTATGTACATAAAGTCTTTAAAAACACATTATAATTAATCTGTTGGGTCATTGGAAAAGTCATGACTCATTTTTGCATAGAAAACATAGAAAAATACATCATGATTTTTCTAATGACTCAATAAATCATGTGTGTTTGGGAACAATCTATATAAATGGAAAATGAACCATTTTTAGTGAATACAAAATACTCTTATAAACAGAATATAAGAATTTTGAAGGGATACAGAATAAAGGAGTCATCAAAGTTAGAAACTATTAGATACTTACAAGAAGTTGACTCTGCAAAAGGCATGCAGTCTGATTGCTGCCATCATCACTGCATTTTACGGGCACCAAAACTACTGTGTTTCTTACCTTTATTTTACCATGTTCTTTCTTCATTTTTTCCTTTTCTGTTCTTTTTTTTTTTTTTTTTTTTTTTTTTTAATTTCTGTCACGGGGTTGAGGTTGCCTGTGAAACCTTTGTTTCAGGCTGTGAATGGGGTTCAGAAATATTCCACATGTCTTTCAGGCGTTACTCAGGTCATGTTTTTCTCATGATACGGTAATTTATTAAATACCTTTTGTATGTGAAATCTATATTTACTTCTTATTTGGTTTTCCTAATAAAAAGTCAAATGTACAGTAGTACTTGGATGAGTTCCAGCCTTAAATTTGTTCTCTCTTAAGTTCAGTAGAATTGATTCATCAGAATGTCTAACAACCATGAGACATAACTTTTATTTAGTCAGTACTTTCTAAGATAAATACAGGGGAGAAATTTAAAAACTAAAATGATAAAAAAGGAAAGCAATAATAATAATAATTAGAATACTATTACTGAGTATAGTGGAGTTATAAACCCAAATGCAACTATATATCTAGTCACCATACATTTCTCATATGGGAAATGAAAGTGATTTTTAAGGAAAGTGAGTTTTGGCAAAGGTGAGACAATGGTACCTTTCAGTTATGATCAATTAGTTTTGAAGGTAAGATCTTTGATCAAAATCTATTGACAGGTACAGTAGGTGGCATGGTGGTTAAGACACTGGACTACTACATGGCCAACTGCAGTTTGAGTCCCAGACCTAGTGGCTTGAAAATCATGCCAGGCATGTGTGTGTGTGTGTGTGTGTGTGTGTGTGTGTGTGTGTGCAGTCTATACCCCAGGAAGACAGTGGAGGTGAAGGGATTGCAGCATGGCCTTTCCCCCAGGGGGGATGATATATCATTTTTTTCTTACTCTTTCTTTCTGGCGAGTGCATGCACCTTATGTCAAACAAAACAAAACAAAATTAAAAAAAACCCTATTAACAGTCATTTACTGTAAATACTCACTATATTCATTTGGGGAGTTTTTAGTTTGCTGTTTCAGCTGTGTGCTGTGAAGTTTAATTTGACGCAAAAGTAGCTGTAGTTGCTTCTCCTTTGCCATATCCACATAGTCTGTAATGTGACTCTATCAAAAGATAGAGTCTGCTCCCTGAACCTTTTGAGTGTGAATTGGCTCCATGACCTGATTTGGCCAGTAGAATGCAGCAAAAATAACAGTGACCTCAAGCAGAAGTTCCAAGTCTAGATCTCAAGAGATCTTGTGCATTTGCTCCCCTAATTCCCCCTCAGAACTCATCTATACCATAAGAACAAGCCTAGTCTTTTGAAGGGTGAGAAACCATATATGGCAGAGCTGAGTAAACTTTTCCCCAGGAAAGCTCCCAGATATGTTGAAAAGTCTAGCCAAAATCAGAAATCAGAAAATGTCCCTAAATATCTTTTTTTTTTTTTTTTTTTTTTGAGAGGTTTTCCTCTATAGGGCACATGCTCTGGCCAGACAGACAGAGAGAGACATAGAGACAGAAAGCGAGAAATCACCCCCCAGGGGGGATGGTCATGCCGCAGTCCCTTCTCCTCCATTCTCCTCTTGGGATCTTGGGCACGCACACACACGTGCCCAGTGTGAGTTTTAAGCCACCGGATCCGGGACGCGAACCGCGGTCGAATACGTGGGAGTCCAGCGACATAGCCATTACGCTAACTGCTGGTTCCCTCCCTAAATATCTTGAATGTGACTGCAGATGCATAAGTTTCATTGGCCCAGTGAAAGCCAGAACTTAGCTTGATTTTTATCTCATGAGTGATAGTAAATGGTTGTTGTTTTAAGCCATGAATTTTGTGTTGGGTTGTTACACAGAATTATTGTGACAAGGAATAACTGAAACAGAAGAAATATATTGGTCAGCTATGGCTGCAGTAAAGTTATATAACAAACAACTCCCAAATTTTACTGCTTTACAATATTTATTTTCTTTCTTCCTTTTTTCTTTTTTCTTTTTCTCCTTTTCTTTTCTTTTTTCTTTTTTTGTAATTTCAATCATGGGGTTAAGGTTGTCTGTGACACCTTTGTTTCAGGTTGTGGATAGGGTTCAGAAGTATTCCACATCTTCCTCATTCTGGGATCAAGAGTTACCTAGGTCATGTTTTTCTCATGACCACAAAAACACAAAAGTCAAGCTAAATCATGCCAACAGATTTCAAGCTTTTGCTTGCATCATGCCAGCATCGAGTAAAGGAAGTCACTTGGCTATACCAAAAGCCAATGTGGCATGCATGCTTTACCTACACTGCCGGAGGCCATGGAAAGCACATGGCTAAAGGGGTAATGATTAGTCCTATTATAAGAAATAAATGAAGAATTAGGAACAATTGGCCATAGGAAGAACTATTCCGAAGGCAGAATGGGGAAACTTTTTGAAATACTTGATGAAACTCATTAATGCAGCAAGAGTTTGTCCTAGAAAAAGACAAAACAGCCCATCAAAGATCTGAGATGACTCATATGCTGGTGTGAATGTCCAGAAAAATATTGTTATTTTTCTGAAACATAAGTTCTTTGGAATAGGAATAGGCCAACAATGGTTGAATTTTTCTTGATGAATTTACTGGCTCCAGTTCACCTTTATGTTCATTACATTTAGGGGTTATGCAGTGCTTCTTCTCTTGGTTTTATAATCTTTTTTACCCATGTTTTACTGAGGTTTCTTTGGGTTCATAGTATTGTAGAAATAATAAAATATCTTGTATCTACTTAAAAAAAGGTGGAGCCAGCAAAAAAATCATAAGGTAGGCTAGTTGTACTTTAATTACAAAAATGTTTCCTAATCTAAACTGTAAATTGAATTGAAGCAGCTAAGTAAGAGACCAAATTCATGTTATTATAGAAATGTGGGACTTTACCTTGTACGTAATATACAGCACAAAAAAGTCCTCTAAACACCCTGCTATGTATGATACTTTGTACTCTTTTCTGTCTGAGGGTTTCAGAGCTAGACAACACTATTTGTGGTTGATACTTAATATTGCTTATTTCATTAACAGATGTTTCCTTATTTGGGAAGCGTGAAAGTTACAAAGTAATGCTTATCGTTGTTAAAAGTGAAAATATACCAGTATCTCAGTATCTTTAACCATCTATCAGAAGAACTGGTTTGAAATATCATTTTGAAAAAAAAAAAAAAAAAAAAGGAAGTCCTGTAGATGTTTTGATCAGTTTGCCCTATAGACTTGCTCATTAGAGGTAACCTCTGCTTACCTATTTGTCTTCCTGTATTGAATGTGTTGGGCACCTCAGGCAGAAGCAGATGTTCTTTGGAGAGAGTTAAGGCCCTCTCTGAAAATGATTCCTCTCCTACCCTTCCTCCTCTGAATCCTCTATTTTTCCCATCACCACTTACATACCTGGGCACATATGATACTGGGAAAGAAATCCATTATGTTCCTTAGAAACAATTTAATGTTAGAGGAGTTGTAGAGAAGGGAGATAAGAGATAACAGGTAATAAAGCAATAAAGAGCAGAGCTAGTACAGAGTAGGGAGTCCGTGGCATAGGAATAGTTGGAAAAAGTCATGGTAAGTTTGAATACAGTAGAAGTGAAGACTAGGCAGCCAAACTGAGATGCACTGTTGAGATCTCTGTTTCTAGCCTCATGATGTTTGTCCTGGGTTGGTTTCATAGCCTAGTGGTTAAGGGAGCCAGATCCAAAATGACCGAATGCAGTTTGAATCCCAGCCCCAGTGGTATGAGAAGCATATCAGGTGTGTGTGCATGCATGCCCCAAATCCCAACAGGATGGAGAAATGAAGAAGGGATCGTGTCATGACTATGCGTCACTGGGAGTGCTGGTTTTCTGTCTCTCTGTCTCTCACTGGAAAGCATGTGCATTACTTGACAATTAGAAAAAAATATGTATTTGTCCTTAGTCATCCAGAGCATTTTAGGTAACTGCTTAAGTTCTCTGCTCTTGGTTGGGACCTCTATGCCAAATAAAAGCAATTTAGGCAATTCTACTTTGTGGTTCCCTGTGTTTAGTGTTTTATCCAAACCGTTTTGAAAACACACTATGGGTAGAATAGATAGAAGATTCACTGAGGAGAAAAAAAGAGCAGTGGAAAAGAAAACTCTATACTGGAGATTTTTGCATGGGGTTAAAGAATGCCAGCACTGAAAGGAACCTAGACTGTATTGTTCATCTTTTCATTTATAGATGCACTGATACCCAGAGAAGTAAAGTGATTTCTTTAAGGTAATGAAAATGCCAGAGCCACTGTTTGAACCCAGGCTCCTAAACCCTGACCCAGTGCTCTTAACCCAGAACTTCGTTTCTACATGGCCCTAAGAAACAATTTAAAAATGATTTTTGCACCAGGAGGAGTGAGGAAAATACTACAGTTACTTCCTATGGCATTAACGGGTTAATGAATCCTTTCAACATGCAGGCATTTTAGTGCACCTATTCAGCCCTTCATTTAACAATATTTAATAATGTCTATAGTAAGTTCTGTATATTATACAGTAAGCATACAGGGCCAATAATATTTTATGTGTTCTCATCAAGAGTGAAATTGTAAGGGCCATAAATGGCCTGATGGAAGAGGATGGTGAGTGTGGCGGCTCACAAATCACATTTGCTCGGCTGAAGGAGCTGAGTGACTGTGGACATGAATCCGTCCTGTCTGACAGGCCCACAGGGAGCCACCTGGCAAGTAGGCAGAACATATAAAGACATCTGCCGTTTATGTTTTGCTCTAGTCAAAGTCTGCTGGTAGCAATGGCATGTTTGCCCTCGCTGCACATTAATCTTTACTGCTTACATGTACTGAGTGTTAATAGTGATTGTTGAACACTTCATGCAGAACACTATGCTAAGTTCTGTCATTCATTCATTCCACCGTTATTTACTGAGTATCTACTATAGGCCAGGCCCTAGTCTATTTCTTTTTATTATTCATAATAACCTTAAGATATAGGTACAATCAGCCCTTTGTAGCTGCAGTTTCTGTATCCATGAATTCAATCAACCTTAGGTTGAAAATTTTCCTTTATTGGAGATGCGGACCATGTAGTTAGGCCCATGATGGCTGTGTCAGTAATAAACATGTACAGATTTTTTTCCTTGTCATTATTCCCTGAACAATATGGTATAACAGCCATTTTCATAGCTCTTGTATTAAGTATTATAAGTAATCTACAGATGATTTACAGGAGCATGTGTGTAGGTTGTATGCAGTACTATACTACTTTATATAAGGGACTTGGGCATCCATGCATTGTGGTATTCACAGGAGAACTAATCCCAAGGATACCAAGGGAGAACTATACATATATATCTTTTTAAAGTTTATTTATTTACTTATTCCATGAAAGAGAGAGAGAGAAAGAGAGGCACTCCCAACAGAGTTCTCACTCCACGATCCACTCTCAACCTCACCAGCATCACTGACATGCATGTGCACACCTTGCTCATACAAGGGAGACCTCAGTGTGTGAACCTAGGATTTCCTCATGTGGCCTCAGCATTGTGGAGTGCTGTGTTACCTTTCCTCCACTGCAGCTGGCCTGTACACAATTGTTTTTAAGTTTTGCCATAGGGTCCATGCACTCACCAGAGAGAGGCAGACAGAGAGAAGAGAGACAGAGAGAGAGAGATACAGGAAAATGAGAAATTGCCTCTCCAGGGGATGGCCAGGTCACAGTCCCTTCTCTGTTCTCCTCTCAGGATTTTGGGCATACACATACACACTATTCCCAGGGTAATTTTTAAGCCTCTGAGTCCGGGACTCAAACATGGTTGGCCATTTGGAATCTAGCCTCTTTAACCTCCACGCTGGCCCAGACTGCACACATTTTTAATTTTTTCCCCCTATTTACAGCAAAGGAAACAGAGTCATAGATTAAGTAAAAAGTTCCTAAGTCACAAAGCTGTTCAATGTGCAAATCAAGATTCACACTGACAGGCTAAGCTTTTAACCACTAACTATATGGCCTGTCTTTCCACCAGAAAGTCTGTAAACATAAGAGAATAGGAAACGTCCGATTATAATTTGCTTAGCCAATACTAGTCTTGGATATGAATGGAGTTAGTAGTTACTCACATGGTACAACTTGAGAATTTTGGGGCTTCCCCCATCCCAAATAGTTGCCACCTAATGCCACAGAGCCTAAATATTCCTCAACAGAAATGCTTTCTTTTCAGTTATTACACAGATGAACCTCCAATGTAAATGCAGGATCTATCCCCAGTTTAAATATTCTATTAAGCTTAAAGCTAAATTTTCAGAAGCTTTCTAGGTATTTCAAAGGCATTTCCAATTCAACATATCTGAAACTCATCCTTACTAGTCATAGAGAATGCAAATCCAATCCAAAATGAGGGGTTGGTGGGGGACAGAGGATGTCAAAATAACCAATGGCAAGAGAGAGAGGATCTGAGCTGAAGAGAATAACCGATGTTGAAGCCTGAAGGATGGAAATGGAATCAGATGGAGGGCATAACCAGTGAAATTTAGAATCCTAGGAAGAGGAGCCAAAATAAGGCACTTTCGTGACAATGATAGAGAAGTCAGAGTTCCCATTAGCTAGCTCAAGTTTCACAATAAGATCAAAGAAGAAGTGAGAAGTGTGTGCAGGGTGACCTACATATTTTGTAGGTCCTGGTGCAAGATGAATATGCATAGCCCTTGTTCAAAAAGTAGAGAAGAGAGAACCAGCAGTTAGCGTAATGGCTATGTCGCTGGACTCCCACGTAGTCGACCGTGGTTCGTGTCTCGGACCCGGTGGCTTACAACTCACGCCGGGCGCGTGTGCGTGCGTGCCCAAGATCCCGAGAGGAGAATGGAGGAGAAGGGATTGCGGCGTGACCACCCCCCCTGGGGGGTGATTTCTCGCTTTCTGTCTCTATGTCTCTCTCTGTCTGTCTGGCGAGCGCACGCGCCCTATGGCAAAAAATCTCTCAAAAAAAAAAAAAAAAGTAGAGAAGAAAAGTGTTGTTGAAAGTATTAAGATAATAGTTTTATTTCATGGTCCAAAAAGAACAAAGAAAAGGTCTAGAAGGTTTAGAATCTTCCAGAAGTCATTGAATTGTATATTTTAAATGGGTCAATAATATGTAATGTGAATTATAATTCAATAATACTCTTACATATATTTAATACAAACCTGAGTTTACTTGTTCCCTCTCTACCTGTGAATCTGCTTCTGGTATTTCCTCTTTGTAGACAGCAGCATCCCTTCTGAGTTCCCTGGCTGTATTGTGCATTCTTTTCAAGGACCCAGCTTCTCATTAACATCTGTTTATCTGTATCCAGCATCCTGTCTGGCCCATGTTAGGTTCTCCTATGAGAGGAACTGTCCTGGGAAGGGCAGTAGCATTTTTCTCCATGCCTAGGAGAACCTGGATAGTGTGGGAACCCGGGAGGAGATGGCACATTGAAAGGGTGGATAAAGGCTGAGTGCAGAATACTGGGAGGTACCAAGAGCAGGATCTCAGCTTTGCCTGGGATTGGCCTTGAGTGTGGCATCCAATGGTACTGTGAAGGCAGTAACACAAATAGGCAGACTGTCAGCTTTGATCAAGATCACAGATATATTAAAATATGTTCTATAAAGATATAAGCACAAAGTTGTCTAGAATATGGTAAAAATACTTCGTTTTTGTTGTTTTTATATTATTATTTTGACTTTTAGTACTGTCCTCAGATGTGATCGCAGTAAAAGAGTAAATTCATGAACTCTACTGTGTTTTCTCTTTTAGTCCTTATCTTGAGCACCTTGGAGAAGATATTTGGGAAAGAACTGTAAAGATGTATAGAAATTGAAAATAAATTCAATTAATGCTCACTATATGGGTCAAGATGTCTACATATATCATGATTTTCATTTGTGTTATATGAATACTCTTCATCAGTCTTAGATCAAAAAGGAAAACTACATGACAAATTAAGTCTTCAGAAGGAGGTTCTGCTCCAGGACAAGTCCTATGGCTCAGTCTCACTTTGCCAATGGTGAGCTGAAGTCTCTCTGGGCTTCAGTTTCCCCATCTGTAAGAGTCGGGTAATCATAACAGCTCCCTCACAGGTGTTTGAAATGATAGTGAAGAGAGCATGCTTAACACGTACTACAGTGCCTGGTACCCAGCAATGTTTCATAAATCTACTGTGTTCTTTTTTTTTTTAAAGAATTATTTTATTTAACTTTATATATTTATTTTTAATTTGACCGGGGGGTTGCAGAGAGAGAGAGAATGAATGAATGAATGAGAGAGAGAGAGAGAGAGAGAGAGAGAGAGAGAGAGAAAGCAAGCTGCCATGTCTGAGACTTAAATCATGGCTGGCCATGTGGGAGTTCAGCACCCCTAACCACTGTGCAACCTGCTGCTCCAGATGTACTGTGTTCTAAAGGGTACTTTGAAGATGTTTACTCTACATAACCTGTATGCCAATATATAATTCTATACCATAATTAGCATTTACCTTCAAATCAGTTCAACAGGTGTCCCTCCCTGCAATGCCAGGACTAGCTGGTCCTACTGTGGACTTTTTTAACAGGGGAAATGGACCAGTTGACTGACAAGATTTTTGTCATCAAAGCACAAATATCATACATACCTCTCAGGCTGTTTTTGGTTTTCATACAGAATGCTATGCAAAAATACATTGAGAAACATACAGACTACCTCTGAAATATATATGTCACAGTGGGAAGGGCTATTGCCACTAGTGTTTTGGAGCCCTTAAGAGTACACATGCATAGTGGGTCCCCAAATAAGCAGCTCTCCAAAATTTTATTCAGGGAAAATCTAGTCAAATACGTAGAAATTCAATACCTTCTCTATGTCATATTGATTCTACCCCTGAATTTATTTCTAAGGGCCCATTTTCTAAGAGTAAGTAGAAATGACAATTTCTATGCTATTCCCAAGTTCTTATTTCTCAATTAGAAAAGCCAATAGAAGCCTAATCCTACACTCTTGAAAATGCGAACAGCAGTGACAATATCACACCCCAAATAAAACAGCAACCACTAGGAAAGGTAACTACTCAAATATAATGAATAAAACTACACCTTCATTTTGGTGATCAATACTACGTTGAGCTTAGATGGTTCCATGGAGCTTGTCAGGCTTCGAGATCAATCCAGATCCAGATGGTGCATCTAGTTTAAGGAGCTGGTGCTCATGAAAGCAAGAGGCTGCCAAGAGTGTCATTGGCCCTGTGATTTCACTTTGGAGGGCTTTCCATGAGTTAGACTGAACTAAAAAATGTGACAATTTCTAGGGGAATGATACTGTCCAAAGTAGTGACAATATATAATGTTCATTAATTACTTTTTAACACATACTCATCCTCCTTGTAATTCAGAATTTAAAAATGTAACAAAGTTTTGGGACCAGCAGTTGGCATAATGGCTATGTCTCTGGACTCCCATGTAGTCAACCGCGGTTCAAGTCCCAGACCCAGTGACTTAAATTCATGCCGGGCGCGTGTGCGTGCGTGACCATGATCCTGAGAGGAGAATAAAAGAGAAGGGATTGCGGTGTGGCCCTTTCCTCTAGGGGAATGTTTCTCTATCTCTCTGTCTTTCTGGTGAGCGCACACACTCTATAGCAAAAACCTCCAAAAAAAAAAAAAAAAAAAAAAAAAGGCAACATAAAGAAACAGACACCAAAAACAATAATGCAGATCTATATTCAGTAATGAAGAGTTCTGTATTCCATTGAGCAAACACCAGTTATCTCATGCTTGACAAAAAAAGTATTATTAATAACACCTATCATTTTTTTCAGCATTATTATTTTGATAGTCTAAGTTATTTATATACATTATGTTTAATCCTGAAATTAATAATATGGCACATTATAATAAATAATATGCCATTTGTCCCACTTTACAGATGTGAAAATTGAGACCTAGAGAGGTTAAGTAACTAATTCCAGGTTACAGAGCCACTGTATACTGGAATTAGGAAGCTCTTGACCCTAATAGTGTTTTTTACCTGGGTACATTAGCTCTCATAGGCATAGGGAAATATACATAAAAATGTTTATATTTGTTGTCTGTGGGTGGTGTAATCTTTTTCTTTTATCTTACTGTATTTTCTAATTTTCTTCAATGAATTTATATTATTTGCACAATAAGTAAAGGGCAAAAACAAATTGAACCATAAACAACTTCCCCTTGCCAAAGCAATGGAAGACATGCGGGGGGGGGGGGGGGGGGGAGTTAAGGGAAGTATAAAGAAAGTGAAATTTAAAAAGGAAGAAGAGAAGGAAGGGAGGGTGAAAAAGAGGGAGGGAGGAGGGAGGAGGACCATTTTCCTGACATGGTTGTATGGTTGGGTGTGTCTACAGCTCTGATTCATCATGCCTCCTTTTGGGGATGGTGCTGAATGCAGTCGAACATGGTGCACAGGAGCAGTGAAAATGTCCTTTGAAATCCAATGGTTTGAGAATGGGAACGTCACACATTTTCCAACACTGCATTCTTTCCAACCGGGGAAAGTTGTGTTTTACAGTGTTGAACTGAATTGTAGGAAAGTCATATGGCCTCCAAAAGATGGTCTTGTAGCAGAATGTTTTGATTTTTCTGGCAGAAGACTAGTAACTGCCAAAAACTTATCCCGTTTAATTGCCATGGTGTGTTTTGGGCACCAGCTCTGTAGTCAAAGGGGACAGAGCAGGAAATAACAACTGGAGTGGTAGCACAGTTACGTGGGAGAACTCACGAAAAGCATGCGATCAAAGCATCATGAGGATACAGTGAGTGTCCATATAACTTATCTTTCTAAATGCAAGGGGTTCATGTGAATCATTAGCTGGGACAGCAGATATAAATCAGGACTGACTGTCTCTGACAAACTGGGAAGTTCGATCACCATAGAGAAGTGGATACATCAGACAGATAATACCAAAAAAAAAAAAAAAAAAAAAAAAAGATAAAAGACAAAGACTAGGATTTGAAAAGTAAAATTGCCATTTAAAAAAAAATCCAGCCTCATTAGCCATCAAAGAAATTCAAATTTAGAACAACAAAAATATTTCTTTCCACCTTTCAAAATGGGAAAGATTGTTGTATAAACTAGTGGAGTTAATAATTATTGAACTGATATATATGCCAGATACATTCTAGACATTTTTCTTTTTAAAATATTTAATAGGTGGTCAGCAGATGGCATGGTGGTCAAAGTGCTGGAGCCCACATGGCTGACTCTTTGGTTCAAGTCCTATACCCAACAGTGTGAAAGACATGCCAGGTGTGTGTGTATGCCCAAAACCCTGGGAAGAGAGTGAAAGAGAAGAAACTGGCATGGTCATCACCCCTGAGTGGGTGATTTTTCACTTTCCTTCTCCCTATCTCTCTCTAGTGAGTACACATAGCCTATGGCAAAAAATCTAGAACAAAACAAAACAGAAATATTTAATACACTTTGTTTTAGGAGAGTTTTTAACTTAGAGAAAGGTTGTAATAAAGTTACAGAAAGTTTCCATATATCCTGTACTGTTTCCTCGTATACTATTACAGTATATTTATTATAACTAGCAAGCCAGTATTGAAAATTATTAACTAAAATACATATTTTATTTGGGTTTCCTTAGTTTTTACCTAATGTCCTTTTTCTGTCCCAGGATTCTATCCAAGCTAATTTAGTCATTATTTCCTTAGTTTCTGAATTTCCATTTTCTTTGATGATCTGGACAATTTATGATGAGTACTGACTAGGTATTTTGTAGAATGTTTCAATTTGGGTTTATCCGATGTTTTTCTTACGGTTAGATGAGGTTTACAGAGAGCTTTCTCACTGTTGGAGTGAGAAGTTGCAGGGAAGCAAGAGAGGATGCTAGAATGAGCCCTGTGGTATGGGGAAAGAGTCATAGACATTAGTAATCAAGCCGTGTTTAGCTTCACACAGATACAGAGGGATGTAGACAGTACCAACTAGAGATCCATAGGTATGCATGAGTTTACCTACACATGCATTTCCTCTTAGGTACTAGGACTGTGCGGGAAACATACAAGATGAACCAGAGGATCTTGTAGTGCCAGAAAATAGGAAAACACTCAAAAAACAAATGATTGGGACATGACAGAAGGTCACAGGAGCCAACCTGAATGAGCTCCCAATGGCAAAAGCTGGAATAATGTGAACACAAAATACATAATATAGTGTTAGATTATAAATGAAACTATAAAATAAATGCCCATTAATCCATACTGATATAAATAAATCATCAAGTAATAAGTTAGGTGGGGGAGAAGAGGCAACTCTTTTTGCAGAGTAGTTCCATATAATTTATGTAGATATTCTTCCTTCAAAGAGGTGAAGCATAATTCCCAACTCTTTAAATGTGGGCTGCATAGTCATTACTTCCTGAAGAGTACAGTATGGACAAAGAGTAATTTTTTTTAAACTTTTATTTAACTTTATTTATTCATTTAATTTGTTCTAATTTGACCAGAGAGGGACAAAGTGTGTATGTGTGTGTATGTGTGTGTGAGAGAGAGAGAGAGAGAGAAAAGAGGAGAGGAGAGGAGAGGAGAGGAGAGGAGAGGAGAGGAGAGGAGAGGAGAGGAGAGAGAAAGTGAGAAAGCAAGCTGCCAGGTCTGGGACCTGAACCACGGTCAGCCATGTGGGAGTCCAGCACTTTCAACCATCATGCCACCTGCTGGCCCCCATGAAAAAGAGTACTTTTGAAGCAAAGAAACCTGGCACTACTTTATCAGGCAGGTGATCAAAGTCAACATCAGCACTGACATCATGCTGATACTGTCAATGTATATCCAGGATATGAAATGATGAAAATGTTATTTTACCCTTGTAGTCTTCTTCTGACCATGGTGTGCCTCTGAAATCAGCTATCTGTTAGCTATTGAGAACCCATTATATTTCCATCACTGTTTGGGGCTGGAAGAGGGAGAGATACTTCTATTCTCATAGAATTTATAATTTAAATACTGTTAAATTTATGCCTTTGGTTGAATTCAACATGATCTACCTGTAAAACAATTCAGGAAATATTTTTATTAAAAGAAAAAATACATAAGGGTTAAGGGCAATAAACAGGAACACGTATTCCACTCTAGTTATTAAGCCCTCCTATAGCATGTCTTGCTGTCAGGACCACTGTATGGACCGCCTTTCAAGTTACAGTTTCCTTGTTGTTATACACACACACACACACACACACACACACACACACACTCACATTTTTTTCTTTATTCGTCATAGAGCATGCATGTGAGAATGAAAGAAAGAGAGTTCTTGATGTGCTACAATTCCTGTCCTCCAGTTCCCAGCCTATCAGATCTTGGGCACTCACACATGTGCCTGATGTGTTTCAGGATGCAAACTACACCTGGCATATGGGATTCAGTCTCTCATGGGTGGTGCGTTACTGCTGCACCACAGAGCTGGTTACGTGTGTATCATACGGGACACTGAATGTAGCTGAAGTGTAAAGATGCTTATAGTCTTTTTCATAGTATCAGCTATGGAGGAACATGAAAGTCTGTTGAAGTAAGAGAGAGAAGGGTAACTATAATTACGAATAAGAAATAATAATTGTAAATCATCACTTTATCTGAGAGGGGTTAGGGATGAATTACTTCTCAAAATGAAGTCCCCAAAGCCTCTCTGTGCTCTTGATTTGATAGTCATGTTGCTAAGAACTGCTGTTGCGGCCTCTTCAGTGTTGAGAGAATCAAAGGCTGTCCAGGCATGCTGGAGAGAACAGTGGAAGAGTGCACTGTACTTCTTCTGGGTGATTTGGAAAAGATCAGTCAAATTTGGAAAAAGCTAGAAATTTTAATTAAGCCATGGCTACAGTTGAAAAAAGGATTTCTCTTCAGAGCAGAAATCACAGGAGATGTTGAATTGGCATGCTGCTTGCTTGAACAACATGCATAATAATTGTGGTTTAGGAGGTTATAAACAATTAACACATAAAAACATCTTATCCTAGAGCCAACTATGAGGTAAATTAGGACAACTGAAAGAGGATGTACAACTCTAAAATGTAGAAAGTATCCTGCACAATTCCCTAATGTCATCACAGAATCAACACCCTGTGCAATGGTCTATGTTTGGGAACAGGACAATTAAGAAACAAAAGCCAGAAGATGTGTGAATTAGCTTTTAAAAAATACAGCACATTATGATTTTCCTAAAAATTTCCCTTGTTTGGAATGGAAAGAAAAAAGCCTTGCTTGTGTGTAGCAAGGGAGTTAGACTTGGGATTCTCTGCACATCCCCAAACCTCCCAGAGATTTGGATAAACCTGCTTCACCACCTAGAAATCTTCATATATGCTCTCCACCACTGAGTGTGCTGCCATATGTATAGTAGTCAGAAAAGTCATGACACATTTCTGCACAGAAAAACAGAAATATGCATCATGACTTTTCTGACAGCCCAATATATATGGAGTGTGGTGTTGTAGAGGCTAAGTAAATTTAGCAGTTACTGTGACACAGATAAGTGATCATTATTAAAAATAAAGAAGGAGGGAGGAGGCTTATTGTTGAGCTACTGAGCTACAGGCATGTTCTTTTTTCTTTTTTTTTTTTTTTTTTTTTGAGCGGTTTTCGCTACAGGGCACATGCGCTCGCCAGACAGAGAGAGACATAGAGACAGAAAACGAGAAATTACCCCCCAGGGGGGATGGTCACACCGCAATCCCTTCTCCTCCATTCTCCTCTCGGGATCTTGGGCACGCATGCACACACGCCCAGCGTGAGTTTTAAGCCACCGGGTCCGGGACGCGAACCGCGGTCGACTACGTGGGAGTCCAGCGACATAGCCATTACATTAACTGCTGGTTCCCCTACAGGCATGTTCTTAAGTAGGTGATCTGGCTTAAACTGGCATTGGGCATATCTGGTGAGCAGGTAGGTGGGCCCATTCTGGGTCTGTTTTACTGGAAAGAACTAAGGGAGGGCACTGAGATCATTTCTTGGAGGGAGAGGTTCTGTGCATAGTTCTGAGAAAAAGTTTGTTTTAGGAGCCATGGATACCGTCTGGGAGGTGTGGTGAGTCTGTTGTGTTGTTGGAAAAATCGTGACGTATTTTTTCTGTTTGTCTGTGCAAAACTGAGTTATGACTTTTCTGACAGCCCAATACATATAGTCCTTCAGTGTCTTCCCACCCCCATCCTTGGACACTTAAGACTTTCATCTGTATGAGGGAAATGAGGCAAGCACAATAGAAGAACAAGTAGAAGCTAAGAGTGCCACGCTATTGCGTCACAGCCATCAGCATTGATGAGGCTTTTCTCCAATGGTGGGGAAAGGAGCTCTCCACCCTGTAGCATGACCCTCATGTCAGGTGCAGGAGCCTCTAGCACTGTGTGTGACTGAGCTATCCCTTCTGCACACGCAGTACAGGAGACATTATGATGAGCCAGGTCAAGGTATGAGGAAAATGGCCTATGTGGTCCCATAGGTGTAAAGGGGATTCGCTATACAGTACACATGAGAAATATTTTGGAGCCACCCAGACCTCTTTGGTGTTGATATTGAGGAGACAAAGGGCCAGAGTTGCTGTAGCGTGGGTAAGAACAGAGCCTGAATAATGCTCCTACTTGATTGGAGAGTCCATTTTTACTTTATTGTTATTATTTTTTGGTGGCGAGCGTGTGTGTGGTGTTTTTATAGATAGGATCTCACTGTGTCACAGAGCTGTATCCCAGCCTCCCAAGCAACCAGGATTACAGGCTCTTACCACCTCTCCCAGATCTTTTAGATAGAGCCTTGCTGTGTTGCCCACATTGGCCATGAGCTGGTGATGCCCTTGCCTCCGACTCTTGAGCAACTAAGACCACAGGTGCATGTGCCGTGCCCAGCCTGGAAATTCCAGATTTGTTGTCCCCTTTTTCTTTTGGGTGTTTCTTTTTTTTTTTTCCTTTAGAGATTTTTGCTATAGTAGCTCTACAGACAGAAAACGAGAAATCACTGCTGTGGGAGAATGGCCACATCTCAGTCCCTTCTCTTCCATTCGGCTCTTGGGATTCTGGGCAGGCAGGCACATGCATCTGGTGTGAGTATTAAGCCACTGGATCCAGGACTCGAACTGTGGTCGGCCACATGGGAGTCCAGAGCTTTAACCACCACACCACCCACGGTTCCTTGGAGATTTAATTTTTATACCACCCTGAAACCTCCCCATCCTATACTCAGCAGGTAAAACAGAGGACTTGGAAAGCATAAATTTCATTCCTTGAAAAGGACTCCAGGGAAAGTTCAAAAAAAGCCTCTTTTTGCTTTATATCTTTAAATGTCATTGGCATCACCACGCCACTGACTGGCTCACTGGTGTCAATCTCATAGCATTTAATGTAATTTTCACACTAGAGTGTAAGTTTGTGGAGGGGACTGCATCTTTATTCTTGTGTTTTTGACCTCCAGTACCACACCAGAAATAAACTAGGTGCTCGGCAAGTATTTATAAATGAATTAAAAAATGCCTAACATAAAGCTGGTGTTTTCTTGGGTTTTTTATTTAGGTTTAAGTTTAGCCTCTTTTGCATTAAGTTTTTGTAGAGGAAAGGGAAACCTGGACAGCTCTTGAAAATGTGTCCAACAGAGCTAGAGGGGAGGTCAGAGCTCATGCCATTTAATACTACATTCAGCGTGATCAGTGGACCAGTGCTGGTCTGTGAGCTGTTTATTGGTCCGTGATAAGAGAAGTACAGAACTGAAAAGTATCTAGAAAATGTTATAGTAATTTGACATTGCTATGACATTCAATAATCTGATTACTTTTAAAGTATAAGGTCATTGGTAAAATCATGACTATTTTTTCCATGCAAAAATACATCATGACTTTCCCAATGACTTAATATATTTATATTTACAGTGTTATTAAAATAGTATTGATTTATGAAGGATTGGAAATGGAAGAAAAAAAAATGACTTTTTGTTTGTGTCAAACAGTAGGTGGAGACCGTATTTGTAGTTGGTTCTCTACCTTTTCAGAGAGTAGGTGTTTAGCACACAGACATTGAGCTAGGCTATCCAGGTGGGGGTCCTGGTTCCTCTCTTTTTTATGTGGGTGATGTAGGTGGGTAAATTAATCTTGGTTACTCACTTTTCTGTAAAATAGATTATGATGGTGGTAAAATTTTTTTAAATTCTTTTATTTAACTTTATTTATTTATTTATTTATTAATTTGGCTAAAGAGGGACAGAGTGAGAGAGAGAGAGTGAGAGAAAGGGAAAGTGAGAAAGCATGTCGCCAGGGCTGGCCATGTGGGAGTCCAGCACCGAAAACACCATGCCACCTGTTGGCCCTGGGAAAAATCTTAATACCTACTTCATTAGGTTGTTATGAGGATAGAGTAAGTTGACAGATGTAAAACAGAACAGAGTCTGTATAGTTATTAACCATTATTATTTTTACAGGTGAAAAACAGACTCAGGTAAGTGAACAGAGTTGCCTGAGGTTACATGGCATCTCAAGAGATTCTTCTATTTTCTCTCTTTATCCCAAATCATCCCTTACCAACAATGGTAATATTTGCTTAATTCCTATGTACTGTCCTCTCACTCTGCTCTGACCCCTGCTTTGCTCTGTGTTCCCTGAGTGCTATTTATTCTTAAAACATGTTTCAGTTATTGTGATCTCAGTCGGGTGCCCTCTTATCTGACCATAGACTGGATCATTGCTTTCCCTTGTTGGGACTTCCATTTTCTTCCTGGAGTCATCCCATAGATTACCAGAGCTAGCTGATGTCCTGACAGAGCACATAGACTCTGCTGTTTAATGAAACAATGAGGACATGTCACAGGAACACTGCAGCAAAGATGAACAGTGACTTCGAATGTTTATTAAAATTATGACTGACTTCCCTGCAAAGAAAATGAATCATACAGTATGCTGCTGATGCAGGCTATTAAGTCAGTCCTTGTGGGACAAGTAGTATCGACCTGTCCTGGAGAGAACAGGAGAGACGATAGACAGATGTTTTAATTCTACTCAGACTCCGCCCATACAAAGGAACCGATTTACCTGCATCACCAGAATTAGAGAGACTTATGTTTTGTTGAAAAGCAAACAAAACACAGAACTACTCCCTTGACAGTTGGAGAGGCCTATTTAAAAATTCTGTATTTTGAGAAGATAATATTATTTTCCTCATATAATTTCTGTCGTCCTGAAGGCGTTGAAAAACTATTTCAAGTCTTCCCTGAATCATATGTCCTTTACCCTCTTATACACCATATTGTATTTCTTAAAAATGACTTAGTGACAGTTTATTGTGTGCTGGGCCCTGTTCTAAGAGCTTTATGTATATTAACTTATTTTATCCTCACTATGATCCTGGGGAGGAGGTCTTCTTGATGCCCATTTTAAACTGGGGCATAGACTGATGCAGTGAGTGTTGGAATGAACATTCTCTGGGAAGGTCTTTGCTGTTTTCCCACTACCTGAGGGGCAGTGAGGGAGGCACTAGGCATCATGTGTGCCTGGCTCCTCGCCTGTCCTTCACATCTCTTCTGAGTTTTCTGGGCTCTGAGGGTGTAGGGCACACTTTCTAGTCTATGGGGGCAATGGTAGGGCTGTCATTGGAAGTTCTTACCACTTCCACATCCATCTTCCTTTGCTATAAAATAAATCTGAATAGTAGAGTCAGGAGAACTTAAATATAGACCCCATAGTCTGATATAAAAATCTAAATTTAGCTCTACCCTTAGAGCACAATCCTCATATTTGCCTTCAGTAAAATGCTTTCAGAAGGCAGGAATGTAGAGAGGTACAGACAGGCCCAGATCTAGGCCTAGCGGTATGTACAAAGAGGTCTTCCAAAAACCTTCTAGAAAACGTGGTTACGAAAGAACTATGCATACATTTAAAAACTTTTTGGCACCAAAATAAACTTGATCTTTAATTCCATTTTTTTCATGAACTTTTTCAAGGCATGAAAGACTTAAAGGAGCAGGGGAGAAAAAAGACACTTTACTAAGTAATGAGAGATATTTTAGAAGCTCTGGAATGTAAGTTTCAGCTCTATCATTAATTTGCATTTTCATTATTAAATATTGGGATGAAAATACTGAGCAGTTGCCCCAAATGGTTGTACAAGTAGAGGGTAGATTCTTATATTAGGATGGATCCCAATATTATTCCAGTGATGCTACAAAGGCTACCTTAAGCAAATGTCAAAAAGGATATGCATTCTGGGAAATATTTTTTTTCCCCACAGACTACATCGACTAATCCTAAATCAATGCTATTTGACATTAAATAAAATTAGTATATACAAAAGTCTCAATGGATGATGTTTCAGTAGAGTAATCACTGTATATCTTATAAGTTTTTGTAGTATGATGGATATTGTATTGATTGGGAAGGGCATAATCTCTAATTAAGAGCAAATTAAGTTAAGCACAAATAATAATCAATACTAATACTGCCATGCTTCCCAATGCCCAGAGAGAAAAGACTTTCTGGTTTTTTATGCCTTTCGTTTGGTAAACAGCGCACAAGAATGTAGGCGAGTTTTAGTATCTTTAGCAAGCTTATGAACATGAGCTGCAAGACACCCTCGCATACACTCAAGTTTGTGCTGAATCCAGTGCTGGCAGTTGTCTTGCCTCTTTTGTGATGATAAAAGGACAACCCGGAGAAAAATGGTATACTTGCCAGAGAACAGGAGGAAGACAAAATTGGGAAAAAAATTACAAACCTTTAGAAACGATTAAAATCTTTGAAAATGAGATCATTATCTCTGTGCATATGCTACATCCTTTAATTAATCTTAGTACTTTGGAAAACTATAAAATACTATCTTGTTGAAAGAATTTAATTTAGAATTTAAAGTGAAACTTAGAGAATCCATTTCTACCATTTGGAAGTAAAATATAGATAACTAATATTAAGTAAAAGGATTTCCCAGAACTTCAGATTTATAGAATTACATCACAAAGCCTTGAACTTAGTGATTTTTATGGGGAAAAGGTTGGGGAGGAGCAGATTAAACAGTCACACTTGTTGGCTAGATGTTTTAATGCAGCATAGATCTATTATATTAAGAACAAAAAAGTTTCTGAAATACTCAGTATGAACTTAGTAGATTCTCAAATGTGTGCTACATCATCTTTAAGGGAATCAAGATAGGGAGGAGATGGATGAGTCAGAGCTGACTGACATGCTTCTGCACATGAGTGGATTGCACTGCTGAAGTATAACTCCCAGAGCAGTGGCTTCTTCACACCCAGGAAAAAAGTCTCAGATGCACTTAGAGAAGCTCCAGATGGAAGACGATCCAGGCTGTGTCTTTACAGCACTAAGAGCTCTGATGGAAACTGCCCCATCAGGGCTGACAGGAGAGAGTCTGAGAGGCCAGGTACCTTCCTCAAACTATTCTTCCCATGCTCAGTATTTCACTCCCAGTGCTTTTTTTTTTATGTGGCTCTGAGCTTACTGATGATAACTGTTTGGGTTCTGTCTTCGTGTGAATCTTAACCTCTCCAGAATTTCTCCCTGTTCCTGTTCCTCCTACTGCACCAAACTACTGCACACTGTCAAGAAGAGCATGAAGAAAGAAAACCAAATAATAATAATAATAAAGTTGTATTTTTATTTTTTTTATTTAGTAGGTAAATCACTCACCTATCCACAAGACTATCCTAAGTTATAAAATTAAGAATTGCTATTTTTTCCTCTTGTTTTCTTGCAACTTTGGGGAGAACTAACTTGCCTAGAAGAAGGAAAGAAGTTCCTTTTTTTTTTAAAAATTTTTTTTCCTTAGGGTGTTTGTGCTCCCTGGAGAGAGACAGACACAGTGAGAGGGAATAAATCACTGCCCTGGGGGGTTGGCCACACCACAATCCCTTCTCCATTCTTCTCCTGAGATCTTGGGCATGGATGTACACATTCCCAATGTGATTTTGAAGCCACTGGGTCCAGGACTCAAACTGTCATGTGGGAGTCCAGTGACATAACTGCTCTGCCATCTGCTGGTTCCAAGAGATGCATTTTAAAAAACAGTTTGCTTGTTAATTTCTTCTGACTGAGAGAGAGGCATTCCCAACAGGGTCTGTACGCCATAGTCCACCCCCGGGTTCAGGCAGTCAAGATCACAGGCACACACAATGTGCACCAGGTTATACAACCAGATCTCAGTATATGAATCCAGGACCTCTATGACTTCAGCATTTCAGACACTTGAATTACTGCTGCACCACCAGGACTGGATGCAAAGGTTTTAAATATATAGAAAATATTTCATTCTTTGCCAATTGTTAATGTCTAAAGACTTGGAACAGTAAATAAGCAAAAGTAATAGAAAAAAACATAGTGCTTTCTTTGCCAAAGAGAATTCTCATATGAGCATAGCAAAATATAATCATCGAAATATACTTTCCCCTCCTGTTTCCTAGGGTAAGTTTATGATAAATAGGTGAGTCATAGGCAGTTTTATTTATGAATGTAGATACTTTCACCCTTTCACACTTACTAGTCACATTGTATAAAATGTGACTGTTTATACAAGTATACAATTTGTGAACATATTTATATATTTTATATGTTTGTAAATATATAGTGATTATATTTATATATTTAAATAAGTATGTTTATACATATACAGTAAATATACAGCTATTTTTTATTATAAACTTATGGAAATATAAACTTTCACAAATTTCTTTGTCTTAATTTATGATGTATGCTATGGATAATTTCCTATTAAATTGCATGTAATTTAGAGCTCACAGTGCAATGATCTTTTTCAGGATCTTGGCTCCCATGCTGAGTAATAATAATATTTCCCTAAGATGTAGGAATACTTTGAATTTTTAAGTGTAATTTGCAGTTATAACTATGTCATTTTCTTTTAATAATAGCTTCTCCTCAAAACACAGCGCAAGGGTCAACAGAAATGCTTGGTTAACTAGAAAACAATTAGAGAAATTCTCATTAATTTGTCTATTTAATTTTTTTTCTTTACTAGTAGTAATACTATTTTTTCCAGTAGAATAGTAATTTCTAATTCAATAAAAATATCAAGACAAGGATGAGATGCAAAGACAAAAGGAAAATTTGAAAAACCATAAGTAGCTGACAAGAACCAATAGTTTCCCTTTGCCTGGAAGCTGCTAACTGCTTTTTCTGCAGCTGTATCAGATGGGCTTAAAAATATTCTTGAAAGAGAAATGAAATATATTTTTAATTATATCTTTAAGCTTATGCAGGAAATCACTTTTTTCTGTCCCGTAGAGCTAAAGAACCACTCATTTTAATTTAACAGTGCATTTCATGAATTTTTTTTATATTACCATTTTGATTAAGGTCATGATTGCATGAACTTAAAACCATATTAATCTCTAATCAACATGCTTCTTTTGTTATTTTAGATATTAAACAGCAAGTGTGATAGTATATAGATTTTTGAAAAGTTATGTGGAAAATAAGCTTATTTTATGACATGGGCACTATGGAAAAATGGAATCTGTAACTATTTAGATGAAAAGTACTGTCCCCTCCCCACCCCCTTGCTGGCACTAAACAAATAAAACTCAATTTTTCCAGTTGAATTGGAATTCATTCTATAGTATCATGTACCATGAAAGAAGTAGTCCTCATGGTAGTTTATATTTGTGAAGATCCACAAATTCAGGAATAGAGCTGTGTGCATTTTATAGTTGTAGACTCCATGATTAAATAGTGAAACATTTAAGCCTGATTGCTGGAGATTCAGAGATTTAGATTCTGGACTTCTCTTTTGGAATATAAAAGTAGGAGTTATGCCTCTGGTGAAAATAGTGAATTTGCAAAGTTAATAAGAGAATATTATGAATTCATTAAATAAAATTTATCTTCATGGTCCATGGATTAGATTACACTAGTTTTTAATGCGGTTTTTACTGCAATATTCCTGCTGTCCTCTTTGTTTTCCCACTGTGCTTCATTTACTTACAAAAACATTCATGAACAGTTTTTTAGGTACCATTTTGTTGATTTCACCATTCTTACTCTTGTTCAAATAACACCATTGATTAACCACCTAAGTTTGGAAAGATCACAAAATGTCCTTCACAGTTTGCTTTTATAGTTGATCTAAAATTTTTTAAAAAGTTGTTTTAAAAACTATTTCTTCCATAAAAGAAAGAGAGAGAGAAACTCTAAACAGGGTCCCCATACCATGTTCCCCACCAGTCTCAGCTGATGCAGATTCAGAGAGGCCCTGGAATGTGATCCTAGGATCTTTCCCATGTGGGTCTAGTCACATTTCCACAGCACTACTATCTGGCCCTTAGGTGATCAATTTTTTTTTTTTTTTGGAGAGATTTTTGCTATAGTGTACATGCACTTGCTTACCAGAGAGACAGACAGAAACAGAGAAACAGAAAGTGAGAAATTACCCCCCTGGGAAATGGCCAAACTGCAATCTCTTCTCCTCCATTCTCCTCTTGGAATTATGGGCACACACACACATGCACCCAGTGTGAGTTTTACGCCACTGGGTCCAGGACTCAAACCATGGTCAACTTTGTGGGGGTCCAGTGATGTAACCATTATGCATTTTGCTGGTCCGAAGATGACTGAATTTAAAATGGATTACTTAATGGGAATTTTTGAACACTTTATGGGAAATGTGGTGCTGACTAAGAGCCGGCATGGGTATGATAGTCCTTCCTATGCTGCCTGTTGCCAGGGAAGGAGCATTCTGTCTGACCCAAAGTGTAGTCCCAGCCCCAGGCACAGCATCTCTTTCCTGAAAACTGCTCAATAAACCTTTTGATAAAAATAAATAAACCAATAATGCCAGTTTACAGCAATTCCTATTTTGATGTCTGGGTTATTAACTTGGTAGATTATGGGATATTATGCATAAAGTATACCTGGATTTCAGCAAAGATATTAATCAACCTGCACATGATATCTTTGGGGAAAGGGCAAGTGAATTAGGTCACAACATAGTTACTCCAGAGCCTGGCTTCTAGTGGTCACTCAAAAAATAATTGTTGAAAAATAAGAGCCTGTGGAGATGGGCTGTATGGCATGTTGCTGTGCTTTAACTTAGGACATTCTCATTGAGATGCATGAAGACATTCATCAGTCAGGTGAAAGCAGACTTGCAGTTCACAAGCAGTTCAATGAAATGAAGAAATAGGCAGAAATTTAAAAGATAACACATGAAAGGAATAATGCACATGCTCAGCACCTAGGTTTAAAAGTATAAAAACACAAAAAGGCTGAGAAAATGTATTTTTTTTCCAGTAATTAATGTAAATAAGACTTGAGACATAGTTAATTGCAAACTCAATGTGAGTCAACAATAATGTGATGTTACTACTAAACTATAAATGTGATTTGAGGCTAATTAATAAATAATTAACCTTGAGTCTGTGGTTCATGAGAACTCTGGCACTACATACAAATTTCATGTATGTGTATTTTCTTTTCTTCAGTAGAAAGGGTTCCTATTTTTTCTTAGGTTCTTGATGAGAAAGTGACTCACAAATTATGGAGATCTACCAGTTCAGAACATGATAGGTAATAGCCCTATTTTGTACACAGGTCAGGGCAAAGTACACTTATGTCATCATAATCAGTTCCTGGAAATACATTTTCAGAGTGACATTGATAAATTGAAGTATCTCCAGGGGGCAAGCTGGGATAGTGAAAGGTCTGAAAACCATGACCTATAAAGGTAGGGCTGAAGGAACTGAAGGGCTAGCCAAGAAGAAAAGATTTTAGGAAATATTGCATATGACTTTTAAAAATTAATGGTACTTTCAGATTGGGAAAAGATTCAAAAAATGTAAAAATGTGTAGTACTGGTGGGAATGTGAGGAAACAGAAATTGTTATTATACATTAATGGGTGTGAAATGGCAGAATTGTATTAAATGGTAATTTGGTGAGCTAGTATGTGGTGTGGTGGTTAAAGTGCTGGAACTGACATAGCTGACTCTGTGGTTCAAGACCTGGATCTGGCAGCTTGAGAAACATGCTGAATGTGTGTGTATGCATGCCCCAAATCCTAAGAGGAGAGTAGAAGAGAAGGGATTAGAGGATGGTCATCCTCCCTGGGGGGAGGTGACTTCTCACTTTCCCTCTCTCTCTCTTTCTGATGAGCACATGCATTCTATAGCATAAACCTAAAAAAAAGAAAGAAGTGGTAATTTTGCATGATTGATTTTTAAAAACTGAACATTTATTTACATGTAGTTTATAGAAATTTTATAAACAAGTGCATGTACACAAAGTTACATACATTAAATCATTTACAAAGATGCTTACTCTGATAGTTTTATTAATCACCCTAAATTGGAAATATTCTAAAAGTTTATCAAAGCTAAATTTTGTTTGTGATACAACTATGGAATACCAGGTAGCAGTTAAAATGAGAGAGACAGATTTATAGATTTCGATGTGCGACTATCATCAAGATTTATCAAGTAGAAGTAAAGGCATACAATTTTATGTGTGTGTATATATATATATATATATATATATATATATATATATATGAATTTACAGAAAAAAACCACAAAATAAAGAGACATATTTCCTTATGTACATAAAGAAATGAACTGGAATAATTTATAATAACAGGCTGACAATAATGATTCCTTTTTGTAGGATTTGGATAGGGTCAAGGACTCTTTATTAGTACATATTGTGTTTTTTCTCCCATGAAAATGTTGTGAAGTGGTTCATAATTTTATAATAATCAACAATAAGTGGAAGCTATAAATGAATAAAAGTTGGTAAATAAAATCATACAGGATTTATACAGGAAAAAAATGTTTAAGCTATCCCATATAGATGTAGAGGGGAAATAGCGTAAATTGTATCAAATGTTTATTTTAATTTTATAAAAGAAAACAGTTCTAGGATTAAAAATATGTTTTTGTTTAATTGCTAGAAGACGCATACACTCACAGAAAGAGACAGTGAAACAAAGACAGAAAGAGAGAGGAGAAAGCACCTGCTCACAATGGTGTGTGATTACACCACTCTGTTCTCCATTTCTCTGTCCTCTTGGGATTTTTGACAGGCATACATACAAACCTGATTTTTAAAAATTCATTTATTAGAATAAAAAAATGCTGAATGGGTTTATAAGCTGATTCATTGATTCACAATTTTCAATGATGTTTCTAGAACAACAAAACAAAATAATGTAAAATATATGAAGAATAAAAAAATGAAAAAGGTGTACCAAACACTGTTTTTTTTGTTTGTTTTTTTTTTTTTTTGGAGAGGTTTTTTGCCATAGGGCGCATGCGCTCGCCAGACAGAGAGAGAGAGACATAGAGACAGAAAGCGAGAAATCACCCCCCAGGGGGGATGGTCACGCCGCAATCCCTTCTCCTCCATTCTCCTCTCGGGATCCTGGGCACGCACGCACACGCGCCTGGCGTGAGTTGTAAGCCACCGGGTCCGAGACGCGAACCGCGGTCGACTACGTGGGAGTCCAGCGACATAGCCATTACGCCAACTGCTGGTTCCCCCAAACACTGTTTTGAAAAAAGCTGCTATAGCAATATTAGTACAGAGACAAAAAGGATCAGTTCATTCTGACAATATGCCAAGAAGGAATAACCATGATGTCCCTAAACAACACAGCGTAGAAAAATATCAAGGAAAAGCCAGCAAGAATAAGGACAGATGGAAAAACCCATATACAACTCACACCTATCCTCCATCACCCATTCTCTACCATCCAGTTTCTCTCCTTAGAGTCTTGAGCAGAAAAATGAAAGTGGATCCCCCTTCTCTCACCATTAAATAGAATTAAGTCAAAATGCTTCAAAGATGTAAATATAAAACCTCTAACTTCAAAACTATTAGTAGAAAATGCAGTAGAAACTTTTGAAGATACTAGAATAGGCAACGATTTCTTAAATAAGACTGCTATTGCATAGGCAATAGTCTCTAAAATAGTCAAGAGGGATTACATTAAGGTAAAAAGGTTTTTCAAAGCAAAGGAAACTGACGTGAAAACACAACCTTTGGAATTGGAGAAAATATTTGCAAATTATTACTCAGTGGATCGATATCTAAAATTTATATATAACTCAAGTAGCTCACCCATAAAAAATGAATAATCCAAATGGAGTGAATAGACAACTTTCCAAGGAAGACCTGTGAAATGCTAGGAGGCATATAAGATGTTCAAAGTCTTTTGTCATAACGGAAATGCAAATTAAAACCAATGAGATACCATTTAACTCCAGTTAGAATGGCTAGAATAAAAAAAAATAAAGAATGGGAAGTGTTGTCAAGGCTGTGGTGTAAAGGGAACCTTCCTACATTGTTGGTGGGAATGTAAATTAGTACAACCACTGTGGAGAACAATATGGAGGTTCCTCAGAAACCTTCAAATAGAACTCTGATAAAACCCAGTAATCCTCTTACAGATATCTACCCAAAGGGTAGGAAAACACTCAGTTGGAAAACAGTTGCACATCTGTTTATCACAGCATTATTCACAACAGTTAGGACATGGAATCAACCCAAATGTCCAAGAATAGACGAGTAGATTGAAAAACTAGGGCACATGTATTTTATGGAATACTATTCAGTCATAAAAAAGAGAGACTTTGACATTTGATATAAAGTGGACCTATATGAAAGACTTAATGCTAAGTGAAGCAAGCCAGACTATAAAAGAGAGGCATTGTATGTCCCCACATAATGTATACGGAATGTCTGTACTCTATAGCAGAAATTGGAAGATTGGAAGGTATAATAGCAAGGAGTCCAGCTGTAGCTACTAGAGATAGTATAGAAGGAATTGGGTAATGAGGGAGAGGATCAGGGAAACAAAGTATTTAATAGGCACAAAAATGAGAAGTTGTCTGTTGCTGATAACGTATATGGTAATGTCTTTAACTTGACTAATATGTACTCTGTTTATGGTGGGGAAAACCATGTTGTACTCTATAAAGATGTACAGTAATTAAATATAAATAAAAATAATAAAATTTTAAAATTAAGAAAAGATAAATACAAAGAAGCAGAGAGAAACCTACTTTTAGTGATAATGTGAAATCAATTGTATACACAAAATTTAAGATGATGTGTTTTCAGACAGCAAAATCCTATAGGAATTTTCTCAGACTGAAAAACCAGGAGCAAACACTGTAATTCTAGAGATGCAAAAGGAAATATGATATTTTTATTGTTTGTCATTCAATCATGAAGAACTACAAAAAGAGTGTGTGACAGTAATATTTTAAACTTTATGATGCTTGTGCAGCAAAATTTACTTGACCCAGTGAGGTTTGTCATGTTTAATGTCTTATGAAATTTTAAATAATATTTTTCACATTTTATTCTTCTGTAAATTATTTATAAAACAGGATTAGTTGGACTTAGATGAAAAATGATGATGACCATTTTTCCTGGAGTACTGGAAGGTTAACTGAAAATAGGACTAAATACATGATAAGTAACTAATGAAAGTACTAGATAAAAAAAAGTGTTAGACAAGAGCAAAGAAAAGTTAATCAGAAAGGAGGTTATATGTATAGTTCAGTAAACACATCACATCAAAACTTTTTGCTTTTATTCTGACTTCAACTTGCTGAATAATGTTTTTGTTTACTTGCTGAATTTCTTACTTAATTTTTATTAAGACCAGGAAACACAAGAACAACAGAACAGTGGGAAGTTATTGTTTAATGGGTATTGAGTTTCAATTCAGGAAGATGAAAAAAATCTGGAGATAGATGGTAGTGATGTTTGTCCAATAATGTGAATGTATTTAATACCACAAAATTGGGCACTTAAAATGGTTAAAGTAGTAAAACATTATGTTATTATATTTTACACCATTTTAAAAATTAAATATCTCTTGCTTCTTCTTTAATTGATTAATATACATTAATCAATTAAAAATCAAACTGGCTTCTACAGAACGCTTTCATTAATGACTTGCTTTATTTGTACTTGTGCTTTAAGTTAATGTGTTCTACTTATTTTTGGACAGAACTGGTATTATATGGTTATTGTACTATATGGATATTCTTATGTAAGAAAGCAAATACAAAGACCAGCAGCTGGTGTAATGGCTATGTCACTGGACTCCCATGTAGTAGACTGTGGTTTGAGTCCCGGACCTGATGGCTTAAACTCATGCCTGGGTGCGTGTGCATGTATGCCCAAGATCCTGAGAGAATGGAGGAGGAGGGAATGTGGCGTGGCCATTCCCCTTGGGGGGGTGATTTCTCGCTTTCTGTCTCTGTCTCTCTCTGTCTTTCTGGTGAGCGCACGTGTCCTATAGCAAAAACCTCTCAAAAAAAAAAAAAAAAAAAAAGAAAGAAAGCAAATACAGAGTTTAGAATCTTAAATCACTCATTTCAACATTTTTTTTTGGAGAGGTTTTCGCTATAGGGCGCGTGCGCTCGCCAGACAGACAGACAGAGACATAGAGACAGAAAGCGAGAAATCACCCCCCAGGGGGGATGGTCACGCCGCAATCCCTTCTCCTCCATTCTCCTCTCGGGATCTTGGGCACGCACGCACACGCGCCCGGCCTGAGTTTTAAGCCACCGGGTCTGGGACACGAACTGCAGTCAACTATGTGGGAGTCCAGCGACATAGCCATTACGCTAGCTGCTGGTTCCCTCATTTCGACATTTTTGAACAATAAAGCCCATATTATATTAATTTTAGTGTACTATGTTATACTATTTTCAATTAATATCTACCTATAAATAAATCTAATTAAACTAGCAAATGATGAAGTATCTTAATTCCCTTAATTCTTTTGGAGTAGTTTTGCACGATGTGAGGGTCATAGGAGGCTAATGCATTCATATGGCTGAGATGAATTAATTTTGCTGAGTAGTTTCCTTTGTGCTTCTCCAGTGTCAGAGTCAAGCTGTATGTAACAAGATACTGAGGTCCTCCTACACTTGAACATTTAGTATCCAAGACCCACTGGAGTCCACACTTTGCATGTGTTCCTTACTTATCTAGTTTCCCACTGGTTTTAGTTCATCCCACACTATCTATGTTACCATCCACATCTACATCTGGTAACACTTTATTTTTTAGCTTCTGGAGCAGGGACTATGAAGTTCACAAGAAGAATAATTCATAAGAATTCAAGTAAAGACAATTTTTATTAAGACCAGGAGACACAAGAACAACAGAAGAGAGGAAGAGGTAAAATCATGTCTACATAAAAATTAATTTCTCTAGACCTGCTGTAGTTTATTTCAAACAGATTTCCTGGCAAATTAATTTTAAATAATATTCTGCCTTATTCTATGATGTATAGAGTTTGCATAATGAACTGTGACACAGGAAAAGTATTTTGTGTGCCCCTTTTGAATTTTTTTTTGTCTATTTGTATGTCTAATGTTGCTGTCACATTTCTAAGTAGACTCCAGTTTTTCCTAGGAAATTGGAATGCTTCTGTGCTTTATTCATTGCAGGGATTTTCCTGCAATTATTTTTAAAAGCATTTCCACCAATAGGGTCCTTTCAGAACACCTACAGAGCATATAAAAAATATATTGGAGTGCATTGTATTGATGTCAACAGAACTATGTGTTTTCACCCTGGTGTGATGTCAGAACAATGCAGTGCATCTTTCACTGTGCCAACTCACTGGAATAAAAGGCCCATTCAGAGAGAAACCCTTGGATGGTCACAGTTTTTAGGAGTTTTTATGCATGGCCACACCAGCTTATAACTTTAAACTTTTCTTACAATACATTATATTCTCTTTCCATTGCAGCTGAGCTTTTTTTCATATCAAGAAAAAAATTATTTTTATATGTAGCAGCTGAGACAGCTATTCATTCTAAAAAATAAACATGTTTTCCAGAATGATTGCATCCCAAGGCTAGGGTTAGTACATTTCATTCATGCTACTTTCCAAAACCCCCGGTGTTAAGATTGACAGTAAAATGTGGATTTTACAGATCCCACTATACAAATCCCAACTCCCCTTCCCTCCAAATAAGAGATGTGGGTGTGGATGCCATAGTGGATATTTTGGAAATAAAATTAAAACAATTTGTGTTTGTATACATAAAAGAAACTTAAAGCTTTTCACTTTAGGCAGTTGGTGTTTGGGGGGATAAGGAATAAATAGTCCTATAAATAGGATTGTCCCAGTTCAGTAATTCTCCTTCTCCTGACTCTTCATGTTTTTTTTTGTTGTTGTTGCTGTTCTTGTTAAACATTCATTTCTATAATTATAGCAGTTAATTGTCATTATCGAAAAAATTAGAAAACAGAATAATTTAAACTATCTTATAACCCCCACTTCCTGCCCCACCAAGAAATGTCCATTGTTATATGTTGATATGTCTGCTTACTTTGGAGTACATGTGTTGCTGAACATGTGATACTGAACATATGCTATAACCTCATTCTAATTTGTATACTATGGACCTTTTCCTATTTAAGTAAATGCCTTAAAAGCAAAATTTTTTTTAAGAATTATTTTATTTAATTTTATTCATTCTTTTTTTTTCTTTTTAAGTTTGACCAGAGAGAGGCACACACACACACACACACACACACACAGAGAGAGAGAGAGAGAGAGAGAGAGAGAGAGAGAGAGAAAGTGAGAAAGCAAGCTACCACGTCTGGGACTCAAACCATGGTTAGCCATGTGGGAGTCCCAGTGCCTTAACCACCATGACACCTGCTGGTCCCCTAAACGCACAATTTTTAATGACAGAATATATAATGAAATCTAGATGAACTATTGGTTTAAAGCAATAATTAATTATATCTCCTTTTATTGATTTATAGACATTTTAACCTTTTGTTTTTTATATCTTTGGCAAATGTGTTCTTCCAGTCCATCACTTACTTATCTTTTAATTTTACTTATGGTATCTTTTTTATTTTGCCATACAAAAATTTTTAATTGTAGTCCAAATTTTAGTCATTTTCTTTGTGAGTTTTAGTTCCTTTCCTCTTGCTGAGAAATGTCTTCTGCTCTCAAAGATTTTATAAATAGTTTTCTAATAAAGCTATTACAATTAGATATTTAATCCATTTGAAATTTTTTTTTGCTTAATGGTAAGAAAAGGATATCTGATTTTATGTTTTTTTCTCAAAGAATATCCAGTTGTCTCCAAATCATTTCTTTTTAATCAAATCTTTTTGTCGCTGATTTCAAATACCCATTTAATATACTAAATGACCATGTCTGCTTGAATTTCTTTATTCTGATCCCTGCTTGAATAATATACTGTTTTAATTATTATAACCTTATAATGTATTTTGCTATCTGGAATGAAGGAAAAGACATTATTTACTTCCTTAAGCAGAATTGTTGGGTCAAATTATATTCTAGGTTTAAAGTTCCAGGAAGGTTGTACTAATTTACACTTTCACTAGCAGTCTATGCAAGTGTTTCTCTCTCTCCACTTTACTAATACTTGTGCATATGTATTTCATATATTTTCACATACATTTTTAAATTCTCATCTTGATAAGTGAAAAATGGTATCTCATAAGCTTTATTGTATAAAGCTTTACTAGTAAGGCTAAACTCTTCATGAAGTTATTCAGTTTTAATATCTTTAGTTCATTTTAAGATTTGCCTGTCTCGGGATCTGTGTGTTCTAGTAACAACTCATGCCTTCACTGAGGAGAAGATAATAGTTGTTTCTGGAGCTGAAGAACTCTGGAACAACAACAATGAAAAAAAACAAGGAACTTCTTATCACTTAGGATAATGGCAACCATCTCCATTCTAAAAGTTTATTAAAGCCTCTGAACATCTCTACAAGAAAGGTACCTTGTCAGTTCCCAATTTCTAATAGAAAACTGGGATTCAAGAAGATGTACAACCTGTCCAAGGCCACATAACTAGCAAGTTGCTTGACTGTGGTGTGAAGCTACGTAGTGTGGACATCTGAATCCAAGTATTTTCACCAAAGAGCCTGCTGAGCTTGTGCGGTCCTCTCCCCAGGACACGTGGAAAGAGCCTACCCCAGGCTTAGGTCAGCAAAGACAGAAAAATTACCTGACCTCTTTAACACTTTGGGGTGTTAAAGTTTTTGAGAAAGTGGAGATGAGGATGTAGGTTCTGAGAACTGTAGAAATCTCATTTCTGCATGGTGAGATCCACATGGAACACTTGCATTGTTTTTGGTGACAAAATCATGCACTGATGAAAACAATTCTTTCTTTCTTTTTGTTTAATTGCCAGAGGTGCATACACTTGTCAAAGAGAGAGACAGAGAAAGTACCCCATGATGGGGTTATGTCACAATTCTCTTTCATTTTCCAGCCTGTCTGGATTTTGGGTATGCATGCACATATACTTGGCATGTTTTCCTGGCATGTGGAGTCAGGATTCAAAACACAATCAGCCATGTGGGTTCCAGTTCCTTTAACCAATAGGCTATTTTGGGACACTGTTTGATGAAAACATTTCTAAGTAACTATTTCAAAATGTTTGAAAATGCTGTGGATGCAAAGCATAAGTTTATTTTGAGAAGTAGTAACAGCCTCTATCTATAAAAAGTCATCTTTACCTGGAAGATGTAATTTGTAATTATTTATTTAAAGAGAAGAACTAGTAAGCTATTACTTTATCTTATTTTATTGTGCTACTATTAAGATGTAATGTGGCAAGTAAAAAACATGATCCTAGAATTGGAAACATCAGGTCTGTATTTTTATTTTTTACTAGTGTTGTGTTTTATCAGCACTTGCCATCTATATGAAGTTTAGTTTAGTTAAACTAGATAATCTGTAAATCTGCATAGTGCAACTCTCTAAATAAAATATAGATAGGTGGTGATTTTCTTTTGCCTTTTACAATTGACCAAGAGGACCAAAAGGTTCAGCTAGGGTTCTGGCTATCTTCTTTGCTTGCTAGTTTGCTATTTAAAGTTTAGTAATACTAATTTATGGAAGGAAATAAAATGAATCTAAAGCAAAATATTGAAAGAAACCCATCTCAGACATATCAGTTGTGCCTCCTACATGGGTCTAAACTAGGGTTTGAAGTGTCTGTAGTGTTTCTATGAGGAATAATATTAAAGTCATATGTTGAGTGGTATGACATCGATCAATGCCCTCTATTCTTTCACTGAGAACTGGATTTATGATATGATATTTTATCTATTTATCTATCTATCATCTATCTGTTGATGTGGTCTCATGGTGGCTATCCTTCTGCTTTAGCACCCAGTGAGGACTATAGTAAGACCCCAACATACCCAGCATTTTGTTGTTGTTGTTAGACTGGTCTCACTGTATTGCTCAAACCAGCCTTGAGTTCATGATCCTCCTGTCTCAGCCTCCCTGGGTTGCTGGGATTACATATATATAACACCATCATACCCAGCCTTTAGATTGGACCAGGCATCAAACTTGGCCTCCCCTACAATCTCAGCTTGTGCAGCAAAGTGTCTTAGCAGTGCATGTCATTTCATATGGGGCTCCCTTATTTATCTTTCTCTGGACAAATGGCATGCCCCAACCACATTTCCTATGCAAAACCCTAGAAATTTTTCCTGTTCTTTACTTTTCACACTTCAGATCTCCAAATACTATCAGTTCTGTCTCCAAAATGTGCCCAGACCCTTACTTTCTCCATTTTTGAAAAAACTTTCTAATATTCACCATTTTTAATATTATCTTTTACCTAGACATTTTTATTTACCTCCTAAATGGCTACCCACTTCTGTTCCACCCACCAACAACGTATTTGCTCAGTAGCTCAAATGATCTTTCTAAAAAGTATATTTTTAACATTTCAAAATAATATTTTGAAATACTTTTATATTTATGTGAAAGTTGCAAACAACAGTGCAGAGTGTTCTCTTATGACCTTCACACAGCTTCCTCTGATATTAGCATCTTATGTATATAACCAGTTACAGAAACCAGAAAATTGACATTGATGCAATACTACCTAAGCTAAGGACCTTATTCAGTTTTCACCAATTTTTCTAGTAGTGTTTCTGGTCCAGGATCTAATGTAGGATTCCATATCATATTTACTTGTCATATCTCTTTAGTTTCTTACAATTTATGACTAGTCCTTAGTCTTTGCCTTTCATGACCATGACATTTTTTAAAACGTTTGGTCAGTTCTTTATAGTCTATTCCCCAATTTAGGTTTGTCTGTTATTTTCTATGATCAGATTGTATTTGGGAAATTTTTTAACAAGGATTATCATGAAAGTGATGCCCTGATGTACAACATATCAGGGAAACTAAAATGTCTGGTTAAAGCTACAAATTAGTGCATGTTCCTAACCTTCAGAGGGTTTTCACTTCTCTGAAAATAAAATATAGACCCTTCTAAGACCCTGCACAATTTCACCCCTGTTACTTTAGTTTCTGCCATTTGTTAATGGTGGATATAAATGAAAAAATAAGAGGCTTAATTCTCTCCATTGAAAATACGGGAAGAGGGGCCAGCAGATGGCATAGCCGTTACATAGCTGAACTCCCACATGACCAACCAGGTTTGAGTCTCGGACCTAGTGGCTTGGAACTCATGCCTGGCATGTATGTGTGTGCCCAAGATCCCAGGTGGAGAACAGAGGAGAATGGATGGTAGCATGTCCATCCCCCTCCCTGCCGGGTGTATGATTTCTCACTTTCCCTCTCACTGTCGGTCTGTCTCTCTGATGAGCATGCACTCTAAAGCAAAAACCTCTTTTTTTTTTTTTTTTTTTTTTTTAAAACAAAAGTCCTCTTACCTGAGGACTCATTACTGTTTCTCTTAAGAACATATGAGGAGTACCAGCAGTTAGTGTAATGGCTATGTCTCTGAACGCCCATGTAGCCGACCATGGTTCGAGTCCCAGACCTGGTGGCTTAAACTCACGCCAGGCGCGTGTGCGTGCATGCCCAAGATCCCGAGAAAAGAATGGAGGAGAAGGGATTATGGCGTGGCCATCCCCTCTGGGGGGTGATTTCTCGCTCTTTCTCTCTCTTTCTCCCTCTGTCTTTCTGATGAGTGCACGTGCTCTATAGCAAAAACCTCTCCAAAACAAACAAACAAAAAGAACATAAAAAACATATGAGGAAGGGCTTATATTTTCTTGGCTATCTATAAGGCTTAGATGTCTTCCAGTCTTTGGGATCTCTTAGCCTATTGCCTGTGATGCATGAAATGTTCTGGTTTAATGCTTATTCAATAATTAAATAATTTTTCCCCCTCTTCTACTTTCTGGATAGGTTTTCTGGGTTAGGAAGAAATTTTGTTCTTAATTATCTTTCCCTAGTGCTTTTCCCCATTGACTCACTATAGATTTCTTTGATATCTTAAAAAGTACTAATCATAAAAGATCCCATATTGCCAAAACAATCCTGTGCAAGAAGAGTGGAGTAGGAGGCATCTCACTCCCTGACCCCCAAGTATATTACAAAGCTGTGATAATCAAAGCATGGGATTGGTACAAAAACAGACAGATGAACCAATGGAACAGAATAGAGACCACAGAAATAAACTCCAACACATACAATCAACTGATTTTTGGCAAAGGGCACCAGTCTATCCAGTAGGAAAAAGAAAACCTCTTTACCAAATGGTGCTGGAAAAACTGGGTATCCATCTGCAGAAAGATGAGTCTGGACCCTTACCTAACACAGTTGACAAAAGTGAACTCAAAGTGGATCAAAGATCTAAACCTAAGACCTCAAACTATAAAACTACTGGTGGAAAACCCTGGGGAAACTCTGGGAGACATTGGAGTAGGCAAAGACTTCTTAAATAAGAAGCACAGGCAATAATCCCCAAAATAGACAAGTGGGATTACTTGAGATTAAGAAATTTTTGCACAGCAAAAGAGATAGTAATTAATGTGAATTGACAACCCTTGGAATGGGAGAATATTTTTGTAAACTATGCCTTAGGTAAGAGACTAATAACCAGAATACATAGGGAACTCAAGCAGCTTACCTGAAAAAAAAAAAAAAAAAAAAAAGATCAACCCAATTAAAAGATGGGAAAATGACTGAACAAACAACTCTCTAAGAAAGACACACAAAAGCCAAAAAGCATATGAAAAAATGCTCAATATCCCTCAACAAAAGGGAGATGCAAATGAAAACCACAATGATGCCACATAACCCCAGTCAGTTTGACTAAGATTAAAAAAAAAAAAAAAAGTGCTGGCAAGAACAATCAGTGGGAAAAATGCTTGCACATCTATGTTTATAGCGGCATTATTCACAATTGCTAAGACATGGAACCATCACAAATGTCCATGAACAGATGCATGGATTTAAAAAGTGTGGCACATATAGTCTATGGAATACTACTCAGTCATAGAAAACAACCAGACCCTGGCCTTTGATAGAAAGTGGACAAATACGGAAGAATTACTGTTGAGTGAAGCAGACAAGGCAATGAAAGACAGACACTGTATGTCTCCACTTACTATATAGCAACTGTACTCTGTGGCAGAAACTGAAAGATTAGAGGATATGGGAGCATGGAAGGTGGTTATGGTACTGGAGACTGTGTGGGAAGAAAGTGGGAGAAGGGGGAGAGTGAGAGAAAAGGAATCAGGTTAAAAATAGAGAGGGAAGACATTTATGGGACACAGAAATGGATAATTATCTGTTGATGATAATGTGTATATTCAGCTGAACTGGTGTGAAGTAAATTCACGTTGGGTAAATTCACTTTATAAGCTGTAGTGATGTATTGTTATTGAATATATAAAATAAATAAAAGTACTAAGCTGTTGCTTGCTATAAATATCCCTTTGCCTGAAATCCTCCATCTCTGCATATAAATGGCTCCTTCCGTTCTTCAAGACCAAGCTCAGATATAATTTCCCTAAAGACATCTTTCTTGACCACCCTTTCTAAGGATGACCGCCCTTCTGGGGACTTTCTATCACATTGCCTTGTTTATGTCTTGCAAAGTACTTAGCACAACCTGTTTTACTATATTTATTGACTGACGTGTTTGTAGTATATTTCCCTCCACTGTAGTGCAAGCTCTAGGAGGAAGAGGCTCTGCTCCAATCCCAGCCCATTTGTTTTGTTCACAGCTGAATCCTTTACTTGTAGAATAGTACCTGACACATAATAAGTGCTTAATGAATATTTGTCATATGAACGAATGAATGAATGAATAAGAATGAGAAGCAAGTTAGGATTGTTATATAATGAGATGTATACCTGCTTTTATCACATTTCTTATCAACTATGGAAGTCTCAACAAATTGTAGTTTTTAGCAGTGTTTGTATTTATGAATACATAAAATAATTATATCAAGGAAACAATACACGAAAAATTCACCTTCATATTCAAATAAGCTCAAATTCTGGTTTTTCAAATAGGAAAGTCTGTGATGTTTTTTTAAAAAAACTTACTCAAATATTTTAGGAAAGTGTTGATGTTAATTCTGGATACAGCTGGGGCCATTTGAATTGTAGCATTGACTAATTGGCCAGTGTGAACATCAATTAATCCTGAATAAAGAGCACAAGATGAATGCCAAGGAGGAGGAAGTAGAGTCCCCAGTCATTTAGCAAATCCACTAGGCATCTGCACATCTCCATGAGCAAAGAAGGGGCCTTCTGCATGATTCCCAGAGAAAGAGGTAGCTCTGGAGGTTGTACTGACATTAGATGGAAGCCTCAAAGTCCTGCTTCTCAAACCTGAACCTGTGTCCCATGCTCTGGAGGACTTGTTTAACATGTGTTGCTGGGCCTCATCCTGAAAGTTTCTGATTTGGCAGGACTGGATGAGGCCCATGAATGTGAATTTTAACAAGACTCAATGATGCTGATGTTATTGGTCCAGGTACTGCACTTCGAGAATCACTGCTTTAATGTGTTGCTCAACTAGAAGAAGCTGAAGAGTTCATATAATCTTTATTTGACATATACTAATTCAAATTATTACATATACATGGGGCACAAGTGATTTTTCAGTACACGAATATAATGTGCAACAACTAAAGCAGAGAGCTATGGTTTGTATATCCCTCTAGAAAATTCATTTGTTGAGATTTGATTGTGATGAAATTGAGCAGGTAAAAACTTAATCAGACCATCACTGAAAGGGGGGGGGGTGTTGGAAAGAGATTAGGATTAAGGCCACTAGTGTGAGTCCCCCATGATTGACTCCTGGTGGGTTTATATGGAGGGAAACTGATAGATATAAACGTTGTTGTCCTTATAATACCTCTGCAAGACCCTCACCAGATGTAGCCCTGGAATGTTGAACCTATGAACCATGAGCCGAATAGAGTTTATTTTTATAAATCACCCAATTTTAGCTATTGTTATTAACAACAAAACAGACTAAAATGTGAGGCAATTAGCCCATCCGTGATCTCAATTGTTTGTCATTACCTTCTGGTGGGAACATTCAGAATCCTCTTTTTTAGCTACTTTGAGTTAAATGGTAAATTTTTACAATCTTTTAAGAATTGATAATGGCTTTTTAAAAGTTAAACAAATGTTGGGACTAGCAGTTAGTGTAATGGTTATGGTTATGTCACTGAACTCCCATGTAGCTGACCATAGTTCGAGTCCCGCACCCGGTGGCTTAAACTCACTCCGGGCGCGTGTGCGTGCGTGCCCAAGATCCCGAGAGGAGGAGGGATTGCGATGTGGCTATCCCCTCTGGGGGTGATTTCTCGCTTTCTGTTTTTCTGTCTCTTCTATCTTTCTGGCGAGCGCACGTGCCCTATAGCAAAAACCTCTCCAAAAAAAAAAAAGTTTAACAAATGTTTTACTGGTTTATTTATTAGGTTGTTGAGAAAGTCATGATGTAGTTCTTTTCTTTTTTCTTTTTTTTTTTAATGGAGGTTTTTGCTTTAGGGACCTTGTGCTTGCAAGAGAGAGAGAGATAGAGAGAGAGAGAATGAATGAGTGAGAGACAGAGAGAGAGAGTGAGAAAGTGAGAAATCAACCAGTTGGATGGCCATGCTGCAGTCCCTTTTCCTTCGTTCTCCTCCTGGTATCTTGGGCACGCATGCACATACACCCAGCATGATTCTCAAGCCACTAGATCTAGGACTCTAACTGCAGTTGGGCCATGTGGGAGTCCAGCAACATAACCACTATGCCATCTGGTGGCCCCTTAATGATTTCTATGCAAAAATATGTCATGATTTTCCCAGCAGACCATTGTTACATTTTTGATACAAACTTTCAAAATATTATACTTTAGGGGCCAAACCAGGCAGCATTTGGTCAATTGTTTTTTAATTATCAAGAAAAATAGTCTGTTTTTCACATGCTCTGTTTTTAAGACTCTCATCTCTATATTTAAGCTGTTATTTATTGAGCATGCACTAGTTACATACTTAATTTAATCTTCATAATCACACATCAGGATAAATATTATCACCATTTTATCCATGAAAAATTTAAGCATCAAGGTAGTTTGATTCTTGCGCAATGGTTCACAGCTGGTCAGTAGTGAAGCTGGAGCTTTAGCAGGGCTCTGTGACATCAGGATGCAACCTCTTTTCACTGTTCTGCTTCTTGGCCTGAGAAATTAAAACTAATTTAAATTTAAAACTAATTGGTAACTCCTTGAGGTGTTACAAGACTGAAATGGAAATTACTCATTGTCTTGGGATAAGCCTGATCTGATATAGAATGTGGTTAAGATAAAAAAATTAAAATATTTTTGGCCAACCTGCATTGGTGCAGGTGGTAGCATGCATCTTTGCTATGCTAGAGCCATGTGTCTGAGAGTGTTGGATCCTTGGTCACCTGAAATGTGCTGGACACAAATCCATTATCCTGGGTGACTGCATCGCTGGGGAAGGGACTTGTGGTGAGCTGAGACCCTGTTGGGGATACCTCTCTCTTTCTCTTGCAGAAGCTCTCTCTTTTTCATGAAATAAATATAATAAACTTTTAAGAGATTTAAAGTCTTAAAGTGAAGAGATGCCTTGTTAATTGATCTTTATTTGCTTAATTACCTACATAATTCAATGAATTCTCTATTAAGAGGCACCAAGACCAAAGAGATTCTCCTTAATATCCCAGAAATGCATGGATCACCTTGAAAATCTCTGAAAAACTAATAACAAGAAGCAAATGACCAAGTTTGTAATTGTTTCCCTTTCTCTAAGCCAAAATTGATGGCCAGGAGAAAGGCATTGAAATCTAGTGCATGCTGACACTATTTATAAGGTCTTGGTATTTCAGACTTGTGTCGCACCATTCATCTTAGGATCATAAAAATGGTTGTTAAAATTTATACCATATTAGTCTGATTAACACTGAGATGGGTAAAAATAAAGGATTGAGGAGAAATATTTATTTCACAAGGGCAGGGACTTTAATATACAGAAAGCTGCATAAATCTGCAGATGTTCTAATTAGATTCAGCTGAATTGCTTCAGAATGCAGGATAACATGGATTTACTCTGCCAACTACTAAGAATAACTTTTCTGATACAAAAAAAAGTTCAAGTTTTAATATTGAAACATAAAATACCCAGCCCAGGGGATAGATTCTTTTCACATCAATTTCTTCATTGACTCAGATTCTTCTAGCACTTAAGTTACTTCCTTATTATAAGACTTAAGCTGAATTTGCTAAATGGTACCCTCATGGTACTTTTCACAGGTTATAATACCTAGGATCCTATTTTCTGTGTTAATAGTTCAACATTAACCTTACATAACCAGAATAGCATCAAGTAAGTCATTCATATGGTGTTTAATTTATAATCAGGGAGTAGTTTAGGCCATAGGAAAATATGTCACACAAAGAGGGATGTATTTCATGGGGTATTTTTGCTGGTCAGTTTCTATTTTTTCTCAATTATGCGTGCTTTTAATTTCAAGAAAGTTATTTCTTTGTGCAGGCAAGGGGAAATCTTTGTTGTCCTGCATTCAGAAGTGTTGAGGGAATCTTATCAGAGTATTTGCTGAGGCTCAAGTTACTGCAGGGTGAGGACTGAACCCTCTAGCCTGAGAATCCTACTTGATCCTAGAAGGCAGGGGATCCCTTGATGTCCAACAATGAAAAGTCTCTTCAGCATCAAAATGTTTTATATTTCCATAGAACCTAGCTGTCAGATCTAGCTGGGCATTTTATTTAACTGTTTAGATCTCTTAAAAGACAAGGTGAAGGATATTGTCCCCTTTTAAAGCACGTCAAGGGGAAATGTGAGAGAGGCTGTGTCTAGAACTTCATGTTCCGTTGACTGCCCCTTAGACAAACCAACCTTTGGTCAATATTCCCTCAATTATATTTGATAAGCCAACCTATTCTCCTTAATTAAAATGTTGGCAGGCAGTCACCATGTGAATTCATGCCAAGGATTTGTTATAATCTCCTTGTTTTATGATTTCCCACTTTGAATAGCGAAAGAATAATTTCATAAACCCTTCTGAAGGAGAGTGTCTTGTAAACGCAAATTTTATCTCCTTCATAATCTTTTTGGATCCCCCTGAATTTGTATGGAACAAAAACTACATTGCCCAAATATGCTGTTTTAATTTATTAATAAAACAATATAGTAGTGGAAGGCATTTGCAGGAAATTGATTTGAAATGGATGTTACTGTGGCATGAGCATTAGTTTGCAGCATTAAGAACAATGGACACAGAAAATCAACATTATTATACACTTAACTATTATTTTAGAATCTGAGTCAGGAATATTATAAAATATGTAGACCTAGGTCCCAGTATTTACATTTAACCCTTGGCTATCCAGTATCTAAGTCACATTATCTTGTTTTCCAGTTATCCCACACCGAAACTTTTAAGTATTAAAAAGATGATGACTGATATAAAACCAACAATAGCAACAACAAATACTGCCCACTGATGTGAAAAATCCAACAGTGGCTATAACAAAAAAGTCAACACATGTGAGATCCCTCTGTCCATTCCACATTCCCCATCTCATTTCTTGGTTATTTTCCTTTCTCTTTTCACTTCCAACAAAGAATAGGTTGGAGAAAAAAAAAGAAAATGGAATTGGAATAAGCTTATTAGAATGCTCTGCTGCACACTGCACAAGGAAATATTGGCAGATGAGTTAGAACATGGTTAAAATGAGTACAGGAATGATTAGTGTCTCGTCTCATTCCAAGATAGCTTTCTCTATTGACATGGAGACTGAAGATGCAGCTGCGTTGGGTGGAGGCCGGGGCACAGTTTGACATGCGAGAGCTATGAGATAATCCAGGAAAAGCTAGCACTTTATTGGACCAGCTCAGATGTTCTCAGCCCAGGAATGCCAATCCTTTAAGAATAGGTTCAAATGGTGGCAACCTCCTCTTCCTCACTAACTGCATACCATGATTCTGGCCCTAGTTCTCTGGGATCTCCAGCCTGTTATAATAATTTTCCATTATGCACTTCACATCAAATGCCACTGGGACATCAATGACCTCAGGTCATCTCTTGATTCTCAGTTCCAAAATTTATTCACCGACTAGGCTGCTGTTGCGTCTAGCTGAAAGTACATAATGTTGCCTTTATTACACGCTTCAGGGTGAGTAACTCACCCATTACCGTCTATTGTTTGATATCTCTAGACCTGAACATCTGGCGCCTGTGAATTCAATCCTAGAAGTAAAGTTATGAATGATCATGTATGTGAACCTGAAAGAAGCACTTCAGTAACCAACACACTTACTCGAAGAGAGAGGAGCAGAGGTCATGTTCCCTTTGCCTCTTTGGAACCAAAAGAATTATGTTGTGGTATCATAGTAAGATTTCCTTCAAATCTAGTTTTGATAGATACTTGTTCTATTTCTCTTTGCTCATTCTCACTTGCACATAATCTCAGTTATGTGACATCAGAGAGGAGTCTTCTTTTGCCTTCAAGTTTTTCACACGTTAACTGAAGAAAAGAATGAATTTTTAGATTGACTGTTATACCACTAACCATATTTACCCCATGTTAAATAACATCTATTTCACTCTGTATTGTGTAGACCTGACAGTCCAAACAGAGTTAAAGCTTATTAGCAGGCTTGAGAAGTCGCCTGGACTTTCTTTGCTGGATAGTGTGATGTCACGATCTTCCTTTTCTGATAGAATTTGGAAAGAGGCGGAGGCCACAGGTCAGGGAGAGGGACACGTAACAGGAAGAAGCTCTGTTGTCCCCTCACTTGGTAACAGTCTCACAGTACAGCAACACATTCAGCTCCCAGGATAAAAGCAGGTGTTTTGCTTTAATTAAGACCAACAAAGACTTTTCTGTTCTCAATAGGCTTATATTTTTAGACACTAAGGTAAGAAGGAAGAGAACATTATCCCATTCTGTGCATAAAAATAAAGATTCAGCATGAACTGAGTAATTAAGAACTGAAAGGGGGAAAATGCAATTCAATTAAAACTGACAGAATAATACACGGAATCAATGGCTTTATTTGGTGTTTAATGATGATACTGTTTTCATTTCATTATACATGAGTCATAACTAGCTTTGCCTTAGTTTAATTGTATTCCTTACAGAGTAAACCAAAGTATGCAATTTACAGTAGGCTCATCAATTAAAAAGAGGCTTATTTAAGATTATCATAAATTGATCCCTGAGACTGAAACTGAATTTTTTTCCATTTCAATATATTAGGTTTTTAGAATGATGAACAATTTTTGGCAGGAGTGGAGAGAGAATTTGTGGGGGAGGTGAAGAGCAATGGGCAAAGGGTAAAGACTGATTTTCTTGAAAAACAAATGCCAGTAGTATGTTTTCCAGTGGGAAAATACTATGGCAATGTGTTTTTGATCCAGTGAGCTGAACAAAACCACGATGGAATTTTAGGCTGGAGAGGAAATGCTACATTGAGCTGCCTATGAAAAATGAATCATGGTGTTGGCACAAAACTAAGTGTAACAGGGAGATATTGTTCCTCCATGGGGCTTTATAACTCTAGAGACTTAAAAATTGGGATGTGAGACTCAAGGAAAGCAGGAAAAAGAGGTACATGTGGAAAGTTCAGTCTCTTGAGTACTTCATGGAATTAATGGCAGAATATAGAACATTCTGCTGTTAGGCATATACAATACAGTAAACTTCACGGATACTCTACTTGACAGAATACCTATCATGGCCAGTACTCCGTGAACCTTGCTGAAGACTCAACATGAAGTAGCAGTAAATAGTTATGATAATAGGGTCATGTCCTTGCCAGTTGATCATAGCAAAATGTGTCTGACTTACGTATTTTCATTCCATTAGTCATGTGATTAAAACTTTCATGTTTCCTATGTTTGATTAAATTTCAAGTGTCCTATATAAACAGGTAAGGGGCTCTCATTTACTCATGAGAGTCCCGTGATTCTCCAGAGCTGATAATGAGTTGAACTGAGGAATAGTAATTTTCTCCCCTATTATGGGGTCTATGGGACCACCCTGTCCTTCTTGGTTGACTCATGATGGCCACCCAGGACATATCTGTGCAAGTTAGATCTTCCCATAATAAATACACCCTTCTAATTCATTGCTATTTTCTAATATCAGAGTAATCTTTCTACTGTGCCAAGCTAGACTAACTCTGTATGCTAATGATGCTTTCATACTGACCTGGAGTGGAGAGAGGAAAAGAAAGCAAGGCAAAGAGAAAAGTATATACACAGCAGTCTTAATGCACACAAAGCAGATAAAATAAGAAGCCTGTTTACAGTAGAAAAGCTTGAATTCATAACAACGATTCATTTGTAAGAATCATTTTTATATCTTCCTAAATACTTTGGATTTTCCTTTTCTTGATTTTAGATATCAAAAAAATTTCTACATGTATATCAGCAGAAAAGTTTATCAGATACTTCTGTGGTTTATTGCTTAAATAATGGACTCAAATCATGATCCTTATAACCAGATATATGAGTACTTATATATATAGGTACATTAATTTTATACATAAATTATTTTAAGGAGACTATAATTAAATGCTCTTATTCTTTCCAGGTTCTAGGATTTTCATTGGCAAATTATAGTTTTCAAAGAATGATTAACATCAAGAACTATCATTTATAAAGCAAATGACATTATGAAATTAAAGTATATAAGACATGTATCATGTACGATTTACATACTTGTTGTGACACACAGACATTGACCCACTCAGACTCTCTTATTCATTACAGCCTTTCAACAGCACAATCTAGTTGCTAGCCAGCTACACAGGCCAGGGATGTAGTTAGTTGCTATGGAGCAATAAGGTATGCTGCCCTTTATAGGATTCAGACAAATAGTCTCGATCATGTTGCACTGTGCTTTACCTAGCAGAGCAAGTGAGTCATAGAGGGAACACTGTATATTTGTTTGGAGTTTCTGTATTTATTTATTCACTCATTATTTTATCCATTCTGATATTTATAGGTTTTGAGATCTCATATGATTCAGGCATTATACTAAGTGCTAGGTATTTTGCTTAATGAACACATTATAGCGTATATGATGTGCCGGGCATCGACTCATTTAATTCTCATAACCACTCTATGAAGCCTATTATCCTCATTTTATATATGTGGAAACCAAGTCACAGAGAAGTTGGGTAACTTGTTCAAGGTCACATGGCTAGTAAGCGGCAGAACTGAAATGAAAACACAGGCAAGCTGGCTCCAAAGTCCATACCCTTAATCACAAGACACATAAGACAGACACAGTCTCTGCCTTCCTGGAACTTACAGTCCAGAGGGAAAACAGACAATAAGCAGGCAAACAAAAAATGATGAAGAGAACAAACACGGTAATGGAGGGAATGGGCAGCCGTATAGGGTGATAAGGGAAATGACTTCTTAACCACGGCAGGAAAGGTGAGAAGGAGCCAGGCAGGCTCAGGGCTGAGTGATGAGAGAATATCCAGGTCAAGAGAAGGCCTCAAGTGCTCAAAAAATCCAACAGGGGCCATGGAACTAGAATAGATAGTTGTGTGCTTATTGCCTCTGGAGTGAGCCTGAGCAGGAGGACTCCAGACAAAATTCCCAGAAGTTTTATGAGACAAAGGAAACTATTCTAGCGGAGCCAAAATATTTCTTGGAGTATAAAGAGTTTGTATATTAGTGGAAAGCATATGAATGAAAGTAAGGAGAATAGGTTTAAATGGGTCCCAGGAAAAAGTCCTGAGGAAGTGCCCACCTCCCAAAAAACTCAAAGATGCTGAGATCACATGAAGACAATATATTCCCTACATCCTGGAGTAGATGCCCATGGAAGCAATTCTGCCCTCTGGCTGTCTATCATATCTAAACAAATGGGGTCACACATCATTTCACAGAGACCCTGGTGACCCAGTACAACTCTTAAGCCAAAACAGGGCCCTAGGAATGTATGAAGTGACGAGGAGAGCCATGATGAAGGCATAATGCAGGCAGCAATAAGGGATATCTCAGGGGAGACTTTGTGCAGATGAATGGCAATGCATTGCTATTATGAAAGCTCACCCTTTTCCCAGAAAGGTAGGCTAGCCCAAGGAAAAATGAAGTTGCTGATTTCTGGGGATTAACTGCTACCACTTCTGCAGAATAGAGACTCAGAATGAAAGTGGAATAATGGAAAAATGGAAGTTGGTCTCTTGAACATCAGTGTTTGTGTACTAAGGTTCCTACCTGCTTCATGTGAGGCATCTTTCAAATTTGCTAAAAATTCACCTGCAGCAAATATCCCCACTGTGGGTTGATTACAAAATCTAGGATTAAAGCCAAGTCATCTGGAGGCAACATGTGTAACCCTGTGGGAGAGCTGTCGAACAGAAATGAGGTCGACGCTTGCAAGATACTGTTGATTTTGGAAATACCAGTGGTTGTGATGATGCCAAGTTTGAAAAAGTATAAGAGAATGTTTTAAACTGTCTGGACAGATGAAAGGTGGCCTTCAGAAGAAAGGGAGAACAGGTAAAGGTACCTTAGAGAGTTTTTAAAAAATAAAGATTATCTAGAAAAGGGGAGTTTTGAAAGTGATTTTTATGGTTTCTGACTTGGAATGTGATTTTTTTTTAAGTGAACTAATACTCTTTCAGGAAAAAAAGGGGCAATTTTAGTTACACTAGCTAGATCAAGAGTGCTCTTCTTTATTCTTGCTAAGATATGACTTTCAAGATGAAAGTGAATAGACTATCCCCTCAGTGGTGCTTGCTCCAATCTGTCAATGATGTACCTCTGCATGGTGTGCATGCAAGAACACACAAACACACATACACACATGTGGGTGAAGATACTATGCCTGGGGCAAGACCTGACTATAAGACAGGTACAGTCTGAGAGGAGGGTGCCTTCCAAGACTGTGGGAAAACTTAAACTATTTTTTTCTTTAAAAGCTGTGCTTTGCTTTTATCAAGAGAAATAAGCAGGGCTGGCCCTATGGCTTAGTGATTTAGGGAGCCAAATCCCAGTTTGCTGATTACAGGGTTCAAATCCTGGCTCCAGAGGATTAGAATACACACTGGACATGTGTGCATGCATGCCCCAGATCCCAATAGGCTGGAGAAATGGAGAAAGGATTATGATGTGATCATCCCACTGGGGATACTTTCTCTCCTTCTCTCTTTGTCTCTCCCTGGCAAGTTCATGTGCTCTTTGGCTGAAATTAAAAAAAAATATATAAAATATGTAAACATAAAATATGTTCTTGGGGGTCTCACAAAAACCAGGAATGCCTCTGATTATGTATGCTAAGCTTAGAGGGTGCCCATTTGCCTCTTGAAATAAGCGTCTACTTTTGGTATTAATGACTATGACCAGGGATGGACTGAACTGGGAACGAGCAGCCAGAGACAGCTGTTCAGAAGCCCAGTTATATGAGAGTCATCAGAGTCATGCCTATTAATTTAAAAAGAACAGTTCTTACTGCTATTCTAAACCCACTTTGTACCAGTTTACATAGTTTTATAGTTTTCTCTAGAACCATTTACTTTGTCGAGAACAGGCAGGGAGAGGAGGAATGCTAACAGTAATGAAGACAGGAGGAGATTGATGAATACTGAGAATGGCATATAAAGATGAGAAGTTATGGGAGGTTGTACAATTTTTATAGTGTGAGGACTAGAACAAAGTTGTTTTTAAACCAGTAGACTTGACTTTGTTTTAAAAAATGAAACTCCCATATAACAAAACATTAGCATTTGTGAGTAGAGTTTGGTCTTTTTGACTTCAGAAGTTGGAGGAGGAACAGATTTGGGGGTTGATGAGGCTGGAATGTGATTGGGACATTAGTGGCTCAGATGATGTGAAGAATGTCATTGGAGGTAAGGAAATCAAGGAATAAAAAATGCAGAGCTGGTGATTAGGGACAAGTGAGCTTGGATTTCTGGCAGTGATTGTGGTTAACACCTGTGGAGGCCCCAAGAGATTCCTTGTACTCTCTTCCTTAATTCCAGTGAGGCAGCAAATGATAAGACAGTGGGTGGACTCTTTTGCTAGAGCTGCCATAACACAAACTGAGTGGCTTAAATAGTAGGTATTTATTGTTTAGCAGTTCTGGAGGCTAGAAATCCAAGATCGAGATCAAAGTGTTGGCAGCGTTGGTTTCTTCGGAGTGCTGTGCAGGAAAAGCTGTCCAATATCTCTCCTCTCCATGCCTCTGGAGGTTTGCTGGCAATCTCTTGTGTTCCTTGGTGTGTAACAGCATCACCTCAGTTTCTGCCTTCATTTTCACATGGCGTTCTCCCTGTGGGTGTGTGTCTAATGTCCAAGTTTTCCCTTTTTATAAGGACACCAGTCATATTGCATTAGGGCCCACCCTAATGACCTCACTTTTAGCAACTATTTACATCCTCAACTCTATTTCTAAATAAGGTCATGTCCTGAGGCCCTGGGAATTAGGACCTCCACATATTGAATTTCAAAGGGACGTGATTCAGCTCCAACAGTATGTATAGGGCACACTGCTCAATCCTGTGGACTCTCATTTGATCAGTATTTATTCTGAGCACCTGAGCATTAGGGCACATTTATAAAGATAAAACAACAACCCTGGCTTTAAGGGCGGACTTGGGAGTGGTAGAGAGAGATACGTGAAACACGCACAGGATCTGATTAATGTGAGATACAAACAAGCTGTTACATAAACCATCAGATTAATTGAGAGGGGGGATGGAGCATTGAAGCAGATTTGGTTTTTTCTTTTCTTTTTAATTTTACAGGTAAGAAATCTCAGTTCTAAAAAAATGTTAAAAAACTTGCTGAAGGTCTGCCAACCAGGATTCTGCACTTTCAAGTAGCCTGTGTAGATAATTACATGTGCAGACACATTTGCCACCATGTCACATGTCTCTGAAATATATCATTGTAAAGATTATTTTTATATAACTAGTCAGAAAAAAGATAACATGAACTTGTGAATATAAAGAGGAAAATAATGTTTAAAAGAAGTCATAGCTATCTATATCTCCAATGAAGTGACTGAGCTGTTGACTAAATATTGAGTATAAATCGTCAACCACCCACTATCTACAGGTGCCAATCTGCCTACAGCTATACACAATTTATGTAATATGTATTTGATGCCAAAACCCATAGCAAGTTTCTTGAATCCTGTAAAAATAAAACCATTAGCCACCTTGAACCATTGTAGTCTTCTTTTTCAATTATCTTCATTTCCCTAAGTGAGATCAAAAGAGCCTAACTGAGAAAATTGGCTGGGCTCACTGCATTGGCAGATAAACATCGGTTATTACCAATATAATATAAGCTGGCAGCCATGGAGCAAAACTGGGTAACTGTGGGAGCAGAATGTCCTGAGCTTCCAAGGTGATTATGGGTGGATTTGGTGGGCAATGTGGTGTATGTGGACTGCCTAAGACAATGGAGAAGATGAAGGGGAAATTGATCTTCCCCTTTTTTGTTTATAAGAAATTTCTCCAAGAAGGTAGAAAATCTGAAGGCCACAGCAATAGGGGCAAGAAGAAGAAATTCAATTCAACATAGAATTTCTGATTTGCTTTATACAAATGAGAAGTAGAAACAGCTTCATTATTGTCAACATTTAGGAATTTAAGAGTCTGGGATTGAGGTGGGTCTGGTTTTTAGCATCAGAGTTCCTTCAGTCCTGCAGCTTGACCCAGGCAGCAATCCTGCCACTGGAGATGAATCTGCCATCTTGTTTCTAGCAGTGAGGAGCAGAAAGCAGACAAAGACGCTTTTATTGGAGAAGGATAAATACTGTAGAAAAAAGTACTTTACTCCTTTATGGTTCAAAATCTGTGATTAAATATACACATTTTAATTGTTATTGCCAAAAGATGCTTACGCTTGCCAAAGAGACAGATGGAAAGTGAGAGAAAGAAAGGGAGAGAAAACAGCTCCTAGTGGTCACTGAAACCTTGCAGTCTATTTCCTCCATTTCCTCATCCTATCAGGATTTTGGCCATGACACATGCATCTGACATGTTTTTCAAGCCACAGAGGCCAGGATTTGAACCATATTCAGTCATGTGGGATCTAGTTCCCTTAACCACTAGGCCACAGGGCTAACCCTACACATTTTTGTGATAGTACTTAACAAGTTATTTTATCTCTTGGTTTACTTCTTATGGACTGTCAGGTGACAGACTAGCAAATCCTTATTCTATCTTTTCCTGTTGCCCTCCCTTCCTTCACTCAAAATGTATGTGAAGGCCTGTTGCATGTTAGTCTCTAAATGTGTTTTATATGTAGCAGGGATTCGATGATAAGGGCAACAGACATGGTCCTTGTTCTCAGTCTGGAGAGGGCAGTGGTTTGATATAACCAACAGGGCATAATGACAAACTGATAAGGCGACCAAGGAAAAGGAGGAGAGCCATTATGAGCATTTGTAGAAAGGGAGCTGCTTTGAGGAAGACTTTCCTGAGCAGACAGTGTTTATGCTGAGCATGAAGAGGTGTGGAGACAGTAACAGGCACAGTGTGGAGATGGGAGGTGGAGTGTGGGCAGGAAGGTTGCAGGCAGAAAACAAAGAACCAAGTAAGTGGGCAAGGGGAATGTCAGACCTGAAAGGAGGCACTGTGGCTGGGGCATGACAGCAAGCAAGAGAAAGGCGAGAGGAGTGGATGTGGAAGTGGGGCCAGATCAGGCAAAAACTTCCTGAAAAATAGTAAGCAATTAACAATTTCAAGTGAAGAGTAAGATCATCAGATATTAGCATTATAGAATAGATCTCTCCCCATGACTGCAGTGTGAAAAATCAACAGAAGGAAGCCATAAGAAGAAGCTGGAGGGCTAACAGAGGAGACAGCACAGTAATGATGGAAATGGAAGAAAGAGATTGAGTCAAGAAATACTGAGGAAGTAGAATATAGTTGTATAACCCGCTTTTTCCACTTGACATATTGTGTGTCTCTTTCTACATTTCAATAATGTAGTGCCTCATAATTAGATTTCTCTAGTAGTTCCTTATATGGATCAGTTATAATATATTCAATAATCTCCTATCCATGGACTTTTTTTTTTTTTTTCAATCACATGTGACTCTGCTAAGACTACCCTTTATGTATCAACTGACTGGTCTTAATGTCTCTTAATAATATTTTACATTGCATTGCCAAACCACCTCCTAGAAATGCTATATTAATTTACTCTTTCACAAACAGTGCAAAGGAATTCTGTTTCCCATCGGCTTGCCAGCGCAGTGTGTTGTCGATCTTCTTAATTTTAGCTGGCTAACAGGTAAAGGAAATTGAATATTTTACCTTGCAATCTTTTGATTATTAATGAGCCTGACTATCTTTTTGTGTGTTTACTGTTTATTCTTTTTTGCATTATCTATTTACTTTGCCTATTTATGTATAGGGATGTTCTTTTCCCTGTTGACTGAACATAATAACTCTTTTCTAGCCCTTTGTCATATGCATGTTAAAAAACGTTTGTAGTTTTTTGTTTGTCTCTTAATATTGTTGACAGAGTTTTCTAGTTTGGTTTTGAACACATATATTTTCATTTTTACATCGAGTCTGTCATCTGTCAGTATGGTTCTAGTTTTGTTGATCTGTTCAGAAGGCCTTCCTCACTCCAATACTCAAAAAATATTTTCCATTACTTTATTTTTTCTATTATGAATTTATTTGGGATTTAGTTCAAGGAGTAGCTGATGGTTACTTATTTATTCTGCAAGTACATGGGCAGTTGTCCTAATACCTTTCATTGAATAACTACTATTTTCCTCTCTGATTTCAAATGCTATCTTTTTTATTTACAAAATCCCTAAATACATTTGAGCTCAATTCTGAACTCTGAATTCTGTTTCTGATCTCTTATCCTGTGCCAGATTCACGCTGTTTTAATTACTGTTATTTTGTAACACAATTTTTATATCTGGTAGTGCAATTTTACCCACATTATTCTTCTTTGTCAAATTTTCCTAGCTACTTTTAAATATTTATTCTTCAAAATGGAGTTCAGAATTATTTTGCCAAGTTATACAAAAATATCCTGTTGAGACTTGGGTAGGGATTAAATTACATTTATAAATTAACTTTACTCCAGCATTCTGGGTTTTTACAAATTTTTCCAGTAGACATTGAAGTAATTTAATTTGGGATCAAGTAAAGTTTACCATATTTTGTGACCCATCTTTCAGAAATATATGAGAAATTGGCAAACTATAGATTATGTGACTCACTGCATCACTATATAGTTTAGTTCATTCTTAACTAAGCTAGGCATACAGTGGGTGTTGTTCCAAGTGCTGGAATATAATGGAGAAAAGACAGGATCCCTTTTTTCACATCCTAGAGGGAGAGGTAATAGGTAATAGGCTGGAATTTAATTATCTGCCCTGCTACTTTATAGTTACTTAAAGATGAAGGAGTTATTTAGCTTCTCTGAGTTTTATTTTTCTCATAAAATGAGGCAATTGCTATAAATCAATGGTTTTCAACCTTTTAAACACCAATGGATATTTTCTTTACATGGAAGCTTTTCTGGAGCCCAGTCTGTAAAGCAGGCAATCTGGGACTCCTTAGATGAGAATGGAGATGTGCAAGAGGGTACCCTAACTATTCTGTGGCCATATTCTTCTTCTTTCTTTAAAGTTTATTCATTTATTTCTTCCATGAGTGAGACACACACACACACACACACACACACACACACACACACACACAGAAACAGAGAGATACCATCCCCAACCTATTCTTGATACCACCACCCATTCCCAGCCTCTTCCAGCCCCAGATCATGGGCACCTGTGCTCAGCATACTCAGGGAGGTCTTCAATGGTGAACCTAGAACCTTTCTGTGTAGGTCATCCTCTCAGAGCACCTTATCCAGCCCCCTGCCACATTTTTTTGATCTTGTCTCTAGGGGCCCCTGAACAGGGCTTCCTATAGCAAAATTTAGAAACAGAACAAGATCATCTCTAAGCTCTCTAACAATTGTAGAACCTATGACAAGATCTGACAGATATGATTTTAATAACCCTGCCTGTCTCATAGATGGGGAGACCGAGGTTTAGAGTTAATCACGTGTTGTAATCTCTTGCCTGGTAAATGGAGAAACTAAGATTAGAACCCTAGCCTTCTGCTCCTCGTATGAACAATCCTTTTGTCACTATCGAATGATTTTCTATAACTGGCTTTATGTTGATATGTTGATTCAGTAAAGACTGGTTAGAATATCTGAAAGAATTTCTGCCAGAAACTATTACTTTACACATTTTACAGTTCATATTTTCATGTCATAAAACCACTTAAAAATGTTTTCCTAAATGTTATTCTACACCTGAATTAGCTAAATTACAGAACCTTTAATCAAATTGCTAAGAAATAATGAGCCCTGAGGAATCATTATAACTTCTCACCAGAAATCTCTAAACTGCAAATCAAATGAATTGACTGAATACTTAAATCTGTTTAATTTTGAAATGCTTCATTTTTTAAATAATCTTCACATTGAGACAGATGAGGCATATAGTCTCATTTAATGTGTTCCACATTCAAAGAAGAAATCAATGTTAGCTCGAATGCATACTGAGGAATTAACAACGAATCAAGATTAAGCATTGGGTTGCAAAGGGGTGACAACTGTGGTGGCCACATCAAGTAAGGGCCATCATCCCAGATGAACTTAGTACATACTGTGTACTCATGTCTGCAATTCCTAGTTATAACTTTTCTCTTGGAATATTCTTCTTGCTCAGTTAAAGAAATTACTTACCCTTCAAAGCTCATTCTATAAACTTATAAACTGCTTCCTCTTTGAATCTCACTCATCCTCCTAACTCCTCTTCCTTCCTAGAATAGCATTGATCTTCTTTCTCCCTCATGAACTCCCTAGAACTTTGGACTGTAGAGGTAGCATTCTTCATATTGTCATATTGATGGTTGTAAAATCTCTGTCCTCATTTCCAGGTTTTAATTTCTGTAAGCACAGAGAACATTAGAGATTTCAGTGTGTTCCCTCATTATAAAAGTAATAGGTACTCAATGAGAAAATTTGGAAGAATACAGAAAAGTCAAAATAAAAAATGATTCATTTCATTGGTCCATTATCCTATTACTAGTGTTTCTTCCTCCATGGACAAGTTAAGTGTTGAGTTTCCTTAGATAGGCATTGTTGATTTCCAAGTGCTAGAGGCCTGTAACTTATCTGTGTCTGATTCTTACTGTACAGCATGTGCAATTTAGTATACTACATATACTGTTAAATACTTCTACTAATACTTAGTGCCTTGGTGTCAGTATATACTATTTATTTAACTTAACCATGTGGTTTAGCAGGAAAAAAAAGCACTGGATTAGAAATAGAAGGTTAGGATTTAATTACTTGCCCTGCCATTTTACAGTTACTTAAAGCTGAGGAAGTTTTTTAGCTGGCCGACATACATTTATGTCTATGTCTGTGTCTGCATATACGTTATTTTATACATATTTAGAATAGACAAGGCTTTACTCAAAGTATGGACAAGCTTGTCTAGAAAACATTGAATGAAAGCACATTTCTATGGACGTTGCATGCATTCTTACTAAGAAATTTAGTAGAGTTTAATGAATTCCAAACCTTTGCCAAGTGAGAACTGGTTCTTTGTTGAATTGAGAAAACTGACACATATCCCAGAGGAGAAAAGCATGCTTCTATAGGTTCTTACAGTTAATGGTGTGAGGGTGTCGGAAACATGTACCATGTATCAGTGACAGTTTCATCATTACACCGAAGCACACGCTGCTGAACTTTGAGCACAGATCCTGGCAGTTGTCTACCCCAGGCTTTCCTTCCTCAGTTCCCTACCTTTTTGGCAGGACTGACAATCTGTGCTACATTATCAGACAGCCAGGCTCCGGAACAGCAGGAGCGACAGCTTCCCACTGGCACTCGGCCCCATACTGTTGGTCATTGGCATTAGTTTACTCTAATGAATATCAGCAATGTCAGGGGAGCCATTTTATTTGTGAAAGTTGAATAGAAGTATAGATGAAAATAGATCACTAATACTGGTACTCCTGGCTGACAAAAATCAAGATAGTCTCAAATGATTCACTCTCACGATACCATGAGTGTAGACCTTTTGTTATTTATAACATTTTTATAACGTCTTAAGGAGTATACAATTATACAGGTTTTCTGTAGAGACTTTGTAAAATGCCGAAATGTAGAAAGATGTAAATAAAAGTCAACAATACACCTACCACAGAGCAATAACCACTGTCAACATTTTCATGTATTTTGCTTCCAATTTTTTCTCTTAATATATAGACACATAACTGAAACTATATAACTATTTTTTGATTTAGAATTTGAATTTATATTTTGAGATAGGTAATTTTTAAGTAAATGAATATTTAAACAACATTTTAGATGTTATCTTAATAGTTTGTCATAGGAGGAACTAAAATTAATTTAACTATCTTTTATCGTTCAATAGTTAGGCTGATTCTTATTTTTTCAGTGTTAGATATAACATTTAAAAGAATATATTTTCATAAACATTGGTGTATATATTTCTAATTATTTCTTTAAGGTAAATATGTACTATTTGTAAAAAGGGTCTCTTAGCCTCTTAGGGGCTGCTATATAAAAAATGCCGTAAACTGGATGGCTTGTAAACAGCAGAAATTTATTTATGACCATTCTGAAGGCTGAGACGTCCAAGGTCAGGGCATGGGCAGATTTGGTTTCTGTTTCATAGATGGTGCTTTATCAGTGTGTCCTCCTCACATGGTAGAAGGGGTGAGGGAGATGCTTAGGAGCTTCTTTTATGTAGGAGCATTACTCCCATTCAGGACTTTTTCAACTGCCAAATGCCCTACCTCATAACATTCTCATCTTGGGGATTAGTTTTTAACATATGAATGGGGACACAAATATTCAGGCCCTAGCAAAGGTAATAAAATGTCTGAGTCAATATTTATTGATACATTTCTGACAAGAAATGTCAGAGATATTTACCTTTCTTTAAGTAATTGTTCTAGTATATCCTTAAAAATAGTAAGTTTTATATTTAAAATGTTTGTTATTTTGATATAAGGGGCTTCTTAATTTTTAAAATTACACTTTTTTTCTCTTCTAAGTTTCTTTCCTTCTTTTTCTCAGAGCAAGAAAAGCAGGGAGGGGAGAAAGAGAGAGAGCATAAAAGAGGGGTATCCTCAACAGGGCTCCATTGCCACCATCCAGCCCCAGCTCCAGCCAGCCCTGGTCCATGGTCACATGTGTGCTCAGTGTGCTCAGAGAGGTCTTTGGACATAAACCCAGAACCCTCCCATGTCAGCTGACCTTGCCTAGCATTCATCTACCACTGTGCCAACATCTAGCCTCTGGAAATTACATTCTTGATTACTAGTAAAGTTGATCATTTTTCCACATTTATCTACTTTTGTATATAAACAGTAAATGTCTTTTATGTGGCGTCTTGGTCTTCACATGTCCTGCAAAGTTTTTTTATATTACACAATTTGTTTTTATCTTTTCATTTTAGTTATTATTATCATTTTTGTTTTTTTGAGATTTTTGCTATAGGGTGCTTGTGCTCGCCAGAGAGATAGAGAGACAGAAAGTGAGAAACCACACACCCCCAGGGGGAATGACCATGGTTTACTCCCTTTTTCTCCATTCTCCTCTCTGGATTTTGAGCACATCTCCACACATGCCCGGCATGAGTTTGAAGCTGCTGGGTCCAGAACTTAAACCGCGGTGGGCTACATGGGAGTCCAGTGATATAACCATTATGCCATCTGCTGGTCCTGCTTTTCTTTTTATTGATTTTTTTTGAAGTATGGTTCATTATATTTAATGAAATCATATTTATCTTTACCTCTTGATTTTGAGGTTTCAATGTTCTATTTCCTTCCTTTCAAAAAAATATCCATTCCTTTCCTTAAAAATATATCCATTCAATAAAAACTCTTTTCTAACCTAAGTACAGGTATTTATTTCCATTTTAATCTATATTCTTATCTTTTGTTTAATCTGATTTATTTTTGTCATGTCTCCATTGCATTAACAAGAATATGTAGGACAATCTTAAATAATAGTGGTGATAGTAAGCATCGATTTCTTATTTACCATTAATAGGTATTGGCTGTTGGTTTAAGGTAAATATCAAGTTAAGACTGTTGCTTTATATTCTTTTATTACTAAGAACAAAATTAGGATATCATGATAAATTAGAGCCTGGCTCAGAAATAAGATCCTGAGCAAGTTCTTTAGTATCTTTTTGATTGGGCTGATGAGCTGGTTAAAGGAATTGTATTTATATTAAGTGTAAGGCACAGAAGAGGTATTTGGTTAATGTTAGCCATTATTTTTACTATTAGGAAAAGGTGGATATTTTATGAAATCCCATTTTAGTATTTATTGAGCTAAGCATATCAGATTTATTGTCTACTAATAGATTCTAATGTTGATGGGATAAAGTACTTGGCTGCAGTGGATTGTTATTTTCATATGCTCTCAAATTCAACTTGCCTCTAGTTATTTTGTAAAGGTAAATATTGATGTGGGGCTTTTCATAATTCTTAAGCTGGAAGTTGCCAGTGTAAATAATTGGTTATCATTTGAGGGTTAAGTCCTGAATGCTAAGTGAATCCTCTAGCTTCTGTCATAAAATAAAATAAATATGCCATTGAATTATCTATCAGATGCTTATTTAGTGCTCACAACTGCAATTGAAAGACATCATCAGCTAATCTTTGGCCACAAAGACCTAGCCACTCTTTTTTCTTGCTTTTCTGAAATTATTAGGAGTGATTAATTGAGGAAAAAATGGGACATTGTGAGGGGCACACTAACTTTAACAAGTTTTCTTAGCCCAGGGCTGGCATTTTCTTCTACCTTCAGAAGATTTGTCTCAAAGATTGAAATATTGAAGCCTTTAATAACTTATTGCTAAAATTGGACTGAATTAGGACCATTAATCAATATAATTCCTATTTTCTTTAACTTGATGAGCCACAATAAAAGTTATAAATTATGACAATAAATAATTTAAATTTGCTTTTGGATTAAAAATTGAATGCAGCATTTTCTGAGTGGTTTATTGTTTTAAAAAATCTCTTAAAGTGAAGATGGATATTAGCCTGAGACAGTATAGTCATGAAAGTTTTGTAAGCCATTTTCACCCCTCCTTTATGAAAATGCAAAAACCATTCCCCCCTGCTTCTCTTTATTAAGGGAATAGAAATAAAGTCTACTTGTTTTATGGTTTCTTTTCAAAAATGGTAAGAAACACCTCTGTGACTGATTTCTGTGTGAGCTAGGGAAGCCCTACTCTGACTTCTGGCACTCTCACACACTGCAAGCCTGGGATCTTTCTGTCACTTAAAAACATTTGAATCATGTCCAACTCTTCCCCACCACAGCAGCTGCTCCTTCACTCCAAGTTCCACTAAGGCTGAGCCCTACCCTAGCCATGCTCAAGAACTGTAAAATAACCTCTCTCTCTTAATTCTGAATACATGGTAAAGGGAGGAGGAAGATTTCTTTTAAAACATTGAAAAGAACATCACCTTAACACTTCAGAATCTTAACGTGGGATCTCATTTGGCTTTTACTGTGAGTGGAATTTCAGATATGTAAGTATTTCAATAACTGGAATTTTCTACCTTAAGAAACAGACCTTTTTAGAAGTGCATTTATTTTAAATGTTTATTTATATCTCTCTTCCATGAGAGACAGAGGGAGAGAGTGTCACTCCCAGCAGGACTCTCATTTGTAGCATGAGAACCCACCCTCAACCCTTAGAACCCACCCCCAACCCTTAGAGATCATGGGCACAAGTTTGAGCACCCATCGTGCTTAGGAACACCCCAGGACACAAAGCCAGACGTCCGTGTGTGGGTTCAGCATCACAGAGCATTGCATTGCTGGATGCTAGCGCTGCTGGTCTAGCAATCAGCATTTCTGATTGAACAACTTCTCAAATGTTTTGCCACGTTTTCAAAAATGGAGGATCTAGAGCATGATTGAACTTTTTGATGATTCAGTCTTTCTAATTAATATAGCGTCATCATTGATACTGTGTTGAAATAATATGAACAAGCACTTCTGTGGGCCAACCACTGTCCTAAGTGCCTTTTAGCAAATAATTCATGGACTTAGCTATCTACATAATACTCTCTGCCATAGGCTTAGCGGTTATCTTCATTTTATAGTGAGGAAACAGAGGCCCATAGAGTGTGAGAAACTTGTTTGAGACTAATAGCTAGCCCTTTGAGGAGCTCAGTCTCAACTTCATGCAGCCTGAGTTCAGAATCTGCCTTTCACACTAGATCAGGTTTGTTTGTACTTCCCATGGTGGGTCCATCTGGGCTAGCAAAGACCTTTCGTCCTAAGCTGTTCAAATGCTTACATTTGCATGTTAAGGTGTCTCTAAGTTTCTCCACTGTTATCTATTATTTTTTGACATTATCATTCTTTCTGCCTTTTAATTTGTTGCTAATCACCAGATTTGGGCTAGGAAATCAGAATAAAGAAAACTTATTAGAATTCAGTATCATCATCAAGTTGGAATTCAGAAACAGGTTTTTGGACAAGGAAGAAAAAACAGTATTTGGGAAATGCCCAGTAAAACAACAATAGCAGTCATGCGCTATCTATGGTCAGTCTACACTACACGCTTCCTGTCTGCTACCTCATTGAAAGCCCACAGCAATTCCAAAATTGGAACTATAAGCCCCATGTTAATAGAGTAAGAGACTGCGGTTCTGGCAGGTGAAAGGATTGACCAGTTTTCACTCAGGTAGTTAGATAAGACGCAGTCCAAGACTTCCTAACTTCAAAGGCCTTGCTTTTCTCATTCTGATCTTTTGATTGATTTATTATTACTTTTGATGAGAGAGAGGGGGAAAGAGATGAAAAGAGAGGGAGAGAAAGAGGTATTTTTTGTGGGGGTCTTGTCATACCATGAAGCTCATGTCTGTCCTCCTGGTTACCCAGAATTACAGGTGCACGGCCCCAACTGAGCCTGCTTTGGTTGGTCCAGGAACCAAAACCAAGCTTCCCATGTGACCCTTACCTTGAGCAATGACACCCCATTGCTTGCATCACTGTGGCTGAGCCTTAGTCTCACCTTTTGCCTTAGGTATTACTCTATTTTAAGCAAACATTTTTCAATTTAAATAATCTTTTCATATTATTAGCCTGATTATGATGGTGAATTTAGAAGAATATAACCTTAGAGAAAAATGTAGTCTAAGACTTTACATTAAGACTGGCATGAGGAATTTTCTGAAGGAATATTTTTAACATTCACTGATATTTGTAATTCTCAAAGCAATGAGGTAATGGATTGGAGTTAGATGGTCTGAAGCCCAGGAGTCCAGTGAGGCATTGTTGCAGTGGCCATTAGACATGGAGTAGGCAAGGAAATGGGGATGAAGGACAAAAGACAAAGCCAAGAGACATTGTGGATACAGTTAACAGAAGTGCGACCAGGTTGGGAGGCAGTGGGGAAGGAAGGTTAGAACGGCTTTGAAGTTTCTAGTGTATTTGAATTGGTGAGCGATCTTATGCCCTGGGATGTGGACTATAGAAGATGGAACAACTTTTGAGGGGGACGGTTGGTTATATTTTAAACATTTTGAGTGTGATGAACTTATGAGACATTCAGGAAGAAATGCTCAGCAGACATCTGAAAATGGGGATCTGTCATCTGATTATCTTTAAGATCTTATGGTTCTGAACATTTCCTATGAACAACTTGAATGGTGTTTTTCAAAGAGCTGAAGTGAATTGGGTGTCAGACATTTTTGGATTGCCTCCCTAGAACATTTTTTTTTTTTTTTGCCTTTCTTGAAATTACCCCCCCTTTTTTTTCTCCAGATATAGGATTGTGACATTCTAATATGGTTTTCATCTTTGTAGCAAAATGATTTATTCCCTCCAGAAAACTAGAGTGAGACCACTCTATTAGAAGAAGGCAGTGAGGATAGGATGGCAATATTGCTCTGGATACATGGAATTTTGAAGTTCTATAAGAAATATAAATAGACCCTCTCCAAAATCTTTTATATTTAGGAAATACAGCATACTACTTTTTATTTTATTTTTGCCCAAAAAATTCTTGCAGACAGTGCTCCACGTAAGATGCCCCTTCAGGATGAACTAAGGAATCCACAGTATATACCTTTAAATCTATGATCTGCTCTTATTGAGCCTAAAAATAATGCCTTACTTATAATCACAAGTGTCAGTGTATTTCAGAACCTCTTATTTTAGCTCTAAGCATCTTTGTCCTTTTCAAATAACTGGCATCTTGGTGATATTTTCTTTTCCTCTTCCTTTTTAGAATGATCTAGCTTAAAATAAGCAAATAGGTAAGCAAAAAAAGTGCATTAAGCTTGCTGCTTTAAAATGAGCAATGCCCCTGTCCTCAGGGGCTGTCAGATTTATGTCCTTAGATGAACAATAATTACATTAATAATTTTAAAGCCTAATTAGCATTTTATAGTAAACACATTGTTCATCACACTAAGGGGAGGGATGGCTGTATCATTTCTGCAGAATAATTGCTTTTCAGAATCAGAACCCATTTATCTTACTTCAGAGATATGTGCCAACGGACCAAGAAATAACTTAAGTGTTGATTTTTCCTTGAGTCTTGTAATTCTTACAACAAAAATTGCAGGAGTTCAAACATGAATGTATGAATTAGCTTTGATTTCTACTTGTACGAACAGAAAATATGCAACAAATACCTTGTCATATGTTCTTCACATACTTCACTTTTTCCAGTGCTTTTTTCCTTATGTAATTTTGTCATGGTATATATATATATAATATATGTAGTTTGACATTAACTCCTCTCACCCTTTTGCTCCTCAGTCTCACTCAGTGTAGGAAATTGCCATTGCTGTTTCTTTATGGCATCAAGTCCCAGATACACACTTTGATTTTATGTTAGTTTTTGCAAACTCAAAGCTAACTGTGGATAAATCCAAGAAGACTTTTTTTGGGGGGGAGAGGTTTTTTCTATAGGGCACATGCGCTCGCCAGACAGAGAGGACTTTTCATCAGGATGTTGGCCTCCCTCCCCAGAAGCCCCCTGTAGGGGGTTTTATCTGCCTGAGGCCACTTTCAGTTCTTCCCTTAACCTGCAGTTACAGCAACTCCAAATCGACAGTCTTGTCAGAACAAATGATCTAAAATAAACATCCTCTTGTCTGTCTGCATTACTTACCCTGACAAGAATGCTTTGCCTGTATGAACTACAAGCCAACAGTCCTTGGGAGCACTTTGGCTGTTGCCTTAGTCCAGCACTGATGGAGGCAGATGTAAGGACTGAAGTCTCATTTTGAATAGTTCATGATGTTAAAATCCAAAATATCAAAGGGCCACATACCTGCCTTCTCCCTCTTAGCAGCCTTCTCAATAGTAATAGTTATCTCACTTAAGTAAAACTCCAGGAGTCCGGCATTAAAACACTCTTGACAATAACCACTTTGTGTACAAAGACACTAAATGAGAAGACAAATATAAATCTCAAATCTGTAGTTTCATAGGCTAAGCTCTCTTCTGATATTTTCTTAGCCATCTAATGCTAAATTTTGATACCTTTCAAACCTTCATTTTTTATAATTCATACTGAGAACCATCTTACGGTACCAAAAACTATTAGTTGATAACAGGTTGTTATCTCTGTTGCTGTCTCTGTGTTTCTAAAGAATATTTTGTAGATTTTCCTTTACTCCAGGTTTCACACCCTGAGACTCAAGAACAGAAAAAGAAAAGTTGCTGAATTTGTATGTTAAAACCAGGGAAGCCAAGCGATACTGTACTATAAAGAGACTTTTTTGTTTTTAATGAATGACTAAAGGTTTGGTTTCCGTGATAGAGCCACTAGAACTTGGTTGTAGCAGGTTCCCAAAGAATCCTAAAAAAAATTTTAAGGGAGCTTGTTCATGCTTCAAAGCTTTTGAAATTATATGTGCCCAGTACAAATTAAGTGGAAATTGCTTGGTTATTAGGCTTATCTGATCAATTAAAATAGCCAGTTGGTATAAAAGAAATCCACACTTCTGCTATAATTATCTAAACTGATTTTGTTACACTATCTGAATCATTATAATTTTCAAGAGATACAGACAGCCTAAAAGCCTGCGACATATAAGGGGAAAAACTCATTGTGGATTTTGTTCTTAAATTTTAAGTTTATATCATACTTAATCTAGTTATCTCAGAAAATCTTTAATACTCTGGGAAAACTACTGAGAAGGGGCAAAAAGGCCACCATCCAATTTATCATAAGATCTTCCTAAATTACTACATGCTCTCTCTCAGACTATTTTCAGTATATATTCTATTCCTGATAAGTAGCCCTGAGTATCTCATATTAATTCTGCTTGGAGTGTGGTTGTTTCCTTAAAATACATCCCAAATCACACTTAAGCTAAAGTGCCAAATGCCAGTTTTTTTTTTTTTTTTTTTTTTTTTTTTTTTTTTTTTTTTTTTTTTTTTTTTTTTTAGGAAAAAAAAAAAGCAAAAAAGCAGAAATGTTTTCCTCACCTGATATTTTTGTCATACTTGATCCAATTCAGAGCTTTTATTAAAGAGAGTAAGGGCAATTGTCGCTTGTTATAGTTAATTTTATATGTCAATTTGGGCCCTGGGGTGCCCAGACATTTGGTCAAACCTTATGCCTTGTCTCTATGAGGGTATTTCTGGGTGATTAACATTTGAAACAATCAGTAGAAGTAGAGCAGATTGCCCTTCTCAATTTGGGCAAATCTGTTGAAGGGCTAAATACAACAGAAAAGGTAAATAAGAAGAGATTCGTTCTTTCTGCCCATCTCCCAGCTAGGACATCAGTCTTCTCCTGCTTTCAGACTTGCACATGGACTTGGACTGGTACTTAAACTATCCACTCTCCTGGATCTCCAGTTTGTTAACTGCAATCTCAGGACATTTCAGCTTCAAGTGCTTCAAGTATATGTGATGTGCGTGTGTGGATGCATGTGTGTGTGTGTGTGTGTGTTTATGGTTTATGTGTTCTATTTGTTCTGTTTCTCTGGAGTACCATGAAAGATAAATCAGATAATCAAATTTGAAATAATGGTAGGAATAAAAGTATTTTATAATCTTATTGTGTTAAATTTTAATTTTGAATGCCCATAACAATATTTAAAATGATCCTGGTAAAAATGAACCAATAGTGAGCAATCTGCTATTTAGTATTTTCATCTCTTCTGAGTAAACGGAGACCTACTGGCCCTTGAGAATCTGTGAGGAAGGCTGACGGATTAGAGAAATGCCTAGCTCCTCCAGAGACATTCTTAATTTTGCAAAAGATACAGACTTCTCCTGCTTGGCCAGATTCTTCCTTAAAGGAAGATCTCATATTTCAAAAATGTGAAAGAATAAGGCATTAACTGTTGGGATATGGACTAAGTCTAATTATATATATATATAGTACATGACCTAATAGGTACGGATCTTGTAGGTGAACAGTAACACAGAGCCAATATATACTTTATTTCTTCAAGGTTTAGACTGACAATGTAGAAAGCAAAATTGGAAAGCCCCTAATAAGTGCTCAAATAAATAACTGAAGAAAGGATCTCTGATCCTGATGTAGCGAAAGCCAGAATTTTCCCATCTACTTAAAAGATGTAGTACCTGACTGCTAACTGGAACATGTAAAAGATAAATAAATAAATAATTTTAGTTTATTTGCATTTAAAGAAATAAATGCATACCTTGAAATAGCCACCACAGAGTAAATAATGATAAGTCAAAACATGAGAGGGATAGTGCTCTTTGAGATAGATATAAAGGAAGGTTAAGAGGTGGCTGTTTATCATGTTGTGTGTGTCTGAGGAAACTTGAGAGAGTATAACAATGGGAATTTTTGTGGTCAGCCCTAACACTTCATTTCTACCATGGCAGCCTGTTGCCTCCCCCCACCCCCCAGCCCCGTTATATCCTCTTTTTGTTCTGTTGTGAGAGAATTTATTTAGATACATTATTGTCCAGCTAGAAACCACATCCTGGACTTCTTTGTGACTAGGAGTGGCCATGACATTCAGTTTTCTCCAGTGAAATGTGAATCAGCATAGCAAGTACAACTTCTGCAGTTGCCCACAAGAAAATCACTTGGTCCATGCTTCCTTTTTTCACTTTCCCCATGAGAACAATAAATTGGAAAAGCCATATGGCAAACTCAGCTTTGATTATGTCAATTCTACCGGCTCTAAGTTGGAAGGAACTCATGTCCCTGATTGGCTTCATAAAACAGAGCTGCCTCATTTTCTTTCCTGAAAGAGAAACAAACTTTCACTCTGTAGTCTGTTTTTTGTTACATCAGCTTAGCCTTACAGAGTTTACGTAATATAGGTACGCAGCCTTCTTGATGAACAGCAGAAGAATCTGCAGTTTATTCCATCATCCCCCTTGCTATCTTCCCTCCATACATAGCAATCTCTATGCCTGCCTACACACCTATTCCTAACCATTATCTTCTTAATTCCTTCCACCTTCTATGAGCTGTCACACACTGAAATAGCTCACAGGTTATAAAAATAGAATCTTGTGAATAGGTTAAATTATATCTCCACAGAGATATTTAGGATATATAGTATACACACTCTAAACTTACTTTACTCATCGAGAAGTTATCTGAAGAGTAGCCTTTCTTATTAATATAGTTAAAAGCTTAAGCTTTATAGTACTTTTATTTTTTCTTCATTCTGTCTCTCACACACACGTATATACTTTAATAATGATGTAGAATAGCTAACCATAAATCCAGTAAGAGGCAACTTTCTTAAAAGAAAAAATAGATTGGAAAATTTCAGTTGTCAAAGAATCAACATCCAAGAAGCAATCCACTTTTGTTTTATATTTAATGCTGAAAATCTCTCTTATATAATACCAATACTACCACCACTAGTTTGAGAATAGATGACTGAGGAAAAAAATAACAAATAGATGATATTTTATTTCCAAATGAAAACTCAAGTCCACAATCCAAAAAAAAATGTACATGTCAAAATTCAACATATAAATATATAGCGCTAATTCTTTTTCTTCAGAAGGAATTTGTTGGTTTATAAAAATGCTACCTTAAGAGACTTTTGAGGTGCTGCCTTGCATCTTTTATACATTAGATAGGAACAAACTGCTATGTATAGATTTCTGCCTTCCCTTTGATGTGTGAACAGGATATGCTGGCATAAGCTTTGAGGGGAGCTGATTTCGTACTTCATGATTGGCCCCAAGAGAATTTTGATGGCCCTACTTTATTTTTGGGGTGGAGAGCGTATGTCAATGGGCTGTGATGAACTATATGTTTAAAATATTTGCATGTTACACCTGCATTCCTTCATTCTAGAATTTCATTATATTAAAAAAGTACTCTGGGGCTGGCAGGTGGCATGGTGGTTAAAGGAGCTGGATTCTCACATGACTGACTGCAGTTTGAGTCTCAGACCTGGCACCTTGCTTTCTTGCTTTCCTTCTCTCCCTCTGTCTGGTCAAATTAAAAAATATATATATAATAAGGGACCAGCAGTTAGCATAATGGCTATGTCACTGGAGTCCCATGTAGTCGACCGCAGTTCACGTCCCGGACCCGGTGGCTTAAAACTCACACCGGGCGCGTGTGCATGCGTGCCCAAGATCCCGAGAGGAGAACGGAGGAGAAGGAATTGCGGCGTGGCCATCCCCCCGGGGGGTAATTTCTCGCTTTCTGTCTCTCTGTCTCTGTCTGTCTGGCGAGCGCATGCACCGTATAGCAAAAACCTCTCCAAAAAAAAAAATAATAAAAAGTAGAATTAAGTAAATAATTATTTTTTTAAAAAGTGTTCTATCAATAGATAACATTTTATATTCCAAAAATAAAATATGTATACTTTATGGGTCCCTATATGAGTAAATGATTAAATGATTTGTATTTTTAGCAGGTGCTTCTTTTTTTTTTTTTTTTTTTTTGAGAGTTTTTCGCTATAGGGTGCGTGCGCTCGCCAGACAGACAGAGAGAGACAGAGAGATAGAAAGCGAGAAATCACCCCCCAGGGGGGATGGTCACGCCGCAATCCCTTCTCCTCCATTCTCTTCTCGGGATCTTGGGCACGCACGCACATGCGCCCGGCGTGAGTTCTAAGCCACCGGGTCCGGGACTAGAACCGCGGTCGACTACGTGGGAGTCCAGCGACATAGCCATTACGCTAACTGCTGGTTCCCAGCAGGTGCTTCTTTTAAAGTCAATGAATAACTCCTTATTTGTTCTGAGGTATGATTTCATACCAGACTCTCCCCTATTGAAAAAGGAGAGAGAACAGAGTAAGAGAAAGTGTTTATTGTCCTATGACCGTAGGTGGTTGAGCAGTGCCTGCTCCACTCTTCCTCTTTGTTGGCCTGCCTCTCTTCACTCCTCACCCCTTGGAATTGTAAGTCATGGATACTGGTGTCTATGTTGAGTGCCAATGGAGAAGAGAACACTGGAGGCCTGAGCAAAATCAAGATGTATTTCTCAATACCTGTTCCATCACAACAGGCTTGCAAGTGAAGACATAGCTCCACCAAATACAAAAGAAGGGAAGGAAGCAATAGTTTGTGAAAACACTCCTCTGATTTTTTAAAAGAGGTTTTTGCTACTAGGGTACATGTGCTCATAGGAGAAAGAGGGAGAGACAGAGACAGTAAGCAGAAAAGTGAGAAATCACCCCTCAGTAGGGTTGGCTAGCTGCAGTCCTTTCTATTCTATTCTCGTCCTGGGATTTTGGACATGCATGCACATGTACCTGGTGTGATTTTTCAAGTCACCAGGTCTGGATTCAAACTGCAGTTGGCCATGTGGGTGTCTAGTGATGTAACCACTGTGCCATCTGCTGGCCCTGACTCCAATTTTTGAAAGTTTATTTCTTTCTCTCATAAGAGAAAGCAGTGGAGATAGACAGACATCCCCAACAGGGTCTTCATGCTATAATCAACCCCTGGCTTAATTAACCCAGATCACTGGTGTGTGCACACCCAGTGTGTTCAGGGAGGTGCTGGGACATGAGCCTTAGACCTTTCCCATGTGGGTCGAGTTGTGTTATTACCAACCAGCCCCACTCCTCCCAATTTTATAATGCTCTTTATAAGAATATATAATATTCCTTTTTTTTTTTTTTTGGAGAGGTTTTCACTATAGGGCATGTGCACTCACCAGACAGACAGAGATAGAGAGACAGAAAGCGAGAAATCACCCCCAAGGGGGGATGGCCACACCGCAATCCCTTCTCCTCCATTCTCCTGTTGGGATCTTGGGCACGCACGTACATGCACCTGGCATGAGTTTTAAGCCACCCGGTCTGGGACGTGAATTGCGGTCGACTACATGGTAGTCCAGCGACATAGCCATTATGCTAACTGCTGGTCCCAAGAATATATACTATTCCTAAGAATGGCAGGTAAAGTTATTATTATTTATATCATAGGAAGAGGAGAGCAGAGTCTGACTTAACAGGGATGAATGGTGGTGATACCAGTTTGAATGTGTCCCCCCCAAATTCATACAGACCTCACACTCTGCTCTTACTCTGCCTTGCCATGTGATGCCCTGTGCCCACAAGAAGACACTCACCAGATGTGACTCTTGAGCCGTGGACTTCCAAACCATAAGCTGAACTAACCTCTATTCTTGTTTCTTTGTTTTTCTTTTTAAAATATTTATATTAATTATATTATTGAATAAAATTTATATATTTGTAAGGAGTGAACATATTAGGTGTTAATTTAAGTATTAATAATAAAATCTTAATCACTGAACCCAATGATCTTAATCAATCAAATAAAAGAAACAGTTAAGCCTAATAAAAAGAAAGATGGTAGGAGAAGAATAAAGTTGGACACTTTCCTTTTTAAAATTAATTTATTTTAATTATTGTTATTATTAATTAGACCAGAGAGAGACAGAGACAGAGAGGGACAGTGAGACAGCAAGCAGCCAGGCCCAGGACTCAAACTGTGGTCAACCATGTGGGAGTTCAGCACCTTATCCACCAAACCACCGCTAACCTCCACTTTCTTTCTATTAAACAAGATGAGCCCTGATCAATATGAGAGATTAAAGATGAAAGTAGTGAAACCACTATTCTTCTGATTATTGAGATTATTAAAAGTGAGAGTAAACTTCTGGACAGTGTCTGGCACGTGGTATATGATTCATGAAATAATTGTTAAATTAATAAATAGTAGTTAGTTGGAAAGAAATGTAAAGGACAGCTTCTCAGATTGGAACCATATTGATTGTTTTTTATAGGATGAGGAAGGGATTATTTATAATGGATGGGAGCAGGCAATAGAAAGCATTTCAGGTGAAGAATAGCACATCTAAAACTATGAAAGAATTAAACAGCTCCCTTATTCAGTGATGTACATGAAGTCTGTGCAATTGAAAGAGGAAAGGAGGAGGTAGCAAAGGGGATTGTTCTGTGCTGAAATCAACATGACAGCTCTCTTCTCACAACATCCATGGTATTCTGTGAAAGCCTCCTCAACAAGAATGTGAAGGAATAAGCCCCTCTCAGGTATTCCTAAGTGCAGCAGGAATTTTTAAGGTCCACAGAAGGATAGACCTTTACAGGATTCAGCACTGCCTGAGATGTTTCAGTAGTTACAAAGGACAAAGAAAGAGCTTTATAAATATCCACAAAGACCTTTTTCTTCAACTATGAACTGCCAGTAACCACAGACACTTCTTGAAAAGTATCTGCCACCGTTGGATCAGTTCTGTTGCTGGAAGTGACTAGCCCAGTGTGAACTGGCTTGTATAGCACTCCAGCAAAGGCCAGCGCACAATGAGACATGCTCCTTAGCCTCTCTAATGAGTAGAGATCCAACTTAAAGACAGATTCACATTACATATTACTTGATTTTTAAACAGCAATAAATATTTGTTAGTAAATAAATATGTTAGCATGCTATTTACTTTCGTCTACTAAATAAAAGTATTTTTCATCTTTTTGCCATCATTATCAGACATATCTTTTAAGAGTGTATAAGTTACCTCGCCAGAAGAGGATTTCTTGGCCAGCGTTAAAATGCATTAGACAAGGTTTTTGGAGCAAAGCTTGAAAGATTGACAAGAATGCGTACTAATAAAGAGTTATTAGTTAAATTGCACAATATTTATCCCACACTATGAGTTTGGTCATTTTCAATGAATCTAATATTGTTACTGACTTCATAAAGGCCCACATTAGAAAAACCTCTTTTGTTATTGCTAAAGACACCTTTATTGGGTAGACAAAATTGTCAAATAAAATAAGATGTTGGGGATAGACCAGAAAAGCAGCAGTCTTTACAAAATGTGTAAGACACATGTCTTTCAGTTGTGCTTGCTCTGTGTAGAACATTGTTAGTGACCTAGATCTGAAACTGCAAGGACATAATTAAATCTTTAACAGACAAACAGAAGCTGAAGTATTCAAGTCCACAAAAAAATAAATCTGAAAACGGAAAGTTTTCAGAACAGAAAATTTTCTATGGGTTTTAGAAAGGGAGGGTAGCTAATTTTATGAGAAATGCTAGTTGATGTCTCCTTACTGTTTTGTAAGACAATCGCAAACTGAATATAAAAAATTCTAATCTTTTTGTATTTTATTGGCTATGTTAAGATTATCTTTGAAAGATCTGACAATGCAATAGCAGAAAGAGTAAGTGTAGATACCAGAGACTATAAGGGAGGAGTGGATGGATGAAGAGAGTGGATGGTAGAGGGTGGGTGTGAGGTGCAAAGGGAAGAAACATTTAACAAATGAAAACATGTGAAGTTCTCTGTTGAAAAAAATAGGTATTATATACACATCATGATGGGGACTTTAGTAAAATGTGAAATTAATCTGGAATAAACTTTTTAATTGAAAATGAAAAAGGTACTGCCACGAGTCAATAAATATATGAAAATTTTTAGAAAGATGATCTTTGTTTTAAAAAATCCATCCTCCTAAATTTATGAGCTTTTTGTTGTCTGATTTTCAATTACTTTGTTTTTCTTTAGAACTGTATTTCACAGGAAAGAACATCATTGACAATTCTGCATATACTTCCAAAATAACCAGTAGAGCAAATTTTGAATGTTCACAGCATAATGTAATGTTACATGTTGGAGGTGGTGAATATGTTTATAACCTCAATTTATTTATTACACACCATGTATACACTTCAAAAAAATCATACTGGACCCTATGAAGATGTATAATGATTATATGTAAATCATAAATTACAATGATAATTTAAAAACTTTAGATCTAGATCTTTGAATAAGAACTCTAATTAAAATTATAATTATTTACAAAATTGTACATAGTAACACATTTTTATGTATTACATTTCAAAAATATGCAACTCCATATGGGAGAGGACTGCTTTCATATTCAGGAGGTGCAGAAAGTTCAGAGGTGGAAGCCTCTATGGAACTTACTTGGGTGCTTGTGAGGACAACTTAGTAATGGTTAGAGAGTCTGATGGAGACTAATTTTTAGCAGTTAAGTGAAATAATCTTATGTAGTAGTAATTAGGAAATATAAAATAAATATACTTTTCTTTTAGAGTCAGTAATATGTGTATTTTTTTTAAGAGAGGTTTTTTTGCTATAGGGCATGTGAGCTCACTGGAGAGACAGAGAGAAACAGAAAGTGAGAGATCACTCCCTGCAGGGAGGATGGCCACAGCACTAATCCCTTCCCCTCTGTTCTCCTCTTGGGATCTTGGGCATGCAAGCACATGCGCCAAGGGTGAGGTTTAAGCCGCTGGGTCCAGGACTCAAACCATGGTCGACTACATTGGAGTCCTGTGACATAAGCACTGTGCCATCTGTTGTTCCCAATATGTGGATTTTTATGTACAAAAATGTCACTTTTATTGTAGAGAATTAAGTTACACAAAGTAAGACAATGGACAAAACCCCAAAGCAGAAGAATTGGATAAGTTGACCTGGGGAGATCTAAAAGAAGATACAGTAAAATCCTGTCTTAGAATTGCTTTATGTTAGGCTGGCTGTGATGGTGCAGTGGTGACACACTGCAATGCCAAGTTCACACGGGAAGGTGCTGGGTTTGTTTTCTGAGGTCTCCCTGTATGTTCTGGGCATGTGTACATCTACTCCTGGCTGGCTGGGGCTCACAGTAGAATTCTGGCATAAGGACCTGATTGGGTATGCCTCTTTTTGTTTCTCTCTCACTGTCAATCTCATAGATAGGTAAACTTAAAAAAGTTACATTATAGCAGGTAAAGGTTGTTAATGCCACAGAGTTGCTCATGAGATGATCATGAAAGAGCTGAGAATATATGATTTGAGCTATGGAGGATGCTGTTGTCTAAATGGGGGGCCTGCAGACTTTTTCTGTAAAGGGCCAGATGGTAAGTATCTTGGACTTTGTGGACCACTCAGTCTCTCACAACTACCTACGCGGCCCTGCAGTTGCATGTAGCACAGACACAATCATAGATGATCCATAAATGGATGAGAATAGCTGTGTTCCAATAAAACTTTAGTTTTGAGCACTGAAATTTGTACTTCATACAATGTTTAATGTCACAGAATGTTATTCTTCTGTTACTTTCTTCCCCAATCAGTTGAAAATGCAAAAACCAGTCTATGCTTGTGGGCCATAATTTGTTGGCCTCTGGTATTACAGGTGCTTGTTAGAATACATATTGTTCCCTTGGAAGCATTTGGGAAATTTCAGGGAACATCTTTTTTGTGTTAATGAAGTATGATCTGAACATTTACATCTTGAAATACATGTTAATTTTATTATGAAGTATCTTCCATTTATTGATAAGGCATTATCAAATGAGAAATTAATTGAATATTTGAATGGCTGAACAGACACAGAAGTGTTTTAGCATGGATGTTCTGTGCAACAGAGCAAAACAAAATTTATGACAGTGAAATTATAGGGAAGAGAGTTTCTGAAATAGTTCGAAAGCACTAAGGAAGACACACGAAAATTAATATTATAATGCCTACTATTTTAAATTTTAAAATGAGTAAAATATCTTTGTTAATTATCTTTATTTCATGTACATTATCTATGCATACATATATACACACATCCACACATGCACACATAGACTAAGTGAGTGACAAGTATAAGCTTCTTTCTTATAGGGTCTTTCTGACTGTAATCTCCAACCTCATTTTGTCCACAGTGATAGTTTCTCAACTTGCAATTTCACTCCCACAGGGATTTTTAAGAACATGACCTTCAAATAGGAGGGAATGACTGTGATTGAAATATTGTTCTTGAAGTCAGTACATTTCTGAGTACCCAAGCTACTTACAGGTAGCAGTCCTCAACTGGGATCATCTGTAAGATATGCTGACTTGCAGTACTGTGTATTCCTGTATCGTAATGAAAGAAGGAAGCCCATTTGGAACATGTAAGGCCAATAATCATGTTTGTCACAAATTTGGCTGTAGGATATAAAAAGTCATTGCTTTCTAACTCCTAATGAGCTATTTTTCTTTTGACCATTTATTAGCCTTTCCTGAGACTAAACCCTCTGGGCAGCTGTCAGTCATTATTTTGTAATGACAACATAGGGCATGGGTATTTGGGGAAAGAAACTACCTCATTTTTTCTCTTTAGTTCTATTAAAAAGATTTTTTTCTTCTATATCCAAGACAATGTATATTTTATATTCATGCATATAAATGGATTACAAAATATGTGTGACCTTACTTTCCTGAGTCCAGCCTCCTCAATTCAGTTAATACCATGTTCCAATAATACAGATAACAATCCCAAAGATTGCAGTGGATTCACTATACAACACCGGATAACAAGGGACAATCCAAGACAGGTACCATTTCATTCTCACCCATTAAATTTTTTTCAGTGGGAAACAAAAAACCAAAAACAAGTCAACCAGCACTAATGAAGAAATATAGCCCTGCAGCTCCACCACATCAGTTACAGTGGAAAGTGCTCTGATTAATGAGAAGTGCACAAGTGCAGCAGGTTAATTGCAGATTACTATTTCCTGCTCCTTTTCTTTCCCCCTCCAAACCTAGAAAACATCAATGTGAGAGATGATTTCTCTTTCTAAAAAATATTTTTAAAGAATTATTTACTTAATATTATTTATAACTATTATTATTTAAAAAATCTGATACCATAGTCCTGTCAACAAAAAGCTGGATTAAAAGGGTTCTTTTATTGTTGTTCAATAGAATAGACTTTATTACTATTCATAACTATAGCAGGGGCTACCTGCCTTATCTAATTTTTTTATAGTTGGAGAAAATTTCACTGCTATTTTTAAAAGATGTCCTGGTTATGGTTCTCAACTTAAAAATTGAATGATCATACTTTTCAAAAAAGATGTTGATCTACTATTGAAGAGCATATTGCAAAAAAGTTAATACTAAAATTTTATACCCTTTGAGCAAGAAAGTTTCAGTTTTGCAAGATGAATTAAGCTCTGGAGATCCAATGTACAGTGATGTGACTACAGTTAAAAATACTGAACTTTCAGGGCCAGATGGTGTGCAGCAGTAAAGCCCGACACTCTGCAAGGCAATCCCACGTGGGAAGGTGTTATGTTATTTAGATAATGGTTTGTTCTCCAAAGGCTAGTGTTTTGGAATTGGTCTTAGTGGCTGGTGATTGGGCTGTGGATGCAAGGCCTCATGAATGGATTAATATTGTTATTTCTGGCAAGGGCAGGTTGTTATAAAAGAGAAAACTGCCTGCAGTTCTCTCTGTGTACACCGGCCATCTTGTCTGCTCCTACAGTCATTTTGTAGGCCATCCTTATGCCTTTAGACTAACTAGCTGCCATATTTGAGAATTAAGTAAAGCTCTGTTTCTTTATATATCACCCAGTTGCATGTATTTCTATAAGCAATACAATAATGGACTAGGATACAAGATTACCAAGTCAAGTTTGGAGACCTCCCTGAGTACACCGGGCATGTGTGTGCCTATGAAGTGGGGCTGGCTGAAAGTGGGGCAGGGACTGCGGTGTCAAGACCTTGTTTGGGGTGCTATCTCTGGCTCTTTCCTCATTTTTTGTCTTTTTCTGATTCTCTTGCTCACCGAAGAAATAAACTTTAAAAAATGCTGTATTGTATACTTAAAATTTGCCAAGAGCACAGATTTTAAGTGCTTTCTCTACACATACCCCTCATATACACACATAAAGAAAGAAAATGATAAATATATGAAGCAATGGACATGCTAAATGGCTTGATTGTTTCACAATATATATGTATACAAAATATTAAGTTATACCCTTTACATACATACAATTTTTATTTGTTGAAAAGAAAATGAAAGAAAATTTACACTGGAAAAGTAATTCGGTGCTCATATAACACATCAATTATTAAAACTCTTCTATATTCAGTAGATATTAGATTTATCTGGACCTAAAGCATGATGCGAACCTGTTTTAAATGACCTAAATTACTAAATTACTAACACCCAATATAACTTTTGCAAAGAGCATGTCAGCCAATAAGCATCCTATTAGCTTTAGAGCATATTTCTAAATACCCATATATGCTTAAAATGGGAAACTAGTGGGCCAGGAGGTGATGCAGTGATAATGCAACTAGCTGGCTCCACATGGAAAGGTCCTGGGCTTGAGTCCCTGGGCATACTGGGTGCATAAACATGCCTGCCTGTGATCTAGGCCAGGTAGATCATGATATGAACACCCTGTTGGAGTACCTGTCTCTCTGTCTCTCTGTCTCTCTCTCTCTCTCTCCTGGAAGAAATAAATAAATTTAAAAGAAAAAAAAAGGGACCAGCAGTAGATGGGGTAATGCTTATGTTGCTGGACTCCCATGTAGTCGACCGCAGTTCAAGTCCTGGACCTGGTGGTTTAAACTCACGCCGGGCGTGTGTGTGTACATGCCCAAGATCTTGAGAGGAGAAAGGAGGAGAAGGGATTGCTGTGTGGCCATCCTCCCGGGGGGGTCATTTCTCACTTTCTGTCTCTCTGTCTCTGTCTTTCTGGAGAGCACATGTGCCTTATAGCAAAACAAACAAACAAACAAATAAACAAACAAAACAAAAAACCTCTCCAAAAAAAAGAGAAGACTTTCTGTTGTTTCATCCCCTTAGTGCAAAGGGCTTACCATGAAAATGGGAAGGATAAAACAACAGATAAAGTTCTTCTCATAAAATGTTAAGTGTTTTAATAGAGCAAAATTAGTTATGAAAATTCACAATTATGACAACTCTTGGAAATAAAAATTTAAACATGGGATATACACCCCTTCTAAAATACATTACCTAAAACTATGAGGCTCAGGATATAGCTATTAATATTGAAGCTGGGTATTTTTAAAGAGAATACCTAATTTGAATATATATTATGCTTAGAGTTACACATTCCAATTAAAAGCATATCCTGCAATTAAAGAGATTAAACATCCACATAGTATGTTTTTCTCTGATCCAAAGAAGCAGCATGAAATAGAGCATTGGTTTGCAGTCAGAAAACCTGAGTTCAAGGGCTGACCCAATAGCAATATAGCACAGAAGCTGGATCCCACATGGCTGACCCCACTTAAAATCTCAGCCCTGGTGACTTGAAAACATGCCAGGTGTGTGTGCGTAAGTTCCCCAGATGGAGAGATCGAGGAGAAAGGACTGCAGTGTGACCACATCCCACTTTGTGTATGTGGGGTATTTCCTCTTTCTTTCTCTCTGGTTAACACATGCTGTCCTATGGCAATTAAAACTGAAGAAAAGAAAAATGGAAAATAAAACCAAAACCCTAGGTTCAAATTCCAGTCTCTAATTTTTTTGGCCTTGGATAAATCTTAACTTCTCTGCATGCCAGTTTCCACATTTGAATATCCTTCCTCCTTACCTTGTCGCATTATTTGAAATAGTTGTGGCTGTCTGTCACACCCAGGGAGACTGTTATGAGTGGTGCTGCTGCTCTTTTGTTTGAATCCAAACCTCAAACTACAGCTTCTACAGGACATTCCCAGGTCTTGTGAGCTGTTCATATTTTATGACTTTATTTTCAATAAAATTATTATTTATCAGAAATCAGGCCCTTAAATGGCTAAATGTGAAGTGTAGCTTTTCCATGTGACCAGCCAAATGAGAAAACATGATTTACTGAACCTCAATTTATTTGGAATATATTTTCTGGAAGAAAAATCTAGTTCTACTTTTCTTTTTTTATATAATGGTTTTATATGAACTTTGCATTTTGATTATAGATTTTTGTCTCCTTTTAGACATTTGAGAACATATCTATCTTCTTCCTCACAAGAATGTTTTTGAAAGTAAAGTTTATTAAATAGTGTACTTACAGTTTGATGCAATTAGTTACTAATTTGTTATTAAGAGATATGGTATGAGGTATTAACACCATAAATTTTTTCAGCATTGTCTGGTTTTTAGATGTAACAGTAGTAACATAAAGCATAAAGTAATCTTGTAAGGCTTTTGACATATATCCACACCTATTTAAGGTTTTAATCATTTAAAATAATATGGAAGACTTACTGCTGAGTGAAGCAAGTCATGCTATGAAGGAGAGGCATTGTATGTCCCCACTTAATATATACCGAGTGTCTGCACTCTATGACTAAAACTAATTGTCTAAAGGATATAGAAGCACAGTATATAGATGTAAATACCAGATATAGTGTGTGTGAAAGAGGAGGATCTAAGAAAGGACATTTGGGGGAGGGACAGGAAGGCAAAGCATTAATGGCACAAAGAGGTGTGGTATTATCTGTTGAAGATATTTCGTAGTTTTATCAACAGTACCTGTTGAAATATCCATTTTGTAAGACAAATAATAATGTGGTTGAATGTATGGAAGAAAATGAAAATAAATAAATAAATAAATGTATAAAAATTAAAAAATAAAAATAAAATAAAATATTATATGTATTATATCTGTCTCTATATTTTGTAAAAACATCTATGTAATCCCAAAGGTATATTGGTCCTTGACATTTACCAGTTGTTTGCCCCATATTGAAACAGCAGTTTCTCCTTTTATCAATTATCTAAAATATCGGAGGCATCAATGTACAACAAATACGTATGTATTCTAATATTTGAAATTAAATAAGGAGAAAAAAATGAAGAAGTGGGTGTGATAGTTGGAATAATAGCCTTCTATTCTAAAGATGCCCATATCCTTATTTCCAGAATTTATAATATAGCAAGAGGGGACGTAAGGTAGCAAGTGGCATTAAGGCTGTTGATCAGCTGACCTTAAAATAAGGCGCTTATCCTGGGTTATCCAAGTACCCACTGTAATTACAATAATACTGTTATGGGTTGAACTGTGTCCTTCCCAAATACTTGTGTTGAAGGCCTCACCCCAATACCTCAGAATGTGGCTATATTTGGAGATAGGGTCTTTGTAGAGGTAACCTAGTTACAGTGATGTTATTGGAGTGGGCCCCAATGGACTATGACTGGTGTGCATTTAAGAAAGGGAAAACTTGGACACAGACAAGTACAGAGGATGATGGTGTAGGACACAAGGAACAGACAGCCATTTGTAAGCCAAGAAGAGAGGTCTGGAACAGACCTTTCCCTCACAGCCCTCAGATGGCACCAACCCTGCCCTCAGACTTCAACCTACAGAACTGTGAAACAATACTTTTCTATTGTTTAAGCTACCTAGTCTTTGTACTCTGTTAGGAAACTAACAGGTCATTTAAATGTAGAAAAGGGAGGCACCCAGAGTCAGGAGTCATTCAATGAGAAAGACCTGGCTGGTTATTGCTCTTTTTGGAGATGAAAAAGGCTGTGAGCCCTGTCATGCAGGCAACACCTAGAAACTGGGAAGGGAAATTGGATCCTCCGGAATCTCCAGAAAGGACTGCAGCTGTCTACTGACTCTGATTTTAGGCCAGCGAGATCCATTCTAGACTTCTAAATTATAGACCTTTAAGATAATAAAGCTGTGTTGTTTCAAGCCATTAAGAAAGTATTTGTTACTGCAGCCATAGGAAACTTATCCAGGGAGTAGGCTTAGTTTCTTCGAATGAAATCTCATTTCCTTAAAATCCAGCTTGGTTTCCTTTTGTCCCGGTTTTATCTCTCTTGGGTTCAAAGCTTCGGGGCTCTCATTTTTCCTGGTCTGCTATTGTATAGAACATGTAAAACATTTTTAAAGGAATTTGTCGGGCTTCTTCTCTTCTTACTTTCTTAAGAGTTGCAAACTCTTTTAGGATATTCGCTTGCTCTACATAAGAGAAATGTTTGAAAAAGTGCACCTTTTCTAAAAAGACTAGAGAAGTCCTTTATACTCAGACACACAATGGATGCATTTTCTTATTCCTCTCTTCCTCTCTGAAATTACAATCCCAGATGTGCCTGTCGAGTTGCACCACAGATGGCCATTAATATACTAAGAATTAGGAATTGATTTTACCTCTTTGAGTCCTAATATATTCATTCTATATATTCCTTTAAATCTCATCTATAATCCCAAAGTTTTTCATGGTAATTTAGCATTGAATAAGGAACAGTTACTAGATAATCATCAGGTAAAAATACAATTGTGAAGGGTAAGTTTTTTCCCCTAATGTTCTCTGCTTTGTTTCACTATTAGAAATAAAACAGAAAAAAGAGTTATGAAAAGTTGAGGTGTGAATGGGGAGAGGCAACCTTACAAGTTTTCCAGCAGCATTCAAATTTTTCTAGACTAATTTGTATAACAAATGATTTTAAATTATGATTAAGGCATGCCTGAAATCAGAGATGCTGGCTAGTCATTACGATTAATTTCATATTAGAAATTGAGAAATGCAACTCTCATCACTTTTGTAACTTATAAAAGCTGCTATTCTTTAAAAAATAAACTTGCTGTAGAAAATCACAAGCATTTATTGGAATGACCACTTTTTTAATATATATTTTACAGAATAATGCCAAATTCTTATTACAAACATTAATTTAAATTCTCTTAACTACATAACTGATGTACTTTAATAAAGTCTAAGGAAATTTAAAATGGTCAAAGGAAGGCCATAAGGGAAGCAAAAGGCCTTTCTTCCAACTTTAAAAAACATCCTCAGTATTTGCAGTGCTTACCACAAATACTGTCTACACTAATGATGTTGGTTTAGATTCCTTGCTTTATACCAAATGGCAGAATGTGAGTTTATTTTTCTCTGGCCCCTGACATTTACACTAGAAATGAATAATATATAGGATAAGAGAATTCAAGAGGCCAATTTTAGAACCCAATAAAATTTGAGAGTTTAGTATTACAGACTAGTTGATAAAGATCTCACGATATCTTATATCTATGAATGGTCATTATGAGGATCAAATTAGATCATATCATAAGAGGCTTAAAATGTACAACATTACAAGTAGTGTTTAAATTTTAGGGGAAATACTTGCTTCTTTTTAATCTGCTATTTATGGTAACAAACATAAATTTAAGTGGCATCTAATTTAAACATTTTAAATAGTTCATTGAAAAATAGTCTACAACACAATACGGTAAGCCTAACTGTCAAAATAAAATAATACGTTTTTTCCCCCAAGAAAGGAGACATAAAGGCATGAATAAAAATTATGGCCAACAATCTGAGGTCATTTTGACACATATAAATGATTTTTTAGGCATACTGGTAGGCACAATGTTGAAATGTTAACTCACTTGATTTAAAAATAATGTTAAGATAAAACAAGAAAGATAAACATTTCAGAGTTGATGTCTGAAACTAAAGAAAAATATCCACCAAATGTCACAACAGATATTTTAATGAGTATTGTTTTTAACATTAAGATTATTGTTTTAGGGAACATTTTTGTTCTATGAATATTGAATTAAATATTCAATATATTAAATAATTTACAGGGAAAAATATTTAAGTTTATTTTCAGGTAAGTGAGAAGGGGAGACACAAGTACTTTCAACAAAATCTCACACTGTGATCTCTGCCCTGCAGCCAGGGTCTGGATACACACAACCGATGTTTACAGGTCATCCAGGAAACCAAACCCATGATCTTCCCTATGGATCCAGCATCACTTAAGCAGCATATCACTGCTGTGCCATTAAGCTGGCATTATTATTTTTTGAATTTTAAATTTAACAATAGAACCCCAATGTGTCTACCAAAGACATTTTACTTAAAGAGATTTAAATACTTCAGAAAGATTAAACACTTACATCATGAAAGGCCAATTCTGTTCTGTAAAGAGACCGAAGACTTGTTGATATCTAGTTAATGGCCAAGTATTATGTCAGACTGAAATCTGACTTTTATTTATCCAGTAGCTTATAGGTGTGTAGAATCCATGAATTCCAGGAAACAAGTACCTGCCAAGGGACTTGATTTCAGGAATGTGTTAACCTACATAACTACAAGATTATTTTAGAAGAGGAAAATTCAATATTTCAACTATATAGTCAATAACCTTATTTCTCTGGTACATAACTGAGAACAAAAAATAAGTTAAAAAGATAGGAGGGAGGTGTCCTGAATTGTCAAGAGTGAGTTCACAAAAACCCTTCATTAAAATTCCTATTTTTACTCACTGAGCCCTTTTAACTCCTGGTACTCTCACTGGAAAGCCATTACTGTGTCAAAGCTTCTAAAGAAAAAAAAATATTATTTTATTTCCCAGATTAGAAATAGCTAAAACTCCAGCACTTGAAATAGGAATTTAAAAGCCCACAGCATCTGAGACTATTTACCGTAGAGGCACACAGCCCTACAATCCTCATTGAGACTCAGCAGATTCACTGTGTTGTAGTCTTACTCAATAATGGATGTTCAGAATGATTGGATTCCTCATTGAGAGAATTCTTTGGAAGATACTGTAGTCGTAATGGTGAGGGCACTGCTAGTTCCAGTTCCACGGAAGTATCTGTCTCTACTCTGTGTGAACCCAAGGAGAAGGATTCACAGTTTCTGTTCCCAAGGAGTGTATGCAGATCTACTGGGACAGCAGACAGATGTGAAAAATGGTAATTTTGGGGGGGACCAGCAGTTAGTGTAATAGCTATGTCGCCGGACTCCCATGTAGTCGACCGTGGTTCACGTCCCGGACCTGGTGGCTTAAAACACATGCCAGGCGTGTGTGCATGCTTGCCCAAGATCCCGAGAGGAGAATGGAGAAGAAGGGATTGCGGCATGGCCATCCCCCCTGGGGGGTGATTTCTCGCTTTCTGTCTCTATGTCTCTCTCTGTCTGTCTGGCGAGCGCACGCGCCCTATAGTGAAAAAAACAAAAACAAAAACAAAAAACACCTCTCCAAAAAAAAAGAAATAACGGTAATTTTTGGAGAGTGAGTTAAATGTCCTGAAAATGGAGACATAATACTCAGAGAGCACAGGCTTCACCTGGCTAAGAACATAAAATCTCTATCAAAAAATTAAAATAATAGGGAACCAGCAGTTAGCGTAATGGCTATGTCGCTGGACTCCCACGTAGTCAACCGCGGTTCGCGTCCCGGACCCGGTGGCTTAAAACTCACGCCGGGCGCGTGTGCGTGCATGCCCAAGATCCCAAGAGGAGAATGGAGGAGAAGGGAATGCGGCGTGACCATGCCCCCTGGGGGGTGATTTCTCGCTTTCTGTCTATATGTCTCTCTCTGTCTGTCTGGCGAGCGCCCGTGCCCTATAGTGAAAACCTCTCAAAAAAAAAAAAAATTAAAATAATAAAAATACAAGGATATTTAAAATGTTCTTAGAGGGACCAGTAGATGGGGTAATGTGTATGTTGCTGGACTCCCACGTAGTTGACTGCAGTTTGAATCCCAGACCTGGTGGCTAAAACTCAGGCTAGGTACATGTGAGTGCATGTCCAAAATCCCACAAGGAGAATGGAGAAAAAGGGATTGGAGCATGGCTGTTCACCCCCTTGGGGGGTGATTTCTCGCTTTCTATCTTTCTCTAACTCTGGCAAGCACATGTGCCCTATAGTAAAAATTTCTCTAGAAAAAATAAAAAGAAAAGACAAAATAAAATGTTCTTAGGAAATATGTATTAGGAAACAACTATGTGTGGATTTTAAAAAGTATTTTTGCACCAAGATAAGCTTGCACTTTAATTCCATTTTTCTGTAAATGTTTTGCAGTCTCCTCATAGTTTCAGGTGCTTAAAGTTATATACCTGAGCTCTAGCTTAGCTATTTAGAATGACTGATTCCTCAAACATTCTTGTAGCCATCGCTTTATCTGTTTTCCCCCAATAGTTGACTTCTTACAAATATAACTTAAAGAGTTTTAAAGTAATTCTAGAAATGGTCATTTTGTGAGTTGGTTTAAAGGTGTAAGTCTAAGTCATCGTAACATGATCTTACTTCAGCAGTACAAATGGTATTGCACTGTGAGACAGTGAGTTTTGCTAGTACTTTATTTCTCTCTTTTTTTAAAAAACAATATTAAAAAAAAAGCACCCGAGAGGATCATCTATCTCATTTCATTTAGGTCATGAAGTTACACACCATAGAAGGCCAATTTTTCCCTCTGTAAGCTACCACCAACTTTGATGCAATAAAAGGCTGTTACTACCATCCGGTGGGATGAATTCCCTGACTCTTGTTTTAAGTACAATAAAATAAAATTTTATAGACTTTCTTCATAAATCCACAATAAGTCACTATCCTCTTTGTGGCATGTAGTACAAGCTCCCCAAAGTAGACACATCTTAAGAACACACATATTCAAGATTGATACTCTTACAGCCAAAGGAACAAAAATAGTACAAATTTACTGAAGCATGCCTTTTCATTTGTTAATTAAAATAACACCCAATACTGTAAAAGATTGCTATGCTTTTATTTTCTTGATGTTTCTTACTCACTTTTCTGTTTTTAGTCTCAGTTCTTATCCATGAGAAATACTATTTTTTTCCCTACTAAAAATTAACTACAAGAGAAAGGATGATATTACACCATGTTTCTTACATTGTTACTTGATGGAGAGTAGAATTCCTTAGTAGGAAAATTCTTTGGTTCCATAAAAAGTGCACTGCTCAATAAGGAGATCTGTACCAAGGACTTTTGTAAACAACCTCCACAATGTACCTTGCTCCATGTTACTGCAGTTCTGCTTACCTTAATCCCAAATGGCTCTTGGAATCCTTTAACTATGTTATTTTTTCTTATCCAAGCTAGATTGTAAACTCCCAAAAGACGAAACCAAATATCGTCTTTTTGTTCTCTCCACAAATCAAGCATAGATCTGGGCATATTAGGGACACAGCATAAACACTCATTAATTAATCATAAAAGGTGCATCTGCTGTTTTTAATTTCTGCCCCTGAGTCATGATGATGGCAAGAACAAGACATAACACTAACTTCTCCAGGGCATTTAAACCTTCAAAGTCTGTGGTCTCAAAGGTTTTATTTCCTGTGAAATGTAGTAAACTATGATTTTGCTCTTGATGCAGGCCCATTATTGGCAAAAGTGATGACTTTCTGGAGAAACTTTGAATAAGTAAATATACATGATCTAAGAAGATAGATATGCATATATAGGATATAAATACATATATTCCAGCAAATGCCTACTCTAATAATGTCTACCATGATTACTTAAAATTGCTGCTCCTCTGCCTCTCACACTCCCTGTCCTCCTCTTATCTCCATTGTACTTATCACTGTCTAGCATAATGCTTAATTTACTTACATTTTGTATTTATTATCTGTTCCTTACTAGAATGTGAGAAGCTATGAGAGAGCTGGGATTCTCATTTGTTTGTATCCTTAACACAAAGGGGAGCCCTTAGTGCACAGCAGGCATCAGTGAATGAGATGAATAAATGAATGAAAGAGGCAGTGCCAAAAGTGCAAAAGACACTGGGCGGGATGACTTAGCATCTGTCTAGCCCTGGCTCTGCTGGTAAGTAGCATTTATATTTTCAGGTCTCTGTTTTCCCATCTGTAGTATTTAGGAAAGGAGATCTATGAGTTATTGATGTATAAGTGGAAAAGAATTTTTAGACTCCAAGTTGAATCCTGCCCCAGATAAATTTAAAAACATTTATTTATTTTTCTATTGTTAGATTTTAAAAAAAAGTGGTTCTATAGTTTTATTTTGTCAGTGATGGTTTTGAGTTAGGATAGGATAGGACAAAGCTTTCTTGGGATAGGGTGGATTTATGGACCCTGCTCCTAGGTCTGCCTCGAACTTGCTGTGTGACCTTGGGTGATTCACTCATATCTCAGTGGAGATGAATGTCTTCTGTTGTAAAAATGGAGATTCATAATTAGCAACATTGCTGTCAGGCCAGGAGAACATTTGAAAAAACATAAAGTACTGTGCAACTATAAATTAATGTTGTAATTAGAGTTTATGGAAAACCAGAAGATTACCTTGGATCAGGGCATCTTGAATCATTTGTGGTGATGAACTGACTGTTTTTATTTTCTAATCTCTTATGTTTTTGTAAAAGGCAATAAAAATTATTTGCTAGAAAAACAAAAATAGTAAAAGCTGAAAATATAAGCCTCAATTTAAAATTTGTTTTTAAGGGATCAGCAGATGATATATGGGTTATGTTGCTGGACTTGCACGTAGTCAACCGTGGTTTGAGTCCCTGACTCGTGGCTTAAAATCATGCTGGGTGCGTGTGCATGCCCAAAATCCTGAGAGGAGAATGAAGGTGAAGGGATTGAAGCGTGGCCATCACCTCCAGGGTGGAGGGTGATTTCTTGCTTTCTGTCTGTCTGTCTCTCTGGTGAACACACATGCCCTAATTTTTTATTTCTTTGTCAAATTGCTATAAACGTTGTTAAACACCTATTCTCAATTTCTATACTTAGCTGACATGTACTTAGGTGACATCTGATGATTCTCCTGATCTTATCACTGTATGAGTGAGTGAGCAGAGAGATGCATTTTTTAAAAATGTTCTCTTCTTAGCTCAACACTTTTTCTTTTCTCTGGTATACTTGTAGTCACTTTCCAGGGCTTGTTAGAGCCATCCAGAGCAACTGTCTGTCTGATAATCAACTTAATGACCACCTCAAAGATACAGGACCAGGAACCCAGACAGATCTGGCATGCATACTTGCTTGCAAATATTGAGGCTAAATCACAGTAGTTTTCACACTGCGAACATCAGCGTGGCAAAGATGGTACCATACTGCAAATCACAACTTAAACAGTGAGATAAACTGTTGAGTGTAGGGGAAAAAACTAGAGTGAAAATCGAAGATGCACAACATAATAGAAAGTTCTTTATTTAGGATGATGATTATGGTAACATCCTTGATTTGATTATCTCCCACTACATGCATGCTTTGAAAAACCATATCATACCCCACAAAGAGGTACAACAATTAGATGTAAGAAATTATATAATTTCTCTTAAAAGAAAAACATTAATGGCTTTGATGGCAATTTTAGGAAATGTTTTCCACCATTTCTCTTCCTGCATCCAGCCCTAGGGCAAGTGAGTTGGAAGTGACTGACTGTGCCTTGGTGTTCACTGTTTCTGCTCCTTGGAATGTTCCCACCTTATGCACTAAGTAATTCTTGTTCATTCCTCAAATGTCATCTCCTTTCTGAGGTCTGACTCAGTGCCAAGTAGATCATATAGAGCCTCCATCACTATAGTAGTTAGGACAGCCTACCTGCTCACAACTCTCTCTTTCCTTTCCTCCCCACATCCCTGGCTGTTCTCCATTGGAATGGAGAACAGTATATGTACTGTCCACTGGTCATGGTGGCTGCTTGTGCATTGAAGAGACCTAGCACTCTTAGGGCAGGGATTGCTTCTTTCATTTTCCATTCCCTCTGCAAATGTTAGTGAATAAAACATTTCATTCATCTATCTGTGCTTTTCCCCCCTTCCATTCAGCAATTTAGTATCTGCTAACACCATTTTTTTTCTTTTGGAGAGGTTTTATGCTATAGGTCTCATATGCTTGGCAGAAAGAGAGAGAGCCAGAGAGCCAGAAAATGAGAAATCACCCCCAGGGGGGATGGCCATGTTGCAATCTTTTCTCCTCCATTTTCCTCTTGGGATCCTGGGCACGCACGTGTACACATGTGTCTGGCATGAGTTTAAGCCACCCAGTCTGGGACTTGAACCACAGTTGACTACATGGGAGTCCAGTGATATAGCCATTACACCAACTGCTGGTTCCAATTTTTGAGATCAGTCTGAATTGTCAAGGCATGAGCTATGTTCCTCCCTTTGGCCCATTTAAATAATTTGGGGTGGTTTTTCATAAAGCGTAACCTACAGATAATCTATAGCAAAATCCCCTGAAGAACTTGTGAAATGTAAGTTTCCAGGTTCCACATTTCACCTATCGAATAGCCAATCTTACGTTAGTGCTGTTTTCTGCTTTAACCAGGTAATCCATGCACACCAATTTCATTCAGTGAAAATCGAGTGAAAAGGAAAAATGATTGCATTTTTGACAAGCTCACTGTGATTCTCTCACACACTAGAATTTGACAACCACTTTCTTTCTTTGGGATGTCGCTAATGATGTTCTGTAATTGACTGAAACAGTTTACCTTGTTCACCAGATATCTGCCTGTGTCTCCTGTCACTGTACATGAGGATGGAACTGGGGCTGATGCAAAACTGAGGCCATCAATGTGGCAGCCACGCACTTATCATGGGTAGGGACTGCTGGAGATGTAGCTGTGATGACAGATTATGTACAATCACTAGTAACTAGTACTCAAGGCCAGAAAGATCAAGTTTTTGAGTCACATATAAAAAAAAAAATCCATTGTGACCACACGTTTAATTCTTTCTCAGTATATCCAAATGCCCTCGTCTCTTTAGAATCTCTAGGGATGGAACAATTTGATGACTTTTTAAAAAATAATGTACCATGTCTCAAGCTTTTCAAGAAAGACATACCTAAGTTTGGCACTATTTTTACTTCTACTTTGCCCAGATAATCCAAGCTCCCCAACCTTATTCAGTAACGTTAGAATGAAAAGAAAAGTGAATTCTTAGAAGATTGGTCATGAAAAGGTTCTCATTTATGCCCATAAGGGAAAAAGAAAAAGCTCTAAGCTCTATGCTTAGAGCTTTATTTTTTCTTTTTAATTTTTTTTTCTGCTGCTCTTCTAGGTTTTTGTCCCTGCAGCAGAAAAAAATGAATATAAAGGAAATATCTATGCTCCCAAAAAATCTTTAGAAGATTTAAACACAATAAATGTTAAATCTTTGGGATAAGGAAAATTGAGTCCTTACATAATACTTTCCAAAATGTATTACGGGATGCAAAAAATAGATGGAATAAGGGAAGTCACATTAAGGTCATTTATATCTTCCAAGTTTGAATCAGGAACAAAACATGAGTAGTCAAAATATTTGTATTCAAAGATTTAAAGATTTGTGTGATAGCAATATATAAAGGTTGAATGTTTTAATTGTTTACTACAGGAAGGCTTCTAGAGATGTTTGAAAGGAATTATATGATATATGTTCTTGCATCTTACAATAGAAAATATATGGACTAATTCTTAATAATAGTCCCTAGAATACAAAAAGAGTTACTCAGAAAATGTGAAACAAAACCCACTAGTTGCACAAATATTTGGAATGGTTAAAAGCAGAGATTTATAAGTGATGAGGGAATCAAAAGTTCAGTGGACATACTGAAGAATTTAAAATTATTTTCTCAAAAACATTTCATGACCAAGAAAATCATGCTTACAAAAGTTAACTAAATGATATGGAAATTTAAGAAAATAGAAAATGTAATTTAAAAACTTTAAAAATAATTAAGCAGCATTTTATGCTATTACTCATTATCAAGTCAAAAACAGGTACAAATATAGTAAAGAGAGAGCTGACAAGTTAGGATAGGCTAGGAAAACCACGAATTCATACACTAAATAAGAATCAAGCTATTAGGACCAGCAGTTGGCATAATGGCTATGTTGCTGGACTCCCATGTAGTCGACTGCAGTTCAAGTCCTGGACCTGGTGGCTTAAAAATCATGCCAGGTACATGTGTGTGTGTGCCCAAGATCCCTAGAGGAGAATGAAGGAGAAGGGATTGCGGCATGGCCATCCCCCATGGGAGGTGATTTCTCGCTTTCTGTCCACGTCTGTCTCTGTCTCTGTCTTTCTGGTGAGTGCATACGTCCTATAGCAAAAATCTCTCCATAGTAAAAGAATCAAGCTATTAACTGGGTCCCTGCATTGTTCAAGGCACTCTTTAAGGCACTGAATGTGGCAGGGAAAAGACAGAGAAGCTTTCATTATTATGAGGTGATAAACAAAAAGCACATATGTGAAAAACAGTAAAATACCAAGAAATGCTATGAAGGGACCAGCAGTTAGCGTAATGGCTATGTCACTGAACTCCCATGTAGTCGAGTCCTGGACCCAGTGGCTTAAACTCACACCGGTCGCGTGTGCGTGCATGCCCAAGATCCTGAGAGGAGAATGAAGGAGAAGGGATTGTGGCGTGGCCATCCCCCCTAGGGGGTGATTTCTCGCTTTCTATCTCTCTGTCTTTCTGACGAATGCACGCACCCTATAGCAAAAACCTCTTCCAAAAAAAAAAAAAGAAAGAAAGAAATGCTATGAAGAAAATAAAGCAGCAAAGCCTAGAACAAAAACAAAATAAACTAAAAGACAGAGAGTGACCCAAGGTAGGGTAAGAGTATAGGGAGCCCAGAAGTCCACGTGAAGGAGCTGACCATTTGTGCCAACCTCTAAAAAATGCTCCCGCATGAGCCATGCAGCCATTTGGAGAAGAGAAGACCAGGCAGAGGGAACAGCAAGTGCTAGGATCAAGAGACAGGAATGAGGAAGGTATATTTGAGGGGCAAAGATAGCTGGAGCCTTGAAAAAGAAGTCAAGAGATTAGAAGATGAAGTTGGGATTGGGTGGCAGATGTGGCAGTTGCTTGCCCTATTCAGTCTCCCCTGAATTTGTGTGTAGTGGTACTGTACCCAGCTGAAAAAATCGAACACTTGATTTTGCTGTGTCACAATAAATAGCCTTGTGACTTTGTTCTGACCAGTGAAATGAAGACTACTGGATAGAGAGTCTAGGAAGATAGAAAACATGCCTAGCAGCTATCCAGTATTTTCATCATTGGCTGTTTCTTTTTCTTCCTGATTGGAAAATACATAATATATGGAGGCAAAGCAGCCACTTTACAACTGTAAGAACAAAAGTCAGATGCTAAAGATAGCTGAAAAGGAAACCAGAGAGTTTAGTTCCTTAACAATGTTGTTGAGCAGCTCTACAGCCTGCACTGTCAACCTTGCTGTGGTTTAAATGTATCCCCCAAAATTCATGTTTCTATTGTGATGGGATTAAGAGGGTGAAACCTTAATTTGATAATAAAATTAAGAGGTGGGGTCTTTGGGAGTGATTAGGATTAAGGTCAGTGGGGTGAGGCCCTCACAATTGACTCCTAGAGGGTTTACAAGAAGAGGAAATGAGATAGACAGACATAGACAAGGCATATCATATGCCCTGCTCAAGCTCTTGTTATGTGATGCCCTGCACCACCTTGGGACTCTACAACCAAGAAGACACCAGATGCAGCCCCTTGACCTTGGAGCTCCAAAACTATGAGCTAAATAAACCTCTGTTTTTAAATATTATCTGAATTCAGGCATTCTGTGATTAGCAATAAAATGGACTAAAACAAACCTCTAGACTCCCGTTATAGGAGAAAAGAGAAGAAACAACCTCTTCATTTGTTTAGTGGTGATGAGTTTAAATCTCTTGCTTCAATGTTATAGTGTTTAAACCTTCATAGATGGGTTTCTGATTCATGCAGCTGAAAGTGTAAATGGTCAGGGGCCAGATCATGTATGGCTTATTTGCCACGATAAAGATTTTTGCATTTTATTTTAATTGTAATGGAAGTCTTTAGAGGGTTTTAAGCAAAAGACTGATATAATCTAGTTTATTCTTGGAGAGAATTCTGGCTGCTGTGTGTAAATTAGTCAGCAGGGAGGCAAGATGGAAGCAGAGAGAACAGTTAGAAGGCTGTTGCAAGAGGTGATTTTGTTCCTTCCATTTATTTTACTATAAGTATTTTAGTATAGCTAAGCTTCCCCAAATTATATGTTGCAGTAGTGCTTTTAGGTAGGCTATGATACAAGTTCTTATATGTCTGGGAATGTAGGATTAGGGGCCACTTTGAAGCAAATATTTCAAGGACCTTGTCAACAGTACAGGGATATTGGGTATCTGCTTTTAGCCTGCAGATGTTTAAATGACGACAAGAGTTAATTAGTGGTTATGTACTCTGTCTCTCTGTCTGATCAGGCTTATCCTCACCATTGTAAATCACCCCCCCACACACCCCACCACACACACATTATTTCTTCCTCCTTTTTTGTTTCCTTTGCTAGGGATCATTAAAACATTAGCTAGAGCTATCAGCCAAACTAATTGAAGGCCACCTGTCTTAAGGATCATCCTAATGGAAAACAAGGGACTTAGAAAATTGATCAAATTGAGTTTGTTAACTGCCTGTGAATTGCTGTTAGCTTGGGAATTAAAATGAAGACCAAAGTAAAATTATAATATATACTCACTCCACAAATTATGGATTAGTAAACTGTTTTTCCTTATATAGCTAAGCTGCAGAGGAAAATAACTATTTTCTTAAGAGAGTGTAGTCTTCATTTTAATTTCATTAGTAAAGGCCAAAATAAGTAAGATTTTGTTGAAATAATATTTCACTAATATGTACCTAATTATAAATTTCTGATTTTGAGATTAAGAAAAACATAATACTTTTCAGTAAAACATTTAAAAAATAAAACCAAAAGACATAAGGGCCTTAAAAATATCTAAAAGTAGAGAAGGTGGATTGTATATACTTGTTACACATTATAGAGATCTAAGAAATAAATGACAACTCTAAAAAGAGTTTATTTTAATTATAATTGAGAACTATATTTTCATTGGCTATGAGAAGCCTTAAGTATTTCCTTCCAAACTCATACATAGCTTTATAGAACTCTAAAGTTAAAGAATCCTTGAATTCAAGTCTATTTGTGTAGACTTTGAGTGGCAGAATCACTCTTACCCAAGATGTCCCTACTGCCAGGATTGTTTCTTGAAAGATGAGAAAACAAGTAGAGAGTTCAAGTGGACTTGACCACAGTTACAGAGCTAGTTAGAAGAGGAGCCTGAACCAGGTCCCTCTCCCTAGATTTCAGCTTAATATGACTCTTTCATCTCTTTCTTTCAGTCTTGTGCTATGACCTTTATCTGACTTTTCACTACATTAATTTATGGGATGTTTTTACTCAGTTTTTGTCCAAATCTATTCATATTTTGTTCATAAAATCCATGAAAACAGACTTTCACATAAATATTACTTTTATTTTACTGTTTTTAAGGTGTGGCAATGCTATTTCATCTTTATTTTTTTACTATCTGTACTTATTTTCATTTTTACTTAATTTTCTTTTCTTTTATGCAAGAGTGACAAATACCCTCAACAGGATCTCACACCACAATTCTTTCACCCTTAGCCTTTCAGCCAGCCAGAATTTCATGCCTAGCTGGAACCCCAGTATTCCATGTGGCACCCAGCATTGCTGGGCATGGCACTACCACTGAGCCACCATGGCTGGGCCTATTTATTTATATTTTTAAAATCAGAGCAAATGTTCTACTAGTTTAAATTTTTTCAAAGACTTTGCTGGCTGGATCACTATAGATAAATGGCAAATCATAGTAATGACCGTATCACCTGTGGTTTGCCTCCAGATTGACACTTCCACAAGTAAAGTATTATAATGTATACTGCATAACTGTCTTAAGCAAAAGTTGGTTACATGTATTCTTTCCTTATGTTTGTGTCCTAAAATATAATAACAAATCATTGTAAACCTCATGTACAGGCAGATTTCTGTGAACCTGCCTATAACAATAAGGAAGATCAAAATGTTGTAAAATTATTTACTTTCTTCAGATTGACCTAATGTGTGTGTATGTGTATGTATGTGTACAATTTCCATTTGTTTTGCATTTTCTTCTTTTTAGGAAAAAATGCTATGTTGGTTCATTGACTGAATGTTAAAAAACAATAAGGTGAATGAATTTAAGCAAGATATTTGATTTCTCATGATAGACTTATGAATAAGTGGAAGTAACGTGATCTGAAATAAAGTAAATTTGTGTTAACGTATTAATAGAGCACTAGATACTAGATCAGTCCTAATCTGGAGGAAGTGGTCTACCAAGGAGCACTGTTCTTGATGTAAGCTTTCAAGAGTGGAGTGCTGTCCATCCTGGTCAGCCTTGGGTAGTCCCAGTTAATGCCTGCATCTCAGCATGATTTTTCACAGCATTCTATTTCATTCTAAAAAGTGTCCTGGTTTAGATGACAAATATTGGGTTGTGTATTTTTTCTATACAAAAATGTTTCATGACATTCCTGACAATCCAATGTATGGCCACCCTATTTAGATACAGCATTCTTTTTTTTTAATCGTCAGAATAGGGGCCAGCAGATGGTGTGGTGGTTAAGGGTGCAGGACTCCCACATGGCTGACCATGGTTCAATCCTGAACCTGGAGGCTTGCTTTCTCACTATTCACCCCCTTCGCTCTGTCTCTCTCTGGTCAAATTAAAATCAATCAGTCAATAAAGTTAAATAAAATAATTCTTTTAAAAAATTGCCAGAGTATGCATGTGCTCACCAGAGATAGCCTGAGAGACAGAGTATATGAGAAGCCTTAAGTATTTCCTTCCAAACTCGTACATAGCTTTATAGAACTCTAAAGTTAAAGAATTCTTGAATTCAAGTCTATTTGTGTAGACTTTGAGTGGCAGAATCACTCTTATCCGAGATGTCCCTAGTACCGGGATTGTTGGTAGAAAGAGCCTCTCAATGGTACACAGTCACACCACAATCCCTTTTTCTCCATTTTTCCATCCTGTTGGGATTTGGGTCATACACACACATGCTCTGGAGGGGTTTTCAAGCTGCTTGGGCTAGGATCAAACCTTGTGGGGCGTGTGAAATCCAGCTCCCTAAACCACTAGGCTATGAGGCTAGCCTTATAGACATTTTTGATTGATAGCTTACGTGAAATTAGAAGTACTTAAAAATGTTTATATGTCTCAATCCTAGAAAAGGATAGCACAAAATATGGCAGAAGAAGATACAAAAATTTTGAGAAACTGGACAGGTGGAATAAAATAGAAAAGATAAAATAGGTTTGCGGTTAATGGGGTAGTGATGGAAGCATTATTGTTAGGTCTTCAAAAGCAAGAGGCTGCCTATAGCCTGGAAGAAGTCCAGCTATTCATTCAGAAATGGCAAAGATTTTAACTTGCTGGTGGCTTGTACATTTGCTAAGAATGTGATGTAGCTAACCACCCAGCATGGAGGACAGGGCTTCTACTGCTAGAATTGTGGACTAGTATCAAGACCAGTGCTTGCCAAGAGATCTCTGCAGTGATGAAAATGTCCCTGATTTGTGTGGTCTAGTGTATCACTAGCACATGTGGCTATTGAAAACTGAAAATGTGGCTAGAGACTGAGAAAATTAAGGATTAATTTTATTAAACTTTCATTAAAGTGAGTCTAAAACTAACTAGCCTCATATAGTTAGTGGCTAATCTATTGGACAGTGCAGGTATGATCCAGAAAGATCTCAGTGGGTGTGCAATTGGCAAATTGGGGGGATTTGATAGGTGGTGTACATGTGAGAGACCATTTAATTCAAACGAACAGAATTTAATGAAGTATGCCCAAAGCACTGTGTTAGATACCATAGAGAAATCAAAAGCAAATAAGGCTACCTGTGCCATTACTAAACTTATCATCTACTAGAGAGCCACAGGAATACAAGTACATAAAGCATTGCCAGTATTGCATTTTATGGGATCCAGGAGATGAAGGAGGAATACCAACCCATGGATTTGGTAAGACTGTGGAAAAGATGGGTCTTGAAGAGTAGTCAGATTCAGAAAGATTGAAAGAAAAGGCCCAATGCCATTAGTATAAGAACAAAGAAAAAGTGTGTATTGTATAAGAGGGTTATTGGATATAGATGGTTTAGAAGCTAATGCCACCTAAAAACATTGGACTTTGTTCTGTAGGCAATACAATGAATATTCTAAGTTGTAAACTGATGTGTTAGACCTGCACTTTCACAAGGGCACGCAATATGGAGGTGAGGTGATTGGAGGCAGGGAGCAACTGGTAGCAGGGTAACCAAGAAGTAGGAACCATGGGCAACAAGTGAAGGTGTCCAGAGAGTAGGCTAGCTGGGAGACCATGTCGGTTTTCTTCATATGTCTGATGAGCTGTTACAGGAACAAGGATGAGAATGAGTCTCTGTAACACTGGAGGGCTGGAATAGGGTTGCAAATATATGCAGGCAGATTTGCATCAATAAAATGAGTAACTTCCTAATAATGAGAGTTCCTATGACTAGAACAGACAATTTGTAAAATAGCAAGGTCTTGGCCACATAAGGATTTTGTTCTGAGATGTTCAGGATAGAGTATAACCGGTTTCCACATTTTGAGATTTCAAGAATTGGTCAATCAGAGAATGAGAGGAATTAAGAATTACTTACTTCTAATTTTACTAAGTAGGAATATTTAGCACCCTCTCCCCACCCCATCATTGTTTACTACTATCACCATTTAGGACAAGAAAGACTATTTCAACCCTTTCTACTCACAAAACAGGAAGGAGATCATTTCAGTATTAGAAGTGGTCTCTTTGCAGGGCCAGTAGGTGGCATGGTGGTTAAGGCGCCTGACTCCCACATGGTCAACTGTGGTTCAAGTCCCAGACTTGACAGCTTGCTTCCTCAATTTTTCTCTTTCTCTGGTGAGTGCACAAACCCTATAGCAAATTAAATAATAATAGTACATAAATTAAATAATTCTTTCAAAAAGTGGCCTCTTTCCAAGAAAAGGTAGTGGTCAACCTAATTTCACCCCATACCCTCCTCCACTGTCCCCATGACATGTGCTATGTGTCTCTGAGAACTTTAGCCTCTCTCTTCTTCTCTGTGGCTTGGTCAGTACTAACAAGCAATGATAGTTAAGTTAAAGTAATAATTAGTGCTTAACTTTTACGGGCTGGTAGAGTGGTCAGCAACTAAGATAATTATTATTTCTTACATTTAGATTGGGAAAATTATTATTATAGAAATAATAACATGATATGCCCTCAGGAATTTGACAGAACAGTTATAAAAATAGAGGGTAGTCAGTCCAGGTAGAGATTGCTGTAGTCATTAGTACAACACATGTCATTTACAAGGCCTCCAAAAATAGTACGAAGAGAAATACCAGCCCCAGATAGTTATCGTTGAGGGCAAAACTTCCCACTTCTTTATTATCATAAATCACAAAGCTTCATTGATGCATATTTTATCACAGCACTCTTGCCATATGTGATCTGAAGTTTCCGAGCGTATCCCCAGGGACCACAGTTACTGATATAGATAATCAAGAATTCCTTTTATGCTCCTCTCAATACCGCCACGGCTCAGATTGAAATTAGCATCTTTTACAATGAAATACCAGTTGCTGTCACAAACAGACATGACAGCTGGAGAGAGAGGCCTGTTTATCCAGTTATTCTTCATGTCTTCGGTTCATTATGGTTTATTAAGATGTGTACTGTAAGTTCCTGAATGAAGAGACGCTGAATTTTTGCGCGGTGATTATCATCTGAATTGCAGCATCCAGAAGCTGTTCTCCAAGGAGGAGTGGGGAGTGATGAAGGTCAAAGATCAAAAACATCATCCTAATAAGCATCTCCTTGAAACTATAATAATTTATTCTCTCAAAACATATCTGTGTAAGATGGGTTTTTCTTGCGCTCATAGTTTGAAAAATTATTTTTCATTGTAGGACGACTTTTAGAGAAACCTGCTCATTGTGACATATATGGAGTACCTACTGTGTGACAGAGACTGTGCTAGATGCGTTTGAATGCTATCTCATGACAGGTGGTCATGACACTAATCTCATGGCATAGTTGTAGAAATACAGTTTTAAAAAAAGAAGTGAATTGACTTGGTCCAGGTCACACAGCCTGTGCACAGATGTGGGCATCCAGGGTTGCTGCTTTTTAATAAGCCCCACACCACTTAGAAAGATTTTTTAAAATTAGATTTTGCAGTTATTTTCGTTAACTAAAAGTCAACAAAAGGGAAAATACATGTAGTCCATGTCTTCCTCGGAAACCATTGATATTTGCAACTACTACTTAGTGTGGTTCCTGTGTGTTAAGGAAGGTGCAAATTGCTTTATCTAGATAAACAAATACTCTTTCTTTGAGATCAGTATCATTACTCTCACTTTTAAAATGAGTTAACTTGCTCAGAGAGATTAAGTAATTTGTCCAGGAATTTAAGTAATTTGCTTAGGGAAGTGCAGAAACAGTCTTTTCTTTTCTTTTCTTTTCTTTTCTTTTCTTTTCTTTTCTTTTCTTTTCTTTTCTTTTCTTTTCTTTCTTTCTTTTTCTTAAAGGATTTTTGCCATAGAGTGAGTGTGCTCACTGGAGAGGGACAGACAGTGAGAGAGAAAGTGAGAAATCACCCCCTAGGGAGGACGGCCTCATCACAATCCCTTTGCCTCCATTCTTCTCTTGGAATTTATGGCACACACCCACTTGGGCCTAGTGTGATTTTTAAGCACCAGGTGGGATTTGAACTGCAGAGTGGTCTCTGATTCCTGAGACAGTATACTTGACTGTTACTCAGAAATGCTGCTTTGCATCTTTCAAGACCTGTCAAGGAGTTTACATTTTACTTTACAGCTAAAGTGAAATTACAGTTATTTAGTGTACTTTTCCCCTCCCAGAGCCACCAAACCAGAATTCACATAGGCACCTGAGGCTTCTTGCTAGTGAAAAAAAAGATTGTAAGCATTTTCAGTGACTGGAAGATGCTAGTAAGTCCTATTTTCTCTTCCAGGGCACACAGAAAGAGGAAATTTCCCAGTTTCCCTTGCAGTTAGATAGGATTTGCATGGGAGGGTTCTGGCCCAAAAGAGGCATTTTTTTGTTGCTAAATGTAAAATCTTCTAAAAGAGCCTCTGCAATCTTTGTCTTTGCTCCTCTGATGACTTCAAGGAAAGATTTCTTGAAGATTTTCCTATAGGATAGGTAGAGGCACAAGATATAAGCAGCCTGAATTTCTGAGTCATTGTTTGGAAAAATTTTTTAGAAGACCCATCAGATATAAAGTTGAACGATGATGTGAGCAAGAAGTAGACTCCTGTTGTGTTAAGCCATGAGATTTGGTGTTTTTGTTACAACAGCTAATATATAGAAGAGATATTTTAAAAGTTCCTTAAAAATGTACATTATAATAAAACTATACATGGATTTCAAAAAATTTTGTACCGAAATAAACTAATACTTCGATTTGATTTTCCATTTTCAAACTTTTTGAAGTACATTCATATTATGCTGATATGTTATAAGTTCATACTTTAGTGCTGTTTATGGTAATGGCCTTAAATTCTCATCCTTTCTCTTTTTAATGTATAAGATGCTTCAGTTATCAACTTATGGTTCCTCTGGATGAAGAATGGAACTTGATTGGATTTATTGTCCATGTGCATAATTACCTAGACATGTCAAATCAAGATGTCTGAGAGTTCAGGATTAGACTGTGGGGTTGTTGAATGGAGTACAGTCTCATGAGAATGTTTAAAGTCTTGCTGGAAAGAGGAAAATGAAGGCCTGGATCCCAGGAATATATAGACATTTAAACAAAAGTGATAAGGATGGGCCAGTAGGTGGTGGGGTGGCTAAAGCTCTGGATCCCACATGGCTAACTCTGGTGTTAAGTCCTGGACCTTGTGGCCTAAAAAACATCCTAGGCACATGTGCATGCATGTCCAAAATCCTGAGAGGAGAAAGGATTGTGGTGTGATCATCCCCCCAGCAGGGGGGTTACATATTGCTAAGCAATACAAACCCAAAGACCTCATTGCGTTGGTCAAAGTGGAGACGCCTTGGCAGGGAGAGAGGTATAGGGGAAGAATAGCATGTTGTACCAGCAAGAACAATGGCACAGAGGTCCTGAAATCCAGTCTCAGGTTGGTCAACTACTATGTGACTGGTGGCAAAGTCGCTTAAACTCGATAGATTTAAACAATATGCAGTGATATTTTAGTGCTTAAGTCAATATAAATGTAGCAAATACACTAATAAGCTTCATTGGTTTAAATGCTACTTTTATCTTCATTCTTTAGTCATCTATTTAAAATTTCAGCTCATGTTTGAGAAGATATAAACCAAATTACAAGCTACGATGTGAAATAGATCAAAACACCCAATTTTTATATTCTTTGTGCTTCTCTTCTGTCATATAAGTGTGGCAATTTAGGAGTTTATATACTCTTTGGCTTAATTTGAGATGTTGTTGCATTTAGTTTTTTTAGTGTTGGTTTGGACAGATATGGCTTGAAGATATTCTAATTCTTAGTGCAGAACCCTTGGGTGCTGAATCTGTTGATATCCATGGAAAAATAATTGTCACTGTACCATGTAGGAGTGAATCTTTAAAAAGCACATGCTAACAACAGTGAAAAGGGCATACTTCTTCACACAGCAAAACAGAATGGAGTCATTATGGAATCTGTAGGAAATATTCATTAAGAACTCAAATTCCTTCTGAATTGGCCTATTTCCTTATATTCATACATCTCAACCTGGGAAGACATATTCAGAAAATTACTGTGCTCTAAGTTCAACTTGTAAATGAGTATTTTAAACTGCTAACAGTTAATGAATTTTTCCAGCTTTCCTTGGAAAAGTGCCAATCTCTGGGGCCTAAATCCACCTGTTCATGTGAATTTGGGTGAGTTTCCTTGGAGGAGGCAGATGGTGAAAGTCAAACTGAAGTTTTTTTTTAGCTGGTAGGGCACAGAGAAGAGATTTGCCCAAATGCCACCGTTTACCTAGAATTCAGAGATGGATACCATGGTTAGTTGTTCTGGTAATTCCAATGTTTCTAACAGCCACTCCTAAAGCAATCATTTGAAAATAGCGCACATTTCAATTCCTGAAGTCTTCAGTCTTAAAAGCACAGCCCACATGCCGTTTAAAAATAAATTTACTGTCCCCAGTGCATCATAAAGCTACGCCTAGATTCCAAGGAGTAAAATGAAAATGCAGTTATTTATATTTTCAAAAAGCTGAATTTTTTTTTTCCTTTTCCATGCAGTCCTGCCTTACTGGCCTCTGCCAACCCCCTTCCTAAGTTTCCCTTTCCTCTCTTAGCTCTGGTTATGCTCTCTGACATCTCATCTTCCTCTTTACAGTCCCTCATTTCCTGAAATGGGTGACAGTCTAGATTTTGCATATCTTTTTATGGCGATGTAGATCAAATAATGAGCTGGCTGACAGGAGTGTGGACCTAGAACATTTCCAGCATTGAGCTGACACTAGCAAATATTTCAGGATGTCATAAATCACTAGGCCATTGGCATCCAAATGTCCCCATGATTCAGGGTAGAGAGCTTCAGGCCTTTGAAAAGGAGATCTCAAGTCTCTGCTTTAAAGGAGATTATTACTCTGTTATTCTCTCAGTGGAGAGAAAGTATACTTCTGAGACCACAATCATCACTGGCGAAGATGCCATTAAGCCCTGTGCACCGGTATAACTTAATATAGGGGAGAATATCAGGGTCTTGGGAGTGGAGCAGAGAAATCTGTGGATAATTGTTTGAGGGCCCATTTGGAAAGAGAAGTTTTGAACTATCCTTTGGAAAGAGGATCAGTAACAGCTTGAAAGAAATATAGTTTCCTTACGATGTGAGAATGACAGAGCATGCCTGTGGCAGAATAAGGAAAGTGACATATTTAGCATAGAGAGCCTTAGATTCACTTATAAACATTAATTGAGACCTGGAATATCCTAGGGGACTAAAGAAATACAATATGAAGTAAATTGTAGTCAGCAGACGGGTTGTTAATAGATAGCTTGGAAAACAAAAAATAATACACAGGACACTGGGAAACTGAGATTTTGCAAAGCCAACCTCTATATACCCAGAAGAAATCTTTGCTGATATAATCATCAACTAATGAAACTATGTCTGAGTTCTTTAATTGCAATAGAACACTGTAGTGGACAGAATTAATTTTTCCTTTTTGGCCAAAAATACACCATAAGTTTTTTGTTTGTTTGTTTCTATTGCCAAAAGGTGAGTGCACTTTCCAAAGATAGACTGAGAGACAGACAGAAAGAAGGCACCTCCCTAATGGGGTGGGGCCATGCCACAATCCCTTCTCCTTTATTTCTTTATCCTGTTGGGATTTGGAGCATCCACAACCAGACTGTTTTTCAAGCTGCCAAGACTCAAACTGTGTTTAACCACTAGGCTACAGGGGTCTCTCATATCATTAGGTTTGAGAGAACCTTAGCAGTATATACATCTAAAAAGGGACAAAGGAATTGTTTTTATATTTCTTAAAGTTTCTAAAGAGCAAGAAAACACTCGGTTATCCTGGAGGAGGCCACATGAGGAGAGGGGAGAGAAGAGATAAGATATAATGTGGCTGTGTCAAGAAAAATCATTATTTCAAACTTATTGACAGCACCTCATCTCTTTAATTATAGCTTTGTTGACAGCTATGCACTTTGCATGCTTAGAATTCTTTTGAAACAATTCATATTCTAATTTGCTTTGGAATGAGAGAAGTGTTTAATAGAGATGATGCTTTTGTTTTTGTATTTTTAATAGTGGTAAACAGTCTAGGAATGTTCGACTTGTGATTGCATCATCAACATTTGTTGCTGGGACAAACGTTTCTTAGTTAACCCTCTCAGCACTTCCTCCTATCTCTTCCTTTCAGGTCCATAAATTATAAAATTGTAGAAGCTCTAAAATACAGAAAGTAAGAGCAAGAATACAACCTGTGGGACCATTGGGTTATCTATGCCAGGCAGAAGTAATGAGCCTAGCCCTGAACTGGTGGGTACAGCTCACTAGCACCCCTGATGGACATGGACGGAGCAGCTGAAATGAGATAGAAGGGTGATTAAAGCATTTCCAAGCTTGGACATCTGGACTTCATTTAGAAGGGCTTCTTTTCTTTTAAAAAATTAAAGTGTTAGATTCTGGGCTTACCTATATTCAAGTTAAAAATACAACACATTTCTCTTCAGCTACAAATTATTTTGGATCATTTACAATTTCCCATAATTCTGACCTCTTTTGTTCTCTCAATTAGTGTAGATAATAATTGAATTAAACTATGTAATTAACCTCATATCTTTTTAGATTTCCTTTTTCTGTCAAACCTCAAAGAGAAAAGTATGTGTCAAACTTGCATTTTATCTTAGTATTTTTGTGTTCCTTGAAAAATTCTACTTATACTCATAAATAAAGAATACTTGTCAGAAACTATGCTTTTCAATTTAAAAAAAAAAACAATTTTTTTCTGGGCTCCTTCCATAAATTGTTTATTGTTCAATATGGTTGTGACTTTTCAATGCAGTTCCTTATTTTTGATGCCTTCAATTTGGCTTACATTATTTCTTTTCCCCAGCACCAAATGTATAAAAGGTTTCATTTTATCTCAAAGATGCATGAGTTCTCTTTGCTATCATTCATAGAACACTAATAATGGTGGCGTCAGGGTGAGGAAGGTAAGTTAACGGATTCCTCTAACTTAAATGTTGCACATTGTAGTAAAAGTAATTCATAATAATGACTCATTTCCTTTCTTCTCTCCTGATAAGGTCGAAACTAATTTTCATTTTTAGGTTTTTGCCATAGGGTTCATGTGTTTGCCAGAAAGAGACAGAGATGTTGAGAGGGAAAGTGAGAAATCACTCCCCAGAGGTGATGGCCATACTGCAATCCCTTCTCCTTCATTCTCCTCTTGAGATTTTAGGCATGCATTCATATGTACCCAGCATAATTTTCTTTTTTCTTTTTTTCTTTTTTTGGAGAGGATTTTGCTATAGGGTGTGTGCACTCACCAGAAAGACAGAGAGAGACAGAGACACAGAAAGCGAGAAATCACCCCCCAGGGGGAATGGCCACATCACAATCCCTTCTCCTCCATTCTCCTCTTGGGATCTTAGGCACACACACACACGGGCCCGGTATGAGTTTAAGCCGCCGGGTCTGGGAATCAAACTGTGGTCAACTACATAGGAGTTCAGCAACATAGCCATTACGCTAACTGCTGGTCCCTACCCAGCATAATTTTCAAGCCACCAGGTCTGGGGTTTGAATTGTGGTCAGCTATGTGAGAGTCCTGTGCCTTAACCATCATGCCATCTGTTAGCCCTTATTTATTTATTTTTCTCCTCTATGTATCACTTACACCTGCCTTAGTAATGTATATACCTTAGTCAATGACTTCTAATGGTGCCCTGACTTAAGGTCAGTTTTACTTCTCAAACTTACGAATGAAGGTAGAGATGGATGTTACAATGGCTTCTGACATGTTGATTTAAGGAAGTTGGAAATCTTGGAAAATAGCACTTGCCTGGTATACTCTTCAACACTCATAGGATCTGTTTAGCCATAAGTTTGGTGAATCCAGAAAGGGTGGAACCACTCTTTCCTTCCCATGTTAATTCTATTCTGTTCAAATCCTGTGAATAACCTATCAGATCTAACATACCGAGCTGCTTGTGCAGGACTGAAGAACTACTTTTGTAGATTTCTGCTCATGCTTTATTCTTTTTAGAGCTGTACAGATGTCTTCCATGATTCATTAAGAAGACATCTGGATTCTTGATTCAGAGCATTTCCCATCATGAAATATATTGAGAACATCCTTTTTATAAAGATTTCCCCCTAAGAAATAATGTAAAACCTACAGGGAAATCTGGATAGAACGTCAGTGTGCTAATTTCCATTCCACTTCACAAAGTCATATAAACGTTCTTCAAGCCACAATTTGACATGGTGGGATGGTATCCTGATGAGTAAATGTTATGGTAAGAGGTTCAGCAAGGCAGTTATTTTAAATGTATGCCTGGGAGGACTGTGTTGGGTTGTGAACACCCAGCACAAAACCATTTTATTAGCAGTAGATGACCCTGACAGCTGACAGATAAAGAAATGGACTTTTCCTCTGCTCTGCAAGTCACAGGACACAGTGAAGCTTCCTGTCTCTTGACAAAATAACCATTCCACAGAGAACTGCCTAAGATGCCATCTTGCATCCTATGATAAGTGCTTGGGCCCCCTCCTGCAATTGCTTTGATGCTTTACAAGAATGATAAACATAAAATTATGGACATCCATAAGCATAAACTGTGTTTTAAGTCTTCTGCTGATTCTTGCTTGGGACAGTGAACCTGAAGCAGCACTGTCTATTAGGAAGTCACCAGATTCCATTTGCAAAGTTAAAATTATCTACAAATACAGTAGTTACAAACGGGCTGAATCCAATGCTCTCTGGCTAGAATAGTGTAGAGTGTTTCAGTGTCTTTTTGGCAATGGAATAATAAAGACAGAATGTAGTTTTAAAAATCAGTTTGAGTTTATGAAATATCCAAGAATAATACAACAGAAGTCAACCCAATAAGATGATCATAATCAGAAGAGATCAGGATCTCTAATGATACAACTATCTTTAAAAACTTGACCACTGAAATTTGCCAAATTTGTGGAAAAGAAAGTTATCAATCTTATTTCCCACTAATACTTTTTAGCCTGGAGGCCTGAGTTCTAATTTCCTAATTTACAGAATAGCATCTAAAATGTCATTACCAATCTTTCCTTGACAGACATTAAGGAAACAAAATAAAAAACAAAAAAAAACCTAGACACCCTATTTTGTTCATTTACTTAAAGTCGATTCATGGTAATTTGCACTATTTGAAGGGAGCAACATCATGGATAGTAGAAAACAGCAAATAATTTTCAAAATGATGTATTTTAGTCTTTGGAAGATGTTTTAGGTATTTGCATTTAAATAGCCATATATCTCAAACTGTAGAAATTGCCATTATTTCAAACAAAATTGTGCATTCCTGCTGAAAGGATGAGGTATACACTGAAGTATTTATAAAACAGACCTTATAATTTTGGATAGATTCAGGTTCAAGGAGTAAGGCTGGAATTATTAGCTGTGTGATCTCAGACAAGTTGCTTAACTTCTCTATCACTCAGTTTCTTCAGTTACAAAATGGTGACAATGCCTACCCCTATTTTGTACAGCTCATATCAGGGTAGATGAGATAATGCTTTTTGTGAAGTGGTAAAGTGCTTTTCACAGCGCTTGGCTCAGGGTGAGACTTATTTTACATGGCACATGGCAAGATTCTCTTCTGCTTATTCTATTTTATTCACCTCTGCGACTCTGAATATGTGGATCAGAAAAAATAGTACATCTTGCTTTTCTTAACAAAATTGTACCAACTAATTTTCAAGGTCAATTGTAGCCTTTAAGAATGAATTCATTTTCACTGAGGACTAGAAAGCTGCTTGGAGAAACTTTGAGACATTCCCCATTAGATGTTTGTGAGTTCTTGCCACTTTTTTCAAAGTGTAGGAACACTTGCAATACCCTTATGTGATATCCTCAAAAACCTCCACAGATCAGTCACCTGCACATTCACCTTTGATGACCAGGAACTCACCACTCTCCAGGGAAGCCCACTCCATGTAGTACCATTCATCATTAGGAAGTTCATCATTACGCTGGAATAAAATAGGCTTTCCTGTAGTTTCCATTCAGTGACCCTGGTTCTGGCCTCCATGGCAATGCAGAAAAAATTTATTTTATATTTTACCTGAAGATATTCTATCTGCTTGACGATGACTATTATGGTCTTTCTAAGTCTTTTCTATGCCATTCTGGAGAACTTCAAACCTTTCTTATCTGAAAACCATGTTATTAAACTCTTTCCAGGCTAGTGGCTATTTTCCATATACACAGCTCAGGTAGAATGTGATAAGTGAAACAGAACAGAACATCTCAGTTGTTCTCTGACCAAGACAAAGTGAAGCAGGATTTGGTTATCCCTGGAAACAGTGGAAAAGTGGGTATCAAGAGACTCAAGTTTGGGTCCCAGCTCTACCTTTCCTCTGGGTGGTTGCTCGCATGCCACTTGATTTCTATGTGGTTTGCTCTTTTCACTAGCATGATTTATGTTAAATTTCATCTGGTTAGATGTGGTGCATCAGATCAGACTTTTAATCCTATTTCTTCATGTAATATATCTATTCATTTTGGTTTCATTAAGTTTGTAAATATGATCAGAAAATCATAATGTGTGCACCTATGCCACTAATTAAAGCAAATGTAACACATGAAAAATCCAGACAGTGACCTCCAACAGAGCATTCAGAACTTGTCTAGGTTATCCAGGACTTCATTGATTTATTAAAGTGTTTACTAAATACAGACTATGTGCTTGGCATGACATTGGGTTCAGGAAAAACAAAGATGAGAGCTCCTACCCTTGTCCTCCTAACTTTAGTCTAGTGGACAGTGTATTAATTGGGTTTTTAAAGCATAGTAGTTTGGACCAGGTGATGGTATAGTGGTGATTTGACTGGAACCACATGAGAAACATCCTAGCTTTGTATCTTGGCACTTCTTGAGCACACCAAATGCACACACATGCCCATGGATCCACACTAACTGGGGCTGAGATGGATTATAAGATGTGGACCCTTATGGGGGCACCTGCCTCTCTGTCCATAACTATCTCTAAATAAGCAAATTTAAAAAAATAATAAAAGACAAACACAGTAGTTTTAAAAAGAAGTCAGCCATGGTTCCCGTGTTTGTTAGTACAGATATAAACAGCAATTTCCATTATCCAGTTTGGGCCCCAAGGAAATGAATAGTGGAGAAAGACCTGACTTTACTGAAGGCATGTAGACAATTATTTTTTCCCCAAAAGTATTATCTAATTACTTTTATAAATCATCTATGATATAGCTAATATAACCATGAGAACTCTTTATTAATATTGTGATTTGGAAAAGGGATACTCTACTTTTATATTGGAAATGTGTGTTTAAATGAGCAATAGCTAGAGGCTGAATTTTATTACAACGCAGTAATTCTTAACCAGGGGTAATGTTGCTCTTCAGGGGACATTTGACAATGTCTGGAGACGTTTTTGGTTGTCCCAAGGGGGAGGATATTAGCATCTAATTGGTAGAGGCAAGGGACACTGTTAAAACATCCTACAATGAAGAGGGTACTTTCTGTCCTAAACAAAGAATTATCCTGGTAAAATGTAAGTAGTGATGGTGAGGCTGAAAAATCCTGCTCTAGAGAAAGCAGTGTAGGTAATCTTGGGAGCCAGAGAGTCTTTGGTTTCAAACACACCTTCATTGACCACAGAACTGCATGCATTAATTTCTGCATTTGCAAAATGATGATGATACTTTCACAGAGAAGGCTAATGAGATAATGCAACTGAAGCCTCAACATAGTATCTGGCACAGAGGTAGTGATTAAATAAATGTGGTTATTTTTATTGCTTTACCTGTTTTCCCTCTAAATGTTACACATTTTGATTGACATGAGTGAAATGCATGCATGTATCTAGACAAATGTATAGCAGTTTTGTATCATGAGGAGATCTGTCATTTTCCTGGGCTTAAAGAAACAACCCTAAACAATGTGATCTCCAAAGTTTAGCCAGTTCCATGTATTGGATGTGCTTCATTGCCTAAAATACTCTACTGAGATGCTGAACTGTCAACTAGATTAATTTTTTAATGACTACTCAATGATTTTATTTCCAAGTACTAGTATGCCTCACATTTTTAGACTGAAAGAAGTGTTCCCAGTATTATGGAGATGAACATGTAGGCTAAGGGTAAAGGCAGGCACAACTACCTTCAAAACTATAATTGTTAATGAAGATTCAACCTGATTGCTAGAAACTATTTGCTTTAAATACAATCGATATTAATGATAGCATAAAAATAATTATTTAATTTTTATTGGATGGACATCCTTGGGAGTTCTTGCCACTTTTTTCAAAGTGTAGGAACACTTGAAATACCCCTATGTAATATCCTCAAAAGGCCTACAAGAACACATGCTCTCAAGTGTGGCGCTTGCTTTCAATGGTGTAATGATGGTGTCTTGGCAAATTCATACTCCAGATGAGGTCTTAGATGCAGGAATCAAGGGCTTTGAGAAGGAGAGATACTGGAAATTATACTGTTTCTTGCATTAGAAAATGAAGATAAGATACTGTGAACTGTGAATGTGTGTGTCCTCTCAAAATTCATACAATGAAATCCTCAATGTGATGGTATCAAGAAGTGAGGCCTCGGGAAGTTAATTACATCATGAGGATGGAGTCCTCATGAATGGAATTAGTGACCTTATAAGGACTGATCCTGGAGAGGTCTCCTGTCCTCTTTCAGTCATGTGAGCATGTAACAAGAAGATGACAGTCTGAACCCCAGAAAAGGACCCTCACCAGAACCAGACCATGCTGGTACCCTGATCTCAGACTTTCAGTATTATTAATTTTTTAGAAGAATTATTTTTTTAGTTCCATTTGTTATTATTATTATTTTTTAATTTGATCAGAGAGAGACAGAAAGGGAAAGTGAGAAAGCAAGTCACCAGGTCCAGGACCCAAACTGCAGTGGGCCATGTGGGAATCCAGTGCCATGAACCACCACACCACCTGCCAGGCCCTTTCAGTATTATTAAGACTAAGTATCTATTGTTTATTAATCACCTGTCTATAGCATTTTGTTGTAACAGATGAATGCATAAGAGGGCCTGTGTTTGCGGCAGGCAGAGATGGCTGTAACATCCAGTTGGCTTTTCACATTCTTTCTCCTAACCTTAAACAGTAGTAGATGGGTGATGCTGCTCACTCTACACATCTTTTCAAAACATTTGCATGGAAATAGATCTCCTTAGATACAAAGACTGAAATGTTCATTTCCATCTGTTTTGATACTCTTATCCAATTGATAATAATCTTTCAAATTAAAAAAAACACGTTTGATTGTTTTTACAAATCTAGATGAACTTACTTCTAAATGAAATTCTCTTAGCTTCTAATTAAGCTATGAAATGAAATTATGCCTGTTGGTTTAAAAACAAATTGTAAGTTAATCAGTGATTCATAATATGTACAATTTAATCCATATTTGGACTTGATAAGGGGTTCAAAGACACTGCCTTTATTAAATGAAAGAAACTGATAATGTTACAAAATGTACACTACTTCTTCAGAAAAACATTGTGTATCAATAAGTTTAAGCACATATTTTAAAAAATACATCTACAATACTTATGTTTGAATACACACTTAAAATATCTATTCAACAGTTTGCATAAGCTCCCATTTAATAAGTTGTATTTTAATTATTTGTGGAAAGTATAAATCAAAGTTTGGTTTCATCCAAAGATACTGACTGCAATGCACATCTTTCTGTGCTATTTTGACTACAACTTAACTCCAATGCTAGTAAACAACTCTCTTTGGGAACAAGGGACAATTGAATCTTCATGTTAATTCTGTGCTGGTTTTCTTTCCACTACTACCTTCCAATTATGCCAATTTATTACACTATGCATTGTTCTTTGGGCAAATATTGAGACCACCTCATTCATTCAACTACGGTCAGGCTTAAAAAAAAAAGAAAGATAAAGAAAAGAAGACAGGCCAATGATTTACCTACAGATACTTTAGTTCCTAAAAAGCATCTGTTTTTCAGTTTGGGTGAAAGATTAACATTATTTTATTTGGAAATCAGGGTTTGGAAGTAAAGAATTAAAGGTACATTGTCCACAAGTATTTTCAATGTAAGGCATTAAGGGTTAAGTCTCTATCTTTTTGCCAGTTGCTGGACACAAAGTGTTGTAGTTGCCTGGTTGGGCTTGACCATTCAGTCCCATGTCACACAAATGTTCATGACAAATAGATGTAGCCATTACTTTGGATGAAATTATAATTTTATTAATTACTCTTTAATTAGTTGATAGAGCAGAGCGCATGCAGGAATTCAGTCATGATAGGTTGGATTAAAACTCAGTACTTACAGGGTGACGACTTGTAAATAATAATCATTTGGGGACAGTGCCACCTTTTTCATGAAGAGATACTGGGCATTTCGAATAACTTATATATGTATAAGCACACTCAATAATTTGGTCATAGTCACATCTTGCCAATTTAAAGAAGTAAGTTGAAAATAACAGAGACCTCTTAGGTATTTGATTTTAAATATAGTATTATTGGGTTGTATTTTTCTATGCAAAAATACATCATGACTTTTCCGATGACCCAATATAAATTCATCTCATTTGAAACAAAAATCCATTAATTTCATTTTGCTTTCTTTGTATTAAAAATATGAAATCACATATTTATTGGCCCAGCTTCTGTGGCACAGATAATACAGGCTAGAAGCAATATGGCCAACCATGGGTTCAGATCCCCAAAATGGCCTGAAAGCACAGGGTGCCCAGGGACTTAGGAGCTAGAGAGCTGGGAAACAGGGATCATGGCATAACGAGACCCTATCAAGGTTGCTTCTTTCTCTTTCTCTCTTTCTTTCCCTGCCTTTCTCATATGTACACAAATGTTCTCTCTCAAAAATAATCTATACATTTATTGAGAATCTAATATGAGTAAGATTCTAGCTAGGAGCTATAGATCTGTAAAGAGATGTCTCTCCTATGCAAGACACTGCTTTACCTTCAGGAAGTAATGACATTAGTCAGAATAAACTCTAAACTTTTTATTAAATTGCCAGATATACCCATTTCAGGCACTGTCATGCGTGTTTCTGACATCTGTGTTGTTGCATGGTACTTTATATTACCAGCTCTTACCACTATGGAAGAGATGATGGCATTGTTTATAATTTATACATTTAAAAAAGACATAGTAGTTTACAACATCCCTTGCTCTTTTGTTGTGGGTATTCAATGAGGTATTTTCCATACTAAATATTCTCTTTGTAACGCTCCTTTAAACTTAAAGAAAATGTATAATTTGAGGTGAATTGGACCATTTCTGTTTTGCATTGCACTTGAGTAACACTTTGAGTTGAATGTTCTCAAGGTTCTAAAATTAAGTTAATCCATATGTAATTAGGAACATTCTTAACTAGACAGTCCTGGTTAGCAAGAGATTGGCAGATTATTCTGAACAACTATTTAGCAAACTATGAATAGCAATTAGATGAGGAAAAACTGAATTCCTCTTTAAAATGGGTTGTGGCCATAATTTAATGTGGCAATATGATTTTCTATTTTTAGTTGCTGCAGACAGTGCATTTTGTAAAGTAGAATTTTGTCTTCTGAGAACCAGATAGTTCCATAATTTCATACTATGTATGCTTTTTAACACTTCAGTAAGTATTCTGCCTTTGCAATCCCTTGTGATTTGTGATGGATAAAAGAAACTAAAGGTTAGTAAAGATAGTGTTGCACCTCTTAAACAAACTGAGACAAGATGAATATCTTGGAGAAGCTAAGTATTTCTCTTTGAGTCTTCATGACCTTATATTCATTTATTATGCTTTCTTTATAATGGTGCTTTTATTTTCAGAACAATTATACTTAACACTGACACTTAGAGGTGTTTCTTTTCACTTTGAATAATGCGAAATTTGCTCCATGCTAATATCAGGAATCAAGGAGAGTTTGAGCCTAATGAACGCGTCGTGTGTTTTCATCTTCCCCTCCCCAGACACCATGTGCTTAATGCTATCTGTGGTCCTTTACTCATGTCTTCATCTGCAGAAGTCATTTCAGAAGGGGTTGATGGCAGTGTTATCTTTTAGTAAATAACAATAAGTCACAGTCGACTGCCTATAATAACTGTAGGTAATCAGTTGCTTAAAATCACCTTTATCACTTAAAATACATTTTCTTTTGTCTCTAAATTACTACGGAAATACAGAGGAGGCTGTGTCTTCAATTAAATGTGAAAAAATTAATCACTGTTGGCAATTTGTTTCACAACAGAAAATAATTAAATGTCAAAAATGGAATATTTACTTCTTAAACCTTATATGTCTTTGAAGAACTTGGAGGAGAAGCACAAAAATCTCATGCTATTTGCATATATTTTAGAATCGACACTGAAGTTTACACATATTGAAAATCAATTAATGTGGGTATTACCTAAGGTATTCATTCTTACTGTAATTTCACATGTTTCTAGAAGATGAGGAATAGTGTCCATCTCCAGAGTAGAATGTGGAGGGGGAAAAAATGGCAGCTGAGTATCTCAGCTCGCCAGTGTTCTGGGGTGAGGTTTTTTGGGAGGAGAAAGGGGAAGGGACTAGCCAGGATTTTCCAAAGTGCCATCAAAGTAAAACAAGTGAATATGAAAGTGATAAAGGTTACTTTTCTATTTCTCTCTTGCTCTCATTTTTGCCACTCTGCACTAGTGATTGCAGCACCACCAGATCAGAATGAACAATTAACTGTCTAATTATTCTAGTCACACCAGCCCACAATGAAATCTTTATTCCGTGTTTACAGCAATCTTTGGCAGAGGCTGTCTTGCTGTTTCTAAACTAAGAAGAACTGCCCTTTGGCTCCTCTCGGCATCAGCTGCCTTGGTTTCAGCCCTCGATGCCAATAATCAGACTTCTTTTTCTTCCAAAGTGGACATTTTTTTTTTAAGGGTGAAAAGACCTATTCTCATCACCCCCCCATATATTCTGGCTGATTTATGTTCTAGCCACTGCAGCTCTTCCTTCCGTATCTCTTTACATTTTTCCTCTCTCCACAGAACACCACCAGGCAAAACCCTGTTTTAAGTCCAAAATTGTAAAAAATGCTTAACCAAACAGTGCTCACTACTATGAGGGGAAGAAAAAAATACAACTACTGGTTTATGGCTAGAGGGAAGTCAAGGAAATCCCTCCCGCTTTTCTAAACTGCTAATTTTCTAGCTCAAAAGGCATTCAATAACTTCTCCACCAGGGGAAAACATATCCACTTTTCAGTGGCTCTCTTGATTACTTCCAACTATTTACTTTAATTCCCCCACAGCTGCAGGTCTTTGGGAAGCTTCAGAACTTGGGGGATATTTACAAACACATAAGGGTCTGAGAGGGTATGTCTGAGTCTCTTTGAGACGGCGGCGAGGGAAACTAGGGCACAACAGACAGGGAGAGAGAAGTTGGCCTGACGCGATAGGTAAAAAAGAGGCAATACCTTTACCTTCCAGAGGAAGTAAATGGCCGTTTTTGGACCATTTGATGGCATCCCCTTCCTGAATCTGGGCGCAGAGGACAACCAAGTCTGTTAACCTAAGCCGCTCAACTGCTTTTTCCAGATGCTTTCTCTGCTCTGTGAGGATAATGGCACCTTTCTTTCCATAGCAGTCTCCAAACTCTATGTGAAGGCTCCCCTAACAACCTCTCCTCCTCTCAACCTCCAGCACTTACTACAGTCACATTGCCTTTCCAGTGAGAACTGGGTCATAAAATTTTACAGGGGAGAAAGGTAGAAGGGGGCGTTTCAGTAGTATAAACACTGATTAGATTCCCGGGCAACTCTCCCCAAACGAAAGATAATTTTTCAACAAGTATGCACAAGGATGTCAAGAATGCTAAGTCATTTTTATGTTTGTACTTTCCTCTTCCATTTTAATTTTACATTGCCACATGGCACACATGCTAAAAATGTATCTCCTTAACCTGCAATATAGCAAACTTTTCACAAAACATTGAAATTGCGTATTTTATAGATTGTCCTTTCCCAGGATGCTCAAAGCATTTTTTTTTGGGGGGGGGATACAAAATTAGATTATCTCATGACCACTGTCATATTAGAAAGGCATGGCTACTCCTGCCTTGGCAAATAGGGAAAATGAGAAGCACTGAAAAAAAAGAAAAGGTCACACCAAAGTCAAAGTCATGGCCACGGCCTAAGTAGAGTCTAAGAGCTTGGTTCCAATGTATAATACCTCCCTTTAGCTCTTCATTTGTCTCTAACTTGCTCTGGCAGAAAGGGATGTGGCCAGAATGGAGGCTTGACCTCATCTCCTGCATCCAGCCTAACTCTGCTGCCCGGTTCTCCCACACTCCGTCCTGTTTCTGCTTCATCAGCTGGCCAAGCCTGCGCCCTGGAGGAGATCTGACCAAGGCCAAGCCAAGTGGCTGCAACTGCAGGTGGCCTTGTGTCTTCTCCAGTGTGGGCAGGGAAGGCTGCCCCCTCCAGGAAGCATTCCCAGCAGGACTGCAAGGGTCACCCCAGGAGAGAGACTTTCCCAGTGTGTATAAATACATGAAAGGGAAACGTATGTTGAGTATGGGGTTCAAGATTCCTCCTTGTTAGGAGGCAGAGGAGGCTGAGAGAGGTGAAGGATAGATGAGCGTGGGTGCAAGAGCGTCTAGTGGTGACTTGTTCCTAGGTAGATCCAACCCCTGAGCTGGGTCCTTGACCCCAACATAGTTCTGAGGAGGGTAATTTCCTTTGATGGAGACCCATTAGACACTAGAGGAGATCAGGGGACATTTTTTGGAGACAAGGGAACAGGACTCAGTTACCAGGCAAGTGTAGCAATACAAAACAAAATCCTTCCTGGGCTGCGCCAACAGCAGCATTGATAATAATAATGGCGACGCCATAGTAAACCACAAGTCCACCAGGAGACCATCCCCTCAGTTCTTTGGTGCTAGCCTCATACTCTCTGCCTGGTCTCAGAAGAAGAGAGAGCTTGCTCTGGCGCTTCCTCTGGGTTGTCCTCCAGGTTCTAGCCCTCACCCGCGCCCCTGAGTCTGAGAGCCAGGCAGTCTCCAGAGTTGGCCTAAATCCAGCCCAGTGGCTCTCTAATTGCTAGGAGCAGGTTGGGACGCCGCAGTAAGCGTTCCTTTACCAATCTGCAACTTTCACCGGACCTGACCCCCACGCTGCCCCCTCACCCCACGGCTCTCCATATCACAGCAATTACAGCCAGCAAAGCCCAAATACTCCGTGCGCAATTCAGAGGTTTCTCTGCGAGTGACAGGGCCGGAGACAGGAAATCCGGGGAGTTGGCGGTGTCCGGCAGGTGGCGAGGACGCGAGTCACCATCACATTCTCCTCCCACGGCCGAGCTCGGGAGGGGACGCGTGAGAGGTGCGGACCCAGATTCTGCCTCGCAGGTGCCTCCGCCTCCGCGGAGCCTCCGGCTCTGGTCCCCTAACCCGCACGCATCCCCGCACCCGGGACGTGACCACTTTATCCCCGTGGCCGTAGAAGAGGGCCTCCGCCGCCTGCGGGACAAGTGAGAGGGAAGCCGGAGCAAGCGTCCCCTGCAGCCGCGCTCCGGGGTCCCTCGTCACCATCTCCAGGCGCGCTCAGTCCCCGCTCCCAGCGCGCCGCGTCCTCCACCTGCCGCGCTGCGCTCCAGGTTCCCGGCTCCCGCGGAGCAGTCCCCCAGCCCAGGAAGCCCCGTTACATCCCTTCCCCTCTCGGCAAGAAGAAGTCCGAAGAAGTCGGACTCGGGCTGGACTGGCCGAGGCGGAGAGTAGTTACGCTGAGACGCGGCGTGGAGCAGGACGGCGCTCAGCGCGGGGGGCGGCCTCCCTAGGGTACCGCTCCCGGAGCCCAGGCCGCCCCCTCGCTCTCCTGCCGCCAGGTGCCCGGAGCCCAGGGACAGACGCGCGGGCCCGGACCCGGACCCGAGCTCGGCTTTACCTGGCTCGGCCGGCGACTCTCCGGAGACGTGCGGTCCAGACTCCTCCGGGGCGGGCGTCCGGCTCACATCGCTGCCAACCCCACAGGGCGGCCGGTGCCCCGCTGGGTCCCTTCGCCCCGGCTCGCGGTGCTGCCCCCGCCCCCCACCCCCCTACCCCCCTCTGTCAAAAGTGTCACAGCTTTTCTGCCTTCGGATGTTTCACAAAGTCTCCGCGCAGTAGCCAGGAGTTGGGGGGCAATGCCAGCCGTGCCAAACCCGCCGGTGCCCTGCCCCGCCTTCCCGCGGCCCCCAGCGCCCAGCAGGGCCGGTGAGAAGAGGCGCCTCGTCGCGGTCACCGTCCCCCGAGTGCTGTGCGCGGTCCGACTCCCCACCCTCGCGCCTTCCCTAGCCCGAGTGGCTGCCGCCTGCCTGTGCCGCGGGTCCTCATTCCCCTACTCATGAATATTCTGACAGAGGCTAATGCCGCTGAAGTAAATTGAATTAGCCAATTGGTGCCAGGAATGTGCGCTCCTGCCTTCTGAGGAGCTGTCTGGAACCCTACCAGATGAAAGCAATTAACGTCCGGTTGGCACCCTGTGGTTTAGACCAGTGAGGGGCAAAATGGGTTAATTCTTTAAATGCAGTTTAGATACCGCATTTGAATGTTCAAACTCTTCTATTGGCTGAGAGAGTAAGGAAATGTTAGGAGAGCTGAGAGGGGGTAGTAGGTGTGTGTGTGTGTGTGTGTGTGTGTGTGTGTGTGTGTAGGATATGTACACCTTAACTTTCCGCAGAAGTTCAACTATTTGATGAACTATGGCTTCTGGAAAGGCAGTTGAAGAAAACGGAAAAGCAAAGGCAACTAGGTTAGAAAGAAGACGAGTATCAATGAGGGTGTAACCTTGACCTTGAGGGTGCAAGAGACTAAAATTTTTCAAAAGGAGGGCTAGGAAGATTTTCAGAGGGAGAGAAAAACTCATTCATTGACTTAAGAATTTCCCATAAAGCTCAGGTTTCCTTCTTTTGTCTTTATAGCTAACATCCTAGAGCTTTAAGACTGAGTTAAAGAGGAAATGGAGTGAAGGTATAATACACTTAGGGTCAGAAGCTTCAGAGGAGGAAGCTCACACCCCCCCAGTCCAGATAAAATGAGCCCCCCTAATTTTTTTCCCTGTAGGGCATTTGTACTCACTGGACAGAGACAGAGAAAGAGTGGGAAAGTGAGAAAGCCATCCTATTGTGGTTAGTCACATCACAATCCCTTCTCCATTTCTCCTTTCAGGATTTGGGGCACATAGGCACATGCACTGTGGGTGTATTTCAAGCTGTTGGGTCTGCTGGGACCTGGACTCAAAACACCCAGATGGTCATCTGGGATCCAGTTGCCTTGACCACCATGGACCCAGGTGTCTCGACAGGACCATCCTATTGTAGAAAGCACTTCTGGTTCTATTTGTCAGGTTCTGATTTCTGGGGTAAAATGAAGTCAGCTGGAGGGGCCACCTCTCTTATGTGCTGACTACCGCCTTTCGATATCTTATTGTTGATTCCAGCGTGAGTTTAGCAGGTGGGTGGAGGGGCATCTTTGCCTTATTCTGCATTTTCATTTTTCTTTCCTGTCTTCAAGTGGGGCGCCTTTTAGGATTTCCTCTCCATCTCTGTCCAAATACAGAAAGTTTTTTGTATTGACTCAGTAGGTTACTAAACGATCTATGTGTTTAAGTGTTCTGTGGCAAAATGATCTATATGTATGTTAAAACAATGTGTATAAATAACCAATAAAATTTCCAAGTGTGTGTCAGTAGAAATAAGTATCCCAGTTAAGGCAATTGGGCATATTTTAATCGATGTTGGGCAGGCATAAAATCAGAACTCATAATTAGTATGAATTATTAATATTAGAGTAAATGATTATTGAGAAGTTATGCTACAGACATGTCACATGAGTCATCTCATTTAATATTTTCAAGTATGCCACTCAGTATATACTGAAATATTTCTGCTTTTAAAAAAGATGAACCAAGTGAGGCTCAAAAAAGTATTGAGTCTAGATCACATAGCTCATGAGTGATGGACATCAACTTTGACCCAGGGCAGCCTGATCGATAGACCAGAGCCTTCAGGTCCTCAGCAGCTTATGCTGCTTCCTTATCTGAACAGAGAATCACTTTCTTTTTTTTTTTTTTCAGAGTAGTAGTGGACACAGGCAGCTAAATCTCTTGGGGTTTTGTCAAGGTGACTTGTTCTTGGTGATTTTATTCTTCATCAACATTTAGAGAGAAAAAGAATTGGGGGAGAAGATATGATGATTAATTTTATGTGTGACTCTGACTGGGCCATAGTGTGTTCAGATATTTTGTGGGACGTTATTCTGGGTGTTTTTGTGAGAGTGTTGGATGAGATTAGCATGTACATCAGCAGACTGAGTAAAGCAGATTGCCTTTCACAATGCATGCCGGTGGGCTTCATCCAATTAGTTGAAGGCCTGAATAGAAAAAAGGCTGATCGTCCCCCCAAATAAGGGAGAATTCTCGTGTCTTTTAAGCTAGGACATTAGCTCTGCAGATTTTGGACGGACCAGCCTCCATAATTGCATGAGTCAGTTCTTTATTGCATCCGTCTCCCCATCCCCCCATTATTTCTGTTTCTCTGGACAAACTACTACAGATGGATATATTCAGTAAATACTACTTTTGATGTATTTCTCATGGATACCTGACTATTTCCATCTATGAACATATGGTCTAGTATATAGTACACAATAAATATGCATTTTTTAATTTAAATTTTCTAGACCTATTATTAATATTGTAGAAATAATGTTTTAATATGAGTGAGATGCCAGATTTAAATAGAAATTTCTCTTTCAAGTACTAAAAAAACTATAATATATTGGATTAAATCAAAAGTTAAAGATAATATGTAAGGAGAGACATTTCAGTATTACAATTTTAGAGGTATAAGTGATTAGGTTAAATCTTTGAATTCAACAGTTGTCGAGTACCTACTGAATGCAAGGCATTTCTCTATTGAAATAGTTTCTATTACAATTCATAGTTAAATTACCTTATTTTCTAAAACTTTGGGTGCTTAAAACCCTTTATAGAAAAAAAATTGCTGTTTTCTGCCTCTTTAGATACTTAAAATTTTCCCTTCATGCCTCCTCCCTTACAATGCTCTGTTGACTGTGCCTTTTAGAGGGAGAATCCTTTGAGGATTTAGAAGCAACATTCCACAGAAAAGCCTTCAGATGTTGAAATGTTTATTATATGAATATGTTAACATAGTTTTAGAGCCCATAAAATGTTATTAGGATGAGTGCTTTTCTCAAGAGCCTCAGTGGGCAATGTGGGGAGCTGGGGTGGACCACCAGAGTCTGGGGTGGCACACTAACATTGGGTGGAGGGTGTAGAGCTCTCTTGGACAAACAATTTTCCCTTGAAAAGAACAAAGTTAGCACCTCTGCAAAGTGGAAATAATAAAACACCATTTATTGAGTACTTTGCCATTTGCAAATTGCTCTCCCATATGCTACCTCACTATATCTTCCTGGCAATCCCATGAATCCACATTGTTATCCATATTAATTGATGAAGAATCTCAAGCTCACAGAGACTCTAACACTCAGAGCTTCTCCTAGCATGGATGTTGATCCAATGACAAAGTCATCTTCTCGGTGAACTCGTCTTTGACAACTCTCTGCCCATCCTCCCTCTGCCTTGCCATGCACACAGGCTTCTTTTTCCAGCAAAAATACATTTCCCTCTGTTGTGCTCCCCTAGGTCTTCAAGGATCTGTAAAAAAATAATTAGAACACAATCCATTGTCACTACCAGTGACCAAAAGCCACCTGAGGTCAGGAACTTTGACTTAACCATGTTTCTGTGAATTCAGCTGAGTGTGAGGCACTCGAAATCCCACCAACACCATTCCCAGTGCACTTTCGAAAATGTGTCCCATCGGCTTTACTGGATTATCAGGATGAAACAAAATAGTTGGCAGGTGCTCTGAAAATTTAGAAATACCATATAATGACATTATTATTATCATTCCAAAATAGATTCAGAAACAAATATGATAATTTTAGCTTTGACCTCTAGCTGATAAATTCTATGGGTGAGAAAGTAGTTTGATCATTTTTATGTCAGCTACTGTTATTTAGGACATGGATGGATAACACTTAGTCAGATTATAATTATCTGGTTAATAGTAGTATTAAATTGGCCCATTAAGCAAGAAGGTATTAGTCTAGGAAAGGTGAGAGACTCTGTGTGTGTGTGTGTGTGTGTATGTGTGTGTGCACACACTTACATACCTACATGCATGTGTGTGCAGTCTTTCTGCAGTTTAAGAACATTTTAAACTACTCTTATAGCTGTAATTTCTCTAAGGAAGCAATCTATTTTACTCATGTGGGGCGATCTTTATTAAGTGCTCCCAAGGTTACAGAGTTAATGACAGAGCTGCAGCTCCTGACCCCAGTTCAGTGCTATTTTCACTACCTCACACTGACCCTGATTGGCAGCCACTGCCCGTGTGGTGTGGTTTATGGTTTTAAGATTGAGATGAGAAATAAGTAGCTCAATATCTCGTTATAATTAGTCTCCTGAGTCAGCTAATACCCTTCTAATGCAATTTGGTGATCTAGATTATTCAGTATTATCTATTCAAGATATTTTTGGATTTGTAATGATAATTATTTAGTAGGACTGATGACAATGACACACTAAAACACTTCCATGGCTTCATAGCTTGTCTTTTCCATAAATATTCATCATTAAATGATTGTTTTAGTTAAAAACACACAACATTCACAAAACTAGGAACTCCTATTAATCCACAGGTTCTTCATTTTCTGTAGCAGTAATCTCCAATTCAGATGATGTCTCTGTACTAATTTTCCTCAGGCCATTTGCAGTTTTATATTACCGCATTTCTGTTTTCGTGTGACATGTAAACTCATTCTGTTCTTTCAATTCGAGGGTTAATCAGTGACTTTCAGTCATTTTCAGAAGAAGAAATTGGCTCCCTCACTGTTGATGTCTGTCAATTCCTGTGTATGTCTCACCGTGTTTGTGAATATAACAGAAAAATGCATCCCACCACCATCACCTCCAAAGGGAACTTGCCATAGAAACATAGTACTTGTGACAACATTCTGGAAGCTGACACTACTGGTCCATTCAGTTGAAGCTGACAAACTTAAATACAGTATCCTTGCTATGGGCAAGGTGCTGTGCTAGTTATTGTAGATGTTTTTTAAAAAATGAAATCATGGACTGCTCTCAAGGAGTTTATAATCTGGGTTAGGGGCCTTGATATTTAGCAAAATAAAAGATCTACGGCAGAAGTGGATAGTGTCTTTTAAAGGATCAAAAATAAAGTGTTGTGGGAGTCCCATGAGTAGAGAAAGATTGTTTTCAGTGATGAAGAGATAAGAGAATGTTCTTCAAGGAGTGAGGATTGATCTGACTTCTGAAGAATGGAATTATGTGGATGCGGGGGGGAAGGGTAGAGAGACTATTAGAGAGGAGATGTGGGGCTGGGGAAACACAGCTGGGGCTTGAGAGACTGCTAGGATTGCCTTTAGCCCCAGTACACATGACATTATAAGGAGATGAGACTAGAATGTGAGTGGAACCCAGAGGATTTGGAGAAATGTATATGTCACTGTAAAAGCAATGAAGAAAATGTTGCTTTTCAACAGTAAAGTGATAGCTACAGCTGTGTTTATATTTAACATGGGAAGTCTTAGAGGTGGAAGTCTGAGGGAGGGGGGCATCTGGGAGATTTGCAGTAACAGAAGCAAGAAGTGATAATGACCTGAACCAGGAACATGGCAGCAGGATTGGAGAGGGAAATAGAGATGGAACATAATCGTACATAGGCTAAGTGTTAAACATGATATTAAATGTTTTTATTTGTCTATCTTGGATGCCATTATCTCAAAAACCATTTGACACACATCCACACATGTGCTACATGCATACAGACACACTCAGTGGGTGTCTCAAGAGCATGGCTTGAATTCTTTGTGTGTCTCAGCACCTAGCACCATGCCAGGCATTTCATTGGCACTAGACACTTGTTTGCTGAATAGAATTAAAAACCACTGATGTGGGGCATCTAGGAAAATGAGGAATTGTAAAATATTGATCCTGGCTAGTGATGGATTTCAGTAGGCAGACTAAAAATATTCAATGCCCTTTATTAATTGGTGTTGGGAGAAAAAGTATGCTAGGGGTTGAAGATGCCTTTTGACTATAGAAATGTGTAAGAAAATGAAAAATTCTGGTAGACTTGATGGTAGGCACTGCTGGAATACCTGATGGCTAGACTGTATCTCCTCTTTGAGGTCTGAATAATACTCCTCACTAGTATCTGGACATTTTTTATCAGGGTTTCCTTTTAGGCACTTAACAGTTGTGGTGGGCAAATAATCAATGCTCAAAGATGTCCGTATTCTGATCCACAGAACCTATCTTTGTTGAGATACCTGGCAAAGGAGAATTAAGGTTGCTAATCAGCTGATATCCAAATAGGGAGATTATCCTGGTTAACCAAGGGGGCTGAGTGTCATCAGTAGAAAAGGGGGACCTTTTTAAAAGTAATGGAACAATGACAGTGAGGAGTCAATTGGTCATTGCTCGTTTTAAAGATGAAAATAAGGGGATCAGCAGTTGGTGTAATGGCTATGTCGCTGGACTCCCATGTAGTTGACCACGTTTGAGTCCTGGACCTGGTGGCTTAAACTCATGCTGAGTGTGTGTGCATGCATGCCCAAGATTCCGAAAGGGGAATGGAGGAGAAGGGATTGTGGCATGGCCATCCCCCCTGGAGAGTGATTTCTTGCTTTCTGTATCTCTGTCTCTCTCTGTCTTTCTGGAAAGTGCATGCGCCCTATAGCAAAAAACTCTCCAATAAAAAAAAAAAAAAAAAAGATGAAAGAAAGGACCATGAGCCAAGGCATGGGGGGTGACCTCTAGAAGTATTTGCAAAAGGCAAGGAAACGTGCCCCCCCAGAGCCCTCAGAAAGGAACACAGCTCTGCTGACTCCTTGATTTTATCCCAGTGAAACACATTGAGATAAATGTCTTCTGACCTCCAGAACTGTAAGGTAATACATAGTGCTGTTCTAAGCCACAAAGCATGTGGTAATTTGTTACAGCAGCAGTAAAAAACTAATACAGAAAGGATAACCAACATGCAAACTATTTCAGACGTTATTATTGTATTTTAGGGCACATGATGCCCAAGCTTTCAATACGTGAGCTGGGTTGTACAATGTCTAGAGATTAAACTATAAAAATATGGAAGTGGGGTGTCTTTGAAAAGTTCATTGAAAATGTGCATTATGAAAAACTACGCGTGGATTTCAAAATTTGCATTGGAATAGGCTCACACTTTAATTTAAATTTCTGCAAATTTTTTGAAGTCCCCTTTTCTGTTGTGTTATCAGATTTAAACCTTGGCCTGAATATAATATGTGTGCCAGCCTTAGGGCTGTGAAGGCAGAGCAAATGTTCTTGATTGTAAAATAAGGAGACCCGTGATTCTAAGTCAAGCTTCCTAGGCTGCCCCTCACACAATACTCCTGGATATGGTGCTAGCATCCCATGAGTTGTGAAACACAGGCTCTATGCGTGCAAAGTGTGATGCACGTTTGTACCCTTGTTCGACATAGTCAATCTGTATTTTATTAAAACTAAGCAGCCATGTTCAGATCACTTTTATAGTTCACTTCCAAGTGACATATCTTCTGGAAGAACATGCTTAAATAATTTTCCTACTTTCGTTAGTGTTATTTATATTATATATGTCATGTGAAATGATTAATAATTCAACTATGAGAATAATAATAATATTAAATGTTATATCTTTGTATAAAAGTGTAAGCTGTCAGTAACTGAGTAGCACTTTCTGTGTTTTAGCATTGAATAGGTCTGAACTATTATTTTAGTTATGATGCTTTATCAGAGAATAAAGGAAATGGCAAGAAAAAATAGAAATTATTCACTGCTAAATCCACATATATACTCAGCATGACACATACACATAATGATCATTCCCTATTCATAACAGATCCTATAAAAGCTAGGCAAGGTACATGTTATTTAAAAATACACTAACTCCCAAAATTAATTTAGACTTTTATTTCTGAACAGGAGCCTCTGATAATGAGTAAAGTCCTCACTTATAGAGTTGCTGTTGATTTTTGATATTCAACTATGCCAAATGTTGAGAAAACATAAAGCAGCCTAAAAATATAGAATAGGATGACTAATTTTATGTGGAGAAGTTTTGCAGATGAAGGAAAATCAATCTGCAAGTCTCTTTATAAGTAAAAACTATTTGTTAGTCTTGACATTATTTTGAAGTTCTTCCTGCAACAAATAATTGAAAAAAAAAACACACACACACACTAGCTCAGAATATGCATATTTATAACATATTAAAGGCAAAGCTGTAGATGATTTAAATAAGAGGTATAATGCTATGTAACACTGGAAACTTAGTAGCCACTATTTATGTAATTTTTTACTCACTAAAAGCATTGAAAAACTGGAGGTAGTAGTGGGTAGTAGCGAAGAAGGTTACCTGTGTAGTCTCACAGTCTGAGTGAGTCCTGGCTGGGCTATTTTGCTAGTGACCTTGAGAAGATTATTTTACCTTGTGCTTGTGTCTCATCTTCCATAAAGTGGGTACAATAGTAATACCTAACTCATCGGATTTTTACGAGGATTAAATTAGTCAGCTCATGGAAATTGCTTACCATATCCTGGTACATGGTAACCATACATTAAAGATTACCCAGTTTTATTCATAAAAGAGTTACAAAAGTTCATGCATTCCTATGCTTTCAAAATAGTGTCTTGGTCAAGAAAGGAGATTGAAATATTTTGCTTAGTATTATCTGTGCTATTGTGAAAATAATAGAATTACAGAATTTTCAAGTATAAGGGTTTTTAGAGATGGTCAAATATCCATCTCTCTCATTTTATTATTGAGGGAACAGCTAGGGAGAGTCAAAGGCAAGTGCCCAAAGTCACACCATTTATTCCTCTCCATATGAGTGTGTTAGGATGTTCCATGAATCACATGAATTTGTGGACCAAATCAACTTTATAGAACCAAGTAGTCTGGTTCATGCTCTGATACAGGGGAGAGGCTTTGTTAGTCTGTAATACTCAAAGGGGGAAAAACAAAAGATTAGAAATTGAAATGTTTTTTGCATGAGAGCAGAATGTACTGAATTGTCCAATTGGGAATGTTTGGAAAGGGCTTCATTTTTGTTCTTGTAAAAAAAAAAAGAGCTAATTTCTCTAAGTTGGCGGGGGGGGGGGGGGGGGAATGGGTAGCGAATTTGTCCCCACTTCTGCCTATCAGATGGACCTTAGACTAGTTTTCCTTTGCTTTTGTTCAAATTTATTACTATTTGCCATAAGATATGTGTGCTTACTGGAGGGAGATAAAGAAAGAGAGGGAGAGAGAGAGAGAGAAAATGAGAAAGCACCCGCTGAGGAGGGATGGCCACACTGCAATCCTTTGTCCTACATTTTCCTCTTGGGATTTTGGGCATGCAAGCACACATCTGTGTGTTTTTCAAGCCCAGGTTTTCGGGACTCAGTCTGTGCTCTTGGCCATGTGGTATTCAGCTGCCTTAACCATCAGGCCACTGACTTTTGCTGGCATTTTCTTATCTGTAAATCTGAGATTTGATTCAACTACCTACCTGGATTGCTAGGAGCTAAAAAAAAATAGTTCCAGCTTTGAGAGATGTACCATGAAGAGGTTACAGATCTCACATCAGTTGTGAATAGAATCTAAGATATTGATGAAGGCAGTTAGAGCTATGGGTCAATTAAAAGCTCTTGAGGCCAGTAATCTGTATGAATACTCCATGCTGGAACAGAGAATTTTGGATGTAACTTTGTAGCATAATTAGAGTCCACTACAGTGGGATCTTGGAAGAGAAGATGAGACAGGAAAAAATATGGAAGAGCCAGGTGAAGGGTCAGGGAATAAAACAGTAAGGAAAAGAAAGGGAGAGAACAATTGCTGTCCTAATAGCTGGTTTGTCTATTTTGCCTATTATATAGTTTATAGGTAGGAAGGAATAGAATAGAGAAGTAAAGAAAATCTAGGAAGTTTGTGAAAGAGGGAGAGAGCACCATAAACATGTTGTCAAACGTACATTTTGTTGCAAAGATTCTTTTTACAAGGATAGGAACAGCTGTCCTATGAAAGATTATATGGCTGGGTACCCTGACTATAAGTTCACTTAGGATGTACCCGGGGGAAATATTTTTCAGTAAATCAAATCCTTCCCAGTAAGAAGTTTGATGTGAGCTTTAGATCAATAGAAGAAACATTTATTTTGGATCTCTTGAAAAAAAAAAGGGACAGGACTCAGAAGAAACGTGTGATTTTAGTTAGCATGTTTAAGACTAAAAATTTCCACCATTCTTTCCATAAATAAAACAGTGGAATTGAAACAACTGGCTTTCTTTTGTAATGATGATATTTCTGGAAGAGAGAAGACATATTTGGAGATCTAGAACTATACCAGGAAAGATGGAGTTAAATGCATTCTGGACATTTTTCACTTACAGCTCAAATAGATCTATAATTTGTACATGATGGAACTGATGATGTTGAGGATGACACCAACAGTAATAATAACGAGCATTTACTACTTTTACAATGTGCTAGAGACCATGCCTAACATTTACATACATTATATCATTTAAATTGTGCTACTGTCATTTAAGATACCTACCATGGTTATTTCCACAGATGAGGACAGTGAAGCTTAGACGGGGTAATTTTATGAGAGTCCAAACACCAACAGATTATAGGTATGATTTAAGAAATTATTTCAGTAAGTACGTTATTGGTGCAAGTTTTTCAGGTGTGGAGAATAGGGCATGGGAGTGCTCTCTTTAAATAGATAGGGTGCAGTCTCTGAGGATGAAGAGTGTGCCTGAGAGCACGGCCTGGATGGAAACAGAAGAGGAGAGGTCAGAGCCAGTGCCATCTACCCTTACATGTGCAATGGTGCCACCTACGGGTTGAAAAGCAATTTAGTATGAAGGGAGTCAGAAACAGGAGGAAAATACCGCATAGAAATAGGTCCGAAGAGCTGTCAACAACATGGGGTTCAGAGAGCTTCTGAGCAACAAGGGAAATGAGAATCCATTGCTCCAGAAGACAGATGCACATTAGATGGAGAAAGGAATGGAGGGGCCTTCTAGAATCATAAACTAGAGAAACCCAAAGCCCTGAGAGTGACTAATCTATAGAATGTGGGCCCAAAATCCAGAGGGAAGAATAAATAGAAGAGAAATAGGATGTGCCCTAGGGTGACTAGGAGAGGGAACCTAAGAAGAGTTCTCCACGCCTTTATACAACATGTAAGGCAAGTAAAAAAAAGGGGGGGGGGGCAGCAGTTAGTGTAATGGCTATGTCATTGGACTCCCATGTAGTCGACTGCGGTTCGCGTCCTGGACCCAGTGGCTTAAAACTTATGCCAAGCGCGTGTCCGTGCATGCCCAAGATCCCGAGAGGATAATGGAGGAGAAGGGATTGTGGTGTAGCCCCCGCCCCGGGAGTGATTTCTCACTTTCTCTCTCTCTCTCTCTCTGTCTGTCTTTCTGGAGAGTGCACACGCCCTATAGCAAAAACCTATCTAAAAGGCAAGTAGCTCAGGCGGGGAGGGAGCTAGCAGGTCTGTTCCTAGAGGGCCTCTGTAGGCAACACCAGCAAAGATGTAGAAAAAAGCTCAACGCTGCTGCGTATTGAAACATTAGGTGTATAGTTTTATAACCTTTGTCAGTGGGATTAAGTTTAGGATTAGAGATGAGTTGGCTAGGTTTGGGGTTAGGGTTAGGGCAATGGTTGTTCTAAAGGTGCATGAGATGAAATCTGGAAGGGAGATTATATGGTAGTGAATCAAGAATTTTTAAAAAGTCAGGTTTGTTATGTGTATCAAATAAGGAACTGCATAACGGAGAATAAGTGCTAGAATTGAAAATAAAGAATGACGGATAGGAAGATGTAGCCAATGTTAGAAAATAGATTGAAGTATCTCTCCCTTTCTTTCTCTGTACACTACCCCCTTCCTACCCCGCCTCCCCGCCCACAATGATAGTAGTAGTTAATGTTGACTGAGTGCCTACAGGACTCTGGGAACTGTTTTAGGAGCGTCACATGCACTAATTCATGTTTTTATTCCACCACCCCTGCATGGCCAAGGAGGTAAAAAAACATGCTCAAGTTTACACATGTAGTAAGAGATAAAACAGGAGGTTCAACTCAAGTATTCTGATTTCAGAGTATATGTTCTTTACCATGACACTATCCTGCTTCTCAGAGCATAACTATGTATGTATTTTCAGGCCAGAATATAGTACCAAAATAATAAATGACTGCCAAATTGACAGATACTTGTATGATAAACAGTATAAACTGTGGCTACAGAGTGAGTGAGCAGGAACCCTTTCAGTTGTATCTTATCCTTGGGGCTGTATTTACAGAGTGATTATATTAGTTATCTATCAGTGCACACAAGTTATCCCAAACCTAGTGACTTGAAACAACCAACACTGATTACTTCACAGTCTCTGTACAACAGGGATCTAGAAACAGCTTAGCTGAGTGCTTCTGCCTTAGTCCCTGGGAAGTGAGAGGTAAGCTGTTGGCCAGGGTTGTAATCATCTCAAGGCTCGAGTGGGGGAGTATTTCTAAGCTTATTCTCTTGGTTGCTTGCTGGCCTTGGTGTCTCATCACATAACTTCTTGGCAGGTCGCCGGACATGGAACTGCCCCAGATGGAAGTGTAGTCTCTTTATAATCTAACCTCCCTCACTTTTACTATACCCTGTTGGTGAGAAGTGAGCTGCTGAATTAAATCCATACTTAAGATAGGGGATTATGCACGGTTTGAATCCCAGGAGGTGGCATCAGTGGGGATGTCCGGGCTCCTTTATGATCACTCTCTCTTAGAAGTTACTCCTCTCTCTTTTCCTCTAGCTCCTCTTCCCTCTTTCTCTCTTCCTGCATCACAGTGGTCTTTTAGGCTCCCTCAATGACATCCATTTTTCTGCCTACTTCTTTGCTCTTTCCTTATATATCTTCTTTTATTATTTTATACTTCATGTGCTCCTTAGTCAATATCTCACATGTAATGGCCTCAAACATACACCTAATTCTAATATTTTTGTTCACTTGATTTTTTAGTTTTGCTACAGAGCACATGCATTTGCAGGGGCTATGGGGGTGGTAGGGAGAAAGCGAGAAACCACCCTCCAGGGGGATGGCCATGACACAGTCCTTTCTTCTCCATTCTACTCTTAGGATTTTGGGCACACACACACACGCACACACACGCACACACCTGGCATATTATTCAAGTCACCAGGTCTGGGACTTGAGCACAGTCTGCCATGTGGGATTCAGCTATTTTAACCACCATGCCACTGGGTGTTCCTTTCCTGTTTTTATCTCTAGCTTTGACTTGCCTTGAGCCTCTACCTAACTCACTGCCTGTTGGGCATCTTTGCCTGACCCATAGCCAGTTCATCCAAAAAGCAAACTTTACACACACCTTTTGTTACCTGGCACTCTGCTTTATATTAGGGAATGACACAAATGTCCATCAAATTGCACAAGTCAGAAACCTGACATACCCCTGAAGTACTTCCCTCTTAGTCTTTCTCAACACTGGCCAATTAATAATGTTCTATCTATTCTAATTCTATTACTTCTCAATGTTATACCCTCTTTTCTCTCCTGATGGCTACCTACTTTAATTAAGTCATTGTTTCTTTTATAGAATACTAAAATAGTCTCCTAAAAGATTCCATACCTACAGTTTGTCTCTCCTCAAACCTGTTCTCTCCAGAAGGGAAATATTGCCAATTCCCCCGTTGAGTAAATGGTATGCTGGCTTCCCTACACCTGCAGAAGGATATCTGGGAGGGATACCAGTGGGAGAGGTACAGGCTCTGAGACCAGACACATTAGGTTCAATCCTATCCTGCTAGATCAAGGTGACTGCATTTAAAAATAAATTTAAGTCTCAGTTTCTTAATCCATAATGTTGGAATAACACCTGTTTTGTAAAGTTGTTAGGATTAGAGACCAGCAGATGGCATAATGTTTATGTCTAGATTCCCATGTGGTAGACCGCAGTTCCAGTCCCAGACCTGGAAGCTTAAAACTCAAGCCGGGCATGTGCACGTGTGTGCATGTGTACCCAAGATCCTGAGAGGAGAATGGAGGAGAAGGGACTGCGGTGTGGCCATTCCTGCAGGGGGTGATTTCAAGCTTTCTGTTTCTGTCTTTGTCTCTCTAGCAAGTGCATGTGCCCTATAGCAACAAATCTCTCTAAAATAAAATAAAGTTTTTAGGATTAAACGAGATAACATAAACTGCTGAACAGAGAGCATATTTTTTCATACATTGGGGCTATTGTTACTAAAAGAATGACTGCATGTCAGATTTTAGTTCTGTTAAGGCAGTTAGTACATGTGTTTTCCTAAAAACATCAAGCTCTGTACTTACCTTTAACTTTGAATGCAGTTTTTCCCTCCTCTGCTTATAATGCCCTCTCCTGTCAGCTATCCCATGGACTCTCTTGTCTGACTTGCTGCTTAAGAAATACTGACTCTTTCAACACTTCACTTTTCCCTTTTGTTGGAACCTCTATTTTAACTTCCTACCAGGGGAGGTTTCTTGTACATGTTTTCATCGGGGCATGTGTTTCATTGGATGCAATAGTTTTTTTGCACACCGAGTTCCAGAGTAAAATATAAAACCTCTGAGAGTGGAGAGCAGGTCTCTTCATCATCTCTTATATTTCCCCAATACCTAACATACTATCTACCAGACAGAGATGATCAACAAATATTTTTCTAAAAAAATACAGAAATATTTTCTAATATCTGAGTGAATACTGTTTTTTTTTATAATTTTAAGGTAATAGTCAAGTCAGTTTTTAATATCTGACAAAGCTAGTTAACCTTTAAAATGGAAGAATAAATATACTTTGGAATATGTTAAAATTAAAAACATAAGCAGAAACTTCATTCAAAAAGATCATAGGCAGATGAAGCATATCTTGGTTAAGCAAGAGAGAAGGCGAGGCAGGGGACAACTTTTAAACTAAAGGCTTTTAAAGAAGAACTTTATTTACATAGGAAAAACAAAAAAAATGGAGAACAAATAAATTGAAAATCAGAAGAATTTCTATGTGGGATGAATTTGATGGAGAAAGAAAAATGGTCAAGCAATGGCAAGTCCATCTGTTTGCAAGAAGAAAAGGGAGTGTTTGACTGAAGAAGAAAGCAAATAGATTATCTAATGTGAAAGAGATATGTGAATAACAAGTACTTTTAGGAACTGTTTCAAAAGTAGGAAGACCTATGCTCTGAGATTAAAAGATGTGGAGAAATGATGGGACCAGCAGTTAGCGTAATGGCTATGTCGCTGGACTCCCATGTAGTCGATCGCTGTTCGTGTCCTGGACCCAGTGGTTTAAAACTCACGCCGGGCGCGTGTGCCCAAGATCCCGAGAGGAGAATGGAGGAGAAGGGATTGCGGCGTGGCCATCCCCCTGGGGGGTGATTTCTCACTTTCTGTCTCTCTGTCTCTCTCTGTCTGTCTGGCGAGCGCACGCGCCCTATAGCAAAAACCTCTCCAAAAAAAAAAAAAAAAAAAGATGTGAAGAAATGATGGATGACAGGCCAAAGAAGTATGTAATTAATAATAAAGAAACCCTCAACTTCCCCAGTAGGAAAGAGGCAGATTCTCCCTGACTGGAGGATCTACTGGGCCTTGATGACTCACGTTGGGTTTTGTTAGAGTGCCTACTATTTGGTCTTCTGATCACCTCACTGTTTTCACGAGGTAAGCCCAGGTCTCTTGATAAAAACAAGCCCCAGTTCTCTAAGCTTCCAGGACAGGAGCAATCACCAAGGAAGGATAACATGGGAGGGTCTGGGTGTGTAAAAGTGTGTGTGTGTGTGTGTTTGTACATGTGTGTGCATGAGCATCTGACTGTTTTAAAGGAAGCCTACTAGTTTCTTACCATTGAAATAGTTCCATAGGTACTGCAGAACTGCAAGGACCAGAGCCATAATGTCAGAAACTCGTTCATCTGTCCATGCCAAGTGGATCGTGGGAAAGTGACTGGGAAAGCAATGCAAAAAACTGCTACAGTGAGAGTGACCAGGCTTGTTCTGAATCCCTACTTATTCAAGTATTTTAATAAGAGAAAAACCTACTTTGCCCACGATGCCCTTCAGCAGTGTACAGTCAGGGATATTATGCGTCTCAAAGCTTTACCTGTTCCACGAACAAAGCACGTGAAACATGAACTGGCTGAGATCGTTTTCAAAGTTGGGAAAGTCATAGATCCAGTGACAGGAAGACCCTGTGCAGGAACTACCCACCTGGAGAGCCCAGTCAGTTCGAAAACCACTCGTCTAACCAAAACCCTGGAAGAACTCAATATCTCTTCAACATATGAAGGAGGAGTGGAAGGAACTAAAGGGAAAGACTGACATGTTCACTTTATGGGAAAAGAAAATTTTTTCAGTTTCATCATAAACTACACAGTTACTCTTGTGGTATATTATTATATAACTAAAATTAAATGAAGAACCTGTTATAATTTTTCATAAAGAGTTATGGTCATGTTTCAAATTTTCTTTTCAGCAAACATGCTTTTGTGTTCACTAAGTGTACCTAGCAATCTGCCACATTATTTTGTAAGCATTCTGTTTTAGAAGATAGATTGGGTTTGTTTGTTACTTTTTCATTCAAGGGAATCTTGAATCAGAATTCTTATTTTGGGAGAATACTTTTTGAAATAAACAGATAAAATCCCATTAAGCAATATTTTTGTTCCATATTTTAAATAAATTTAATTTTTCTCTGATTTAATCAGTTCCAAAGAGAAATAGTTAACATACTTGTAAGCCAGACTTTTTCAGATTAAGCCATGTGAATAAGAATGTTGACATGATGGAAATAAAATTTGAAGTTCTATGTTACCTTTTTTAATATCCCAGGCCAGATCAACTAGGTGTGAGTTAAGACCTGACGCACATAAGTTGTAGGACTTTTCACACATACATTTGAGTTGGAGAGTGTCTGAGTTTTGTTGCAGTTCATTAATAAACTGTGGTAACTTTTTTGCGGAAAAAAAAAGAAATAGTTCCACAATGAACTTCGCTATTGACAGTATGTTTTAAAATATCATTTATGCACTTTCCAGCAGTGTGATCGCGTCATTAGAGATGTCAGACATTTCTAATTTAGATTTTATTCTGCATTTTTGAAGTCTAGGTGGACAAATATTCAGAGTTATTAATAGCACATAGAAGAGCAGCAGAGAGAAGGCAGAGAAAGAAGATGTTAAAAGTTGATTTTATTGGGACCAGAGGATGGCATAATAGTTATGTCGCTGGACAATCATGTAGTCTACTGTGGTTCAAGTCCTAGACCCAGTGGCTTACAACTCATGCTGGTGTGTGTGTGTGTGTGTGTGTGTGTGTGCGCGCGCATGCCCAAGATCCCGAGAGGAGAAAGGAGGAGAAGGGATTATGGCATGGCTATCTTCCCTCGGGCTGATTTCTCGCTTTCTGTCTCTCCATCTCTGTCTCTCTGGTGAGTGTATGTGCCCTATAGCAAAAATATCTCTCAAAAAATAAATAAAGAAAAAAAGTTGATTTTATTGCTATTTCACTGATTACAGTATTTGTGGGAGAATTCTGACTGCTGGACAGCTTGGCAGTACTAGAGTATTAAGCAGGCTTCTAAGCACTTCCACAGATCTGGTTTATGTGGCAAAAGACAGATGACTGATGATGAACTTAGGGAAAAACCAAGGGAAAGTGCCAAAGAGGGAATTTTATCAAGTTTAGAGTGAGAACAACGTTTGGATCCAGCAAACACACTTTTTCTTGAAGATCAGTTGCAGCCCTAAATGCAAGCCAAGTTCCTGCAGTGTATGAAGAGTCTATACTGAACTGAAAGACATCCTTCTTTACTCTCAATGGTGGATAGAAAAAAAAAATTGCAGGAATAAGAACTGTGTCATAATTCTTGCTGTATTATAAATTTTAGATTTTATTTTTAGAGAAAAGGATCAGGGAGATATTAGCTCATAAGGCAAGTATTGTAGACTATAAAGATGGAAAAGAAGTGTTATATGGGGCCAGCCCTGCAGCCTAGTGGATGAGAGAGCTGGATCCCAAATGGTCAACCATGGTTCAACTACCGGCCCCAGCAGTTTGTAAAATATGGAGGTACACGTATTTTCATGCTCTAAATCCCAACAGGATGGAGAAATGGAAGACAAGGGATTTGGGTGTTCCCCTGGGGAGTGCTTTCTCCCTCTCTCTTACTCTCTCTTAGGTAAGTACAGGTGCTTGCTGGCAATTAAAAAAAAAATAGAAATGTCAGGTAACCTAAATCTCATATTAACGTATGTGAATTATGTCCTATTGATAATATGGGAAAAAAAAAGAGTCAGCATTTGAAATATAAGAAGTATGCCAAGAAAACTATGTGATCCACAAAGAAAGGGCAACATTCTAAAAAAAATAAGAAAATATAAAGTATTAAAAATGCATTTCATCAGCGCAAGTACAGAAAGAATTCAAGCATGGAATTCACGTGAAAAAAAGAGGCAAAATTGAATGCAGTAGAAATAAAGATGTAGAAAAAATAAACATTGGGAGTTTATAAGTCATATTAGAGAATACAGTAGAAGATAATGAGGAACAAAGATTTCGATGTGGGATATATCTTTTCACTAGTTCTCTAAAGTTTGGTTTTACCTGAACTTTAAAGAACATGTTTTTCATTTGTGTTTTTTTTTTTTTTTTCCTCCTCTGAGATTTAGGGTTAGTAGCTAGTTTGTTCCTATCTGTGTTAATATTCTGTGATTTCAGCGTTAAAAAGCTGAGTTTTGGAGCCAGCCCCAAAACACAATGGTTAAGCACTATGCAAAGAAGGATGCATTCTATGTAGCCAAATGCTGGTTGCCTACATACACATGTCCAGTTTCCTGATGGGATGGAGAAATGGAGGAAGAAGAATTGTGGTGTGACCATGCCCACTGGTGGGTTTTCTCTCTTTCTCTTGCACATGCATGCCCTCTATTATGAATACCAAACAAACAAACAAACGGAAAGAGTTGCAATGTGTATAATCCTCATTCAGTAAGTTAGTTGAAAATTTTATGTAGGGCCCTGTGGGAGATCTGGGGAAATTTAATGACACATTTTGCTACAAGTCGTAGCGTGTGGTGAGTTGCTTTCAGGCTTTGCATGAGGTTCTCTGTCAGGAAGGTAGCAATGTGTTACCTGAGGGATGAGCTTCTTATTTTACTTGGCTGGTAGAAAGGTAGTATCTGTAAGAAGAGCAAATGTTTTGGAAAGCAGGAAGAGACAGGTGACTAAAGGGATGTGGTGAGAAAAGATGATGGTACAGGAAAGATAAAGGCTGGATTTCTTAAGGGTAACTAGCAAAGTTTCACAGAGAAGTGTCAAAAAGGGTTTGCACTTATAAAACAGAAATTGATGTATTTAGAGTGAGAACATTCAAATTGTCCTTAAAAAGCTTCAGGAAATAGAAAAACTAGGGCAAAGTATTGATGTCATATGTGATGTTTTATACAGCAGGATTCTGCATAAAGCCAATCTAACATTTCTGAGGAGATTCCATTTGTCCAGGAAAAGAGTGTAGGGAGGAAGTGACAGCAATATCTCATTTCCCCAAATATCACACAGCAAAATTATTTTGGGAGTCAAGTAGTCAAGATTATCAAGGAATGAAAAGGCAAGAAATGACCAAAAGAAGTTCTTTTGTAGGAGAAAGAGCATGAAAACAAGAGTGTGTGTGTTTGTGTGGGGAAATAACATCTCTTTAATCTAGTATAGATTAAAAGTGAGAGATTATAATTGATTTATTATCTTCAAACATACTCATAAGGTGAATAAAAAATAGAAAACTAAGATAAAACAGGTGATGATTAAAAATAAGTGCAATATGAGCATATTTAGTTTGTAAGACATTGGTTTGGTGTATTTCTAGATACATAGTTGTGGAAACTATAGTACAACATGTGTGTGAATTTTTGTTATAATTTAGTTAGTGATAGGAAATTAAGGGAGTGATTTAAATTAAAAAATTGTAAGCATAAAGATTCGTCTAATATTTTCAATGACTGCAGTAGGATATGTAGCCCCAGCTAGGTGCTACTTTATAGGATGCGTAAAGTAAGACTTGTGTTCATGGAAATGTGTGTATCACCTGTGTTTGCTATGAGGGTATTTGGATTGATTAGGGTCTTTGGTGATACAATAAAATGTGAGGAGAAAACAGTATAGAAAGCAAACATAGATACCAGAGACAGTGTGGGAGGAGAGTGGGAGATGGGAGAGGGTAGGAGATAGGGAATCAAGGATGGGGGGGGGGAGCAAAACATACAGAAGACAAGAAATGGAAGATCATTTGCTGACAATAACATGTTTGTTGATGTGCTTGATTGAGATAATATATAATGTACTTTGGATGGAAAATCTCATTTTGTATGCTGTAATGATGTTCAGTGAATGAATGCAAATAAATAAATTGAAAAAGAAAAAAAAAGATTTGTCTAATATTTGGAAGTAATACGGTTCCAGTCTCCCTGTATAGATGTCCACATGCTAACATTTCTAGGATTAGATGTGCTTAAACACATACTTTTCTAACCACAATTTTATTTTATTTTATTATTATTTTTATACATTCAGTCACTACACATCATTTAGCTTGTAAATAGAATTTACCTTACATGAAATACACCTCAGGCCAGTCCAGTTGAGAATACTGTATATGATATCATCAACTGGTAATAAACCATTTCTGTGTCCCATAAATGTCTTACCTCTCTATTTTTTCTCCCTAATTTCCTCCCCTACACTCTTCGTCCTCTCATCTTCCTTCCACGCTGTCTCCAGTGTCCAGTCTCCAGTTTTAATTAGGATTCTCTGAAGGCACTGGTATGCTCAAGGATAGATATAATATGCCTTTCTGGAGAACCCAGGAAACCTGTCAAAGTTAGACATAAATAGAGAAAAATGAGTGACCATTTCTAAAACTTTCACTGTGTCTATGTCAAGTCAAAATAACAAACAACAACAAAATCCTGTCAACCAGTTATTCTATTTATATGATACCTAAACCAGGGCTGACTAATTTTTTTCCCATCTGAGTTGATCAAATCTTTAGGTATCAGGTAGAGAATATTTTTGTCTTCACTAGGAAGACAATCTGACCACTCCAGTGGTCAGATTATACTCAAAACAAAACCCCACAGACTGTGTGTTAGCAATGCTAACTACTTTTGAAGGCTCAGTCCCTTAATTTGTGTAGTGAATAATAAGGCCAATTAAGAAAACAAAACAAAACCCAAATATCAGACTGCAGTATAATAGACAAGAAGACTCAGTAGTAGAAAACTAGAGCATCGCAGGAAGACGCTGTCTCCAGGGAGGACAGGGCCCCGGGTAATGTCAGCACAGGTCGACTGGTACATGTGTGACTTCTGCTAAGCTCAGGGGCAACTGAGACAGCCTGCTTGGTCGGGGGCTGGGCAGGCCTATGCACCTGCCGGTTGTTATCACGGACCCGCTCTTCTCCCAGCCTGCAGAGCTCCAGTTCAGCAGGACGCAGGCGAAGAGCGAGCTGGAAGATTTGTGGGCCGTTTAGCCTGTGGCTGTTGTAGGCTGAGCCATGTCGATGCGGTTTCAGGGCTGTTCACACACCAGCTGGTGGACTGTGAGTCAGGCTACAGCAAGAAACATGGCTTGGCATGCCAGGACATTGCATGTGGTCATCCTGGAGAACACGAAATAGGCAACAGCACTTTTCTTTCTTGCTAGTGTGAACCACATCCTAGGAGCCCTTGGTCCCTGAAAACAAGAGTCCAGTCTCATCCCTACCAGACTCCGTGTGGCTGCTCTGTCACTGGCAGGTGTCTATTTCAATTGGGCGTTGTCACTCTGGTTGTATATCCCAGCATTGTTGGAAAAGGCCAAATCCAGTTTATTTTGTTTGTTTTGAAAGACAGAGACAGAAAAATAGAAAGAGAAACTGGAAGGAGAGAGCTCTTTTCAGTAACCTGAAATCCAACGTTGAAATCCAAGTATGGTAACAATAATGATAGAATTCCACAAAAAGAAAAATCTTAATATAATCCCTCTGAAAAAAGTAATCTTTCAAAATCCTTTTGTTCATCTTTTCCAGATATAGGATTTAGAGTATTCAGACAAAAGAGTAACAGATCTTTAAGAATAAAGGATTACCATTGTAGGGATTGGAGAAACAACAAATAATGAATACGATTAAAGTATTAGTTAATATTTTTTATAATAAACTCTTGAACTATTTCCAGTCGGCACTTCCGTCTTGCTGGCGAAGCAGACGAATGTGAGATTACAACACCCATCACCGCCCAGCAGTGATTGCACTACATTGTTTGTGCTCTCTCTCAGAGCACGAGGCAAGGATTTTTCATTAAATGCATCATTTACAGCTCTCTGCAGTGGTTCCACAAAGTCAATACATATCTTTAACAGAAAGCAAAGATTGAAGCACACGAAAGAAAAAGAGAGACAGGCTAGGAGTTCAGCACTGCCGGGAGCCCTGCACGCTCACACCCTCTGTTCCAGACTCACTGCCAGCAGCTCTGATTACAAGCAAATCGGAAGGGCATGTGTCCGAACATCTATCCACCCTATCTGGGCTGGCTCAAGAGTGGGGTTCTGGATCTGGATGTGACGTAGGAAATAGAGGGCAATTACAACTTGGTGAGAAGTTCTTAGACCAGCTAGGATATTCTCATTATGTTAGATTCCCCAGAATAACAGGAGATACTTTGCTGAAATGAAGCAAAGTGACTGTTAATGAATGTTCTCTTTCCCAGCAACTATCAAAACCTACTAAAGGGATAAGCATAGTGAAGTTCTCTTCTCAACATTTTGGGCCTCAGCCCATGAAATACTGGTAATGGTTTTAGCTATTTTTTTTTTTTTCCCTTGAGACAAGTTACTTTCTTTGATCATAGGTCTCTAAAATAATGCTAAATAGACATTATTAACTCAAATGGTGATTCACATATTTGGCAACAGTTTCTGAGTCCATGCCATGTGCCAAACATTGTGAGGCATGAGGGATAGGAAATATTAAGGAACAGTCACTTTCCTCAAGAAGTTTTGGGTTGAGCTAGTGTCCCAAACATAGCAAGCAGGTACTTACCAAAAATTCCTGCCAAATAACTGTATTAAGGTACATGCAGTTCTGTCTACAAGGACATAGTTATATTAGTAATAAGGGAAATTTAATTCATGAAAAAACTTAAAAGTCTTGGGACCAGCAGTTAGAGTAATGGCTATGTCATTGGGCTCCCATGTAGTCAACTGTGGTTTGAGTCCTGGACCCGGTGGCTTAAATTTACGCCGGGTGCGTGTGCATGTGTGCCCAAAATCCCGAGAGGAGAATGGATTGTGGCGTGGCCTTCCCGCCGGGGGGGGGGGGGGTGATTTCTTGCTTTCTGTCACTCTGTCTCTGTCTTTCCAGTGAGTGCACGTGCCCTATAGCAAACACTTCTAAAAAAAAAAGTAAAAGTCTTAATAGATGAGAGAAATTTTAGAACATAGCTTAAGCACTCTGCATATGGAACCAGATCCCACAGAGCCAACCAGATTTAGTGGCTTGAAAAACATGCCAGGTGGGTGTGTATGTATGTCCCAAATCTGGATGGGATTGAGAATTGGAGGAAAAAGGATTGTGGCATGACCACACTTCATTGGGGTATCACACTCTCTTTCTCACTCTCTCCCTGGCAAGTGTATACACTCTCTGACAATAATGTAAAATAATTTTTAAAAAGAATGTAAAATTTTTCAATGATTAAATCTATTATCTCATTAATGTAACAGGAGAAGCAAGTTAGCAATATGTTCAAAGAGTAGAGAATTAGTGTGGTTCATGAGAATTTGGTGGGAGACCACAGTAAATTCCTCTTTTCAGTCCTTTCAATTTCTTTACTTTGGTTTGCTTCTGAATCTGTGCTTGTGGAGTTATCTTTAATATGTTAAAAATACTTCCTAAGATATTTTATTTTTAGGGTATTCTTTCTCCCTTTTTTCAATGACTTTCTGTGTTTTAGAAAACAGTGTGAATGAGAAACCCATGCTTAAGCAAGGACACTAGGAGAGCGTGACTTTAAAATAAAAAATAAAGAAAAATAAACCTACCCCAGCGCATGTGTACTTTTCCTGAGTGGGTTAGCCCCAGCAGCCAAGATCTCAGTGAATCTCTAGGAGAAACTAGGTTTCACAGGGGCCTTCAGTGCCTTTCATCCTTCTCTGGCTTCTGAGAATTTACTAGAAAGTTGAGAAAGCATGCTGGTGAACAGCCTACCTGATCAAAAATGAAAAACAAAGGAATTAGGATTCGCAGAGGGAAATCTGGCCACTGATGGCTTTGTCTTTTTAGTGTACTTCTTTGTTCTCTTTGTGCTCAGAGCCACAATTACGGCGAGGGCAGCCGGCTCTGAGCGGGCACACGTGCCAGCTTGGAATAACCCAGCACCATTTAAATCCCTGCACTTGCCCAAGCACTTCCAAATGGGTTTTGTAAGAGAATTTCCCATTTAGGCATAGATTTCCAAGTTGTTTTCCTTTCTTCTAAAATTTTTTTGGTTACAGATATAGTTCTATCATTCACCGATAGCCTTTCCTTTTTTTGTTCCCTGTAAAATAAACACGAGGGTGGTTGAAGGAGAGAGATAGGCAAGAGAAAAGATCATTTAATTATTTTACAACAGTCATGGGAAATATAATAAGGAGTTTTTGGAGCTACTTAGAGTAATTGTGTAATGTCTTCTGAGATTCAGATATAACTTTTAGATTTTTGTTTGTTTTTTGGCTTAAACCATTCAGGGCAGAATTTCACTGCTATGATTCTTAAGTATGAAATGCTCAAAACCACAGAAACATAGAACTGCTCTGCTGTCACTAAATTATGTATTTCTCACTTGGAAAACTTTCTAAGTTGACTATAAATAAATTAAGTCTAGTTTTGAATAAATGAAGACTTTTTTTTATGCTGGCGTTCTTAAGATGCCTTTATGGTTGCAAGATTTTAATGACTATATATCAGGTAAAAACTTTACATCTAAAACATTTTATTCACCAAAATTAATTTTATCTCTTCAAGTGAGGCATTTAATCAGGATAGCTTTATGGACATTTTCTGAAATTTTAAAACTTCTGCATATTTCACACACACACAAAACTTTAAAATGTAAAACTGGTAAAAAAGTTGTAATAACGAGAACAGTGCCTGACCTATGATAGGCACTTCATGTATACCTGTTGAATGAATTAGTAAGTGATAATGGCTGGCATTTTTCAAATATTATATGTGAAATAGGTACTGTATTACTTATCTTTGTAAAAACATCTTTACTGTGATAATTCAAATACCAACAAATTGCTCATTGGAAGTATACAATTCAGTGGTTTTATTACATTCACTAACCATTACCAGTCAACTTTAGAACATTTTTATCAAATTCCCCCATTTGTTATCCCTCCTCATCCCTCCATCCCCTGCTGCCAGCCTTAAACAACCACCGATCTGCTTTCTAGCTCTATAGATTTGTCTATTCTGGACTTTCACATGAATGAATCATGCAGTATCTGATCTTTTGTGAATGGTTTCTTTCACTTACCACATTGTTTTTGTAGCATGTATCAGTACTTTATCCATCCACATTTTTTACATACAATTTATCACAACAGACTTTGGAGGTGGGTACTTGTGTGTTATTTTCCATTTATTGTGTGAACAGAATAATTCTCACAACAATTAAATGACTTGCCCAAGTACCAGGCTAACTTTCCAGAGCCAGCACTCTTAGCCATTCCTCTATTTGTGAGAAGCTTCTATCTGGGGCAGTTTGACACTCTGGTTTCCTTCCAAAGACTGATGCAGAAAGAGGTGTTAATATTCCCTGTTTCATCAGAGCTGTCTTGAGAGACAGCAGGACCACAAGAGGGTTTGTTTCGTTTTGTTTTGTTTTTAACTAAACCTTCATTCAGAGGATCTGAAGTGTATTCTGGGTGCCCTTTTGAGCACAGGCTGCTGCAGGGAGAGCTAAAACACATAGGTACTAAAACCATGGTGATTCTTCTCAGGATTAAAATTGAATTTTCCCTTGAGGCATTGAAGAAGATGCACTTTGGTGCTAGTGACCCCTAGTTTTCTGTGAAGGTTATGTGAAAAGCAATCTGAAGTGGACGGAAATGACTCCCCTTGGTATAAGAATCCTCTCCAATTTGGAATCTCCTAAATATAACCAGTTCCCATACTCCTCACTCACCAAACGAAGCACACTCAGCTTTATAAATCTTTCTCAAATTTTCCTTCTGTCCTGAAATACAAGCTTGGGAGGCAAAGGGAGAGGTTCTGTCTCCTAACTCTGAAATCTCTGCATCTCTGCGGTTGGTGGGGAAATGTCCCCTCTTCAGTCACACTGCCTTCAAGGCACTTACATGTGCTAGACTGATGTGGTGATTTATCATACAGCCGGTCCGTTATCCACATGCTGGCGGACTTCCCTAGAATAACAGATTCCTGTGCAACTCAGGCTCTGCCAAATGTTTCCAAAAAGTAAAGAAAAATTTGTGGTTTTACCTATACCAACAAGTCGATTATCAGCAGTAAAGTACTGACTGCACTTGGTTCATTTATCAGGGTTCCACTGGGCCCCGATGTGTCAGCATAGGTCCAAGTATGTGGAATACATCAGCGATACGGAGATACCTGTGCTTGTGCAGCCAACACTCTAAGGCCTCAGAATGTCATGGGCCTCACCTTTTTATCTTCTTTTTTTTAAATTCTGATGAGTAGTATTTTTTTTTCCTCTCTCTTTTTTTTTTTTTTGGAGAGGTTTTTGCTATAGGGCACATGCGCTCACCAGACAGACAGAGAGAGACAGAGAGACAGAAAGCGAGAAATCACCCCCCAGGGGTGATGGCCACGCCGCAATCCCTTCTCCTCCATTCTCCTCTCGGGATCTTGGGCATGCACGCACACGCGCCCGGTGTGAGTTTAAGCCACCAGGTCTGGGACTCGAACCGTGGTCGGCTACATGGGAGTCCAGCTACATAGCCATTGCGCTAACTGCTGTTCTCAATGAGTTGTATTTTTAAAGCATTTTCCTAGTACTTAGAATCTCTATCAGAGGAGAGGTTGGTTAGGTTAAAAAATTTGAATCCACTTTGCTACTTTGCTTTTTTATTTCAGTTCTGTTAGAAAGAAATGACAAGGAATTGCAGTTTCATCTAAATGTTAGTTTTGCATTATGCTCATATTTCAATTATCTATGCTAACAGTTATGCCTATTTCTGTGGATAATGTAGAGCGGGCTTTACATCTAGAGCTTATCCTAAATGGCTTCAGTTTTGTTTTGCTGCAATATCACTGTCACTAATAGAACCAGGAGATTTTCTTAACGTGTAAATAGAGAAGGAATATATTTTGTCGTCCTTTTCTTCAGAAGTATGATCTAGATAAATTTGTACATATTTTATTTCTACCCATCACAGCACAGCACAACACAAGCCACTTCAATTACCTCAGCAACAAGCTAGCAATGCAACTTTATCATTTCAATTTTTCATCTTTTTTTTTTCTTTGACTTGATGTGTGTTCTACGCAGTATATCAACAAAATCTCATCAACCCCAGCCTCCTTTAGGCTAATAAATCTTAGTCACAAATTAATCTCACATGAAATGAAAAAAGGAATATCACAACAGGAAAAAGCTAATGGCCACAGTCAGTCATTGCTGTATTTCCCAAAATAAATGCTCATAAGCCGTGTTATGGAGGTTTTTAGATTCTTCAACCAATGTCAACGGTGTTGGGCTGTCGCTTTAATTTCTTTGACTATAGTGATTCTGTACGGGCATCGTGACCTATGGGCAGTTGCTTATACAACCAATAAAATCTTCAATGTTCCAATCACATCAGTGAGAATTGCTCATGCAGCTTAAAAGATGATTATGTTTTTTACTGAGCCTGGATCTTTAGGAAAATCAGCCTTCTTTTTAGTCCGAGTTGGAGAAGAGTGGATTCATTTCCGTCACTAAGATGGGCATGTTCTTTCAAATATCTAGATGGACACAGAGTCCACTCCAATGGCAGCATTTTTGTCCTTTATTCCTTGAATGGAAAATGCAGTGATGTAAAAAGTGGTCTGTAGGTGAGATACTACATTACATATAAAGAAACCAAGAGTTGTATTTTGCAATTGTAGCAAACTACTAAGTGTCAGAGGAAACAGCAAAGGAAAAAAAAAAAAGCCAAGACAGGATCTGGATTGTTTGTTTCTTTTTTCTCAACATCCAAAGCAGAGGCCAATGTTATGAGACAATGCTGCAAATGAGGATATTAAAATACAGCTTTGATTGCACCAAATGTGTTTCGTTAAACATAAATAATCTCTCTGGAGAATTTTGCCAAATGAATGTGATGCAAATGTCATCATATCCAAGGGCACATGGATACCTTTAAGTAATTTTTAAAGAATCACTAAAATGTAAACCTTATTCATAACGCATCTAGGTTTTAAAAAGTTTTAAAGTGGGTTTTGTCACAGTGTGCTACATTGTTACTGTAAGGAAAATAAGTATTGAACACATTCTTTCAAATATTGAAGAAATTTGAAACTAGTTAAAATGATATGATATTTGAGGGGCCAAAATGAAGTTTGTTAAAATTTTTAAAGTCACTAATTAAAATAGAAATCACTAAAATATAAACACATTATATATTTTTTTCCTTTTGGATTCAGCACATGAAGTCATCAGATTAAGTTATCTGGCTCAAGTATTGTATTCAAGATTAGCCATAGCAATTACACTTTCTGCCATTTATTTCTTTAGTTTTTCCATTAATTGTGAAAAATATTTCATAACTGATCAAAGGAGTTAGGGTTGTTGAATCACAATCATTGAAGCTGCTGCAGTTCTTCATTTTTACTTGTCATTGTCTCTGCTCTCTTTCTCTTTTTTGACATGAAACTGAAGCTACCAGTGATAACCAAACTTCTAAATCTTTATTATTGTGGTCCTTGGGTATCTTTCTTAAACTTTACATACATAAAGGCTGAGACTGTAAAGATTTTCAGATATTTCAGATATTTGAGGAAATAAAGTTATCAATGGACATCTGATGTGGCAAAAGAATGCAACATTGCAAGACACAGATGATTGCACGAAAAAATGTAAGCAAATACTGCAGGTGGAGCTGTTATTTCTTTAGTCACAAGACACTAATTTGGCTTCAATCCCAAAATGGTGATGTATAGTTTTGCAGAAATTTTTCCTTTTTATTGGGGGGAGGGGATCCTTTATTTCTATTGGTCATTTTCCTTTCAAAATCAGAATTTGAAGTTGAAATAACAAATGATCTAGGGATTTCCTTTGATAAAGTCAGAATTTCACATTAGTAGTGCCACTCTAGTGTCATGAACTAGGTATCAGAGGAGGGGGCTTTTTTTACTCAGTGAGACTCCCAAGAGCCTTATAGTAAATTCCTCTAGATTCCTGGCTTACTCATATATTTTTCTACTTATTTTTTATATATAAAGTAAAAATTACAGAATATACTGTTTTTCTCCCAAGAGAGAATTTTGCATTCTTTTGTCTGTTAAATGTTTCTTCCCTTTACACCTCCCATCCATCCTCTACCAGTGGCTCTCTACCATCAACTCCCCTCCATTACAGTCTCTGGTATTTATACTTACCCTCTCTACTATCTTTCTTTGGACCTTTGAATTTCTGACATAGAGTGAAGACATCAAATACATATTAAATGGGTATATAGAGTGTGTCTCTTTTAAAGGCTCACTTTGCTCAACATTAATTCCTCAATATCTATCCACATTGAATAAAACAGTAGAGTCTCATTGTTTCTTACAGTTGAGTAACATTCCATAGCATATGTGTGCCAAAGTTTTTCAACCCAGTCTCAGTTTTTGGACACTTAGGTTGATGCCATGTCCTAGCAATTTTAAATAATGCTACAATAAAATGGATGTGCAAGTGTCTTTCCAAATGTTTTCTTATTTTTTTGGCAAACACCAAGGAGTAGAATTATTGAGTCATATAGTAGTTCTATTTGTAGGTTTTTGAGGAGCCTCCATATTGTTTTCCACAGAGGTCGAACTAATTAACAGTCCCACCAACGATGTAAGAGAGTTTCCTTTTCACCACAGCCTAGCCAGCATTATCGTTCTTTCTTTATTTTTATCCTCTTTTCTTTCTTGTTTTGTTTTCAGGTTTTTGCCAGAGGGTGTGTGTATTTGCCTGATTGAGGGGGAAAAAGAGAGAGAGAGAGAGAGAGAGAGAGAGAGAGAGAGAGAGAGAGAGAGAGAGATGGAAAGTGAGAAATTAATTACCTCTTCTGGGAGGGATGGCCAAACCACAATCTCTTCTTGTCCACTCTCCTCTTAGGATTTTTGGCAGGTATAAACATATATCTGGTGTGATTTTTAAGCTGCTGAGTCCAGGACTCAAACCATAATTGGCAATGTGGGATTCCAGCAACTTAATCATCACACCACCTTCTGGCTCGATCCTAGCCTTTCTAACTGGGATTAAATGATATCTCATTGTGTTTTTAATTGGCATTTCCCTTATGAAAGGAGACTTTGAATATTTTTTCATTTATCTTTTGGTCATTCATAATCTTCCTTGGAGAGTTGTCTATTCAGTTTCTCATTTTAAAACTGGATTATTTATTTGCTATTTAATAAAACATGTTTATGGATGAACTGTTCTAATTCCTTATATATACTGGTTATTAATCCCTTGTCTGAAGATAAATGTTCAAATATCTTATCCCATTCTGAAGGTTGTATTTTCACTCTAATTATTGCTTTCTTTGATGTGAAGAAGTTTTTTGGCTTGATGCAATACCACTTGTCTATTTTGGGAATTATTACCTGTGCTTTGGGGGTCTTATTTAAGAAATCTCTGTCTACTCCAGTATCTTCAACAGTTTATACCCAGTTTTTTATGAGTACTTTTATAGTTTTAAGTTTGTGTTTAAATCTTGAATGTTCCATTGGTCGATGTGTCTCTTTTTTTGTACCACAACCATGCTGTTTTGACTATTACTACTTTGTAACATATTTTGAAATTGGGTAGTAAGATGCCTCCTACTTTATTATTATTTTTTAAAGAGATTTTTGCTACAGGGTGTGTGTGTGCTTGCCCTAGAGACAGAAAGAGAGAGAGAGCAAGAAATCACCCCCCCCCCCTCCACTAGTGAGGATGGTCACATCACAATTCTTCCTCCTCTATTCTCCTCTCAGGATTTTGAGCTGCATTCACATGTGCCTGGCATGAGTTTTGAGCCACCAGGTTCAGGAATCGAACCACAGTCAACTACATGGGAGTTTAACAACATAACCATTACACCATCAGCTGGTCCCACCTACTTTATTCTTTTTGCACAGAATTGTCTTGGCAATATGTGGTCTTTTAGGATTCAAGATACATTTTATGATTGTTTTTTCTACCTCTGTGAAGAATATCAAAGCAATTTGACTGGAATTATATTAAATATGTAAATTGATTTGGGTAGAATTCGCATGTTGATTATATTGATTCTTTCCATCTAAAAACACAGGATGCTCCTTTTTTATCATTCTCTATCTTTTTAAAATATTTTTTCATACTTTTACTTGCAGAAGTTTTTCACTTCTTTGGTTAGTTTTTTCTCTAGGTATCTTATTCATTTCTGGCTAATGTAAAAGGTATTGTTTTCTTCAATTTTGTCTTAGTTTGTTCATTGTTGGTATATAAAAATGCTATAGATTTTTGTATGTCGATTTTTGTATCCTGCTACTTTGCTGAACTCACTAATTATAGGAGATATTTTGTGGATTCCTTTGGATTTTCTATGTATATACTCATAATCTGAGAATAAGGATTTTTCTTTTCCTACTTGAATGCCTTTTATTTTGCTCTCTTGTCTGACTCTGTCTGCTAGGACTTCCACCACTATGTCGAAAAGGAGTGAAGAAAGTGGGCAGCTTTGTCTTGTTCCAGTTTTTAGTAAGAAAGTTTTCACTTTTTCCCCCATGTTTGTTTTTCCTTTCTTTTTGTTAATGTTAATTACATTTATTGTTTTGCATATGTCGAACCATTCCTGCATCCCTGGAATAAAGCCTACCTGGTCATGGTGTCTAATCTTTAAAATGTAATGTTGGATTTGGTTGACTAGTATCTTGTTGATAATTTTTGCATCTGTATTCATTAGGGATATTAGTCTGTAGTAGTTTTTTGTATTTGTTATATCCCTGTCTGGTTCTGATATCAAGATAATGGAGGGTTTATAGAATGAGTTTGAGAGGGTTCCTTCCTTTCAAATCTTTAGAAATTGTTTGAGGGTTAATGTGGTTAGCTCTTCTTTAAAAGTTTTATAGAATTCAGAAGTGAAGCCTTGCAGACCTGGGCTTTTCTTTGTTGAGAGACTATTAATTACTTGTCCAATCTAATCATTTGTTATTGGTGTATTCATGTTTTCTATTTCAACCTGATTCAACCTTGGTAATTTATGCATGTCCAGAAATTTGTACATCTCATCTACGTTTTCCAGTTTGTTGGCCTATGGTTGCTTATAGTATTTTCTCATGTTTTTGTATTTCTGATATATCAGTTGTAATATTACTAGTTTCAGTTCTGATTTTATCTATCTCGTTCCTTTATTTGTTTTTCTTGATTAGTCTAAGAGTTTGTCAATTTTATTTATTCTCTCAAAAAATCAGCTTTTTGCTTTATTGATTTTTTTGTAGTTTTTTTCCTCTATTTCATTTGTTTCAGTTGTTATCTTTACTATTTCTTTTCTCTTGTTATTTTGTTGTTGTTGTTGTTGCTTTTCCAGTTCCTTGAGGTGCAATGTTATTTGCTGCCTTTCTATGTTATTTTTTCTTGTTAGCACTAATGACTATAAACTTTCCTCTTATGACTGTTTATGCTGTGTCTCAAAGGGTATGGAGAGTGGTGTGGTCATTACCATTGGTTTCAATTAAAATTTTGATTTCAGTCTTTTTTTTATTTTTAAGAGAGATTTTTGTTCTAGGGTGTGTACACTTGCTGCAGAGACAGAGAGAGAGAGACAGAAAGTGAGAAATCAATCCCCAGGGGGGATGGCCATGCTGCAACCCCTCCTTCTCCATTCTCCTGTCATGATCATGGGACACACACACACACACACACACACACACGCAGTTTGAGCTTTAAGCCTCTGGGTCAGGGACTTAAACTGTGGTTGACTACTTGGCAATCCAGCGACGTAACCATTACACCATCTGCTGACCCCTTGCTTTCAGTCTTAATTTCTTCAGTAGTTTGAAGGTCATTTAGGAATAGGTTGTGTAGTTTCAAAAGTTCTGTGTGTATTCAAGGGCTTTTTTTTTTTTTTTTTAGAGGTTTTTTTCGCTATAGGGCGCGTGCGCTCGCCGGACAGATAGAGAGAGACATACAGATAGAAAGCGAGAAATCACCCGCCAGGGGGGATGGTCACACCGCAATCCCTTTGCCTCCATTCTCCTCTCGGGATCTTGGGCACACATGCACACGCGCCCAGCGTGAGTTTTAAGCCACCGGGTCCAGGACGCGAACCGCGGTTGACTACGTGGGAGTCCAGCAACATAGCCATTACGCTAACTGCTGGTTCCCAAGGGCTCTTTTTTAAAAAAAAAACAATTATTTTATTTGTTATCATAATTTTTTATATTACATTTAACCACATTTGTCTTTACAGTGTATTGCATTTCTTTTGGCATGATTACCATGCATATCAGTCAAGAGAAAGACATTACTATCCACATCATCATCATTAAATAGCTTTTCATATTTTTTTCTGATTATTATTATTATTTATTGCCATTAGTTTTTAAACATTCACTTACTATATATCATTTAGCTTGTAAAGAGAGCTTACTCAACATGAAACACTTCTCAGACCAATCCAGTTGAGAATATGTACATGCTATTATCAACAGGTAATAAACGATTTCTGTGTCCCACTAATGTCATGCCTCTCTGTCTTCTTGCTATCCTCATACTCTTCCCTTCTCCCCCACCATTCCAAACTGTCTTTAGTATTCATACCTATTTTCATTGCTTTTATTTCAAGGGCTCTTTCTGTGGTTGATTTCAAGTTTAATTTTTCCATGTCAAGAGAAGATATTAGGAATACTTTCTATGGTTTTTAATTTGCAGAGGCTTATTTGTGGCCTATTATATGGTCACCTTTCGAAAATATTCCATGTGGAATTGAGAAAAAATCGTATTTTATAGTTGGTGGGTAAAATGCTCTGTGTATGTCTGTTAGGTCCATCTGGTTTACAGCATCAATTAGTTTCTGTGTCTCTGATTTTTTTTTTTTTTTTTTTTTTTTTGTCTAGATGACTTCAGTGGTGAGATGGGATGTTGAAATTTCCAACAATTAATGGGTTACAGTCTATATCTCCCTTTAGATCTAGTCTTTCTTTTACATATTTTGATGTCCTGGTTTTGGGTACATAAATGTGTATGATTAGTATATCTTCTTGGTGAATTAATCTTATTAGAACTATGTATGTAGTGTCCTTCTTTGATTCTTTTTATCCTAAGGACTGTTTTGTCTGATATCATTATCATGACTCCTACCTTTCATTCATTTCAATTCACATATGATGACTTTTTCCAGTCCTCACTTTCAGTGTACATATATATCTTAGACAATGAGGTGTGTTTCTTATAAGCAACATATAGAAGGTTTCTGTTTTTTCTTTTTCTTTAATCCATTGAACCAATCTGTGTCCTTTAGTTGGGGAATTTAATTTGTTAACATTCAGTGTTATTATTGATATGTGTGGATATGTCCCTATCATTTTGTTATTCTTTTTACTTTTATTTTTCCTTTTGGCCATTTTGTGATTTTTTTTTATGTCTTTTCTCCCTTTAGTTTTCCAGGTGCAGTATTTCCTGAACAGCTGGACTAATTTTTTTTTTTTTTTTTTGGAGAGGTTTTTACTATAGGGTGCGTGTGCTCACCAGACAGAGAGAGAGAGACAGAGAGACAGAAAGTGAGAAATAACCCCCTAGGGGGGACGGCCACGCCGCAATCCCTTCTCCTCCATTCTCCTCTCAGGATCTTGGGCACGCACGCACATGCGCCCGGTGTTAGTTTAAGCCACCAGGTCTGGGGCTCGAACCGAGGTCGACTACGTGGGAGTCCTGCGACATAGCCATTACGCTAACTGCTGGTCCCCAGCTGGACTAATTTTGATGAATTCTTTCAATTTTTGTTTATCTGGGAGTTTTTTTTTTTTTTTTTTTTTTTTTTTAAGAGAGATTTTTGCTATAGGGCATGTGCAATTGCAAGAGAAACAGAGTGAGACAGAGAGACAGAAAGCAAGAAATCACCCACTAGGGCAGACGGCTACATTACAGTCCTTTTCTGCTCCTATGTTTGGATTTTGGGCATGCATGCACATGCTCCTGGCATGAGTTTCAAGCCACTGGGTCTGGGACTCAAACCGCAGTTGGTCATATGGGAGTCCAGCAACGTAACTATTATGCCATCAGCTTGTCTTGATGTGAGGATGATTTTATTTCTCTTTCCCATTTAAAGGATAATCTTGCTGCATATAGTTTTCTTGGCTGACATTGTTTTTCTTTTAGTTTTAAATATGTCTTTCCTTTCTTCCCTTGCCTGCAGTGTTTCGGTTGAGATGTCCGATGTTAATCTAATGGGGTAACCTTTGTAAGTAACTTGGCATTTCTCTCTTATCATTTTTAGAATAATGTCTTTGTCTTTCATTTTTATCATTTTGGTGATGATGTGCCTTTAAGAGGATTTTCTTATATTAAATCTATTTTGTGTTTTTCCCCCCCTTGGATTTGGATTTCTATATGTCTCTCTAAATTTGAAAAGTTTTGACTAATGTATCACGAAAGACATTTTCTAAGTCTTTTCCTGTTTCTTGACCTTCTGGAATACACATTATGTAAATATTCGGATATTTTATGGTGTCCAGGATTTCCCTTAGGTTGATCTTAGTTTTGATGATTATTTCTCCATTCTTCTCAGTTGTTTGAACTAAATCCAAAGTTTTGTCTTGAAGGTCAGAGGTACTTTCTTCTACATGTTCTAATCTGCTATTAATACTTTTAAGGTAGGTTTTTATTTTTTGCATTGTATTCTTTATCTCTGGAAGTTCTATTGATTCTTTTTCAGGTTTTTTTTTTTTTTTTTTTTTTTTTTTATGGTGTTCTTCCTTCAAGTTATGGAATGATTATCTCATCTCCTGGAATTAGTTGTCTGTTTCTCTAGCATCTCATTAAGTTTAGTTATGATAAATATTTTGAATTCTTTTTCTGACATTTCTGTCATTTGTTGTGTTTTATCCATTGGTGGTGATAAGTTATTGTATTCCTTTTTAGGGGAAGAAGTATATTTTGGTTTCCTCATAGTTTTTCAGGCTCTGCTGTAATTTTAGTCATCTGGTGCTGTGTTCAGTTCATGCTAATTCTTCAGAATAGGTTTCTATAGCTGTGTGCTCATGTGCTTCCCTTTATTGTGAATGACTTCTGAGCCAATTTCTCTTTTCTACTTTAAGTGGTAGTGTGACATTCACAGTGAGAATCCTGGGTTCAGATTTATAGAGAGGAGTTTCTCTCTTTTTTCAGGTGGGTTGAATATGGGGAGAGGACTCTTTTTTTTTTTTTTTTTTTTTTTTTTTTTTTTTTTTTTTTTTTTGAGAGATTTTGCTATAGGACGCGTGCACTTGCCAGAAAGACAGAGAGAGACAGAGAGATAGAAAGCGAGAAATCACCCCCCAGGGGAGATGGCCATGCCACAATCCCTTCTCCTCCATTCTCCTCTTGGGATCCTGGGCATGCATGCACACGCACCCGGCATGAGTTTAAGCCACCGGGTCTGGGACTTCAACCATGATAGACTACATGGGAATTCAGTGACATAGCTATTACGCTAACTGCTAGTCCCTGAATATGGGGAGAGGATTTTTTAAGAGCCTCACAGTGTTGAGATGTTTGGCTCCTATATATCCAAACCTTTTTATTCCCTATGTGGATAGAGGTTGAGCTTCTAGCTGTTCAACTACAAGATCAGGGGTGAGAGCTTGAGGCTGAAGAAGTCCCTTCTCGCATAGCTGGGTTGGGCAGAGGGCTTGCAGTAAAAAATGTAGGCAAGGCAGTCTGCTTCCTCTCTGTTCCTTTTAGCTCTGCACCTGCAGGATTAGAGGTGGGGGCTTGAGACTGAAACCCCTCCTCCTGCACCCTAGAATGGGCAGGGGACCCGTAGTGAGGAAGGAGACTGGGCAGCCTGCTTTCTCTCTGCTCCTAGATGGGTCAGAGGTAGGGTAGTGTCAGCCATGCATTTCTATTTTAACACAGCAAAGACACAGAAAACTTACTATAGTATTCATGTCAATCCCCTATTGTTCAGTTGGTTTATTCCAGACTTTTAACTGATAGATGTGATTCTGTAATTAATATCTTTCTATATAAATTTTTTTTACATATTTGGTTTATTTAGGATAAATTCCTGTAACAAGGAGAGTAAAAGATATAAATGTTTTTTACTTTTATACATTCTGTAAAAATTCATACCCCCCGAAAATCTGTACACATTTGCACTTTAAGTAACAATACATAGAAATGTCTCTGTAATGTGTTTGTTCTGGGGAAAAAAAAAAACAAAAAACAAAAAAACCAAAACACCAAAAAGTCAATAAAAAGAAGAAAGTAAAAAGAGGGAAAGGATAATACCTTTCTGTTGTGGTACAAAATTTGTCAAAGCCAGAGGCCAAAGGAACTCATTTTTCTTTTTTTTCTATGAAGTTTTCAAGAATTCCTCTGTGAAATAATATTTCTTTAAACAATTTCATTTTGATTTATTTTTTATGTTCTTTTCCAATTCTTTCTTTTTTTTCTTTGGGGTATCCTTTAGGGCTTTTCCCACATTAAAACTAGCTATTGTACACAGTCTTCTACTGTGGGTTAAAACTGTTAGTCAAAAGCAATTCTTAGTTACAAGTTCTTATGTTCCTCTCTTTACCCAGAGTTAGAAAGAAATTGTGGGCCTTTGTTCCTAATCATGGAAAATAATCCATCAGTTTATACATTTTCTGAAAATAGATGTATTCGGATTTAAGTATGAAAAATTCTTTATACTCATTTCCATTTTTCTCTTGATTAGAATGCCATTTTTCACTTAGGTACAAACTTGCCTATTTCTCTATTTTAACAGCATCTTTACTGCCAACATCCCAGCCTAAGCCACCATCTCCTTGTCTGGATCACTACCATAGCCCGATAGCAGCCCTTCTTTCTTTCGCTCTTGCCTACAGTCCATTCGCCACACAAAAGCCCAAGCGGTCTATGTAGAGCCAAATGAGATCACGGCCCTTATTTGCTCTACAATTTCTCATCAATTTTCAGTATAGTTAAAATCCCATCCTCTTTCCATGGGTTATGGGTGGCCTAGCAAATCTGGCCCTTGCCCAACTCTGCCTCTCCTCTCATTCTCGCATTGGCCACTCTTCTTCAACAAAGTGGCCTTCTTCTTCTTCTTTTATTTTTATTTTTTTAATTTGACCAGAAAGGGACAAAGTGAGAGTGGGGGGGGGTGGGGAGAGAGAGAGAGAGAGAGAGAGAGAGAGAGAGAGAGAGAGAGAAAGAGATGTGAGAGAGCAAGCTGCCAGGCTTGGGACTTGGACTGCAGTCAGCCATGCGGGTGGGAGTCCAGCACCCTTAACCACCATGCCACCTTCCTTCTTCTTTATGTCTCTCTACTCTGTCCAGCGTATCTTGAAGTGTTTTTTTCTTTCTGATTCCTCTATCTGAACACTTCTTTTCCAGGTGGTCACATGACTGTTTCCTTCTTATTAGTTAGCTCTCAGCTTAAGTGTTACCTTTTTTAAAGACCTTCCCAGAGTGTACTCTATAAGCTAGCACCTTCCACTCACCACTCTCTTTTTTTCCTTAAAAGCATTTATTAGAAACTGAAATTTTATTACTTATGAATCAGTTTATGTCTCTCTTTTCTGTATTTGTCAGAAGAATGTAGTTTAGGATGCAGACGTCTCATCTCCTTTATTTACCAGAACCTGGAACAGTATCTAAAATAGACTTGGCACTCAATGGATATTTACTGAATAAATTATCATTGAAATACCCCTCTACCATATCCATAGATCTCCATATTCTATTTATTTGTCTTCTTAAGTATTTTTTGCATCTGTCTATCCCACTATTCTCCATTTTAGTCTGAGCTTTATGTCCTCATTCCTGGGCTTCAGGCTAGACTTCCTATTTGGCCTTCCCAATGTCATTTTCCTTTCCCTCTAATTTATTATGTAAACTTCTTAAGAGACTGGTTTGGTCATGACAGTTTTCTGGCTTAAAAACTTCAGCAGCTTTCTTTACCCTGAGGCACTGGGGCGGGTCATCTCGATAATCTCCCTTCATTATGACTGCACATCATTTTTGTTATTCTCTTCCAGGCTTGCTCTTTTCTGACCACAATGTTCCAGGACCCCATTCCCCTGAATTCAGATTCTGTTTGTGAGCACAAGAGATAGAAAGAAAGAGAAAGGTAGCTGATAATGTCACTTTAGTGCTTAGGTTTAACAGTATCTAAATTTAGTTCTACCTTTTACTTATCAATTGAGAGAGTCAGTGAACTCCTATTTTTGATTAAACTACTTTGTTCTGTGGTTCTCTTCTTTTTGGCCAAGATTTCTGATTAATGTGGCTTGACTTTCAAATCTTCCTACAATTTGATCAAGTATTCTCACCCTCGCCTCTTTCTTCTACTCTCCACCATTCTCAACATGTTCTCCTGATTATGATTTGTGATTTTCCACTTCTGACTTTTACTCCGTCATTACCATGCCTGGGGTGGCTTCTCTTTTTCCTGCTTGTGTAAATCTTTTCTGTTCTTTAACCTCAACTTAGATCTTCTTGTCTCCATGAAGACTTGGAAAAAACAGTGCATACAGTTTCTTCTTCCTTTAAATTATTTCTAGTATTTATAGTTTTTGACATTTGTCTGAAAGTAACTGTGTAACAACTTATGTTATTGCTACTATTAGTCTCTTATTTTATATATCAGCATGTCAAAAATATAATGTGCGTAGTGTCAGGTATTTGTGGTAAATATGTGAATTAGGCTGGCATCAGATGATGAGGAGTGGTAGCATGGTGAATGGGAAGGTGTATATCTTACCAAATGGTATTCTAAATTAAACATTTTAAAGACAGTGAGTTGGCCAAATGAAGCATGCAGGTTGGATCTAGTTCCTGGCAGTCGGTTTGCCACCTCTTTTAATTATTTACGAGCATTTACTTTTTATGTCTTATTTGCCCAATCGTATTTCAAGGACATTGACACTAGAACCTCATGTTTATACATCCTTTATCTCCTACAGTACATATAACACAATAGTTACTCAACATGCAGGTGTTTGTGAATGGATGGTGCTGGCTGTGCTATAAGGTTTATTAACTATGTTATTTTACTCACTATCCCCCACCTCTGGTTCTTAATCTTAAATTATTTTAGAGAGGAGAAACCAAGGTTTGTCTTTACTCTCCTCTAGGGAATGATCAACACCACATTCTTTAGGAACATAATTTTGGAAAAAGGATTAACTTTTTTTTTTCTGAGGACAAAATAACTTTCAGGTTCACAATATAATTTTCCTGTTCACATGATCAATAGCAATCATCATATTTTAAAAGTGGAGGTATATCCTACAAGGTATCTCCTTACAAGTTGTATATCTTAATCTTTCTTCCAGTGTAGACATGCAATTTACAACTTAATGACAAACGGGTTCTACCTGAGCATTTCCAGGCATTGCAAGTTCAATCTTTCTTCAGAAAGCCCATGTTTATGTAGAGCAACTCTAATCAGAAAATCCTTTCTCATAACTAGAAAAAATAGAGCTCCTTAAATTGGTATTTACTCTTTTTGGTTCTGTTTAACAAATACACAACATCTGCTTGTTGCAAACATGCACAGGTATTTAAGAAGACAAATGAAAAGGTAATAAAGAGAAGTTATGCCAAGCCCAACTTTTTTGTCTGACTTGAATTATCATGATGTCTTAAGTGATCCATGTAGGATAAAGGAAAGACAGACTCAGTCACCACCGCTTCCAACTGTACCGTGCTTAAGTTTACAAAGCATTTTGAATGTGAAGTGAATGATCCTTGTAACTGTGCAAGCTATTAATATTTTTTTACTCCCCTAATTTGTGTATTCAATACCACTATATTGCTGTATATTTTCAAAGAAAGAAGAGAATCTTTGCAACTAGCAGGGAAGCAGCGGGGAACAAATCTATAGTGAATCCTTCAAATTCCTCTCTGTTTTTAATTTCTCCTCTTTGTGGTTAACACTCTAGGCATGATACAGACACTGTTGTGTATCTTATAAAAGTCTCCTATCCTGTTCTGCTTTTATTAAGATAGAACAACTAGCCCACAGGGACGTGCTCCCAGAAGTGTGCCAGGGTCACCGGTATGGTCACCCTGGAGTGGTCTGGCCAGGTGGCTTCATGGCATGTGGCTTTACACGTGGCTGAGCACCTGGCGCAGAGGCCAGGGGACTCTGGAGCCGCAGTACTCAGTCACTAAGGCGGTGATAACCCTGACAGTAGTCACCGCGATCATTGCAGCCCCTGCCACCATCTGCCCTTGCTAGGAGGTTCCTTTGCTCCTTTCCAGACTGCAGCATGATTACAAGTCCTACAAGAACCTAGACACGTACCTGTGTAAGCACATGGGGGAGAAACCATTTGTGACTGTGACAAGTGTGGCAAGGCCTTTGTCAGGGAATACCATCTGAGTAACCATGTCCTGAAGTAACCTGATTCTTACTGAAGACAAGCCATTTGTTTATGTAGCAGTGATCAAAAATTCAACGTGAAATCAAACTTGAAGATACCCTTTGAAGGTAAACATGAAAAAAAAAAAACAAAAAACAATATGTATGCAGTTTTACAGATTGTAAGGAGACTTTAGGAAGCATCAGCAGCTGAGAATCAGTCAGTTCCAGCATACCAGTGAGCCTCAGTTCAAGTGTACCCAGAAAGTATGTGGAAAACACTTTGCCTCCCCTAGCCCTCTGTAACTACTCAGGAGGGTGCACTGGGCTATGTGTGTCAGAAGGGATGCTCTTTTGTGGCAAAAGCAAGGATGAGACTCCTGAAACACAAAAGAGAAACCCATAAAGAGGAAATAATGTGTGAAGTATGTAGGAAGACACAATGATTTAAACACAATGATTATCTCAAGCAACATAATGAAAACTCATGCTCCAGAAAGGGATGTATGTTAGTGTCCAAGAGAAGACTGGTAGAATCTACACAAATGTGTTTAACCTGCAGAGCCATATCCTCTCTTTTCACAAGGAACAGTGTCTATTTATGTGTGAACATGCTTACTGTGGCAAGATATTTGCAATGAACAGGCTCAGTTGTTATGCTGTTGTACATAATCTTGACAAGATGAAAATGAAGCTCAAGATAAAACCATCTTATAAACCAGCAGGTGGTGTGGTGGTTGAGGCATTGAACTACCACATGGCCAACCGCATAACGAGTCCCAGACCTGGCAGCTTGCTTTCCCACTTCCTCTTTCTCTCTCTCTCTGTGTGTCTCTCTCTGGTGAGCACATGTGTCCTATAGCAAATGGGAAAATATTAACAATGATAAATAAAATTGAATCTTTTTTTTTTAAAAAAAAGATAAAACCATCTTGTGACAAAAGGAGTTTGGCATCGCCTCTGCGTGGCTATATCCCTTCCAGTGGAAACAACAACCAGGCTTATCTGTGCTGAAAAATGGGGAATCACCAAACTATCGAACACAAAGTACTCTTGACAGTTGCAATATATAACCCTCGATTAACTGTCCCATTGCTTTTTTTAAAAGATTGTGAATCAGAGCACTTATTTTCTTTCAAAAGCATATTTTTTTTTATTAAAGTCACAGAAGAACATTAAAAAAAACAGGTTAAAGGAACTGGAAGTTAAAGGAACTGGATTCCACATGGCTGATGGAGCATTTGGAATCCCAGCCCTGGTGGCTTGAAAAATGCTCTAGGTACATGTACATGAATACCCCAAATCCCTACAGCCTGAAGAAATGGAGGAGAAGGGGTTTTGGCATAACCATGTCCCAATGGGAGTTGCGGTTTCCCTTTACCTCTCTATTCTCTCTTTCTCAGGGGAACCCATGCATCCTCTGGCAAATTAAAAAAAAAAAAAAAAAAAAAAAAAACAAGAAGATAAAAAAGTATGTGATAAATTGTGAGGTAGATAATGTTATAGATAACACGATATATTATTGGATAGTTTTAAATTTCTTAACCAAACCATTCATCTCACTCATTGTTCTCTATGTGCTTATAATATAAGAAGTTGGTACTAAAATTCTGGGCTATCCAGGAAACTCATTGGAGATAAGGGAATTGTGACATTCCCATAGACAAATTAGAACCCTTATTCTCATAATTGTGATAGAAGGATTACAGTCACTTTCACAGGGATACTGCCTTGAAACACTGGTTACCGATTTTTCCCTGACAAATAAAAATGCTGGGTCGAGTAGTAGAAGTAGACATAAGCTTAATCCAGGTTCACCCTATTAATGATGACAATACCTAGATGGTGCTGTTGTGGCCAGCCACAGAGCCAGGGTAGACCTTAACATACATTCACACATGAACCAAGAAGATATGAAAAGGTTTACTATTTACATAATGAGAATTCTCAGTATAGCAGAGAAGACTTGTAAACAGGTCTGAAAATGGATTGTGAGAGAAGTGAAAAGAAACTGACTCAGCCCTTATCGTGGTTAGGGGAGAGGCTGGGATAAAGATTCTTTCACATGGGCTGGGGCTTGATGTTTGAACTTCCTGCTGGCCCCTAAGGAAGAAGCATCTGGCATTTTCCTTACAAATATACCAGGTACTAGGGGGAAAAAGAAGATGGATGGATAGACCTTAAAAGCTCTCAGCAGTCAAATGTAGAAATGACCCTAATTTGTTACAATGTTAAGTCGTGCTTTTAGGTATAATTGAACTTTTCTTGAAAGGTGCAGTGTATCCAGCATCAAGAGCTCATAAACATCTTACGAATTGTCTATCTTTTATATTTTCTGTTGTTCTTCTTTTCTTCCTTGAATAATCATTCCTGTACCCCAATGTCAGCAGGATTTAATAGTTAAATTTTGACTCAGATTCTTGCTTTTTTAATTAAATTTGGAGATATATAAACATACATATGTATACATACATTATGTCATATATTATATATATATATAAATTTTATATATACATATATATGTGTGTATGTGTGTGTGTGTGTGTGTGTATATATATATATATATTCAACTTTTCAGAATCACAGTAGTAAGTTGTAAATGATGAATGAACAGAATATTTCCCAGGCTAAAGGAAATGGGACATCAAAGAGGGTGGTGAGAGTGTGGACACACTCTGCCACTCTTTCTACATTTACATTGTTGGCATGATTGTTCACTAAGGCTGAATTCCCAGGGATGCAGTTTGGAGAAATTGGCCATGGAGTAGAATGGAGTCAGAGCAGAGACTGTCATGCAATTGAAAAGAGCATCACTCACAACAAATATGTTCTGTACAGACAGCTCAGAATCAAATGTTTTCTGCACCTCTAAGTTTCAGAAACCACAGAGAAGTCATTAAAGGAAATTTTACTTCTAGAGGGACTATCTGATCCTAGATTTTCAAAATGCTTTTTATTAAATGCAGATTTGTTGTTTTCTATTGTTGTTTGGCTTGCTTATTTTCAGGTTCCTTATCTTTCTAGTAAAAGATGCTCTAGATAAATTCTGGGCAAGAAGGCTGCTTCTCATTCCATACATTCAGAAAATATTAAAAATAGAAATTTTTTTCAGATAGATTATACCAAGTGATTAAAGGCATTTAAACATAAAGCTTAGTTCAAGCTTACTAATTTTTTTGTGGAGAGGATTTTTCTATAGGGTGCATGAGCTTGCCAGAAAAACAGAGAGAGACAGAGAGACAGAAAGTGAGAACTTACTCCCCAGGGGGGATGGCCATGCCGCAATCCCTTCTCCTCCATTCTCCTCTTGGGATCTTGGGCACACACACACACACCCGCGTGAGTTTAAGCCACCAGGTACGAGACTCGAACCACAGTCGACTACATGGGAATCCAGTGACACAGCCATTGCACCAACTGCTGGTCCCACTAATGATTTTTTTTTATTTACACTTTCTAGGTGATAGCTGTATTATTTCTTTTTTAGATTTAAATTTACTTATTTACATTCATTCACTGTACATCATTACAGCATACAAAATGAGATTTTCTATCCAGAATACACTGTATATTGGCTCAGTCAAGCACATCAACATAGGTTTTATCATCAACAAATAATTTTCCATTTCTTGTTTCCTATATATTTTGCTTTTTCCCATCCTTGATTCTCTCTCAACCTTCTGCCATCTCCCACCCTCCTCCCACACTGTCTTTGGTATCCTTTGGCTGCTTTCTATGCCTTCCCCCACCCACCTCTTATTGATTCACTAAAGATCTTAATTAATCTAAGTATTTTCAATAGCAAGCACAGCTGATATGTACATATCCATGAACACAAGTCTAACTTTAGACATAAACCTCAGTGAGTAGAATGAACATAATATAAACTAGCACCTCGCTGGGGCTATATAGCTTACTGCAATCATCAAATAGGTATTTTTAATGCATTTTTTTAATTGCAAGAAAAATAGTTTTAGATTTTTTTCCTGAAACATTTTTTAAAATTAATTAATTAACATTCATTCCCTATGCATCATGACAGCATACAACATGTGATTTCCCATCCAGAATATACTGCATAGTGGCTTAATCATGCAAGTTATTGTTAATAATTTTCCATTTCTAGTTTCATATATGTGTGTGTGTGTGTGTGTGTATATATATATATATATATATATATATATATATACACTTTTTTTTTTAACCCCTATGTCTGACCCTCTGCCCGTTCCCACCCTCTTCCCCTTTCCTCACACTATCTCTGGTGTCTACAGTTTTCTTCTATTCCTTCCCCCCCCCCACCACTTATTGATCACACAATTTCTTAAATAATCTAACTGCTTTCAATAGCAAGTTCAGCTGATAATTTCAAGAAAAGCTGTTTTAACATTAATAAATCAAAGAAATGCTAAGGAACTTTGCTTAAAACTTAAAGCCAGGAAACAGGTTAGGATCCTGTTGAAATAGAAGATACATGAACCTGTCGACATGTCAAGACAGGACAAAAATCCTTAAAACAAGACAACAAAGCCTAGAAGAAAATCAGAAATGTTTTAGTCAAAAGTCATAAAATGCTATTTCACCAGTTCAGTCTCATGTACTTAATCTATATTCTGTTGTGGTTCTATCTTCCCGAATAAATTCTGGGCTATAATATTCAACTCCAGACTTGTCCCTGTGATTAAGTTGGCCATTTTCTTAGTTTTTGAACTCTTATTTCTGTGTGTCTGCATTTAATTTTCCTGATGTGGCACTCCTTGGAGAACTTATTGGAGATTTCTCGTGCTGGTAAATTCTTTTAGGCTTTGGTTATCTTAGAATGTTCTTGTCTTTTCTTCCCATCTGAAGGATAATCTTGCCGGGTACAGTATTCTTGGTTGAAATTGCTTTTCCCTTAACACTTTGAATATATGTTTCCATTCTTTTCTCGCTCGCATTGTTTCCGATGAGAGGCCTGCTGTTATCCTGATGGGACATCCTTTGTAGGTAACTTGCCGTTTCTCTCTTTCCAATCTTAGTTATCTTGTCTTTGTGTTTTTGGTCAATCTGGCTATAATGTGTCTTGGAGAAGATCTTCTTGAATTGATTCTATTGGAGGTCCTTTGTATTTCTTGGGTCTGGATCTTTGAGTGCCTCTCTAGGTTTGGAAAGTTTTCTTGCAGGATTTCATGGAATAGATTACCAATTCCATTCTGAGTCTCTTCACTTTCTGGGATACTGATTATATGGATGTTTGGACATTTGATGGTATCTAGTATTTGTCATATATTATTATCATTTGGTGGGGGGGCAATTTTCTCAGTCTTTGTGGTGGATTTTTCTAGGCCAGCCATTTTCTCTTCTACGCCTGAGATTCTATTTTTTGTATAATCTAGTCTGCTTTTAGTACTTTCAAGGGAGATTTTGACTTCCGTATTATAGCCTTCATCTGTAACAGGTCCCTTTGATTCTTTTTAAAAGTGTGTAATTCCTCTTTTAGATCTTGCAAGAATTTCCTCACCTCCTGGAACTCATCATCTCCTTTGTCCTTTCTCTTCATCTCATTGTCTCTCTTTTTTCCATCTCTGTTAGCTTTGCCATTATGAATATTCTAGATTCTTTATCAGACATTTCCATGATTTCCATTGAACTGTCTGTGGATGAAGAGTTATTCTTTTCCCTGGGAGGATAGGTATTTTCTTGGTTTCCCATATTTCTTGTGGCCCTGCAGTGATTTCTAGTCATCTGATGGATGGTATTTCTTCCTGAACTTGAAGTTAAATCAGGAGCCTACAGAAAGAGGTGATCTGGAATGTCTTTACCGTTGCGTTTTGATCTCTGTGCAGAACATTTAGTAGATATTGAGGAATATGTCAATCCTAATAGTATTTGGGTGTTTAGCTATAATTTCATTAGATCTGTCTAGAAACACAGTGAATGGAGATTGAAGAGCAGAGAGATGAGATAAAAGAAAAAGAAAAGAAAACAGAGAGAGAACAACAACAGCAACAACAAAGAAACAGAAAAAAGGAGGAAAAAACTAAAAAAGTTATTATTATCATTATTATTATTATTATTATGTTGCACATCGCATGAAATCACTAGTTCTCAGGAGACATGAGGAATCTTCTTCTGAAGGCCTGCTCCTTGCCTCTCCTAGGTGTGAGGGGAAGAGGGGATTATTAACAAGATAAAGGAGGGGCTGAAAGCCTAGGAAATACTTCACCTTAAAAAATTTTAAAAAGGAAAAATTACAAAAAAATGAGAAGACAGAGACAGAAGTAGACAGACAGAGACGGAGAGAAGGCTTGAGGGGCTTCCTACCACTAGAGTTTGTGGGCTGGAGGCTGAATTATCAGTAGAAAATCTTCATTTTTCTTCTTCCCTGAAATCACTAGTTCTCAGGAGCCATGAGTACAGTACTGGGATATAGTCTTCTATGAGAACCTGATAGCAGTCTCCTGTTAAGATTGTCTAAGATGTCACCACACGTTTTTTGCATGTATTCCTTACATCCATCAGTCACTGTTTGCTCAGTCTCTATCTACCATAGTGACCATCTTTGATTTCAGTTTGACTACTTTACATAATATGCTGCTGTCTCTGCCTCCCAGAATCACTATATCCTTGCCAATGTAATCTTTGCTGCTGCCCGTGATGGCTCGGGTATATGTCAGATCACTCTCTGCCAAATTAACATCCCCACTCAGAACGAGAATATTTCCAAATTGCTTTGAGTGTAAAATTTTAATGTTCTGTTAAGGTGAATCTTCATCATACACCAGTTCATCTATGTCATACTCGACCAGGCGCCCATGGATGGTGGGCCAGTATCTGTCAATGGCCTCTCCTCAAAGGATGGGTGGTAATCTTTTTACCAGCCCAGTACTGTCCTTATTCAATTCTCTCATTCTTTCTTCTACTTTGTTCAAAAGGCTGTCGATTTCTTCTTTGCCCTGTACATCACTGTTGTAACTCTGAAGGTCCAGCAACACCAATCCATGTGAGTAAATTCTTAAATTGGCAAAGCTGCCATTCTTGTTGGTGTAGGTTGCTAAGTAGACATGGTCCTGCCTGGTGTGTACTGACTCTGCCATCCCCTGCTCCTGGAAAATGGACTGGAGTCCTTTTAGAATGGTCTCGCCATCGGCTTTGGCGCCGAGCATGAAGTTGAGCGTGTTGTGTCCTGCTACTGCCATAATGAGGGAGGCCCTGTGCCGTGCCTGGGGGAGGCAGCCGCGGGAGACTGGGGGGCTGCGCGGCGAGTCACGCTGTGGCCTGCGGGGAGTGCGCAGCTCCGGGGAGCTCCAATGTGTTTTTTAGCCTGCTGGCTTATGTTAGTCTAAGCCTTATTATTTGTATAAACTCAAGAGAACCATTAGGTCCCTGAAAGATTCATCTTAAATAGGAAGCAAATCAAAGGAATAAGTTGAGCTCAGCACTCTCTCAAGAGATATACTCTTCAATTGATTACCTACTGTAGGTTGATTTCCCTTTTCACTCCTATTTTATATTTTTCCATATATAATGAAGAAGAAAAACTTATGCGGGAAGTTAGCCAGAACTTTCATGGTGTTTCAGACAAAAAGAAACTTCTAAAATATCTGTGGAAGGTCTTCATTTTGACAGCTTAAAGTGTTGGATTTAGGAGCTAGAGAACCAAGAAATAATTTCTTACAACTAAGAAATATTCAGGAAAAGGGAGACTAGCAGAGGTGATAATAAATACCCAAGGGAGGACTTTTTCCAGTGTACACCTTGATATAATTAGAGCATCAGGAAAATTTGGACCATATAATATAAATAATTTACATGGATTTTTCACAGATATGAACAGAAGCTTTATTAGGAAATCAATTGTCCATGATAGAACATTTTTAGCTGCTTGGCAAAAAGCCTTGGCCAAACAAAAAGAATTCCGATGCTTTTGGTGACAGCTGATGTGGAATAACTTTTTATAGTACATGTTCTATCATGTGGCACAATTTGTGAATTTTCTCAAAAAGAAGTGACAGTCAAAGAGGCCTGTACTTGTGGTCTTCATCTGTAAAAATAAAAGAACTAGTTTCCATGAAAAATAAAATTCACAACTTAACATTCAAAATAGAAACAGGTTTTAGTGCTGTTTTAAGGAGGATGAATGAACTGAAAAGGTGTTAATGGTGAGTTTCCAAACTTGTAGAGCATAATTTAGAAAACAAGAATGCAGTTTTGTATTATTGTCTGCCACAGTTAGAAAGTTTCATAAAGAGATTTCCAGGAAGTCATAGTCTGTGGAAAGTCTTCCAGATGAAATGGAATTCTTTCTTTATTCTCTTTTAAGAGTCTTAATCGTGATTGGGAACTCTCTTTTATGCATCAAACATTAGTCTTGTCTTGAATTATTTATTTTTCCTTAGGATATTTTTCCATTCTTCAAGTCTAAACTCACATTGTACCTCCTCTCCAAAGCCTTCTCTGAATACTCTACAGAGACCATAAAACCATTCTCAGTCTTGAGGATCTGCTGGAAGGACTTATAGAATTCAGAAAAAGCTGTTATACTCATGGTTACAGTTTATTACAGGAAAAGAATACAGATTAAAACACGTAAATGGGGTACCAGCAGATGGCATAATACTTACATTGCTGGACTTCCATGTGGTTGACCATGGTTCGAGTCCCTGACCTGGCAGCTTAAAACTCATACCAGGTGCATATGTGTGCGTGCCAAATATCCCAAGAGGAGAATGGAAGAAAAGGGATTGTGGTGTGGTCATCCTCTTGAGGGAGGTGATTTCTTGCTTTCTTCTTATCTTTCTATCTCTCTGGTGAGCACATGTGCCCTATAGCAAAAATCTTTCTTAATGAAAGAGCAAAACAATCAATGCATAAAGAGAAAGGACTAAGTAAAGTCCCCCCCCAAGGACACCCCTCCAGGTGTCCTCCTCTCCCTGGGAGTCACATGGAGTCACTTAATTTTACCAGGATTGCTGTGTGACAATATGTAAAATGTAGCCACCCAGGGAAGCACATGTGAGCCTTGGTGTTCAGGGTTTTTAATTAGGTTCAGTTATGCAGACATTACTGACTTTAACTACTTAGAATCCAGCCCTCCTGTACAAGAACAGGCATTGCCCCTAAATCACATTGCTAGTATATACTATTTGATCAACCTGGCCCTGGGTGGCCTAAGGCATCAGGCATATAAAAGTATTCTTATCAGGCAGAATATTCCAAGGGCTCAGAGCTAAACTCCTAGAAGTCAGCAAAAAGTCGTTCCTAAAGTGATTATTTCTTGGGATGAATGAACGGAAAAGATGTTAACGTTGAGTTTGGGAATGGACTGAGCTTGAGCAACTGAGTCCTGTTATGCTATCCCTTTCCACACAGTCCACACTCCTGGCATTTTTTCCTAGGTTTTCTCACCAAAAATGACAGTATTTTTTGGACATCTGCATTGAATATAGGATTTGTATAACAGATGCAGCAATAATATCAGCATGAGAATATCTAACTTAGAGAAGTCAGTGCAGCGTAGTGATAGACTTGGAAAACAACTAATTCATGTAATAAAGGCATTAGATACATCTTTTCTATTTTTGTACCAACTTGATTATTTATTTCTCCCTTGATCTATCTTTATTTGTATCTTGTCATAAACTTGTTTAAAGCTATCTAACATAGAAATAAACAGATGTTTAGCTAAATCTAGTTCTTCTTCAGACCAATTGTTTGCATGATATTACATCCTGAGGAGGTTTTAGCTATTAATACATCTTCCAGTATATTTGATCATTGGTATGAGTATTACTATATAAATAATTTACATAAGGTAGTTTAATCTTACCAACAAAACCAGAGTTATACCATATTGTAATACAGTAATGGTATAATTCAGTTTCATTGCAGGAAAAAAAATCAGAAAGTATTACAGAAGTATTTGCTATGCCTTCCAATAACACTGTCTTTTTCCATGTAACAGACATTATGGTGGGCAGGCATCATTACAATAGGACATTTCTGAGTTTAAAGTCAGTTGTGGAAAAAGCCAGTTACCTTGCCTTTGTTTAGTCTTATACTAAAATTTATTTCCATTTTGTGTTTTTTTTTTTCCTTTTTACTTTGCTAGAGGGAGCATGCTCTCACTGGAGAGAGACAGAAAGATAGAGTAAGAAACTGAGAAAGCACCCCCCATGGGGGGTAGATATGACACAGTCCCTTCCTCTCTCTCCTTTTGGGATTTTTGGGCATACATGCACCCATGCCTGGTGTGGTTTTTCAACTTCAGGATACAGGATTTGAACTGTGCAGTCAGCCAAGGGGGATCCAGCCTCCTTAACTACCACATCATTAGCTGGTCCCATTGTGTGTTTTTACATAGCAGGACCCACTTACGTCCTATGTGGAGGACATGGATGTCATTTAGTGTAGCTCCTATCCCTACTAACTATGCTAGAGCATATGTATTTTATATAGTGTAATTTTCTATTTTGATCTGTTCTTGGGGTGAGGTCAGTCAGTGCACATCAACATAAATTACATTTGCCTCAGAGAATTTCCTTAAGTTCAGAGGTTCCCATGATCGCATAAGTATCCCTTAGCTTCAGCATCTAAGATGGAGGACTATAGCTCATCAGTACTTCAGTCTGGATCTGTGTTAAAATAGTCAAGAAGTCCAGAGCACAAACCCTTTTCCAGTGCTATATCCAGCATTATCTATTATTATTTGTTGAGTCTGCCTGACCCACTTAACTAAAGCCTCATTATCTTTCCAAGATGACTTCCATCTCTTGCCCTCCTCCTGGAAGAGAATTTCCTCTCATGTTATCATTCTAGTCAATATGTATTTCTCCATTGACTACTGCTCCTCGTTAAAAGTGAATTCAGCTTGTCTCATGATGTCTAGAATGGTATGTGTATCTCTTAAAACACTCTGTCTTCGTAGGTCAACGTTTTTTAATCCACCATGCCTTGAGCTGTTGTGTACTAATATGCTGAGTAGGTGAGGACACATGTTTTATATTCAAGAACATTGCATCCTTCATGCCAGGGTTAGATAAGTGGTTGTCGCAGTTAGATGTAATACAGTGTGTGTATGCCTTACAGTCTACCACAGACTTTCTCATCTCAGGGTTTGACTGTTCCCCATGGGGATTCAGACCCAACATGTGACTCCCGTAGCTTTGTTCTCATCAAAAACCCATTGTTTTTCTTATTCTTTAAATAGCTCTCCATTCACAAAAATGAAGTAATATCAGGACATACTTGAACACAGCATGTACACAAGTGCATACAGCTGCTACATTTTCTACATTGTCACCAGAGAACTTTCTAAGCATTTGGTCATCAAGGTTTATAGTTGCACAGTGGCCAGTCCACTGGGAGTTGTCTACTACATGGCCTTGTGGGAGTGGTTTTGAAAATGTCTTCCCAAAGATGTCTTTCATAGGACATGTAACCTGAAAAATAAGAGTCAAAATACATTGGGACATTACTAGCATTCTACTCAGTCATGACCAATTTGTCCAGTTCATCATCATATTGTATGGTAAAATATCTTCCAGAGTGGTGCTTCTCTAATTTGCAGACTGCCATTACACTTTGTCAAATTCCGAAAACAGGGAAATTCTTGGTAAACATATGACTTAAGCCTTTTGGACATATATTTGGTATAATTGTCCTAAGAAACAGGAACAACCTCTTATTCCGAAACTCTCTCAAGGCACCATGTAGTATTATATTTCCTTTGTTACACAAGCTATTTTTCTGTTTCTTACTGTCAGCTACTATTTTTCCTCTATATTTGTTATTCATTTAACTCAAGCTTTTCTATCTTTCTATCTTTTCTTTCTTTGCCTCTAATGGACATTAGATACATCTACTGGTCCAAACAGTGGCCAGCAAAACCAATCTAATTACTGCTTCTTCTTAGTCCATTTCTGTTCCCCTATAGAGTTGGGTTACATAAGGGCAGAGTAGTGAGCTATTCTCTCACAATGCAGTATAGCTTCATTCTATCCTAATTTTGCTAGGTGGAGTAAAGGGACTATAAGTTACTTATGTGGGATATATGGTCTGTCAGATAGTTTATGCTGAATAAAAACTTCTTGATTGATTAATTGATTGATTATGGGACAGTCGGAATGTCTTGGACAACTAATAAAAATTTATATAATTTTGTTTCTAACCACTGTCTGTGATGTTCTCCCACCTTAATTATATCTCAAGCAGCTAACTCTCTGGATAAAGTTCTTTTCTTTCATGGTAACTCTTTAAATACTAAAAAAAGCAAAAAAAAAAAATTAAAAAGCACAGGGGCAGGATGGTGGCACAGCAGTAAAACATGACACTCCGTGGGGCTAACCCACATGGGACGGTTTCTGATTCAAGCCCAGATCTGGAGCTGGCTGGGGCTGTGGGTGGGTTATAGCATTAGGACATGTTGGAAGGTTGGTGCTATCTTCCTGTCTCTCTGTCTCTCTCTGTCCGTGACTCTCTTGTGCCGGGAGCCGTGCCCCAGCCGGGGTGGGTGCACAGGGAGGCGACGCGGGTGAACAGGAATCAGACTGAGACCTCACGCCCCTTTAGCATGTTCTCAGCCGACTGCAGCCAGAGTAAACTCCAGACTGCAGCCCTGATGGCCAGAAGTCATGCGTATTTATTATAGAAGGAGTTTTTACAGTAGTGGGATGGGTGAAGGGAAGTAAGTGAAACATTTTGCTCTAAAAGGTAAGGCATTCAAAGTATAGGAACAATAATCATAAAACATGACATCTGTTTTGTTTAGGTATAAACAGTCATAATTTTTAGAACGAGGAAGTCCATTTTTCGGGTGTATTCTCTTCTTTGATCTTGATTACTAGGGAGGGTCTTTGGATGAGAGGGCTCCCAGGAATCTTGACCACTTCAGTCAGACCAGCTTGATCACTTTAGTCCCAGATTGGCCTCAGGTCAGCTTTTTGAGAACTTTAGCTTCAGGCTAGGGTGGTAGCAATTACTAGAAATAAATCCTGTCTGGTTTAGTAAAGACAAGGTTAGTATATACTAAAGTGAAATACTTATGTTATCTCTGGGGTAGTCTACAGCTAAGAGGGTGAGTCTACATAGGAAAGGAATGTGGTCTTGTGAGTAGCTGACTTGAAGGTTACTGTGTACTTGGGACCGTCTACATGCTGCTAATGACTGTGGCTTGGGGAATGGCAATTTGCCCTTGTCCTGAGAGTAAGAGTGGCTTATGGTCTTTGGGGTAACAGCACCTCATGGATGAGTCCCTGAGTCCCTCCCGGCTACTGAGATCGTTTTGCCCATTAGTAGCTTTAACCTAATGCTTATCTATGTAATCCCTAGTAGGAGAAGAGAATGTAGCATTCTCTGTTGACATTTTCTAGGAAGGTGGGGTGAGTCTAATGGGAGTAACTCCTGTTCGCAGCAGCCGCCCTACGCAGCTGCCGCCTTAGTAGATCCGCATTCTTTCGGGATTATTGTAAAAATTATAGTAAGGCTGGGGGTGCCTTTATGGGGTACTGGGGTATGGCAACAAGGCCCATGGCAGAGAAATTGAGTGTAGGACAGTACAGCAACACAATTCGTGAGGTCCAGAACTCGTAAAACTGTTGACCTTGCAAACAGTTCTCCTCAGCCAAGTCCTTGCTCTAGGCATGAGGGGCAGTTCTTTCATACTCAGCCTGTGTTAACTGCATGGTCCTAGCACTCTTGTTCATGGAGGAAATACATAAATAAAATAAACTTAAAAACCCACACTAAAAGTATTTGTCACATGCAACTGACAGCATCTACATTCTCTTAAGTGGGAAGAAAGTACATTCCATTATGCTTCATTCCTTTTCTTTCTTCTCTTTGCTTTTCTGACTTGTGAAGGAGTCATCAATTAAAGGAGCAGAAGGATGAAACATTATTTAACTTGTGTCTCTCTGTTTTGTGTTCAATCCTTCTTGCATGCATAATTCGGAATACTTTCCATAGACCACCACACTGCATAGTTCCAAAGTGGTGGCATTGCCCTTTCTGGTTAACTAGTTTTCTGCAAACCCTCTTGTTTTCTGAGCTCCCCCCCGCCCCGCCCCCTGCCCCTTGTTCTGTAACCTCTTTGTGTGTGGTCTCCTTCCCCCTTTATGCGACCTTTTAATACTCTCTGGGCCCAAGAGAAACAAAACATCCCTGCCATACCCCATAATGGTAGTTCGGACTAACTCATTGCTGCCCCCTTTCCCTGTTCTGTTGTCACAGGTTTTTGTGTTTTTCTTCTAAATTTCACAAGGAGAACCCATCAGTTTTTATGTTCATATATGCCTCAGACGCTAAAGGGTACCTGTCATGTTTGCTCCAGAGTGTTGTTACTGCATTTTGCTGATAGAGCAAGGTATGCTGGCCAGTTTCTGCAAGTGTCCAGGTTAGGAAAGAGTGGCCTACCTCTCTCTTTGTGTCTCTTGATCCTCAGCTATTTAGCTTGGAGTGATATGTGTACTTTCTGCCCCACTCTTGAGGCCACAATGCTTTGCTACAAGTCTCTCTATTTTGCTTGCTGGTTAAATTTCTATAGGGAATTTATAGTAGGTTAGAACTGGCAGCATCACAGTGACATCATCTCAACTGACTTGGTCCTGCAGAAAGTTCGTATGGGACCGTTCTCATGAAAGAGCTATTTTTGACATCTCTTACATCGAGTTTGCAGGCAGAGAAGGGAAGCTGAGAAACAAATTTTGAGTTCCCTTTAAATTGCTTCTCAGATACTAATATATATAACTAATTTAGAAAATTTGGACATTATTGTATTTGAAAGAAATGGAAAAGGCCAGATTTCTAATGGCTTCCTTAGAGATTTCAGGTGGGAGGCTTATTTGATATTACCTTGTCTCAACTTCAGTCACTGCAATTATTTGGTATGCCTATTATGGAGTAATCTGTAAACCAATCCTCAAAGATAAGTGGATTTCAGTCATTTTCATTTTTATAATTGCAGTTTTATAATTTCAAGGAGGAAAGTGCTAGATTCAGAGGTCTCAATCACTCCATCCTCTCCAATTTAATTTAGCACTTGCTTTCTATAACTATGTTAATCAGAGATCTATGTCTGAACCTAGGGATTTCTCCTACTGAAGCTGGGTTACGCAAAGTTTTATCTTTCTTTCTTTAATACCTGCAGATTTTGGGTTGGCATATTCATCACATTCTATGCCTTATGAGGTTAGATGCCATGAGAGCTTGGCAGTATTGTAAAGAATTGTCATTTGTATGTCTGAGCTTGATGCGTACATGCCTACGAAGTAGGGTCTCAGAAATATTCTCCAAGTGACTCAGATGAAAAGCATTTTAGCCTAAATGAAATGCTGTGTAGCTCATGGACAATCCCAAATAATAACTACAATTTTCACATTTGCTTTTAAGATTTTCTGTGAAAAATAGCTCACCTTTCTCATGGTTGGAGTGTAAACAACAGTTGGAGTATAACAACAGTTACAGAGTTTGCCATAGTGCTTATTGTCAAGTGTTTAGATGTTACTTTAACGCAAAAGAATGACCTCCTGTAGAGCCACTAGACTGTAAGTTTTAGAGAGCAGACATTGTGTCTCATCCATTATTATATTTCTGTTTCCTAGCCGCAGTGTCTGCTTTGTAGTACATACTTGATGAATATTTGCTGAGTGGAATCAGATCCCTGTACTTAGTTCCAAGCTCTGTTCTGTGTCTTCTACATGTATTAACTTGTTGACATAGACTTTTAAAGTGGGTGTAATTATTATTTCTATTTTATGGCTGAGGAAACAGAAGCAGAGGTAATTAAGTAACTACCCAAGGTTACATATCTGGTAAATAGTAATCAAACCCAGGTTCTGGGTCTAGAGCTTGGACTCTTACCCACTATATAAACCTACTACTCTTCTTAAGTCTAAGTACCCTAGTGACACTGGAAAACGAGATAACTTATCTTCGTGGTATGCCACAAGATGGGAATGTTTGGTAGAACTTTGTTTTATACTGTTAGCATGGAGCTTCATAATTCATTTTTAATTATCAGTTAAATGTCTGGGTTTTGCTCAAAATTCTTACATTAAAATGGTTCAGTATTGAAGAGATTGGGGGGACAAGTGGTGGTATAGCAGTAGCATAATGGTTTCTGGGGCTGACACATACGAGAATATTCCAGGTCCCCTTGGAAACCTTTCTGAACATGCCAAATGTGTGTGTATGCATGATCCATGCTTCATGGCTGAAGCTGAGAGTAGTTCTCTGTGTGAAGACCCTGTCAGGGTTGCTTCTCTCTCATAGGATAGATAAATAAATAAACTTTAAAAAGGTACAATATTTGGGTCTATCTGCTGTGCAATCATTGCCTGCTCACCAAAATAAAGGAACAACTTATTTGCCATTAGCTGTTGACCATAGAATCATACTAAGGATTACTGGGAAAAAAAAAATCTGTCAAAGACATAAGTACCAACCCAGGGCAAGGAATAAATCATGCAATTAATACATAATGAAAAGAAGGTTCCTACAATGGACAGAGGACTGATGACAGACTAACTTGGAACAGAACAGACTAAAGAAACAGAAGGTCGAGGAGGTACAGCTATGTATAGTGAAATACATAAACTAGAGGAGAGGAAACTGAAAAAAAAGAAAAATAGTAGGTCAAATAGCCTTGGAAATAAGGTAACCTATGTTCATTTGGGGATTCAGGTGGAAATTGGATGTGTAAACTGCAGTGAGAAGCCTAAGACAGGTTAGAAACCATCCCTACTCTCACTTTCTGATTTTGAAAGCTTCTGACACCCGAGCTGACATGTTGATGCAAGAGTCCTCAATGAAGTACTTAATTCCAATTTGTCATTCGACATGCCAGATTTGAGGATTTCTCCAACCATAATTCTAGTGATGTAGTCTTCAAATAATTCAAAATGACATTGTTACCTTTTTCAACTGCCACCAAAGGACCAACTACTATAATCTGTCCAGTCAAAACTGCAAGCATTCACCCATTCATTCACCATTTAGCAAATATTTATTGAGCGTCTGGGTTAAATACATAAATAACTGAAGCTAGAGGCATATGGAGAAGTTATAGCTCTGCTATGAAAAGCAGCTACTTCATTTTTTAGAGCACTTGTTATAATCTGTAGGACTATTTAGAAAACAACTTCTGGGTTAATATAAATCTAGCTCTTAAATCTGTACAAAGACCATCTTTGCACCATTTTTGGATCTATTTTCTGCCACTCAAGCCCAAGCCTTTCTCTTACTTCTCTGCTCATAATTCAATTGGCATATGTATGTCTGAATTCCAGTCTCCAATCTCGGACAGCCTGAATGGGGAACTTCCTGTGGAGGATCCTGTTTAGCCACAACTGTGAGTGCTTTGAAATAAAGAAGAACCAAAACAACTGTGGAGTGAGAACTGAAGCTATCACTTGTAAAAAACGGACCTGCTTAAAGCTGCAGGAAAGATGCAGGACATGATTATAGAAGAGGCAATACCCTCAGGCAAGGGGTTCTCCAGGAGAAAAGAGGTGTAAGGTAGACAGTGGATACAACAGGCTGGACAGAATGCTGCAGTCTGGGGAGTAGGAGCTGCCAGAAGAGGAGTGGCTGTTTCAAGTCATCACATTGGTTGGGGGCCATCATCTTGGGCTCTCCTTGCTTTCCTTACCCCTGCCTCCAGCATTACCCAACCCATTCATTCTAGCTGGGCAGGGTTTATCTAGGTTTGACTAGCAACAGCCTGAGAAATGTTCAGAAGTTAGTCTGAGGAGGAAACTACATTACCAGTAAAGTTAGTTTTCTTCTGGTAAGTACATTCAGCCTTCCTATTTGTTTATTGCTGGGGACAGTTTTAACTGTGTGTTGTCAGATGAATTGCTATGCTTTGACTATCACCCTTCTAATCTCAGGTGAGTTTCCAGTACACACATGCATATGTTTGTGTCGCTTCCAGTGTACACGTGTGTATATGTGTGTGTCTGTGTTTCTGTGTGTGTGTACCCATGACTCTCCCACCTGATTTAATAGTACTTGTCCTGGATTCTTGATGACCAGGGCAAAATGTACTTGCAGTGAGCACTCCAGATTATTTTTTTTCTGACTGTCATAGCAGGTTTGGGAATCTAAGGTGCGATTTATTCTTATTCCTTTGTTGGCTGAGGTACAACCTGGTGTAAAAAACAGGTAACCCCTGCTCTGGACCTGTAGGTATCTGTTGGAAGGGCCTTTTTATTTCTGATTTTATCATTCACTTCTAATTATATTGTCTTGTGCCAATTGCACTGACAAGACTATTTATTTATTTATTTTGCCAAGGGTTTTAATTCCTCTAAAAGCAGACAAGATACTACAGAATCCTTGTCCTCATCACTGCCCCAACAACTTTCAAGGGCAGAAGCTACTAGGTAGCCCAGAGCCTTACTTTTCAACTGCGCCTCATCCCAGTTAGCCACATATGAAACTGTAGAACTGTCATGCCAATCTCCACATGTCAAGAGTTGCTACCATTGGGAACCAGCAGTTAACATAATGGCTATGTTGCTGGACTCCCACGTAGTCGACCGTGGTTCGCGTCCCGGACCCGGTGGCTTAAAACTCACGCCGGGCGCGTGTGCGTGCGTGCCCAAGATCCCGAGAGGAGAAAGGAGAAGAGATTGCGGCGTGACCATCCCCTCTGGGGGGTGATTTCTCGCTTTCTGTTTCTATGTCTCTCTCTGTCTGTCTGGCGAGTGCATGCGCCCTATAGCAAAAAACCTTTCCAAAAAAAAAAAAGAGTTGCTACCATTGATACAATAATTCCATTGGAGTGCCACCATCTGTTTAAAAGTTCCTTTCTAATTATGCTATTAGCTCCTTGAAGATAAGGGTTTTTTGTTTGTTTGTTTTTGAGATTTTCTCTCCATTTAGATAGTTCTAATATCTAGTATAAGCCTGGCACACAGTGAGAGATTGACAAATGTTTACAGGATGAGTAAATAAATGGATACTATAAATGTTCTAGTTATATTGAAATGATCCTTTATTAATTAAATGAAATAAAAAACTAAGATGTAAGATGGGAAAGTATATATTAGTATTGAAAGATATCTAAAATATATTCTTAAATGAGAATGTATTGTACATAATAATAAGTGGTAATAATTATAATTATTATTATCACACTACCTACCAGAGTTGGGCTCCCTACTATTTCTAGACAGTTTGCTGAATCAACTCCAAAATCCTATCCTGAGTGTTGAATTTGGGGGTCACCCTTGGTATCTGATGGTTTGGTTCTCTGAAAGACAGAGACATTGTTGGGAGGAAGGTTGTCATTGTAGAAAAGCAGAAGTGAGAAGAAAATGGAAGTGAAGTAGGGAGAAAGCAGAACAAGTATAGGGAGATGCGTTGCTACATAATTCACAGCTTTACTAAAACTTTGCTCTTCATGGATGTTTACAGACATGCCATTTAAAACTATTGCATCTCAGAAGAGTTCTTTTCAATGGGAAGATGATAGGGGTAGGCAGGTAACCAATTTCTTTTGCTACCACATGCCTCTCATTTCCTATGGATTGGGTATGTTCCAAGGGACATTATCTCCCTCATAATTCTGTTTTAAATTTCAGGGCCACATTAGCACGGTCAGGTACTAGAGAAACTACTTCAGGTCCAGTCTTACTAGTACACAAGTGCTGTGGCTGGTCGGTCTTTTACCTATTTATTTATCATTGCCAGTGTTCTTTATGAGAATATGAGTTACCATCTCATGTTATTTCCTGTTAGACTGATGTCAGGTCTGCTTGCAATAAATTCTATTATTATTAGTACTATTATTGTTTTGGAATGTCATTATTTCACATTTATTTTTTCAAGGCTAGTTTTGCTAGAGATAGACGTTTTCATTGAGAGATTTTCTCTTTTAGCACTTATATTATGTGATTCCTCTGCCTTGCCTGCATATTTTCTGATGGGAAATCAGTCATCATTCATATTGTTCTTTCATTTACATGAGAAGTTGGTGTTCTCCTCTGGTAGTGATTATGATGTGTATTGGTGCAGATATCTGTGTTTATCTTACTTGGGTTTTGTTGAACTTCTTGAATGTATAAATTAATTGTTTTCCATCAAATTTGAGAAGTATAGGCCATTGTTTCTTCAAATATGTTTTGGTTTATCTCTCTTCTTTTTATGAAATTCCTACTGCATATTCCTTGGCATGTTTCATAATGATCTGCAGGTCTCTGAGATTATATTAATTATTTTCCCTTTCTCTCTTTAGATTGTATAGTTTCTATTGCTCTCTTATTCACTGACACTTTATTTTCCACCTCAAATCTGTTGATCCTGTTCAGTGAGTTTTTCATTTTGGCTATTCTTTTTTTTTTCTTTTCTTTTTTTAATAGATTTTTACCATAGGGTGTGTGCTTGCGAGAGAGAGGCAGTAAGAGGGTAAAGTGAGAAATCACCCCCTAGGGTTGATGGCCATGCCACAATCCCTTCTTCTCAGTTTTTCTGCTGGGATTTTGGGAATATACACACATGGGCCTGGCGTGAATCTCAAGTTGCCAGGTCCAGAGCTAGAACTGCTGTTGGCCATGGAGAGTCCAGTGCCTTAACCACCATGCCACCTGCTGGCCCTGGTTATTCTACTTTTTAACTTTGAAATTCTCATTTTAAAACCATGAGTTCTGGGACCAGCAGTTAACGTAATGGCTATGTTGCTGGTCTCCCATGTAGTCGACCGCGGTTTGTGTCCCAGACCCGGTGGCGTAAAACTCACGTGGGGCGTGTGTGCATATGTGCCCAAGATCCTGAGAGGAGAATGGAGGAGAAGGGGTTGCAGCATGGCCATCCTCACTGGGTGGTGATTTCTCACTTTCTGTCTCTCTGTCTGATGAGCGCATACACCCTATAGCAAAAGCCTCTCCAAAAAAAAAAAAAAAAAGCACCCATGAGTTCTTGGACCAGGTGGTGGCCTGATGAAAACCTTGAGTTCTTGGACCAGGTGGTGGCCTGATGTTTAAGGCAGCTGGATCCCACATGACTGACAGTGTGATTCGAGTCCTAGACCCAGCAGCTTGAAAAACACAACAGGCACATCCTATAGTAAACAACTATATATATTTTTATATATACACACACAAAATGATACATATAATAATATATAACATGTATACATGTTACATGTGTACATATATAACATATATGTGCATATATGTTATGTGTGTATATAACATATATAGTATATTTGCATGTGTATATAACATATATATATTTATGTGTATGTGTGTGTACGTATATACACACATATGTGTGTGTGTGTATGTGTATTATTTTCTCTATCATGGCTCCCTATTTGTTGAGTTGCTGTTATTTTCTTTTAGTTCTTTGAACTTTGAACATACTTATGATAGATAATATGAAATTTATTATCTGATAAATCCATCCCCTAGGTACACATTATAATTGCATCCACTTAGAGTCAGTTTTGTTGAAATTTTTATGCCCCTGAGTTTGGGTGATACTTCCTTGTTTTTTTTTTATGTCTTATAATTTTTGGTAGAACGAACACTGGACACCTTTGTGTATTAATTCTGGATTTTATTTATTTTAAGTGTCTTGTTGCTGCTGTTTCTTTTGTTTTTGTAAATTGTCTCCTGTTGCATGCAACCATGTCTCTGCCTAGTTCCTTCTTATTTTAATTTTTTCAGCCAGGTTTCATTGGGAGTGCACCTGTATCTATATAATTTAGTGGTCAACTTAATGCTCAGCCAATGGTTTGGGCAGAGGTTGTGCTCAAAGAGTTTGAGATTATAAGACTTTGATCCTCTGCTGAGGTTGGAAGTGCTTTTATTTTTAAAAGACTTTTTAAAGTCTCTGTTGGTTTTTCTTTTCTGCTGGGCTTTCTTGGGTTTCCTTTCACACACACATATTTTGTAGTCCAAGGATTTGTTGGAGAACTTATTTAGCCCTTTCATAGGTTTTTCATTTTTGTAATCTGACTGGTCCACTACTTAACATCTATCTATGTCCATAACCTCAGCCTAGAAGAGAAGTTTCTCCCCAATTGCTTCCTACTGAGGCTGTTTCTTTCATCTGAAAAGCCATGAGTTTTTCAATTTTCTTACTCCCAGCCATGATTCAAATAAAGATTCAACATCTCTCATCATAAGGGAAATGTAGATCAAAACCACAATGAGATACCACCTAACCTCAGTGAGAATGTCTAAGATTAAAAAAAACAAAAAATGGTAAGTGTTGGCAGGGGTTTGGTGAAAGGGGAACTCTCTTATACTGCTGATGGGAATGTAAATTGGTCCAGCCACTGTGGAGAACAATTTGGAGATTCCTCAAAAATCTACAAATAGAACTACCATATGACCCAGCAATCCCACTCCTTGGTATCTACCCAAAGGACAGAATTCTTAATCGGAAAAGTGCTTGCACATCGATGTTCATTGCGGCACTATTCAAAATTGCTAAGTCATGGAAACAACCCAAATGCCCCTGAACAGATGAATGGATAGAAAAACTGTGGCACATATACTCTATGGAATACTGTTCAGCCATTAAAAAAAAAAAACACACACACACACAAAAACAAAACAAAACAAAACAAAAAACAAAACAAAACCCTGGCTTTTGACAGAAAGTGGAAGAATATGGAAGATTTACTGCTTAGTGAAGCAAGCCAGGCTATTAAGGAGAGACATTGTATGTCGCCACTTAACATATACCGAGTGTCCGCACTCTGTGACTGAAACTGATTGACCGAAGGATATACAGACACAGTAAATAGGTGTAAATACCAGATACAGTGTGCGTGGAAGAGTAGGGCCTGAGGAAGGACATTTAGAAGAAAAATACAAAGGCAAAGCATTAATGGGACAAAGAAATGTGGTATTATCTATTGAAGATATTTTATAGTCTTATCAACTGGACTAGGGAGACATGTTCACATACTGAAATATTCACTTTGTAAGCTAAACAATGTGATTGGATGTATAAAAGAAAATAAAATAAAAAAGTAAAATTAAATAAAAAACAAAACAAAACAAAACAAAAAATAAAGATTGATCCCTTCTGAATCATAGTGAGTGGTTTTCCAGCAACTTCTACCCTGGTAAGACTACTGTTCTTGTTTGCTGAGCTTGGAAGTGGTTATGCAAAAAAAAACACAGGCAACAAGGCCATAGACTATTCTTACCTGGGTCTCCAGGAGATTTTCAAGATTAAGTACTATCCAAAATGTTGTCTCAATTTGCTCTATTTCCAGAGACCTGGAATAATTATTTTTGACAATTCTGACCAATTCTACATTTTGTTTTCATTTTTGTGAAAATTTGCTGACCTCTTTACCCTGCCACAGCTAGAAGTTTTGTTCAGCCCAGTATACTTCTGTTATTGCATTATTTTTTATCTTTCTTTTTAAAAATCAAGATTTGGGTTTATTTATGTTAAAAGATCCCGTCCCTTCATAAGTGGAGTTAACTTACTTACATTATTGTTTTGACACATAAATTGTATTTGATCTTATTCCTATGATATTATTTTATGAAAGCTTTGTTTCTATAATGTTAAAGTCTTAACCAAGTTCCTAAGTGGCATATTAGTTGTGTGTGTGTGTGTGTGCAGTATTTTTAACATTGAATTTAGAGAAGTTTATGTTTTATTATCATCATAATTAACTTTTTGTATACTTATACCCATATCCTTATTTTTTTAAATCAATATCTATTGATTTCTACCATGAGCAGGCATATTTACTTTTCCTCTCTCCTTTTCTCTTTGTTACCACTCAATTTTAATTATTGGTATTTTCTAGTGATTACATTTACATTGCTAAACTATGCTTATATTTCATCACTTTAACAATATTATGGAATGAAATCCTTTGACTATAAACTATGTAGATGAAGTTATAAACTTCCTGTACATCCTATCTTTCACCTCTTTCTCCTCCAAATAGTTATATCATTACCATATTGAAGGAAATATAATATTTTTTATTTTCTTTTATCACCTGAATTCTCACATTCTCACGTTCTTAGAGTTTTACAAATAAGCTGTTTAATCCTCATTGTCAGCCTAACTTTTTCCTCCCTCAGCATTTCCTCTTTAGGTAACCTACTTCTTATTTTTTAAACACTCTGTCAGGATTTCAATTGGCCTCAACATACAGATGATTCTGAATTTATGTGAAGTAAGCACATGTTTAAAGTTAGGGCATGACTGCAATGAGCAAATAGGACCTCATCCTCTTTTATTTTGGATGTCGTATCCATGGAGAACTGCATTGCAGTATTGAAATTATATTGAAATTAGAGTCTTACTGTGATGATTTTTGACTCATGGTGCTGATCAAATGACTTCTTTCATATTAGGTTTTTTAGGTATGGAGCTGTATTCCCTCATGCTCTCTTTTTGCCCTCAGATCTTTCCTGGTTGATTCGTGTCTTTAAGGCTTAGGGCTCTTACACATACAGTACCTCCGGCAGTCTGGTGTATTTCCCTTCTTCCAGCTCCGCTTCCTCTCACCCCATCCATCATGATGCTTCACCCTTTGACTACTTTCAAAGCACCCTAAAATTTTGTATATATACAGTATTTCCCTGTGGGTGGAATTTTCTTTCTATTTTTGTTAGGATATGTATCCTTTATATAAACTTCCAAGATTTCTGAGCTTTTACTTCCATGAGTTTATCTTAGTTATAATGGTTTTAGATGTGTAATTGTCATACAAAATTAAGAGCTCTTTGACCTTTTTCTTTACCTTTCTATCCCAGTTCCTGGCACATGTTCAATATGTATATGTTGGCCAATTGTAATACTGGAAATTGAAATATGTTTGATTAAATATCTTGTTGATTTTGACCCATTTAGACCTTTGGGTTCCATGACTGTGTCATTGAGAATATTTAGTATTTTCACTAACACATTTTCTTACCATGTCATCTATGTTTTCATTAATTGTATGTATTTGTGTATCTTGAGAAATGACTATTCAGATCTTATGCATATTTTTCAATCAGCTTATTTGTTTTTTTGCTGTCAAGTTTGAATTCTTCCTATATTATGGCTATTAATTGCTGTTGGATGTGTAATTTGCAAATATTTTCTCCCATTCTGTAGGTTGTTTCTTCTGTTGATTGTTTCTTTTGCTGCTCACTAGTTTTTAAATAGAATCTTGCTTAAAATTGAGATGTTTACTATACATGTGTATATATTTTTCTGAATCGTTTAATAATAAGAAAAAAGATTTTTACATAGTGTAATGTAATTACCACTCTCAAGAAGTTTATCATTAATATATTACAATTTTCAAAAAGTTCATGTAATTTCATATGAAAAAAATCTATGAATAGATTAAAAATATTTTGCACTGAAATAAACTCATATTTTGTTTGATTTCCTTTTCAACCAACTTTTTGAAGTCTTGTGTTATCTGATATGCAGTTCATATTTAAATATTTCCCACTGTTATAATTATGTTCTTCAAAGCAGTATTCAAATAAGGCTCATATATTTCACTTATCACCATGCCTATTTAGTCTTTTAAGATATAGAATAGTTCCTTTGCCTATTTAAAACAGATTAAAACAAATCATGTGCATGTGCTTGCATTAGAAGAGCTAGAAATACTCTCAACAGGACTTGGTTACAAAACAATCCCTTTCATCCAGTCCTCCAACATGCCAGAATTGTGGGCATATGTATATGCACCAGGTGTGTTTTCAGGCTGACTGGGATGGAGACTTGAACCATAGCTTGCATGTGGCTTCTAAATCCACAGTTTATCTTACCACTGACTGTGCCACAGACTTTGAGTCAGTTCCCTTGCCTCTTACAGCTTTTATAATATTAAAAAATTTTAAAGTGTGTCTGTGTTTGGATTCATGTCACTGTTTTCTCATATTCAGAGTCTGGTTAAACATGTTTGGTAAGAATACTACATAGGTGTTGTGTCTTTCTCAGTGTATTTCATCAGAGGATAGGTGATATCTATCTATCCCATTATTAGCATTTTACTTTGATATCTTGAATACCAAGTATCTCTACCATGAAGACGACTTTTTTCTTTTGTACTTTATACCTTCTCTGTGGAGTGATATTTTGAAGTCTGCTCATTTTTAAAATTAGAATTACCTTTGTGTCCTTCATAATATCTTCTCCTTCCAGAGTATTCAGAAATGTTACTTTGCAAACTCACTACAGTTACTGTATCTAGTTGCTTGGTGAGAAGAATTTGAATTCTCATTTAGTGCAGCTGTTTTCCAACAATGTCTTCAGCAAACATAAGCTTCATTTGTCTCTTACCCACATTTGCTTAGTGATTATCATTCCGAACATCAAACACCTTTGTGGAACAATTGTAAGTAACATAGTTGAGCAGTTTCCTTTTCTCTCTGCTATCTTAAATTTTTACTATCAGCCCACATTAACTGATTTTTTTTTTAATTGAGAGAGGTCATATACAGAGACAGAGAAAGAGAGAAAGCAGTCTTCAATAGGTCACGGTCATACGGCAATCCCATCTCCATTTCTCCATGTATATGTTGTCTTCTGGATGTGTTCAGTCCTATCTCACTCAAGTATTTTATCAGTTGTCTTTTTGCCTCTGTCCTCTGCATACTGAGTTGGATTACTAATCAAAGTGCAAAGTATACTTTGCAAAGTGCAAAGTGCACTTTGATTTTTAGAGGCTACTTTAGAAAATACATGCTGTGCTTACCCATGCGAGGCTCATATTCCATTTACAGTCTGTCATACATTGTAGAACTTGGACAAAAACACTACATTAGTCATTAATTCAGTAATTGTCATGGGAAGCTGACTTATTCCTCCTTTTTCCTTTTCTTCTCTTCTGCCTTACATTCAGTGGCACTATTTAAGTAGAACTACTTTTGCTAAGGTCACCCTGGCAGTCATTTTCTGCCTTATTTCATTGGACTGCTCTATATATTTCACTCTGTTGATGATTTCATCTTCTAGAATGTTTCTACCTCCATGGTTTTTCCAGACAGGACATTGTTGTGACCTTTGGTAGACAACCGATGATTTCTGCTATGCCATGACAGTAAGTTTTCTGTATGTATATTGAAGTGATTATGTTGTCTTTTAAAATGTTGGCATAAAATGTATGAATACATATATACTTTAAACTTTTTTGTTTTACTTGATTGTAGAGTTTTCTAACAAGTTATAAAAAAACCTCCAATAATTCATTAGAAATTATGTATTCTGTCAAAAAAATAAAAAATATACCAGGCAGAGTTAAGCAGCAAGGAAGACTTTAGACTATTGTAATAAGGGAGAAAGACCAACTCCATTCTGCTGAAATGAAAGGCAGGAGAGTTTTTAAGTGCTGTGGTGAGCTACTGAAAAGGTACCAGAGGAAGGTTGGTCATTGTGATTAGGCCATCTGTGTTTGCTAATTGGCCTTTATTGAAGTTAGGCTCTTATTCTTCCATGGACTTGGATAGAGGGGTACTCTCTGTCTTGATGATTACATTTTAAAAAGATGGCTTTCAGGACTTTAAGAAAGACAGTCCTGAATTGCAAAACTGCTAAGAGACTGAGAGAAGATTTATTTACATTTCAAAGGACCAGATAAAGAATTTGCAATTAAAGCTTTTCTGAAGTAAATGTTTTAAGAAATGAGAGGTCAAGGGCTATAGTCAGGGAGAAACCTGTCTAAAGTTTTGTGAAGGCTGAGGAGACCCTTAGGGCCATCTTGATTAATGCAGAGTTATGGATTCTCATATATCTGTCAAAGCAAAAAAATCATATTAATCTCTTATCTTTGAAGCAAGTTCCTAATAGTAGACATAGTAAATCATGAAATAATAAAGTACTTCAACTCCAGGAGAATATGAAAAGTAGAGTCTAATGGCTTGGAGGATCTGTGCTGCGAAGAGAGGATCTGTGATGACCCAGAAATTTAGTTTCTAATCGTGGGAGATTTTGTTTATTTGTTTGTTTTGAAGAGATTTTTTTTTTCTATAGGCTCATGCACTGGCTAGAGAGACAGAGATAATGTGAGAAGTTACCCCACTTCCAGTGGGGTTTGGGGGGATGGCTATGCCACAATCCCTTCTCCTCCTTTCTCCTGGAGTTTTGGGAATGCATGCACATGTGCCCAGTGGGTTTGGGACTTGAATCGTGGTCATCCATGTGGGAGTCCAGTGCCTTAACCAATATGGTACCCGCTGTCACCATCATGGTTTTTCATTTCTCCTTTTTGTGTTACATCCACAAAGAAAAAAATTTGTATTTTTATGTATTCTTATCAACTTAACTTTGAGGTCAGAGTATTTAGGACCAGGAAAAAGCACAAATATTAATTCTTACACTTAACACCCCTTTCCCCTCCTAATTTTCCTGCTGTTCTTTCATAGTGTTTTAATAAGACCCTCCCATATCCATATTTGTATTTATCACCTTAAAATTCTGTTTTATACTATAAAGCTCTTAACATTGAAGATATAGTTTCATTATTTTAGTTTTTGCTCAAATGACCTTGAAGTGCCTGTAGAAAGTTCAAAAATATCACTAAATATTTTAAATAGTTTAGGATTTTTATGGTGCTCTTTTATTCTTTTGAAGCCATGATCTTTATTCTACTTCATTTATAAATTTCTGTGTCTGGTTTTACTCAACAAAATTGTTGATCTCCTTGATTTCTGGTAATCTACTGTTATCTTGAGCATCTGATGGGCATGTAATTGCTCATTGTATTCATTTGGAGCCCTGAAGAACAGAGGTTATGCAATTTGTGAATATAATTTACTATTTCATGATTCTTCATTTCCGCCCAGATGCTGACTCTTTCTAAATTCAGAACTTGTCTAAATGCAGATCAATGAATATTGTGGAACTTGTTTAAGTACGAAGAAAATCTAAAAATCTAATACTGTGATACTTCTCTTCCTCATTTTCTGAGGACAAACTGAAGTTCTGTGCAGAATGATGTATAGCCCAGTTAACAAACACTGATTTTTTTCTGTGTGTGTCTCAGTCTTTAAGTCATTAGTTGTTTATTTTTTGTTCAGTTTCTTTCATTTCAAAGCAGTCGTCCTAAAAATCATTGTTTGAAATTAATAAAGAGTAAATATATAGGCAAATACTCAATGTGCTGATATTTTAAAAGTTTTGTAGCACTGAGTTATAGCTAGAACATGGCATAAAACATTTGTGAAGAGTAAGTGACCAGAGATCTTTAAACTAGCCTATTGTATAAATTGCAATAGTTGGCAGGCTTCTCAAGAATAGAAAAACTTATTTAAAGTACTTCTCTTGCCTAAAGGGTAAGGAACTGGAGACTTATATTAGGATCATTAGGAGCAGATTAATTTTTACTGCAAAAATATGGAAGGATTTAGGATAAATTAACATTAACTTAGTGACTGTTAAGTAATAATTAATATAATTTTACTTATGTTATTTCATTTAATGGTTTCCCAAACCACAATCAATAGATATCTCTTGATTTCACAGATAAATAATCAAGTTTAAGAGAGGTTAAGCAAGTTTTCTCTAATTTACACAGCCACAATTAGCTAGAACATTTAGATTTGTTTAATTCATAGCACTGCATTAAACTTCTACTAACTCAGCTAAGAGCTGTACAAAATACATTGTGTAATTTAACTAACCCTACCTCCCAACTGGAATACTATACCCATTTCACAGGTGAGCAAACTCAGCATTAGAGAGGATAAAACAACTCGCTTGAAATGAAACAACCCATAAAAGGCAGAGCTATGATTGACTCTAACAATAGCAACTCCAGCCACTTAATTCTAATTTTATTTATTATTGTTACTATTATTATTATTTTAATTTGATCAAAGAGAGACAGTGAAAGAGAGGGGGAAGGTAAGAAAGCAAGCCGCCAGTTCCAAGACTTGAACTGTGGTCGACTATGTAGGAGTCCAGTGCCATAACCACCATGCCACCTGTCAAACCCAGTTGTTGAATTATTTAACTGTATGCTGACAGATGCGTGGTGTTTGGGACAGCATCAATAAGGTGCTTGGAAAAAAACAACAAAATAGCTCAGGATCTCATGTTCAAAACAGGATCTTTATATACCCTTGTACCAGAGTGTGCGTGTGCATGTGTGTGTATTGGGTGGGGGAATGGAGGGAATTCTGAACACACAATTTTAAGCCAAGTGATCTGTCAGCAGCTGTTCCTGAATCTTTCTCTTTAGCCTGGACTGTTTCCAAGGAAACATGAAAAGGTGTTTGGATATAATATTCTGATCCTTATTGATAAGAAAATACATGTGAACAGCTTCCAGTTATCTACTGTGCTCAGCCATTGTATCCTGTGGCTCTAGTCTCAACTGTATCGCATTCTAGGGCAGCTGGTCAGTGACTTTGTCTGCCATTGTACCCTGAAGGAAAGGATTACGTCTCAGGGTCCATTATTATCTGTGTCTTTGCTTTCTATGTTATGTGCGCATCATCCAGACAATTAACACTTAGGCTGCAATTTGAAAGATTTCATTTGATTTAGGTTTGTGGATCTTCTCTCAAAAAGGTAAAGTGTCTCTGAGTGATGTGTTGTTTACCACTGGCACCAGTCCTCAAGTGAACAAAAATTAATCTTTGTTCATTGTAGCCCAAGTCGTGGTACCTTAATAGCTGAGGGTAGAGAACTGGCACCTGACTGCTTGCATTCAAATCTCAGTGCCAACAGGTCACCTTGTGCAATTATTTACTCTTATTGCCTCCCCTTCCCTGCCAATAAGATGGGGACAATATAGTGATAGCACTTCCTTAGGTCTCATGCGGGGTCCAAATGAGGTAATACATGAAAGTGCTTAAGAGGAATGCATACAATAATGCTGCCTGACAAGGACTATCAGTTGGGGCAATCTTAGGCATGTATGGAGGAGTAGAATTAATACACAATGGGAACAGAATAAGTATTCAATAAACTATCAATAAATATTTACAATGTGTATAAAACATGTTTATATTCTATGTCATGAAAGATCTGACAATGCTTAAAAAATATGGGATGAATTTTCCTTTCTTTTTTTTTTTTAAAGGTTTTTGCTACAGGGCTTGTGTGCTTGCCAGAGAGGAGAATGACAGAGAGAGACAGAGAGAGAGGGAAAGTGAGAAGTCACTCCCCAGGAGGGATGGCCACACTGCAATCCCTTCTCCTCTATTCTCCTCATGGGATTTTGGGCATGCATGCACAGATGCCCAATGTGGTTTTCAAGCTGCCAGATCCAGAACTTAAATGGCAGTGTGCCATGTGGGATTCTAATGCCTTAACCACCATGCCACCTGCTGGCCCCTGTAATAAATATGTTTAAGAGTCACATTCATGGTAAGGAACATTGCTCTGTGAGTTATTCAATTGACTATCTCCAACCCTGATAACTTTATCAAATTTACTAGCCAGAGCTGGTCTTGGCATCTTGTCAGGTCCCTATCAATTCCAAGGGACACAACCCTTGATGCTTAGGAAGCTATAAATTATCACATGGCCCTGCTACCTTTAGCAGTGCAACTGACCAGACAAGGGAACTAGGTTTTATGAACGTGTAGAGCAGCAGAGAGGAGTTACTTATGTTGATATGATGACAAAGGGTCATTTCAGCAAGATGGGAAGAATTTTAAATGAAGATTGTGTGTGTGTGTGTGTGTGTGTGTGTGTGTGTGTGTGTGTGTATGATACCACTCAGGAAACCAGATAGACAAAGGCATATTTATATTGAGAACATGTTAAAAGTGTCTGTGACCCTGGACCAGGAACATCAGTATCATTTGGAGATTGGTTAAAAATGCAAGTTCTCAGCCTCCTACATACCTACTTTTTAGTCTGGTTTTCTGTTGCCAACAACTGAATACCACATTGGAAAATTTATAAAGAACAGAGGGTTAGGTTGAGATGGTGTGGCACAATGGTAATGATAGCACCCAATAGTGCTGGAAACCATGAGGTAACCATGGTTCAGATCCTGTGTCTGAAAAGTATGCTGGGTACATGCACAGGAGCTCCTGGTCCTTAGAAGCTGGAGGGCTGGGGAAAGGGAATCATGGCATGATGAGACCCTGCCATGGATGTTTTCTCACTCTCATATCATACATATGCTCTCTGTCATAAAAATAAAAAAGCAAAGAAGAAAAGAAAGGAATAGGGAAATAAAAGGAGAGAAAAGAGAAAACTGAAAAAGAAAAGAGGAAAAAAATAAAGACTGAAAAATAGAAAAAAATACATGGAATCATTTATTTAGCTCATAGTTTGAGAGGTCCAAAGCCAAAGGACAACATCTGATAAAGATCCGCTTGATGGGGACTCTACATAGTCCAAAGATGGCACAGAGCAAGAGCTCACATTTGTCTGTGTTATTGCCTGTGTCCCTGTATTTGTCTCATGTCCTCTCTTTATTAACCTACTTGGATAAATCATAGGGAAATCCCTCAATGACCTTATCTTATCTTAATCACCTCCCAAAGAGCCCACCTTAGTAGTGTGAGGTTTTCACCTTTTAACCCTGTAAGAACAAAATTTCAATACATGAATCTTTGGGAGACACATTCAAACCACTGAATATGAAACTGGTAGATTTTGATCCATGCTAATGTTTGAGAACTATAGCTCTAGTTCTAGGGTTGTCAAACTCCTATTTATGGGCTTGCTGTTGAAATTTGTAAATGAAGTTTTATTGGAACATGGATACATCCACTTGTTTATTATAGACTAAAGCAGAATTAAGTAGTTGTGATAGTCTGAAATATTTACTGTGTGGTTCTTTCTTTAAAAAAAAAATTGCCAAATAATACCCTATACTTTCACTTCTCACAGGAGAGTTATATCCTCACCAAGAGTCGGTGGTTTTCTTTCTTAAACTTGTTCGTACCAGCTGTTCTTTTAATATAATTATTTAATCTATTGAGCCAATGCCCTATGAATTCATGAAGAAAATAGAGATTTTTCCTTTTCTTTTCTTTATTGTTTCTTTCTTTTTAAAGACAGGGTCTTGGTATGCTGTGATCCTTCTGCCTCAGCATTCCAAGTCTCTGGAACTACAATCAGGTGTCTCCACTACTGGATGGGAGACGAATCGTACACGGGTCTCCCATGTGGTTTCAGAACACCAAATAGCAGTATCCACCAGCATGTGCTGGGCCAAAGTTTAACTTATTTATTTATTGGAAAGATGCAGGTAGCCTCAACAGGGCATCATCACACCATGATTTACCCCAGTCTCCTATCTAGCCAGGATAACAAGCAGGCACACCCATCATGTTCAGATTGACTTGTGATCCAAACCTCAGACTTCTCATATGACTCCTGTATCATACAGTCATATCTGTCTTTGTCACTGCAGCCGGAACAGGATCTTGCTTTCATAAAAAGTAAATTGAATGTTTGGAAGATACATAAGATGAGTAGCTGCTGTGGTTTGACTCACCCCAAAATTCATGTGTTATGATGGGACAAACAGGGTGAAAACTTGATCTCACTATGGTGTTACAGGCTGGGGTATTGGGAGGAGGTTAGGATGAAGGTCATCAGAGTGGAGCCCCCCAAGGACAGGTTTATAAGGAGAAGGAATGAGACATATGGATATTCATAGATGCATGTGCTCCTGCCCTCCACCATGTTTTAATACAGCCAGAAGACCCTCATCAGATGCAGTCCCTGGAGCCTGGGCTCCGAACTCTGAACTGAATAAACCTATATTTTTATAAATGAACACATTTTAAGGTATTTTCTATTATTAGCAACAGAATAGACTAGTCACTAAAACATATATTGGGTAGAACTAGACGTGTATAATATAACTATAAAGTACTAAAAGGAAGTAATGAAAGTTCAGAAGAGTTTTGATTTCATTTTATGTTTAGCTTCTGATTCCATTATAAAGAAATCAAAATTGAGAATTGCAGGGAATACACTAGGGGCATGACATAGAGGAGAATAGACGTTTAGAATTTCATTCAGAAGACTCATGCTTAAAGAAAAGACAGTCCCTCCCCCCCCAAAAAAAAAAAAAACCACCGAAATTGCTAAATAAGTAAATATTATAAATTGAAGTATAGATTTTAAAAAAAATTATTTTAGTGATTTTGGCTTTTTTAAAGTTTATTTTTATTCATGATAGAAAGCATGGAGGAGAGAGAGAAAGAAAGAATTATCCCGACAAGGTCTCACCTTACCAAGATCCTTGTTCTGAAGCCCTCCAGTTGGCCAGGATCTTGGGCAAACACATAGTTGTCTGGTGTGTTTTTAGGCTGACCAGAGGATCTGAGGTCAGCAGTGTGGCTTCCAGCACTCCGGTTTAGTTTGCTAATACTCCTATCACCAAGCTGGGCCATGATTTTGGCTTTTAATAACCTTATTTGTTCAGGATACTGACTGAGGAAACTCAGTCTTTTTTTTTTTTTTCTTTTCTTTTTTTCTTTCTCTTCCTTTCTTCTTTCTTTCTCTTTCTTTCTTTTTCTCTCTTTGTTTTCCTTCATAAGGAAGGTTGAGAGAGTATGCTTAAGAGAGTCTTACTGAGCCACAGTGTCATCTCTGGACTTCCCCTTGGCGAAAACCATGATTGTGCCCTTAGGTATGTCAAGTATGTTCAGCTAGATCTGGGATCTGAACCCAGGCCTCCCACATGGCTCTAGTATTAGGCTGTGATACTCTACTGCCTGCATCACTGTAGTTGGGCAGTGATTATAGTCATGATACATGAATATAAATGTCTGCATGTTGTGCTTACATATACCTATGAGTGCGTTCTGATACTTCATCAGGATATATGTAGATGCTTCTGAAATGTGCTCTTTTGAACTCATTTGTCAGAATCACTTTACTAAAGTGTAGATATTTGGAGAGATTCCCCAGGAATCTCAATTTTAATGGCCCCCATGTGATTCTTACACAAACAAAGAACTAGTGGTACAGAATAATCACCCATTTAATGATTTGCATTTGGGTCATTAAATAAAATGTAACCAAAACCCAGAGGATTATGTGAAATCAGTTAATGCTCTTCTCAATTTCTTCCATTAAAAAATGTGTTATGGCATGTTTACAACCCTCCTTAAATTCCTTTGGATGGGAAATGGTAAATGGGTAGATAGGTTTTAGAGTTGCTCCTTTTCCTCTACAAAAACTTCTACTACATAGTGGTTAGGTGTTTTAGGAGTTAGAGGAGCCCCAGAGTTAAGCTTTCTAAATCTTGAAGGTATAAAAGTATAAAGTGGAATATAGATCCATGTATGTGTGCTCATATGAATGTTAACCTTCAAATCTTGTCCAGAGCACCAAAATAGAACAGACGTGAAATTTGAATGTGAGGCACTAAAGTCCTAGAGGAAATTTCAGCGTCAGTGACTGAGGACTGGTGAGATGGCTCCAAAATTCACCAGGGAGAGATTTACAAAATAGGAGCCTTTCTCATTGGATCTCTGTGAGAACGTTTGGTTATTATCTAGTGACAGTGAGGCCTTACATTGCAGCAGAGAGCAGAGGACACTTCTTGAAAAGCCCACTTCCCTGGAGCTGGGGGACTGCGATCTGGTGCCCTGTTCATATTAGAGAAAGTTAAAGCAGCAGGGTTTGTGCCAGAGATAGAGATAGAGATAGAGAGAGAGAGAGAGAGAGAGAGAGAAGGGACAGGGAGGGAATGGGATGAGAGAGGTAGAGCGTATGTGAGCTACATGCCCAGGTTTAGGAGAGAGAGAAAAATAGAGGGAAAGGGAGAGAGAGAGCACCATGGGAAGAGAGCACACACATGAGCACTGTACACACTTAGGAGAAAGGGAGACGGAGAAGGGGAGGGAGAGAGAGAGAGAGAGAGAGTGAGAATACATGCTTGCCTGGAATTAACTACTTCCTGCTTTGGGAGTGTTCCCTGAAGCCTCCATTTTGGCACTTTTGGGGAGTGGAACTGGCCAATGTGAAGCCCCAGCAGCCCTACCTAGCAAGAACACTGTGAGGCAGGGTCCTCACCCCAGTGACAAACTGTTAGTACCAAAGACCAAACACTGGGTCAAATGACCTGGTCAAAAGAGCCTATTTGAGACCCTTTAAAGAATCCCTAAAGGCTCCCACAGAAGTCAGTCTCAAACTCCAAAGAGATATGGAGCGCGAAGTCCCATTTATAGCGGAAGCAGATCTCAGCCACTTAAAGCTCTCCTTGGTTTCTTCTTTCCTTATTTCCCCTCATCAGCCTCAACCCTGGAAGGCCATAAATAGCAGCTAGGGAATGAGGATAAATGCATGAAGGGAGAAGCCCACTGTTCTTTCCCTGAGCATGGTGGTAGGCTTGCCTCTTACCTAAGAGTGAGTCAAGAATCTTGGTCCTACTGGAGTTTTCCTGCAGCACTGTAGAAGACCACTGAATTCAACGAACTCAAAGGAACTTTTGGAAAGAAAAAGTTTAATGACAGATACCTGTGCCTGGACAGCATGCCAAGGACATGTCTATGTTCATGCCTGCTCAGGAAAGTAGCAGCTAAATACGTTCATGAAGCAGTTTAAGTAATAAGGTTCACATGGGACCAGCAGATGGTGTAACGGTTATGTCATTGGACTCCCACAGAGTCAACTGTGGTTTGAGTCTTAGACCTGGTAGCTTAAAACTCACACTGGACACGGATGCATGCATGCCCAAGATCCTAAGAGGAGAATGGAGGAGAAGGGATTGTGATGTGGCCTTCCCTCCCATGAGTGCACATGCCCTATAGCAAAATATATCCCTAAAAATTATAAAAAAGAGTAATGAGGTTCCTCAAATTTGGAGGGGAAGGTGGTGGTTTGGAGACATTTAGCCATGTTGCTGTCATCTAAATAGTTTTCATCAAATCACTTGAAAAACCTGAATAAAAAGCTTCTTGTAGCAATTGTGCTGTGGATCTAGCTTTATGATTACCTTTGAGGGCAGATGGAATCAATTGTCTTCCTCAAATGGTCTTTAACTAAAGGTCAAACAAACTTTTTCCTAGATACCCAGGGAGAAATATTTAAAATCCCAAATAATTGTCCCATGGTAGCACAGGTACTATTTTTAGCATTTATGAGCTTACTTCATTTTCCTGAACCTAACACTGTGGGATTTGCCATCTTATGCTATGTCATGTGCTGAGTGATCTTATGTTTCACTATAATCCAAGTATTAAAGTTACGTTAAAATATTCACTCACCCGCAAATCATTATAACTGCCTGTGCTGCATACTTCATGTTTTGTTGTTCCAGGTGTGCACTGCACCCTTCTTCACTTGGTCTGCGGCTCACTGCTTTTTGGCTTCTAGTTATGGAGGGTCAGAGTTAAGTCTGAGTGAGACTGGGGCATTTTCTTCATAGCTATCTCCCTGAGGGGGCTCCCTGTGCTGGCTGCTCCCAAACTAAAGGACCCTGTTGCTATCTTGGGCCTCTCATAGCCTAAAAATGATACTCAGGGCTGCTCCTGTGGGATCCCATTATCCCCCTGGTGGCCTCTCATCCCTCTCTACGGAGCTATTTTTTAACCTCTCCTCAAATTACCCAATCCGTTTCTTGCCAGTACTTTGAGCCTGACCTATCCTGTTTGTCATTTAGCACATAACAGTATAAGGCACATTTAAAATGTTTTGTTCATGAGGAGAAAAGGATCATAACAGTCAGGTTTATTTCTTATTTATTCTTTTCTAATTTTAATGTTATGATTTGAGAAGTTCTGCGTCTTGCCTGATCTTTGACTTTCCTGTTTTTTTGTTTTTTTTCCTAATTTAACCTTGAATTCAGGCAAAGCTTCGAAGTTCCATAGGGATAACTTTGGAGAAGGGAGACAGTAAGAAGCAGGGTGGACGAGGCTCAGGACCCTTCACCTCAGCTCCCCGCAGAATAGCTCCCTTTTCATCTGTTCTCTGGCTTGAGCTTCTTTGTAAGAATAAGTTTGTAAGTGATAAAAGAATTCTGTTGAAAATCAGTAGGTTAAGGAATGAACTATTCCCTTTGAAGTGTAAATGAGGCATCTGAAAGTACCTTATTGGCCATTACCAATTAATCAGAATCATTCCCAGCTCGGGCTTAGCGGTATCGAGAGCTGGACTGAAATTGCTGGTCCTTGTTTGAAGAGACTCAAGGAAGGGGGCAGGGTCAAAAAAGGCTAAGCTGAAAAGCTGAAAGGCAAAGGATGGATTCCTGTGTGAAGACAAAGAGGTCTCACATCCATTTTCTCCTGATCCTTAGTCTGATCAGTTCATCCAAAGAAGGGAATGTGTCACAAGGTTGGAAATGGCTTCCAAAAGAAATGTGAGGTGACTGGTCCTGTCCTTGCAGATGATTATGAAAAAAGAGGTTATGCTGAAAGAGTTCCTCACTCTCCGGGGCCATTCCTTCATTGCTCGTGCCTGAAAGCTGGGTATCTTCCCATAGACCTCACATCCAATCCATCACCAGGAATACAAGGAATATTGATGCTCCTTCTGGATGTCTCAATACTGCTGCTTCCCTCCGTTCTATTTATTCTGCCCTCGACATTCTCCTTTCCTATTAGTCACTTGACTCAATCTTTCAGGAGCTACCTTAAAAGTTATATCTTCAGAGAAGTCTTCTTTAACCTTTCAGTCTAAACCAGTTTCCCATTATTCTCTTACTGTATTCTTTACTTCTTCATAGAACTTTACATGGTTATATACTAAAACTATCCTCCAACACTAACTATGCACAAAATTGTAATCCGAATGTCTTGATTCAGGTAGAATAGATTTCAAAAGAAGAGCTACACCAATTTTACCTACTTGTCTTCAGTGTCTGTAGAAACTGATTCTAACAATAAGAAAACCAGGATGCTGTGATCTAGGCCAGCTGAGTCTGGGGAGGATCATGATGTGAAGACCTTGTTGAGAGTGCCTATCTCTCTCATGGAAGAAATAAATGAATTCACTTTCTTTTTAAAGGGAGTGACAGGTGGTGGTGTCATGCCAAAGCAACTGGATCTACATGGGAAAGGTCCTGAGGTCACTTCCTGGGACCTCCTTGAGCATACTGGGTATGTGTGCATGCACATGCCCACGATCTGGATTGGCTGAGGCTAGAGGCAAATCAGATACAGTGTGAAGACCCTGTTGGGGGGGGGGGGGTGCATGTCTGTCTCTCTCCTGGAGGAAATAAATAAAGTTTAAAAAAAGCACAAAACAAGAAAAAGAGCAGTCCTTAAAACCAGGACTAGCTCTATAGTACAGTGGTTAAGTGCTTTGCAGAGAAAACTGGATTCCACAAGGCTGCCCAGGGTTTGGGTTCTGGCTCACATGTCAGGTACCTATGTATGCCCAGGATCCTGACAAAATGGAGAATTGGAGGAAGGGAGATTGCAGTGTGACCAGACCCTGCTGGTGGGAGCACTTTCTCCCTCTCGCTTTCTCAGTCCATGTGCCCTCTAGCATAAATTAAAGGAAAACAAAACAAAACAAAGAAAAAACTATCTGACTTGGCTTTAACTGGAAATTTTGGGCTTGATTAGAACCTTTGTCCCTCAGTGGTTAAATCAGACCTTGAATGTACTAATTTTGAACTTTGCCGAGATCATTGAGTTTTTCATTCTTTTTTCTTTGTTTCCCTCCAAAAATATGCTATGAGGTAAAAATATAAACAAACAAATCATAAAACCTGTACAACAACAACAATAAAATCAAAACTTTGCTAGTGCTTGGGTACCCTTCAACTGAGGAAGAAAGTATTACATGATATATAGTATATACACAAATAGCATCAATATAGTTTTCTTTAATTAGACAGAATCTCAGACTATTTACTCACTAGATTTTTTACTAGTTCCTTTTAAAAATAGGCTTAATAATTAAAGAATGGATAAATTGATATTATTTGTGGCTGCTTTTTCTTACCTCTTATAGTGGCATCCATCTGCTGTGATGGAAAACTGTGTTTGTTGGTAGCATCGGTGTCAGATTAAAATAATTCAGTGCCACATTCTTATTTATGAATCACAATAATAATATAATTTAAAATATTTTGTTTCCTCTGGGGGAAAAAATTACATAGTGTAGCATTAAGCCTAAAAGCACTACTCTCAATCTAAGAACATTGATTCATTGTGTGTTTTTTTTTTTTAAGTATAAACTACTGTAATTCTCCTTTAACTGGTCTTCCCACTGGGCAAATTTAACCTCCAAATAGTATAAAGCTCTGCAGCTCATCTTTCCATTTGGAAACTAGCTAAATCTGCATATATTCTCTTCATGGAAGAATTTACCTTGCCTTCCAGGAGAGCTCCATGGTGATTTGAAAATGTTATCACTCTGTCTTTAAAGCTTCTGAGGTCTGGCTTCTACCTTGAGGACCTGCAGTCGTACATACCCCACAGCTGTCATGCCAGGAACCTCTTAAAAACTCCTAGCATTAATCAGATATATATATATTAGTGTTAAAGCTTTTGCATTTGTTGTCCTGACACTTGGAATATTTATCTTTCAGCCAGGGAATATTTGCCAGTCTGTTCTTAAGTTCCAAACAAAGATATAAGACACTTTTTATTTTTATTTAGCATGATGCTTAAAATAATCCCAACTAGGGATGCTTGTGTGTGTGTTAAATTGGATATTCTGGGAATAAATATGCTCTAGAGTGAAGAAGTGGTATGCCACGCTGGAACCTAGATTAAATTTGTGTGGACTCTTGAGACTGATACTCTAAATGGTACCTGAGCCAGCGTTATAGCATTTGGTAAGAGCATTGCAGAATTTGGGATAAAAATGGATTGAGTGCTAACAACAACAACAAAAAATGCCAGAAGAAAAACACTAGCAACTCCATTCAGTTCAAGGTAATAAGTATGTTATAAACATTCTTAAAAAACCAAGCAAGCAAACAAAAATCTTTTCCCACTTTGCGCTAGATTTACCTCTGATCATCAGGATTGTAAACTGTACTGTAAGTCCCATATATTGACCATACATAGAACTCATCCCTCACATAGGGCTTGGATGTTACCTCCTCAGGGAGACATTTCTGAGCCCAACTCTGGTTCTTCTCTGTTTTCCCCAAAATCCTTGTTCACATCTCTTATATAACATTGTCCAAGTGATGCTGAGCTTACTTGTTTGTTTCCATCACTGGAATGTCATCATTTTGGAGATAGGATTCCCATCTTCATCTCACCTCTGAAGTCCTCTTATGGTTTAAAGCATGTGCACATGAAGCTGAAGAGGGATCATACTATGTTTGGAGCATGAACTGTTGCTACCCATGCTGGTCATGCTGTTCATGAGATGGAGAGGAAAACAATTCCAAGACGTGTGTGTGTGCATATTTTCTATCATTTCTGGTTTTCCTTGCCAGATAGAACCATTTGGAATCAGGACTACTGGCAGGCTCAAGGCGGAAAACTGATAATGACTTGGAATGTCTGTGGCCCAGAAGCTCCCTAGTTGTGTTTTCATGTAGCAAGCAAAGGTCCTTCTGGCCTCAGCAACAGGAGTTAATCACTCCTCCTAGAGACACTACCCCACACAGGCTCTGAGGTTGCTCTTTTCCTGGGAGGTGGCTTAATGTCATGGGAAGAAAGTCCTAGGAGTGCCATTCAGATCCATGTAACTTTACCAAACTGCTTCCTTCTCTGAGTCTATTTCCACATTAACAAAACGAGGCTTCATATACTTAATTCAAATAATCTTTTGAGAGTTAAGTGAGGTCAGATATAAATCATATCTATTACAATGCCCTGAACATCAGTTTATCTCCAACAAAAACTTGTTTCTCTGATGCTGCATAGTCTCTCACACGCTCACTGACAAAGGAATATAAGTGTTTTTCTGCTGGACCTGTGTGTGTCTTGGGAAATAAGCCTTCCTGAAGGAAACCCTCATTCCTTGAAGTGGCTAGCACAAAATGGTTGGGTTTCTTTTTATGACTCCTTCTGCTGAATCTGTCTGTCTCTGTAGAGTTGAGTTCAGGACACACGCAGGTCTCCAGCTTTATCAGTCAAATTTCTGTGTTATGCATGATCTTAATGGTAATGGCCTTAGAATCAAGGTGATAGTACTGGTATTGGGATTCAATGGAAAGCAGATGGGTAAAGGTACCGTCAACAGTAATTGAGCCTCTTTCTTGTTCCTCCAGGTCTGAGTCCCTGGCTTTATTTTGGTTTCTGTACCGATTTTGTATTAGTATTCTGTGCCTGTTTTCCCTAGCACAGGAGGAGCAATGGGTAGATACAGATGCTTGGGGTGTTTTGGTGCCAGTAGGCTAGTGGGCAGATAACATTCATTTTTGAATAGGTAATGCCTTAATTCCAGGTTTCTGGAGGTCTGAATAGCCTAGCTGCCATAGGGAAGGTCACATTTACACTCCTGCATACACTACTTTTCCATGGAATTTGTGGCTGGTGTTCTTGAGCACCAAAGGGGACTTTGGGTTCTTGATAAAATTGTAGTAGGTCAATTTGACAAATTGATTAAGACAGATCATAGAAATGAACAATATAAGAGATTTGAGGCAGCCAGTTCAAGTAAGGAAGATCTGGTCGTAGAACCTGATAGATATCTAATTAGGGAAAAACCCTAGAGGACAGGGTGTGAATCTGTGTGTCTGTTTCTCTTCTACCTTTTCTTCTTCTTCGCCCTTCCCCCCATTGCCAGAAGTCCCCTGTGCTCACCAGGGAAAGAGAGAGAGGGAGAGAAAGCACCTCCCGAAGGTCGTGGTTATGCTACTCTCCTTTTTCCTCCATTTCTCCTTCACATAAAGATTTCAGTCACATATGTACACATTCCTGGTGTGCTGTTCAAGTTTCTGGGCCTAGCATTCGAAGTATAGTTGGCTATATGATATTAGACTCCCTATTCCCAGGGTTTAATGGTTACCCAACAGGGCCAGCCCTGCTTCTAACTTTCCATATCACTGATCCTAAAGCAGTTCCTTTAACACAATAAATACTAAACAAATACTTGATGATAAAGCCATGGATAAATGTCAGAAGAAATAAGCTGCAACTGTCAGGAAGGAGTTAAAAATGACCTAGAAAGACTGAATAGCAATAAGACTTATTTCTGCAGGAAGTCTGAAGAGACAGAAAGTGTTTTGAACCAAAATAAAGCTAGGGACTCATACCTGGAGGAATAAGAAAGAGGCTCAGTGACTGAAACTGGGCACAATATTGAATCTCCACATAACATATTGGGTATGATAGTGGTTATGGGGATCTGGAGAACAGTCTCAGAGTAGATTCAGAATTGAGTCATTCACGCCTGGTTTCCACTCAATATTAAGCAATAATGTATACAGTTAAAATAAAGTCAATGACTTCACATGCAAAGTAGTTTCTATTCTAACTTTTTAAGTCAGATGCATGAAAGTAGAAAGAAATTTATCTCTGTGTTGCAAAAGCACAGATAGTTCTTAATCACAAAGTACTATTCTAAGAGCATAAATCTGTTAGCTCATGTGATTCTCACAACTCTAGAGTGGGTTCTATTATTACCCCATGTTACGGATGAGAAAACTAAGGCCAAGAGGAGTTAAATAACTTTTTTCAAAGTAGCAGCCTATAAATGGTCAAAATGGGGTTCAACTCCAAGAAGTCTGGCTCTTTAATCCATTTGTCACTACCATTTTAAACTGTACTTTTCCTGAAAAAAATATCATTTCATCATCTTTGAAATTAGGTGCTTGTGATAATTAAAAAAAAATACGTTTCCACTGTTCATAAGTTAGGTGCTTTTGAATTAAACAGATAATTGGACAACTGTTTCCTTTGGCTCTTGGACACAAGCAATAGCTGATTATCATCCTCTAGGAAAAGACACTTTAAAATCAGCAGGCCCAGGGACATACTGAATTCATAAATGCATAACATTTCTATTTGACTTATTTCATAAGAGAACTAATAAAAAATAATACCATCAGTTGCTCTCTCTATTGCCAGTAATATGAAACCTTTACAGCATTCTTTGAAGGATCAATTTGGGAAACTAGGGACCTCTACCAAGCTTTAATTATGATTGCATTTTAAAACAAAAAATTTATGTGGCTGGATAGACTATCTTAAGGATAAAAGACATTTACACTAATTTGATCTTTTACAGTAATTTATTTCAGAATTCTCAGTAGTAACATTAATCTTCAATAACTTATTTGAGGTGATATTAAATTTCAATGGTATTTTCAGAAGAATTTTATTGTAATCCACTGTGAACCACCTTTATTGGAATGTTAACTATTATAAACTAGACAATTTTACAAAGCAAAGAGAATTTCTGATGCACTGAAAATTAAGCAAAAATTATTAGTATTTGTGAAATTAATTTTATTACTTTTTATTCTTTTTAGTGATATTAAAAGTAAATCTTTCATTGTAGTTTAGATTTTCAGACAAAATTCTGGGATTAAAATTGGCTTTATTGAGAATGTATGCCAATTATTACTGTATTTTTGTAACAACATTGTTTTTACATTTGACTGTTATGTTAAGCAAATATCACTTAAAAAGAGGAGAGGTTAGCTACTGGATCTATCACTTAGATAACACAGGAACTGGGAAACTATTTAAGGATATTATTTTTCTACATACAATAATCGTGGTAACTGGTTGATGAAAAGACCATAATAGTATTGGACCGAAAATCTAGACTTAAGTCATTTTAGACTCCTGTAGAATTTGTAGTAATTAGGAGAATTGAAGTACAAAGAGAAGTGTCACGTCACAAATCACCCTGCCTGACAGTAGGTTAGGATTGGCTTTGCATAGCAAATAACTCCATGTACTTTAATTTTCCCACAAAGTTATATATGATGAGACGTTCCTTTCTGTGAAAAAGATTCCTAATGAGACCTTTAGTATAATTCATGCAGGCTTATATCTGGGCTGAATTAATCTGTTCACAAATAGTGAATGATGGATTTTTTTTTTTTTTTAGGTGTTGGGAAGGCTTTCATATTAGGACAAATTCCCATCAATAGAGGTGTCTCTTGGAATATTGTAATAATAATGTGTTTGGTACAAATTCTAAGCCATAAATAGATCTGTGGAATTGAACTTTCTGCCTCTCCTCCTTCCATCCCATTCTCTCTTCTATTATGTTGATTACTTTGGGAGGTATAGGGTTATGTGACTTTCTTTAGTAATATAAGTTGCAAAATATCTGTCTCCTTTCTGTCTTGTAGTGAACTGAACTAAGGTTTCATATCACAGTAGCCACTTGCAGGTAAAGATCAGAGTCTTAGATTTTTCCTACAAAAGTTTCTAAGTACCAATCAGAACCTGGGGGTTACATTGAGATGTGAAAACAATCAAGGCTATTGGTGGATTCTTGATACTTTTTGATTACATACAACTATAATTATTTGTAATACATGGCTTAAAAATTGCAATGTGATTTTTTTAAAATTACAAAACACACACATGTATATGACCTAAATAATTCATAGTAAGGATGCTTGCTTTAATGATGGTACATAATCTTTAGAATCTGTGAACACTGATGAGCTTTGTCTTTAAATCTTCAGTGGTAATTGATTATGTAGGGAAGAAAACTAATAATATAACTTCAATCTGTGCTTTCGTTATTGCCTCCACCATTATATGGGGTTACAAGCTATGGTTTCTTTTCCAAACTGAAATCATCTGGCTGTGTTTAGAAAGTTTTGAGGGTTTAACTGATTATTCAATCAAGAAAAAGAAAGAACCTAGAATTGTTTCTCAAGAAAAATTATGATTTTTCTTGTAGATACTTCCTTGTCCATCTAGCCAGGAGAAAAGCTTGGGAAAATTTTTCAGTTTCCATCCATGAACTCATATCCCACTCTTTCAAAAAATATTTCTTTGCTTGTTTAGTCCATGAGAAACAGAGAGAATGGTCGAGAGAGAGATAGGTAGCCCCAATTCGGTCTTTATATTGTGATCCTCAGCCAGCCTAGATCATGGACAAGTGCATATATGCCTGGCATGTCCAGGGGGCCTTGAAGATGTGAACCTGGGTCTTTCTCCTGCGAATTCAGCATCTTAGAGCATTGTGCTACTGCTGGATCACCAGCTGGATCTTCTACCTTATTCTTTCATGGTTATTTTTTTTTAATTTTTAAAGATCTTTTGCTATATGGCACATGCACTGGCTGGAGAGACAGAGAGAGACAGAGTGACTGAAAGTGAGAAATCACCCCCTGGGAGAATGGCCACACCACAATCCCTTCCCCTTGGGATTTTGGGCATGCATGCCTACTCTTGGCCACACAATCCCTTTTCCTCCATTCTCCACTTGGGATATTTTAAGCATGCACATGCATGTGCCTCACATGTTTTTTAAGCCACTGGGTCTGAGACTTGAGCCTTGAGTCAGCCATGTAAAATTCACCCACCTCAGCCATGATGCCATTAGCTGGCCCACTCCTTTTTCATTTGTTTGCTTTTTAAAGGTTTTACCATAGGGTGCTCACCGCAGAGAGACAGAGAAGGAAAGTGAGAAATCAGGGGAGTAGGTAGATGGCTACACTGCAATCCCTTCTTCTCTATTTTCTTCTTGGGATTTTGGGCATGTAGGCACACGCACATGTAGGCATGATTTTCAAGCCACTGGGTCTGGGACTTGAACATCAGTCAGCCATGTGGGAATTCAGTGCCTTAACCATCATGCCACCAGCTAGCCCCATGGACTTGTCTTTTATAGTTTGTCTATAGTGTGTGTATCTTCCCTCTGCCACTAGCACAGAACAGTGTCATTCAGGCTTGGCAAAGCTAAGACTTTAAATTGCCTAGTTTTTCTCAAAATCAAGTGAAGAGTAATAGTGTTATTTATTTTATAATAATTGGATCTCAAGTTTTTAAGGATTATTTATTAATTTATTTATTTTTCCCAGAGGGTGTGTACATTCACCAGAGAGGCAGAGAGAGAAAGTCCTACCCAGTGAGGTATGACTGTACAATTCCTTCTTTTCCATTTCTCTATACTGTCTGGATTTTGGGTGCACACACATATATGTGCACTATTTTTTTCAGGTCAGGGCCATGATTCAAACTGTGCATTGGCCATGTGAGATCTAACTCTCTTAACCGCTAAGCAATGGGGCCAGCCCTCTGAAGGATTTTTTTTTTTTTTAAAGTTAGTTTAGCTAATCTATGATTTAGTTGCTCCTGAAAAAAATATATGCATGCAGATAACCCTCGGGTATTTGTTAGTCCTTGGTAACTCTTCAGACTGATGAAAAATCCATGTGAATCTATCTAGGGGGTGCTGTAGGTACCACTCTATTCCCTCAAGAGGAACAAGACACTCATTCCCCAGCTTCTGGAAGTGTTGGCTACCAATGCCTCTCTGCTAAGTCCTTTCTGGATTTAACTTCTACACAGGGTCCTGTTTTGTCCAAAATTATACTCTTCCTCCTCTCTTGGTTAGTGTGGGTATAAAGCCCATGATTTGTTTCAAAATGGGACAACTCTGAAAGGCTGTCTAGAGTTCAGAACTCCTTCTGAGAACTACTAAGGAGACCTCAATTAAGACTGCATCAGACTTTCCAGGTGGCTCAGTGGCAATGCACTGCTGAAGCAATGCTGTATCCTTATGGAAGATCTTGGTTGGGTCCTCTGATGGACCTGTACATGCTGGGTGTGTGTGCCGATGATCTCGACAGCCTGGGAAGGGTGGGGAGTGGGAGAATAGATATGTGAGGCCTGGCTGAGGGTGCTCATCTTCCTCTATCTTTGTCTGTCATGAATATGAAATAAAATAAAATAAAATAAAATAAAATAAAATAAAATGGCTGTATAATTGTTGATCTTCCCCCCGCTCATCCCACTTTCTTCACTTCTTTATGAGTGACGATGCTCCCCAATAAATGCCTGCATACAGATCTCCATTTCAGCGTCTATACCCCACAACACCAGATCTAAAACAGCACTCATTCACTTGCTTTTTAACTAATTTTTCTACTCATCTATTCATCCATCCACCATTAGTTTATCCACCATTTATTCATGCACCAAATAAATACCAGTTACCTAGTATGTATGTGCCAGGAGGAAAAAAAAAAGACGCTGCAATATATTGTTACAGTTACAACTAGCTAGTCATGTAATAGAGATGAAGGAAAAAAGAAAGAAAGAAAAAGTAGTAAGTAGTTGAAAACATTTAAGGTGTGAAGTATTTGAAAATGTTTATTAAAATCCCATTTAGGTATCCACTGTGTGTCTTGAAAATAAGAAACTATATTTGCTCTGTAATTGCTTGAATCATACATCTTTTACCTTGATTAGAAATTTCAATCAAGCAAGACATTACTGAGCATTTTCAAATAAAAAGCTGCATATTTCTTAACCAGAAGTCCTCTATTCAACCTTTCTATTTTCTAAACACTTTTGATTTGCTACAATTGTATTATTTCTTATAAAAATATTAATCTCTCTAAAGTGCAAAACTGTGGGAATAAGAAGAAAGTGAGATGTTTAAGACCTTTTATATTTTTAATGTTTTTATTTGGTGTCTTTTGATTTATAGTCACATTCCCTTTTGCTGTTTTATCTCTATCCAGGTTAGAGTATTCTAGTTTGATACAAGGTATACTTAGATTTTTAAACATCAAAATTGTTTTAAAAATGGGCTTGGTCAGATGTCTGAAAAGCTCAAGGTGACATAAGCGCTCAGAAGACCAGTAGGCTGTTTTCTTGAGCATTACATGTGAGAATTACTGTTGCCTGAAATAAGCCTGATGCTAAAAGATGGAGTGCCCTAAACTAGTGGAAGCAAGGTCTGGTTTCTATCTTGAAGGCTTTGTACATGTCCATCCACGCATGCAAGATAGTCTTCTGTAGCATTTCCAAATCAGCAATTTGAATCTGTAGCCTTTGATTTCTCTGTTCCCATGGACTCGTTCATCCCCTGTGGGATCTTGCCTTCTGTGTTTCCTCTAGTTCTCCTTCTGCCTAACGGGCTTCCTTGCTGCATCATAATAGTTCAAGCCAGTCAAAAGAGGCCTTCTTTCCATATTCAGAATAAATACAATATCAGAAATTTAGTGAGTGGCTTTTCTTCTAGTGGCTGTCAGCGTTTGTTGCCCTAGTCGCCATCTGGTGACGTGTTTTTCTTTTCATCTTTGTTTATGGACCATGTGGTGGTTTGCATATTCACTCTTTCTTTCTGCAGATCATTTTGTCCACCACTCTCCTGCGCTCAACCCCCTTCCTCATTGCCTTCTTAATTTCCTTTCTTGCTGCTTGTTTATCAAGAGCATTGTCAGTCAGTCATTAATATATGCAAGGTATTAAAAAAAAACCTTGTAAAGAGAAGAGACATGAGCTCTTATTCTAAAAAACATTCTAAGGCTACCCTGGAATAATTCTGTAGGTAAAAACAAAAACAAAAATGCAAGATTGTTCTTTCTATAGGAAGTTGTCATTTACCTAGATAATGAGATGTACTCTCAATCATGTGTATCAATTTATTATAGTATGAATGTATTTGGCTATACCAAACCAATTTTATAAAATACAACTACAATAACATTTAAAATATACTTTTAAAAAATTTGTTTTTTTAAAAATATTTTATTTAACCTTATTTATTTAGTTACTTATTTTAATTTGACCAGAGAGTGACAGCGTGAGAGAGGGGGGGGGGGAGAGAGAGAGAGAGAGAGAGAGAGAGAGAGAGAGAGCGAGCAAGCCAGTTGCTAGGTCTGGTCCTCCAATTCGGGTCAGCCATGTGGGAGTCTATCGCCCTCAAACACCATGCCACCAGCCAGCCCCATGAAATACACTTTTTTAAGGTTCTGAAATTGAAACTAAACATGGCCATGCTAACCCAATATATTTTTATGTAATATCATTGTATTACTTACTTAATACATTTGGATTTATAAACCCTCTTCCTCTCCTCCCCAATTTCGTATTGTGTCACCTGGCAGAGTCATAGGACAGTCAGTTAACAATGGCACCATTCTATTGCCCTTTAGAACAGGAAGTGAGGAAAAAGCCTATAACTACTGAACTTTACAAAAAGAATTTTAAGTAGGCAGATTTTAATTACCTCAGAATAGAACTTGGCCAGCACACCAAATTGTTCTTCCTCCTACTCATTTTGGAATTTCTGAAAAAAAAAAAAAATCACACTGAGTTAGTGCACATATTTATACTAAAAAAAATATATCTGAATTTAGTCCATTGCACTTGATATCAGAAATTAACAACTTTAAATTTCAACTCCATAACAGATTTAGATTGATACAGAGATGCCACTTATGGCCAACTTAGTAGTAAGTGAAAATTCCTGCCATTCCTGGCTGGTCAACCTAGACAGGCTCTTTCTCTCTCTTTCTTTGTCTTCTCTCTCTCTTACTCAAACAAGGATCTTCAAAAAGTTAATGTAAAATGCATGTTATGAAAAAAGATGTATGGATTTAAAACTTTAATTTCCAGGCAGTGTATACACTTCTCAGAAAGAAAAAAGAGAGAGAGAACCCTTTAGTAGGACATTGTCACACCGCAGTCCCTTCTTCTCCATTTCTTAATCTTGTTGAGATTTTTGGGATACTAACACATGCATCCAACATGTTTTTAAAGCTGCTGGGGCTGGGACTCAAACCATGGTTAGCTGTGTGCAATCTGGCTCTTTTAACCACTAGGCTATAGGGCTGGGTAAGGACTTTAAAAATTTTGTACCAAAATAAACTTGTATTTTAATTCAACTTGTCCACAAACTTTTTGAAATATCTTCATTTATATATATCATCATTCCAGGTAAAGTGAAGACTCCTGAGTAAAAGTGTTTTGTTGTTATTCTTGCCATTTCTCTAAAAATCTTTCTCAAAATGGAATGTATGGATGATCTGCATCAGATTTTGTGTAAGAAATTCAGATGCCTGTGTCTCCCCTAGGCATACTGAAAAAATCCCGTAGAGCTGGGTCTGGGAATGAGCATTTAAATGCGGTACTCAGATAATTGGAATGTTCATGAAAGCTTGAGAATCACTGCTCTGAAATATATGTAGGTGTAGACCTCTCCCTCTCAGGATCTGGTATAAATCTGCAAGCTGATCACTGAATTATTTAGGAAATTAGCTTTTTTTGGTCCCCATTTAAAACAACAACAACAACAACAACAAAGCAAAAAACAAAACAAAACAAAACAAAAAACTGAAAACACCAGACCACACAGAGTCATCCCATTCTGGTTGTCCTTTGTGCCCCAGGGCCCCTTTGAATGGGATAGTTAAACCAGCTGTCTCCCTCTCCCCCCCCCTTTTTTTTTTCCTCTCTCTCCTCCCTTCTCTCTTTATCTACATTCTTTAACTCTCTGAGTTTTTCAAATACACCACCAAGGTTCTTTTGTGTTGAGTGTTGTTTTAGGCATGTACTACAGAATGTCATACCCTCCAGTTTTAGCAACCCAAGAGGTAGGAGAATGGGATGACCAAGGCTTTAGAGTAAGATTTGGGTAAAAATTTCATCACTTCTACCTCTTTTCTGAGTATCTTTATGTCCTTGAGCTTTTGGGTCATTTAGCTTTTTCAACCCCTTTGCACTCTGTTTCTCATCTCTAAAAAGGAGATGATACCAACCTCGCAAGTTATTATGTGGAATAAATAAAGGGAGATATCCATTTTCACAGTGCTTATAAATACCAACCAAGATTATCACTATCACTTCACTTCATGCCTGGAGTAGAAGTGTTCATTGTCGCATGGTGGAGCAGAGTCCTCTAAATGACTTTGATAAGGTTATTCATCCAGTTAAAGTTTTGCCTCTCAGCACTGAATCCCGCTGGCCACATCCCCAGGATGTGCTGGTACATATATACCTGGTGGGGGACTTGTGATTACTTCACACAGATCCTCTCTGTGCCTTTTTTCCTTTTTTTCCTTTTTTCACTTCTTTCTTTCTTGAGTGAGAGATAGAGAGAAAGACAAGCACCCTTAACAGGGTCTCTCTCTTTCTCTCTCTCTCTTTTTTTTGAGTTTTTGTTCTTTCATGAGAATGAGAGAGAAAGAGAGATAAAGAGAAGGACAGACACCCTCAGCAGGGTCCCATGCCACAATCCACCCCACACACACCCGCATTGGCCAATCAGAATCATGGGTGCACTCTCCTGATTTGTACATATCCAGTGGGGAACCAAATCTGTGATCTTTTTTATGGATCCAACATCACTTGAACAGCACATTACTGCTGTACCACAGAGCCGACCCCTTAGCTTCTTTCAGTGTTCTCGTGGGTTCCTGTGGCCATTTTATGGTTTCCATGTGCTTTGCTTTTAATGACGCACACCTGTGACTTCGTTTGGTCCATTCCCCACTCTTCAGTCCTTGTTGTATTGGTGCTGATTGGTCTGTGCACCCAGAGAGCCTCGGAGTTTGTATCCTTTTCACCTTCCCAACCAATCAGTGGCCCATGAATGTGGAAGCCCATTTTCTTTGCTTAGAGGTAAGAAGTGTAATCTATACTCTTGAGCTCCCTAAAGAAATCAGGCTGAGGCTGGGGCTTTGCTTTTGTTTCTGCCCTGTCCTGCCTGCCCCTCCCTTACTAGCTTTTCCTGGGAACATTTCCTTAAAAATCACGTGTGTGCAAGCTTTCATCTCAACGTCTGCTTTTTGGGATTCCTCACTGGGGCTTATAATTCACACACCTGCTCAGCAGGCTTTCTTGGATTCTGCAAGAATGTTCTCAGTTTACTGCTGCCCTGAGGTCTCACCTAAACTAGTTTGAGTGAAACACTTGCATAAATTGAGTGTTTAGGACTGAGGTTGGCAGGATCCAGACAGTAAATATTTTGGCTTTGTAAGCCAACATTTTCTGACACATTACTGACCCTGACTTAGAACATATTCTCCCTGGCATATACCTCTGACTCACCTGTGTATTTTATTTTTGTCAGAGGGCACATGGGCTCACCAGAGAGAGAGAGAGAGAGAGAGAGAGGGAAAAACCCACACCCTAGGTGGGGTGTGGTCTTGTCTCAAGCCCTTCTCCATTTCTCTATCCTGTTGGGATTTCAGGTACACAGGGAACCACTCCTGGCATGTTTTACGAGCCTCCTGGGATGAGATTTGAACCACCTAGTCACCCATGTGGGATCCCACTATCTCAACCACCATGCCACCAGGCTGGCCTTACCTATTATTTTTTATGCTAATGTTTATCTGCCCCTCTCAGGCTTTTAGTTGTTAAGCTAGATTGATGGTTGCTCAGAATAAATGGTATACCCTTCAGTACCTTTAAACTTCTGGGAATAAACTGAAATTGTGAGGTATAACATTGTTGCTGACACTTGGGGCATTTTCCAGTAGCCAGACAGCTGTTGGGTTTTTTTGAGTTACCAGTGTCTGCATTGAAATGGCTCCACAGCCACGTCAATATAGCAAGTCAGAATTTAGATTGCTGAATCCCCACAGAATGCAAGCAATACTAACACCCAGAAGAGTCATTAGTATTTTGTGGTCTTTGTTTTACTGTCTTGCTTTAAACAAGCAACCTTCAGCCAATCGTTGACATTAATCCTACTCTGATACCAGTTTATTTACTAAGCGACAGAAATTGAGCATTAGCTGAGGTGAGAAAGGCTTATTTACATTCAATATTACTTGACATCTTTGTAATTTTCCTTTTTCATGACAAAGGGAGCATATTTACATGAAAAACACATCGGTAACCTTAGTAATCTTCTTGAGCATACAAGGGTACATAAAATCAGAATGCAAGCTAAGAATGATGGGAACACAAATGCAGTAAAGCCTGTTTCAGACAAATTTGAAAGCAGTAAGCTTAAAGAAAAACCATGTAACATCCTTAGACCAGGGAAGTCAGGAGATACTGGGTGGTTTCCAGATTTATCTTGATGAGGGAAATCACTGTTTAAGGAATGGAGAGGAGCCATGAACTACACTTGAGATTGAATCATTGCAATGAGGAGTTAAGGAAATTGGTGGCTGCAGCGTTGTTGAATATATCTGGAAGTGAAGCTTTTCTGAAAAATTGAATTTTTATGTAGTATAAATTTAAATTTTGTCATCAAATAATTCTTTTTGCTCTAAATAAAATCAATATTGGATTGCAACACCCACAGAATGGAATACATTAGAACATTGAGGTATAATTTCTGTGGTAGTTGTATTCATAACTCTCTTGATTTGTCTGGTGTGTGCCAAAACGAGAATAGTGAGGTGTATCTCTGGAAAGCTCCTAGGGTTGTTACATTTCCCAACTTTATCCTTTATGAGGATAGACAGGACTCAGGCACGTTGGCAGTTGTGTAATGGTTCACAGGACACTTCTTGACAAGAAAGCCTGGTGGGCAGGACTCAAAAATCCAGGTGAATCAGATATTGCTGACACTGTTATTTTTCTGACATAGACAAAAACTTAATCAGTGCCATGCCCATGTTATCTCTGAGAGCTGATGTTTTATTATTATTATTACTATTATTATTATTTGGAGAGGTTTTTGCTATAAGGCACATACTCTCGCCAGGAAGACAGAGAGAGAGAGAGAGAAAGAGAGAGAGAAAGAGAGAAATCACCCCTCAGGAGGATGGCCACACTGCAATCCCTCCTCTTCCATTCTCGTCTCAAGATCTTGGGCATGCCCTGTGTGAGTTTTAGTCACCAGGTCCAGGACTTGAATTGTGGTTGACTACATGGGAGTCCAGTGACATAGCCATTACACCAACTGCTGGTCCTAAGACAGCTGCTGTTTTAAAACCAAACCAAGGTTCTAAGGAGCTAACTAAAGTCCTGGAAAACTTTTGAGAGTAAGACATATTAAAATGCATCTCCTTCAGTAAACTTCAGCTGAGCTTTTCTTTTAAAATTTGAAGACAGGGGCCAGCAGGTGGCATGGTGATTAAGGTTCTAGATTCCCCCATGGCCGACCACAACTAGAGCCTGGATCTGACATCTTGAAAACTACATGGGTGCATGTGTGTTCATGTTCAAAATCCTGGGAGAAGAATGGAGGAGAAGGGATTGCAGCATAGCCATTCCCCCTGAGAGGTAATTTTTCAATTTTCCTCACACTGTCTCTCTTCTTTGGTGAGTGCATGCACTCTATGGCAACCCTTCTTACTCCACTCCCACCAAATTTGGAAATCAAAGCAGATTCGTGTTGTAGATTGAATCAAAGAGAGAAATGACTTTGGCCCATTCACTGTTTAGACTGACTTTTTTTTTTTTTTTTTTTTTGGAGAGGTTTTTCGCTATAGGGCGCGTGCGCTCGCCAGACAGACAGAGAGAGACATAGAGACAGAAAGCGAGAAATCACCCCCCAGGGGGGATGGTCATGCCGCAATCCCTTCTCCTCCATTCTCCTCTCGGGATCTTGGGCACGCACGCACACGCGCCCGGCGTGAGTTTTAAGCCACCGGGTCCGAGACGCGAACCACGGTCGACTACGTGGGAGTCCAGCGACATAGCCATTACGCCAACTGCTGGTTCCCTAGACTGACTTTTAAAAATGAATTATTTGTTTTATTTTATTTACTATTATTATTTTTTTAATTTGAACAAAGAGAGACAGATAAAGAGAAAGTGAGAAAACAAGCGACTAGGTCTGGGACTTGAACTTTGGTAAGCCATGAGGGAGTCCAGTGCCTTAACCACCACGCCACCTATTGGCCTCAAGACAAAATACAACATTCCTTCATGATTAAACCTCTCAGTAAAATCAGCATAGAAGCATCATTTCTCAACATAATAAAAACCATCTATGAAAAACCTATAGCTAACATTATACTTAATGGGAAAAAGGTAAAAGTTTTTTCACTAAAAACTGGTATAGGACAAAGCTTCCCACTTTCTCCACTCCTATTCAATATAGTACTGGAAGTCCTAGACAATCTGATAAGACAAGAGAATGAAATAAAAGACATTCCAATAGGGAAAGAAGAGTTGAAATTACCTCTGTTTGCAGATGACATGATTGTATACATAGAAGACCCAGTAGTGTCCACAAAGAAACTTCTCGAAGTAATAAATGCATACAGTAGAGTGGCAGGATACAAAATTAACTTGAAAAAAATCTTTAGCATTTCTATATACAAACAACAAGCATACAGAGACAGAACTGAAGAAAGCAATCCCATTTACTATAGCCACAAAAAGTATAAAATACCTAGGAATAAAACTAGCCAAGGAAGTTAAGGACCTCTGTAAGGAAAACTATGAAAATATTTTAAAAGAAATTGAAAGGACAAAAAAATTAAAAAAAGAAGAAAAAAAGAAAAGTGGGAGGTCATCCATGTTCCTGGATTGGCAGAATTAATATAATCGAAATGGCAATCCTATCCAAATTAATCTACATACTTAATGCAATCCCTATAAAATTACAAGAAACATTCTTCACAGATCTAGAAAAGACAATCATAGAATTTGTCTGGAATCATAAAATTATTACCACATATTGCCAAAGCCATCCTGTGCAAGAAGAGTGGAGTGGGTGGTATCACTCTTCCTGACCCTGAAATATATTACAAAACTGTGATAATCAAAACAACACGATATCGGCACAAAAACAGACATAAAGACCAATGGAATAGAGATCCCAGAAATAAACCCCAAAACATACAGCCAACTGATTTTTGATGAAGGATGCCAGTCAATCCAGTGGGAAAAGGAAAACCTCCTTAGCAAATGATGCTGTAAAAACAGGGTATCCACCTGCAGAAAGATGAATCTGAACCCCTATCTGTCACCATTTACCAAAATTAACTCAAAGTGGATCAAAGACCTAAACCTAAGCCCTCAAGCTATAAAAATACTGGTGGAAAACACTGGGGAAACTCTGGGAGACATTGGGGTAGGCAAAGACTTCTTAAACAAGGATTCTAAAGCACAGGCAATAATCCCCAAAATAGACAGGTGGGATTCTATCAAATTAAGAAGTTTCTGCACAGCAAAGGACACAGTAATTAGTGTGAATCGACAACCCTCAGAATGGGAGAGAATTTTTCTTAACTATGCCTCAGATAAGGGGCTGATAACCAGAATACACAGGGAACTCAAGTGGCTTACCCTGAAGAAAATGATTAATCCAATTAAATGATAGGAAAATGAGCTGAATAAACATCTTTTAATGCCAAATATAAAATGTTTATTTCTTGTAAAATTGGCTTTACTATGTTTGAAGAATTTCAACTTGGGTAAATGAAACTGATTGCATTGACCATATACATAGGGAGTTTTGCTATACTACCACAATACAGTGTATTTCCCAAATAAAAATGAGCTGGCATTTCACATGCAATTCTCTAATATCTCTTGAGTACCTGACCCTCCAGAGTGTGGGCAGGCCCTGGAACTACCAGCATATAACTTCCAGGGCTGTGCAAGCAGCAGCTCTAAAGTAGAAACCTGAGGTCAAACTGAGATAACAAAAAGCCAGCTGATCCTTCTCAGCTGAGCTGGATGAAAGAGGAGATTATCTATAAACAGTGATAGACCCTGGGTAAAGACCAGAAGGTTAATCACAGTACAAGCTGAGACAGAGTAAAGAATAGGAGCAGGGTTCAGACTGCAGAGAATAGTCTTTTCATGTATGATTAGAAACTCACTAAACAGGTATATCTTAGAAGTTTTTAGGTGGTAGGATCTTGACAGACAAGGTCAAAATAGATATTCATTGCTCCAAGCTGAAAATAAGAATTTTCTTCGCAATTCATGTTCAGAAATTCAGCATCCTTTCCCCTTACTTAGGAGATTGTGGTTTTCCTTTTTTTAAAACTCAAGATTTTTATTCTAGCATCAAACACAAATAATTCTCTAATACTGGACCTTATCGATCTCATTATCACTCCTTTTTTCCTACCCTTATCTTTCACATGCACGTTTTACAAGTTTTCAGTAGTTACATAACAAGAAGACTGATTTTTTTTTTTTTAGCTGGATGTTTTGGTGAAGCTGAAGTTAGTTGGGCACACTGCTCACCAGTCCACACCACCCAAATGTGTTTCTAACTGTGACAACGTGAACCTGGTGGTTAAGACTTCACCTTGTGAACTCCATATTTATTTGTGGTTCACGGGTGATCTGGGAGTTGGCAAGGGAAGTATCCTTATGTGAATAGTTCATTTGACATCGTTTCGCAGCTAGGGAAGAGAAGCGTCATATTTACAAATGCTGTTTCTAAGTCAGAGGGGCATCATCCTTCCTTTGTGTTTTGAGCACAGAAGCAAGGACGAGAAGCCAGTGTTTGTTCTTGTGTAAAGTCACAGAGCTCCCCTTTTCCACATCCATCTTATTTTCACATATCCTGGTACAAACAGACGAAAGCTGTTATTATAGAAGGTGAAGCTGATAGCTTTTAATACATCACATCCACGAGGATGAAGGCATAATTGCTACTTTTATGTTCATTTTACAGTGAATAGTAATTAGCCTTTGGCCCATTACAGTGTGTGAACATCGAATTACCCACCTGCTCTTGCCATGTCTCGTTAACTTAAACTATGTGCCTAAAGCTTTATCAGAAAACAACTCCTTCCCCATCTCCCTGCTGGCAGGCTCCTTTAGATAAATTCATTTAGAAAAGTCACAGACTTGAGCATGATCATCTCACAATTTGTCCTGAGAGTTCAGGACAAGGACTTTTAAAGATGCTTATAGTTACAGGGATTGGTGTACATCAAACAGCTTTTTGAAAATATGGGCACAGTAGTTTCTTTCGAGACCGAAATTTCTTTACCTTTTGTTTGTGACATTGTTTGCTTGCCTATTAGTTGATTTATGAAGATAATTTGATAACCATGTTACAAAATCAATGTGTGTGCTTAGTCTCTGAGAAAAGGTAGGTTGATGATAAATAACCTTTGTTGATTTGCAGCTAAAATTTCCCTTCAGAGGAAATGATACCTGAGGTAAAATTATCAGGATCATCATAAACTAAAGCACAAAGGAAAATATATCTTCCTATGAAGTAAAAGTAAAATATATCTACATGATATAAAAATTCACAGAAGACTCTGATGTAGTCTACAATCTTAGGATTTCAGACCTAGAAATAAATTTGGAGAACATTTGGCTGAACTCTGCTAGTTTATGGAAGAGGAAATTCCAGCTTAAAATATAAAGCATCTTCCCTGTATTTGGAGAATATACTTCAGGTTTTTCTTTTTTGAGAGAGATTTTTTGCTATAGGGTACATTAGCTCGTCAGAGAGAGCCAGAGAGACAGAAAGTGAGAAATCACTCCCACTCCCAGGGATGGGGAATGGCCATATTGCAATCCCTTCTCCTTTATTCTCCTTCCGGGATCTTGGGCATGCGTGCACATATGCCCAGCATGAGTTTGAAGCCACTGTGTCTGGAACTCGAACCATGGTTGGCCATGTACAAGTCCAGCAATGTAACCACTACACCATCTGCTGCCCCAACTTCTACTTTTTTTTAAAGTTTAATTATTTGTTCTAGGAGAGAGAAAGAGATACGGCACCTTGGACAGGGTCCTGATGCTAAGATCTACCCCCAGCCTTAGTCAGCCTTGGACCATGGGTATGTGTGTGCCTGGCACAGTCAGGGAGGTCTCAGGACTTAAACTAGTAACTTTCCCATGAGAGTCCACCCCATACAGTGCCACGATATACCACTGTGCCATTGTCTGATCCCCTACTTATTTTTTTCTTTTAAAATTTATTATTATTTATATATTCAATTGCTATACATTCTTTAGATTGTAGAGAGACTTTACCCAGAATGATATACACCTCAGTCCAGTCCAGTTTAGAATACTACACACATCCTCATCAACAGATAATAAACCATATCTGTGTCTGACCCCCCTACTTGTAATAAATGTTCAGGAGTCTCTAGCATGCAAATCAAAGTTTGGTGATACTTCAAAATATGTGTCTCAGATGGAAAAGAAATGATTGACTTAATTTTTGGCTTTAAAAAATTTTATCCAGGGAATTCTCCCATTGTCTTACCTATACATGGCAATGTTTTTTTACCAAGGAAAGAGGCACCTTACCCTCTGAAGCACTCACCTCTGACTAGTTTAGTTCTTAGTCCAAAGGCGTTCTGTAGGTGGATGAGTTTCTTATCACTGCTGCAACAAATCACCACAAACTCTGTGGCTTAAAACAACCCAATTATATTATCTTCCATGTATGGACATCAGAAGTTTGAAATCCAATTTCAATGTGCCTAAATTCAAGGTACCCACAGAGCAGGACTCTGCTCCTTCTGGAGGTTTCAGAGAAGGATCTGTTTACTTTTTCTACCTTCAAATGGGTGCCCACTCTTCTTTCTTTTTTTTTTTTTTTTCAGTAAAGAAAAGTGATTGATTCATACAACAAACATGTACTAGGCACCTCCTATATGGACACCCTGAAATCACAGGGTAAGGAAAGGAGTGAATGGTAAATTATACAAAAATGATTAGGAAGAAGATTTTCCTTTTTTTTTTTTGTTGTTGTTAGTGGAGGATTTCACCTCTTTACTATACAAGTTTATGAGCACAAAATGTGCACATCAGAAGAGGGGGTCATTACAATGTGCTGGTGCCCCTGGGGAACCTTCATTTCCTTCTTTAAACTTACCCCTAGTTTCCAAATTCTCATGATACTTTTATCACATTTTATATTCCTAGGAAATGTTTCTAAAATGTTATATAAAGCATTCATCTCAATATATTAGACTGAACAATATGAAATTGCTGTTTCTGTAGTTCAATGCAGTTGATTGTCCAACTAAGCACACTCTCACACATGTATATATATATGCATATACATATATTCACACACACATGCTCATATACACATATAGTGGGCACACACATATCCTACGCATCCTAAAATCAAGGCTAAACAGCAAACACCAATTGATGTCTATGGGTTAGCAAGACAATTAGTGAGTTGTGCTTCTATGGCTATGCTTCCATCCAAGTAGAATGTTCTAGCCATTCTTCAAACCATTAGCACCCTCTGGGTAAATTATAGGGTTTGAACTCCACACGACTTAGCTGGCTGCCCACATTTCTTGGTTCATGGGCCCCTCTTCCACCTTCAGAGCACTTCACTTCAACCTCCTCCTACTGCAGAGGTCTAATCTAATCATATTTGGAAATTTTCTCTCATAGTAACATATTTATCATGGGTTTCTGTGATTAAGATTTGGATATCTTGTGTTGAGGGAGATTGTCCCAAAAGGCTCTGGCATGGATAAAGCCCCCAGTATTGCAAGTAGTTTACAGTCACGGTTGACTTACGATTTTGAAACAATGGCAGCAGTTGCAGTAGTTGCTGGGATGTGTCAGGAAGGCTAGTAGGTTCTCCTTCAGTGTTCTTTTTCCTGATCTCTGGATGTCACAAATGCCTTGTCACCCTGGAGCTACTCATTGTTACGTTGATAAAAGTATGGGTTGGGAGATACATGAAGTAAAAAACTTCAAGTGTCTTGAGAGGCATTTATACATTGCTTGCTGAGATTGACAAAACTGTTTAGAAGCCACAGAGAGTTTTCAGTCGAAGCCTTGATATCTACAATAATGAGAGATAGGTAATGTTGTCCTTCAAAGGAAATAAAGATAATCTTTAAAAATCTAGTTTTAAGATCTTCTACTTATTTTTTTGGCCTGTGACTTGCAACACACTGTTCTGCACTAGAAAAATAGGAAGGACAAAAGGAAACATTTATATATAAAGTTTTGATATATAGTTAACTAATTACCTTTGTGTTTCACTCATATCTTGTTTATGAAAAAAAAAATCAGTGGGAGACCTTCAGGGGCTCTTTCTAACTCAGGGGGCTGGATAAAATTATCTCAATTTAAACAGCATCTTAAAAGGTTTAGCATCCCTTGGTAAAGATAAAACATCTCATCATTATCAATTAAAGGACTCCTGAAGTCTTTGAAAAGAGGACTTGTTTGCTTAAAATACGTGAAGGTCATGTTCACCCTGTAATAGTCAATGAGGAGTAGTCATTTGTTATTTTTAAACAGGCTGTCATTTAGTCATTATGAAGATGAATAACATTTGTTATTACCTAATAATCTTCCTGTTGATTATGGAGAAAAGACACTTGCAGACACCCTATGTACCTTTCTTAGTTACTAGATTATTAATATCTTTTGATTAAATTCTGTAAACAAAAATTAAGGGCATTGTTTTCCAAATTTCAAGACTGGTAGGTAGGATGCTAAACCATGCTTTGGGCCATGGTATTTTGACTTGCATATGTTATTTGCCTACTGTTCATGCAACGTTGCAAAAACAAAGTTCATTTTTTTAATATCAAACAGATTGTCAATGGATCATATGCTGCTTCTATTAAGGTTAGTTTTTGGATGTCTGCCTTCTTGAAGGGAGTTAATGAAGCTATAAGTTACCTGTGTGCCTTCATTTGGAGTCAGGCCTAATTATCTGGATCTTGGCCACGTTATTGTCCGAGCCTTATTTCTAAAGCAGATGGAGTCACTCAGGAATGACTTCATTTGTATTAATTTGTTGCACTGTCTTCTGCTATTCATCTCAGAAACACTGTGCTGCCTTTGTCACCAAGAAAAGAAAAGACAAAAAGGATTTTAGTTAGGAATTAAGAGAGAAATCTACTGAAATCTACTTCTTCCATTCATGGATACTGATGTTCTAACTGAAAGACAATTAAGCAGTGGCCACTTCCAGGCAGCGGGGTGGTGTAAGAAGGTGATTACATTACCTGAATTGTATGAGCTTTCCTTTTTTGGAATAAGTTAGTTGACAGACATATTGATCCAGTCGTTTAAAAGGGAAACTCTCTGGAGCTTTTTGTGCTGTTATCAGTTTTTCACCTGGCCTTTGAGAATCCTAGGGGGCAATCTCATCCCTCAGCTGGTTGGAAAGAACAAATCACTTTGTTATTTATGGACCAGATACAGGATGCTCTGATTACATTCAGGCTGAGATTATCTCCTAGGAAAATAACATGGAAGAAATTCTTAATTCATTAGAAGCCATGAACTTTGTATAATGATATCTACAGTTGGATGCAGAGATAAGAAAGTGAATTTGGCTTCCAGATTGACCAATGAGAGTAGTGACTTCTTTTACTACTATTTTGGCATCAAGGGATTCAAATCATCCATGGATTTTATTTAGTGAATGAGATGTCATTAGTATAAAAAGCTTTAGATAAGGAATAATAACTATTTTTCAGCACCTAAATTGCTGTTGGCAAATATATGAAACACAGTGATTCCATTAAGTTATTCTAATTATAAAATATGCAATTTAAATATGTCTATATTTATTGAAAAATATCAAAATGAAAGTTAAAAAGAAAATAGGTGATCTTACTGTCAACTCAATGACAAGTACTCATTGATTTAAAGAAGCCAAAATACAGAGGTGATTTCTTCAAAAGAATTTTTTATTTGCTCTTCAGAGAAATAGCTTCTACATAGTAAGTTTTAGACATTTCTGGGATTATAATATATTTAAGTTTTCATTAGCAATCCCTAAACTAGGAGTTAAAAAGACAAATTACTGTAAACATTGAGTTTTGTTTCACATATTAGTTTTCTAGGGCTGCTGTAGCAAAATGCCACAAACTGGTGGCTTAAACAATATGAATCTATTGTTTCACAGTGTTGGAGGCTAGAAGTCCAAGATCAATATGTCAGCAGGGAAAATTTGGACACAGAGATGATAAGCTCATGGGAGAATGTCCTGGGAAAAGGATGGCAGAGATCAGTATGATTCTTCTACAAACCAAGGAATGCCAAAGAGGGCCAGAAAACCTTTGGAAACTAAGAGGGCTATATGGAATGGATTTTCTCTCACAGTACTCAGAAGAAACCAACCCTGCCAACACTTTCATCTGGGATTTCTAGCTTCTAGAAGTGTGAGACAATCAATTCTGTTCTTTTAGTCACCCAGTTTGTGGTCTGTCGTTATGGCTACCCCAGCAAGCTGATACAGCTGCTGCTTCTATGATTCCAATCTCAGTTTCTTGTTACATCTGCATCCACCTAATGTAAGTTAACTCATCTCAGGCTCTCTCTCTCTCTCACATGTAATGTCCTTCTTTAGGTGTTTCTCTATGGTTTCCCTCTTGTAAAAGGGGAAATTTCATAAAGAGATTTTGTATGTCTACCTGCAGGCCCCTAACTTTGAGGATAAGGCTGACTGGCACAGAGTGGGCACTGAAAAAAAATGTTTTGAATAAATGAGTCATTCTATGATTATTACCTACATTATATATCCAGTGATGTGAAAGGAGACACTAATTAATGAGTGAAATATCCTAAGAATTAATTTATAACAGCTGCAATATATTAAAGTATTTTTATATTATTAAAAAAATTTACTTTTAAACTATGAAGTCATAAAGTCTTGGAATAACACTTGGGATTTCAGGGCTTCTTTTTGTATTTAAGAGAATAATAACTAGCAACAATTAGTAACATAATTTAATTGGTAATGGAATTGCATTTAAATAGAGTTTATCACAAAAATGTAAAATAAACCAAATGTTCATCTATTCAAAACATCTTTTATTTGGGTCTCTAAAAGAAGATAATTTTATTTGAAAAGATCAGATGTATTGATTGAAATATGATTTCTAAGGTACTTAATAGAAGAATGAGGCAAATGAAAAGGAAATTTATCTTTCATATTTGTTAATATCTGCCTAGAGAACTGTGCAAGGTTAGTCATAATATAATAGGATTTTTAAGCCTGATATATATCCAAAAATTATATTCATTAAAATCATCTGAATAAGATATCAAAATTTCTGACAACCAATATTATGTTGCCAGTTATAAAGTTTTGCAGAAATCCGTACTAATTTGTGCCAGGGGGTAATGTGCATTTAAAAACTTCATGAAGAAGGTTTTCCACCGATACTTTTGAAAGGTTCTGTCTCATTTAATCGGGAAGCTGATAATGAAGATCTTTAATTGAGCCTAATCATATAAATAAGATACTATCATTTTTAACGTCTATTTGTATTGTGGTATAATATATATGTATATGTTATTACCAAATCTGTACATATAACATGTATACTATAGCATCATACAAATATATACAAAGGGACTTCAAAATGTTTGTGGAAAAATGATTGCATAAGTTTCTTTTGGTGCAAAAAGAATCGAAATGCATGCATAATTTTTAAATAATACATACTTTCCATGAATTTTTGGACGACCTCTTATATGTATGCACAAATCTTAAATGTACATCTCCATTAATTTTTATGTAGTGAACACACTGGTCAGCCAGAACCACAGCATAAAATTGAGTACAGTTGGTTGAAGGTCAGTTCAAGAGTTTTAACCATTTTTCTGTTAATGTGCTTCCTTTCTTTACATACCTTGGTATGTGCCTTTGGTAGGATATAGAGATTGCACATGTCATCTCCCATTTGTGGCTTGCTGTTCAGTCTTTTGATGATGTGTCTTGTTAATAGGCAGCATTTAGTTTAATCCAATTCCACAATCTGTTACTTAGTACTGTGTGTGTGCTGTGTAAGAATCTTTGCCTACTTCAAGGTCATGAAAATATTTTCTTGTGCTTATTTCTAAAATTTTTATTGTTTGCCTTCATTTATTTAGAGTTGTGACTCTTCTAGAATTAATATTGATATATAGTGCCAGATATGGTCAAATTCATGCTTAATTTTTTCTCGTATGGTCATATGGTCAATTGATCTAACATCATCTTGAGGTTTTTTTTTTTTTTGTGAGGGAAATTTATTTATTTAATTCAAGAGACCTTCAACATAATTTACTATTATTCTTTAAGAACTTTCTGAAGTACCTCATAATCTCATTTTCTGGAGAAATATCTTCCACCGAAGTCATGGACATCAAATCGGATACTCCCTTAACCTTTAGCTACCTGCAGGTCTTTGGCCTCTTTCACAGCCACTGTCCTGTACATTAGTAACTGTTTAAGAGTTACCCTCATTTACCCTTATCTAAACTTTAGCTGTAGTTTCAATGTTTTATTCAACAAAAACTTACTTTATATTTAATGTAAGAACACAACATAATAAATGGTAAAGATTTTTAAAATCAGCAAAATAATATTTGCCCTCGAAAAAGTCAAAATTTATAGTGGTAGTGGGGACAAAAAAAAGACAATTACTGTGTGTGTGTATATATATATATATATATATATATATATATATATATGTGTGTGTGTGTGTGTGTGTGTGTGTGTGTATTTTTAGAGTTGTTTTCCTCAAGCTTTTCTCATTTTTGCCTCCCTAAGGAAGTTTGTACAATTTTTACCTCATTGTCCCTCTGCCATGAATATTTAAAACCTCTAATAGAAATAACCATGTATCTTTTTTAAAAAAAATATTTGTTTCTATGTTTTATACATAAAGACAATTAAGATTTTTTTCCCTCCTAAGAACTGACTTTCTCTCCTTGGTGGTGATACTATCTCAGTTGACAAAGTGTGTTATTGGTATGTTTTGAACACAATGCGAGCTCACTGGGAGTACTCTCAATCTTTTATGTTCAGGTCATGAGGTCTTTCTTGGAGGAGCAACCTTTAAGGATGAATAAAAATTGAACAAATAGAGCCATACCCTAGTGGCTAGTGGTTCAGAGAATTCAATACCACATGGGCTACTGTGGTTTGAATCCTGGCTCTGGTGACTTGAAAGTTATATTGAGTAATTGTGTGTATGTGCCCCCAAATTCCTACAGCATGGAGAAATGGAGAAAAGATTGCTGTGTGACCATGCCCCATTTGGGTGCTTTCTCCTTCTCTTTCTCTGTCACAGGTTCATATACACACTCTGGCAGCTAAAAAAAACATTAAAACAGGTAGAAAGCATTCAATTATTGTAAATCTAGAATCTGTGTAAAGAGTTTGGTATAAGAGAATGGTATATTCAGGGAATTATGAAGAGTTCAGTAACACTGGAGTACAAGATTCAAGGAAGAGAAATAGAGATGAAGTTAAGTCCCTTAAAAATCTATGTGCATTGAATTACTGATCTAAAGTCCATGTTGTCTCCAGTGTGGATACCAGATAGTGACTTCAAAGACCTCTTTGGTAAAACCTAATATCTACTATTTCTTTAAATGCACTGTATCTTTTCTTTCTTTTTTTTTTTTTCTTTCTTTCTTTCTTTCTTTCTTTCTTTCTTTCTTTCTTTCTTTTCTTTTCTTTTCTTTTCTTTTTAAATTGTCTAACACTGTCTTAATATTTCAAGATATCCAATCCACAAAGCCACCAATTTAATTAACTTTTTCTTCTTTCTCACACCAGGTTCCTATTATTGTGACATCCTATTTTTTGCTATGTCTCCTTTGAATTTCTACTACCACAACTTCAGTTTTGACCTAGACTATTTGTGATGGTATAGTTGTTTTCTTTCTGACTGATAAGCTCATCTTTCCTCACACCTCTATCCATACTATTTCCTCCTCTATTTATTGTCATAGGAAAAGACTGAGAAAAGTTAAAAACTGAATGTTAGATTAACAGACAACCATCAGACAACCTACAGAAGGAATGTCAGCTAATGATAAGGCAAATGTAGCTGGATTAAGAAAAGCAACTGGCTTACTATACTTCCTAGAAACAGCTGAGGCAGCTACCTAAGGCAGTAGGAGAAATGGCCTTATTATTCTGTGACTTCTTAACATGTTTTGTCAAATATTTATCAGTTGGATTTTAGATGATCCTAAGTTTTCATCCCTGATTTCCTCTGTGGGTATGAAAGTTGTGGTCTTCACATTCTCTTCTTTGTATGTCCATTCAGATGCATATGCTTCCAGCAAACACAGAGCATGGTGGGTGGTCATAGTGGAGCTACTTGAGTTTTGAAATGTAAGACTTTCAGAAGAAGACTAATTAGAAGAACATTGGAAGCTCTCCATTTTCAGGGTTCACTGGAGATCACTTTTCTTCAAATGATTCCTCAGTACATAGTATCAGAAAACCAGAGTGGGAGAAGAAGCTTCCACCTACTGCTGAGCTACTGAGAAGGCGGGAGAGCAATACTCTTCCCATATGACTGCTGGGTGTTGAGATAGGTTCAAACCTCTTTTAAGATAAGTGAACAATTGTTTGAGACCAGCAGTTGGCATAATGGCTATGTCGCTGGACTCCCATGTAGTTGACCGCAGTTCGAATCCCAGACCCGGTGGGTTAAAACTCACACCGTGTATGTGTGTTCCTAGGATCCTAAGAGGAGAATGGGGGAGAAGGTATTGTGGCATGGCCATCCCTACTGGGGGGGGGGGGGGGGTGATTTCTTGCTTCTCCAAAAAAAAAAAGAAAAAGAGATAACTGAACAATTATTATGATAAGTCTTAATAGTACATTTTCTATTTCCAAGACAATCCATTTATAGAATTTTTTCCACAGAAAATGATCAAAGATGTGTGCAAAGGTGTTTGTATAAAGATGGTCATTGAAGAGTCATTTCTTTCAGAAATACTTATTGAAACACTTAATAAATGCCAGACATCATTCTAGACACTGGTGGTAGGGATATTCATCATCCCTGTGCTTATGGAATTTGTAGTCCAGTGAGCAGAAAAACACATATACAAAAAGAAGGAAAGCTATAAGATGTCCCTTTTGATTATTTTTAATACTACCTTTTTATGTTTTCTAAGTCTTCTGTAAGAAATGTATAAATTTAAATATTAGAATAAAATACAGATTTTCACAAATAAATTTTATAATAGTTTTTGTGTAAAAGTAGGATACACATAACATTTATCATTTTAATAAGTTATATGTGTACAGTTATATGGCATTAAGTACATTCACAGTGTTGTGCAATTTTTACTACCTTCCATCTCTAGAACTTTTTCATTTTTTATGGAAGAGCATGCACATGCATTCACACATGTGAGAGAAAGAGAGAAATGCACTCTTGACAGAGTCTTCACACTATGATGGTTGTTCCATAGCCCTCCAATGGCTTACCCAGAAAAAAAAAAGATTAACCAAATTAAAAGATGGGAAAATTAGCTGAATAAACAACTCTCTAAGGAAGACTTATGGACAGCCCAAAAGCAGATGAAGAAATGCTAAACATCCCTCCTCATAAGAAAGATGCAGCTCAAAATCACAATGAGATACCACCTAACCCCAGTCAGAATGGCAAAGATTAAGAAAACAAAAAACGTTAAGTGCTGGAGGGGATGCCAAGAAATGGGAACACTCCTGCACTGTTGGTGGGAATGTAAATTGGTCCAGTCACTATGGAGAACAATATGGAGGTTCCTCAAAGTCCTTCAAATAGAACTACCATATGATTCAGCAGTTCCACTCCTGGGTAACTACCTGAAGGATAGGAGAACGCTCAGTCAGAAAAGCATTTGCACATCTATATTCATTGCAGCCTTATTCATGATTGCTAAGACATAAAACCAACCCAAATGTCCACGAATTGATGAATGGATTGAAAAAGTGTGGCACTTATACTCCATGGACTATTATTCAGCCTTAAAAAAACAACAAGGCCCTGAAATTTGATAGAAAGTGGATGAGTATGGAAGATCTGTTGGTGAGTGAAGCAAGTCAGGCTATGAAAGAGAGACATTGTATGTCTCCCCTTAACATATATTGACTGTCCACACTCTACAGCAGAGACTAAAAGACTGGAGGACATACAAGCATTGAAAATTGTTATGGACACTAGAGCTAAAGTGGAAAGAGTGTGGGAGGGGAAGAGCATAGGAAAGGAAATTTGGGGAAAAAATAGAGAGGTAAGACATTTGTGGGACACAGATATGGTTTATTATTTGTTGATGAGGACATGCATATATTCTCAACTGGGCTGAACTGAGGTGTATATCATTCTGGGTAAAGTCTCTTTATAATCTAAATGAAATATAGTGATTAAATGTATAAATAATAATTAAAATTAATAAAGAAAAAATGTGACATAACTCTTACACTCTGTAACAAAGAAGTCTTGAAATCTCAGAGTAGATTGCAATAGTAAACTATGCACACACATATGTATATACATATACACACATATTGTGGCTGCCAGTCAGCTATGGCACTTCTCATCCAGGCTATGATTATAGAGGCTGAGATTTTCTTCATGATTTTTTCCATTCTGAGATTCAAACTAAAGAAGCAGACCTCTCCGTGGCAGGGGCACAAGAGCAAGCAAATAATGTGGCAGGAATATTTAATGGCTTGCATGTTTCCACTTGGGGGGATGATGTAGGACATATTTGCTCACATTCTACTCTATTAGTCAAAGCAAGTCACATGACAAAGGCTAACAGGAATGAGTAGAGAAAATTGGTATAGGAGGGAATGAATAATTTCAAACAATGGTGCAATCTACCACAAAGCCTATTTTACAATGCCATAAATCTTGCACTAATTATTTCTTACTGTAATTCCTTAACTTGACATTCAAAGCCTTTTATAACACGGTTCTAGTCTATAATACATCCCAACTTTAGAGCTCACCACTGTTTTCTACAACCTCTGTGATCTAATAACCTAAAAATTTTCCATAATTCCATAAATATACTTTCATTTGTAAGCCTACATGCTCTTATTAACTTTTCCCACAATTCCCTCAACAAATCTTAACAAGTGTTAGTAATTACTTGAAGTTTCCTGGATGGGCCACAGTCTTTTAAGTTTGAGTCAATGATTTCCTTTGCCTGGGATATACTTTATGAGGGGTCTTCAAAATTCATAGAAAATGTGTATTATGAAAAAATAACTAATGAATTAAAAATTTTTGTCACACCAAATAAACTCATACTTTAATTCCATTATTCAACAAATTTCTTCAAGTTTCCTTGTATTTTGATCTTAACCTTAACTCATGAAATACTGCTTATCTTTCTTTCAAGGACAACTCTCTTCGAAATTTTCCTATATACCCATGGTCAGAATTAATCATTCCCTTTTCTTGTACTAATTTCAGTCTACCTTAATTTCTATTTATGTGTACACACATTGGTCTCCCATAGGAGTTATAGTAAGTTCTTGACAAAATTTATTTCTTAACTGTGTTTCTTCCAGAGCCCAATGGAAACAGTTCTTGGCACATAGTAGGTGCTCAATTGAAGTTTGTGGAGCACAGCAATATGTTTATGACACAATATTTTAAAATTATTGTGTGACTTTCCAGAGTTTTCAACACTGAAAACTTTGTAACTTCTAAAAAAAGTTGCTGATCAGTGAAGCAAAGAATAAGTCAAAAACCAAGTACAGTTTACCCTTCAAGAACCAATGACTGACAACAATAAAACTTCTAGGGATTTATTACCTTCTTGAAGTGCATACATTTATTTTGCTCAAGGTGTGTATTTTATACCTCCTAACAGCCTTGAAGAGAGTTTTAAAAATGTTCTCTGACTTTTATGCTTCCTGGGTCACTCTGGTGACTGTACCTGGTGGAGAGGCATAAAAGTGAGCTATAAAGGCATACCTCCAAGTGCTTAGGTGTTCACTCTCCCTTCTTTATAAGAGCAGACCTCTTTCCTGCTAGTGATCTAAGCTATTTTTAGGAGTGAATTAAATTGGAAGTTAATTTCTCACTGTCTTCAGAAATAATTGCTTGATGTTTATGGAATCTTATATTCTTCAGAATGTTTTCCACATGGGTTTACTAGATGAACGTTTTTGAAAGATTTTGATCAGTGATATCAATATAGAAAATATTTGTATTATTTTAAATACCTATTTTTTCCACAGCTTTTTTAGAGAGTGATCCTCAAAGTGCAGTCCATTGACTAGCAATAGGTTTGGATGTGTTTTACCAGTTCTCAGTATGATAAGGAGCTGAAACAGAATAGAAATTACCTGCGTCGCCAAGCACTCTCCTTAGTTCAGCTGGCTTTTTTTTTTTTTTTTTCCATAGCAAGATTCAATCTGTAAAGGAAGTAGTACCTTCATTTACATTCTAGCATGAGCTTCTTTTCTCATTGGAGACTGGCATTTTGAACAATAGAGCTATGGAGAACCTGCCCCATGTACATGTCATGTACCCCTAGCCACTACTTATTGAACCTAGATAGGATCCTATTTGGTGTGACAGTTGTCTCTCTTCCCCTTTCCTCCTTCTTTACCCTCTGTTCCTCTCTGTAATAGAAACTAGAAAGTACAGAGATACCTAGTCCACTATTACACTGCTAATAGAAGTACTTGAGACCTAGTGATTTACAAAGAAGTAGAGGTTCATTCAGCTCATGATTTGCAGGTCTTAAGAACCAACTTTTGGTGAGGTTGCAACTTGGCGGAGGGCAGGATCTTGAGAAGAGTAGCTATCCAAAGCTTTCTCCCAGTTCGGGTCTATATCCATGTGTGCTCACCCTGCCTCATTTCCTTTCCATATGTACACATCAAAACTTAATTGCAAGGATCTTACCCTAATAACTTTATCATACCCAGAGGTTCTGTTCTGGGACATCATGAAGGCATTAGGTTTTCACTTAACACTTTTACAATAAAATCAAATCCCAACATATGAACCTTTGGGTGACAAGCTATTATGCAAACCACAGCAAACATGTAGATGGAATGTCAATGTCTAGTAGATGTTTTAACTGAAGGGCCTTGGTTGGAGTCCAGGCTATGCAAGACTAAGCTGCAACAAAGCAAATTTTGGGGAGCAGAAATTATGATGAAGGAGGAAAGGGCATGGGGGAGGAAGACAGAAAAAGGCTCTCTAGAGAGAGAGCAGAGATGGATGACATGTGATGATGGATGAGATTGTTGAAAACATGCACATATACCCTCTCATATACAAGTTCTCCTTTCCAATTTTTCAGCTTGAGTTCTATCCTCTGGGATTCTGATTCAACAGGTTTTGGGTTGTGTCTGTGAATATGCATATTATCAATGCCTTGTAGGATTCTCAAGTTAGAGACTCTAGACATTTCTTTGAAGAATCCTGGCTATTTGGTAATGTAATTTCTGTTCACTTTTCAGGTTCAGTACTAGCCAAACTATGGATATTCAAATGAAATAGAGCAGCAAAACTTTCTCATACTGTCAAACCTTTGCATTTGTTATTCCTCTTGTTGGGAATTCCTTTTTTTTTTTTTTTTTTTTTTTTTGCTTTTGCCATAGGGCATATGCACTTGTCGGAGAGAGATAGAGACAAAAAGAGGGAAAGTGAGAAGTCTACCCCCTCCAACAGAGAAAATGGCCATGCCACAATACCTTCTCCTCCAGTATCCTCTTGGGATTATGGGCACACACATATACATGTTCAGTGTGATTTTCAAGCCACCAGGTTTGGGATTCAAACTGTGGTTAGCCATGTGAGAGTCCAGTGTCTTAACCACCATACCACCTGCTGGATCCATCCTTTTTTCTTAGTCTGTAAAATCCTTTTAACATACCTTTGGAAACCTAAAACTCTCCTATCCTCTCCTGATTTCCACCACGCTACTAGTGCTCTCATTGTGTTGTCATACAGTTATTTTATCCTTTGTTCAATCTTTGCTCTCCTTTAGAGAAAATCTCCTCACATCTTCCTCCTTCTTTATTCTCTCTTTAAGTCACTCCATTCAAGATTTTTTGACTGCTAACTTTACCAAATCTAAAAGCCCAAATTCTAGTTTACAAGAATCTATTTTCCATACCAACTTCTGAATTTCTCAGGAACATTTTGACACTGGTCCTAGCTCTCTTTTTTCTCATGTACAACTTTACACTATGAAAAATATCAAGTATGCAAAAAGTTGAAGGAAGACTACATACAAGAAGCTGAAGGAAGTCTACACTGAACCATTTATATACTTGCAACAAGATTCAGTAATTTATAACACATTTTGTCATATGTCAAATCACTTGAAAGTTATAAATATTATGATACTTTATCTGTAAATAGTTAAGTATGCCTTTCCAAAATATGGATAATTTTCCTACATAAACCTAATTTTTTTGATATACTTTATCGATTTTTTCATTTTCCTATTGATCATGGCTCTTTTTAATCTCCTTTGCTAGATCTTCCTCCTCTTCCTGACTCCAATATGTGACTGAGCCTTAAGACTCAGTCATTGCTCCTCTTCTTTTCTCTGCTTTGACTTTAATTCATCTTATTCCTTTTCACAGCATTTGGATACCATATATGCTACATTGGTTACAAAATTTGTATTACCAGCCCAAGCTTTTCATGTTTGAACTCTCGATATGTTTATGTTACTATTACTTAAAGCTCTTATTTTTAAAAAATATTTTTTAGAAATAGTTTCTTTAATTTAAGTGGAGAAAATTCAAATTCCAATATTTAAAAACATGTATTTATTTATTTCTTCCACGAGCAATAGAGAAAGAGAAAAATGACACTCCCAACAGGTTTCTAATCCTACAATGTGACCCCAGTCTCAGCCAACACGGGATCACGGGAACACATGTGGTCAGTGTACTCAGGGAGCTGTCTGGATGCCAATGGAATTATCTCATGTGGGTCAAAGCATTGCATTTTACTACTGCAATAATGTTTAGTCCCTGCATCTTTACTTTGATATAAAATGAGCATCTCAAATTTAATATAGCTGAAATAGAGTTTGTTATTTCTTCATATCCATTTTTTTCCTATTTAGTAAAAATTATAACCTTAGCTAAAAGTTGATTTGGACTTTTTCTTTGATTTCTGCGAGGTAATCTCTATGTCCCTGGTATGTCCTGCCTGTTAGGAGTGTCTTTGTTTTCCTGTGAACCCTGGCCAGGATAGTTTAACAATATGACTTAGTGTGGCGGATGGCCACTCCAGAAGGACCAAAAGAGTGATTTGGGGGCATGGAGGGAGGGTCACAGTATCAGTAGACCCCCAGAGAGACTAGTATTAAGGTTATACATATAAGCAATCAAGCATGCCTGCATTGATGGAACCCCAATAAATACTTTGCACACTGAGCCAGAGTGAACTTCCCCACTTAGCAATACTCCACAATATCATCATACATAGATACTGACACATTAATGCTGTTTTGACTCTACAGGGAGAGGACAACTGGAAGCTCCATGTCTGATATTTCTTTGGACTTGAGCCAATACACCTTTTCCCTTGACTGATTTCAGTCTGTATCACTTTGCTATTATAAATGGTAACCATGAACTACACAGCCTTCAATGAGTTCTGTACGTTCTAGTAAAGCATGGAACAACAGGTGGCCTTGGGGACCCTTAACCTAACAGTTGGTATCAGAAGTAAAGGTGGCCTTGTGTACGAGCTATTTTTACTAACAACTTTATTAGGTTAAACCCTTGCATCCCTCTCTCAGTTATTATTTGTGTAGTCTTGAATAAACTTTTTAACTTCTTCGTACTTATCATTAGTTGTAAAGTGACTATATTCATAATACCAGTCTCATAGAGTTGTTACCAAATGGCTCAGGTATTGAATACACAAGCCCATGTAAATTAATAAATGTACATCCTGTAAAATAGTGTCCTGACACCATTACTGGGATTTGTGTCAGTCTTAACACTCACCATTTCTATCATTGCCACTAGGATCAAAGTCACTTAAATTAATTCAGAGCCTCAAACTGCTCCTCTGCTTCCATTTCCCAAATCTCCAGTTTATTCTTTATGTGGTACCTAGTGTGAACTTTTCCAAGCATGTAATTTTTATTTCTAATCCCCAAATAGCCTTGTATTATAGTTAGAATGAAGTCCAAAATTCTCATCAGTCCACTGCCTACTCAACCTCTGTCTACCTCTCCAAGGTTATCCCCTACTGCCATTCACCTGGGCCAACATACTCTAGCTACATGCTCTTCTGAACAGTGGCTTCTGCTTGCAAACTCTTTTTCTACATTCATATGACTTGACTCTTTATATGTTCAGGACTCTCATTAAGAGGATATAGAATCATGGAAAGTGGTTATGGATACTAGAGACAGTGTGGGAAGGGGGTGGGAGGTGGTGAGAGGAAAGAACTCAAGGAGAAAAACACAGAGCAAGATATTTAAGGGACATGGAAATAGAGGATTGTCTGTTGTTGAAACCGTGTAACATATCTTTATCTGGACTGGTGTGTAGTGTATTCATGTTGGGTAAATCCATTTTACAAGCTGTAGTGATGTACAGTGATTGAATGTATAAAATAAAATAAAATAAAATAATTTTAAAAAGAAAAGAAAAACAAAGGTTTTTGGTAATCATTTTAAAGTTGAATTTCCAGGGTCAGCAGGTAGTGTGGAGGTTTTGGCTGCTGAATTCCACATGGCCATCTTTGCAGTTTGACTTCAAGACCTGTCATCTTGAAAAACATGCTGTGTACATGTGCATGCATGTCCAAAAAATCCCAAGAAAAGAATGGAAGAGAAGGGATTGAAGTGTGGCCATTGGGGGTAATTTCTCACTTTCCTCTCCCTCTCTATTTCTCTGTCTCTCTCCAGTGAGCACTCATGCTCTATAGCAAAAACTAAAATAGATATGTAAGTGAATATATAAATAAAATAAAGTTCTCTCCCATAAACATTTTGGATTTCTATATCCTTAAATGGTTTGTTTTCTTCTAAATTTTTTATCAGTTTTTTTTTTTTTTTTGAGAGGTTTTTGCTATAGGGTGCGTGTGCTCGCCAGACAGAGAGAGACAGAGAGACAGAAAGTGAGAAATCACCCCCCCAGGGGGATGGCCACGCCGCAATCCCCTCTCCTCCATTCTCCTCTCAGGATCTTAGGCACGCACTCACACGTGCCTGGTGTGAGTTTTAAGCCACCAGGTCCGGGACGCAAACCATGGTTGACTACATGGGAATCCAGCGACGTAGCCATTGTGCTAACTGTTGGTCCATTTTATCAGATTTTTAATGTAAATTGTATTTTGAAAAATTTATTTATTATCTGTTCTAACTTGAATGTAACTTCTATTTTATGAAGGCATAGATTTGAACTGTGTGTGTGTGTGTGTGTGTGTGTTTTGGGATGTAGTACCTAGAACACATTATATGTTAAATCAATATTTGTTGAATTAATTACAAATGATATACTGGGAGAAGGGAGATCTATTATATTTAGAAGCATAATTCTAGTACCAGATATGGGGTCTGGCTCAATTACTATCTTTTTATTGAAGATAGCAGCAGCCGGAATGTTCCATTATGGAAGGATTAAAAAAATTAGTTATTCCCAGAATTTACTCTTAAATTTTATTTTCCTGGCAGGCTAAAGTAGGAGTCCCATTCTTTTACAGTCTTGTGGGGGAATAAAGGAATATAGCTTTCACAAAATTTTTGTAGTACTCCTCAATTGCCAACTTTTTTCTTTTGTCCTGAATGAAATATTTAGACTGCTAAGGCATTGTAGCTATATAAAGACTCTAAAAGTGATTATAAAAAAATTAAAAATCATAAAAGTAAAATTTGTTCACTCATTGTGTTATATTTTGACTGTTTATTTTCTCCAAAACTCATGTTGAAATTGAACTGCCCTTGAAATAGGATTAAATAGTAGGACCATGATTAGGCGATTAGGCCACAAAGGCTCCACCCTCATGGGTGGGATTCACGCTATTATAAAATGATGAGTTCAGTCCCTTTTGGTCTTTTCTTGCCCTTCAGCCTTCCACCATGGGAAGATGTAGCAATAAGGCCCTTGCTAGATGCCAGCCTTTCATCTTGGACTTCCTAGCCTCCATAACTGTAACATATAAATTCATGTTCTTTATAAATTACTCACTACTGTAGTAGCACAAAACGGACTAAGACATATAATTTTACACAATTTCACTTTTCAGAGTAAAACTAACTGTGAAAATCATATATCCTATTCTTCCATTTACCTAAATGTGTGCCTGTGTGTGTGTGTGTGTGTGTGTGTGTGTATGTGTGTGAGACGTGCATAAGATTTTATGGTGTCAATCATGTTGCTAAAAATGAACTGAATCTAAGCTATTACAGGAGGATAGTAATGGAAGGGCAGAATCTGTGTCTCTTAACTACAGCCTCTCCTGCTCAGTGTATTAAGACAAGACTGATCCTGGGCATTGCTTTTTTGCAATCAGAATCAACCTGCCTTGGTGAGAATATTGAGAAGAGCTTTTTTCTTTTTCTTTCATTTTCTTTCTTTTTTTTTTTTTTAAATTATGAGGGAGAGTGATTTCCCTGTTATGGTTCATTGTCTCTAATTTAGAAGAAGCAGGCATTACTTTTAGGGGAAGGTCTGTAGCTTCCTATTTGCAAGCAAAATCTTCCAATAGTTACAAGTAATGATGCTGTTTTCATTCTGGTAAGTGAATTTGTTAAGAGAAAAAGAGAAGGGAGGGAGTTTAAGGAAAAGAATTTTAATGCAGAAATTTAGCTTAGAAATGCTTGAGAAATGGGAAGTATGGGACACCAATGAAACCATTACCAGTATAATTCACAGATTCTCCAGGTATCTGCTCATTTTCAGCTCATTTATAGTGATGCTAGATGCTGTTTCTATAGTGGAGCAAGTATTACCAGGGAGTCGTAAGACCTGACTTCTTATTCTCATCTACTACAGTGGTTACTTAAGAAAAGTGTTTTAACTTATTGAAGCCTTTTTTCCCACATAAATTATGAGATAATATTATCTCATTAATTAATTATCTACCTCCTTGGACAGCAAAGACTGGCAAGGAAGAAGATACATGTGTAAGTATTTGGCATGATATAAAGCACTATAATTTAAAATATTCTAAAACATTTTAATATTCTCAGTGCCAAGATCAACATTCTAAGTGAAAATTACATAAGCAGTTAGAATAGTGTCTAGGACACAGTAAGAAAGTATGCGATGGTATTTTGAAGATCATTATTATGTTCTTCTTTTTTTTTCCCAGCAGTGTATCTCTCTGCTGGCATATAATGTTATAAACTAATAGTAAAACAATAAGTACCCATTGTGTTCTATTTATGAAACACATTTTACAAATGTGTCTGTCAAATCAGGTGCATATATCTTTACTGTACTTGTTCTTCAACAGGCATTCATTGCTGATTACCATGCCTATACGTCTTTAGACAAGGACTAAGTGTGTCTTGCCCTCAAGTGGGTTTAAGTCCAGTAGTACAAATCAATGCTCTCAAGTTTTATTGGGGCTGTAATAGACATGTGTGCATGGCATAAATGAGACTCATCTGCATTTACATAACTTACTTATCATCTCTAGGAAAAGAAAGTCACCTTTAAGTTTGATTTCTGTATACAGATTCTATCTATTGAATCATCAGAAAAATCATGATGTATTTTTCTATGAAAAAATGAGTCATAACTTTTCTGATGACCCAAAATATGTGAAAACTATTGGCTTATAAGCTTTGTGCAGTTGTAGGATAGCTTAGTGCTGATATATAGGTTGAAAGTCAAAGCTTTAATTGACTTTTTTTTTTTTAATTTTGAGAGGTTTTTGCTATAGGGTGCGTTTGCTCTCCAGAAAGAGAGAGACAGAGAGACAGAAAGTGAGACATCATCCCCCTCCCAAGGGAGAATGACCATGCTGCAATCTCTTCTCCTCCATTCTCCTCTTCGGATCTTGGGCATCCACGCACACATGCCTGGCGTGAGTTTAAGCCACTGGGTCTGGGACTCGAACCATAGTCCACTACATGAGAGTCCACTGACAATAGCCATTACACCAAATGCTGGTCCCTAATTGATTTACTCTTAAGACAATCAGAATGATCTTGGAGATGGGGGAGCTTTCTGATGCAAAAGATTGAATCAAGACTCATAGTGAGCTCAAGCAAAATAGTGATTGCACTGTTGCACAGAATTGAGAAATCTAAGATTGCTCTGGCTTCCAGCACGGCTAGCTCTGGGACATTCAATGAAGTTTTCTTCTTCCTTCTTTTTATTTTGTTTTCGTTTTCTTCTTTTCTATCAGCTTGACCTCTCACTGTGTGAGTTATTGTTCCATCCTATGAAAAACTGGCCCTCTTTGTACCTATGGGAGCTAAACCTTAAGAGCCACAGATTTCCATGGTTTGAGGTTATCAATCCCAATAGAAAGATAATTGTTATTTTTCAGTTTCATAATTCAATTCTAGGAAGATTGTTATTAATCTTTCTTTAGTCTTGTGTTCATCTTTGAAAGAGTTACTGTTCTTGGGAAATTAATGTGGCATTATATTTGGCAAGACTCAGTCACATGCATTTCCTCCTAGTTAGTGGGTAGGATGGGAGTACTTACTGTCACTGATAGTCTTATCAGCGCAACTTGGAATAGCCAACTCATGTTCTGTAAAGGAATGAATCCTGAGTTAAAGCATCAATATATGCCTCTCACAAGAGGATACATCATGTAGTTATATCTCTGCAATATTATTACCCTTCTCATAGTAAAATGTGTATTTGTTAAATTGCTTTCTCTGTACCTGTACTTCTTCTAGGAATATTGTCCTTTTTGGGGAGCCATTCTTCCTTCTGCTAACCCAATCGTTAGTAGAAGAGCGGAATATTCCTATAGATCCTTCCCACTTAACTGCAGTTGATTGGCCTCATGACGAATACCTGGCTTAAACTGGACCTATCAGAGATCTTACCTAGAATTTCTGTACAAAAGGACAGTGAGGACATGTGTTAATTACTTCCTGGTGACAGTAGAACAAAATGTAAGAATGGAATTAGGTTGCCGCCTTTCCTGCTGTATGGAGGAAGCTGGTCTGTAGTTAGAATGAAGCTGATACCCAGGAAAGCATGGATCAGATCAGAGAGTATGTATATTCTGTGGCATGGAACAATTGGCTTCAGTTATTACAACGGCTTAGTCACATCTTTTTCCTTCCTGTGATTTCATTCTTACATGTTTTCATTGACTATATGAGACATTCAAGTATCTATGTAATTTTTTTAAAGAATTATTTACTTTAAATTTATTTATTTATTTTTTGGAGAGGTTTTTCACTATAGGGCACATGCGCTCGCCAGACAGACAGACAGAGAGACAGAAAGCGAGAAATCACCCCCCAGGGGGGATGGCCACGCCGCAATCCCTTCTCCTCCATTCTCCTCTCGGGATCTTGGGCACGCACGCACACGCACCCGGCATGAGTTTTAAGCCACAGAGTCTGGGATGCGAAACGCCGTCGACTATGTGGGAGTCCAGCGAAATAGCTATTACGCTAACTGCTGGTCTCTATTTATTTGTTTTAATTTGACCAGAGAAGGACAGAGCAAGAGGGAGAAGAGGGGGAAAGTGAAAAAGCTAGCTACCAGGTGCGAACTCAAACCACGGTCAGCCCTGTGAGAGTCCAGCACCTTTAACCACCACACCACTTGCCGGCCCCAAGTATCTATGTTATTTTTGCCTAATCTATTTCAGGTCTTGTTTTTGCAATTTCCAGAGTCCTGACTAATTTATGTATGGGTTAAGAGTCAGAGGGTTAAAGAAAGGTTTCTACAAAGTCTGTCTGTTATCTCTAAAGCTATAACAAGGCTAGGCATAAAAGCTAGGCATTCAAGAGTGTCAATTTTAACACCTTAACTTCCCTCCCCCCTCTTCAGAGGAGTTACATGGCCTCAATAGATTAAATGATTTTTTTCTTGTTCAAGGTAAAACAATCAGCTAGTGGTGGGGATTAATTATTTGATTCCTGATCTTTACTACAACAAGCTTTTGTCATTTCCCCACAGCTGGGACTTAACATGGATAACGGTATGCTAGAAGTACAATGTGACCACAAATGTGACCCCCATAAGAAATTTTAATATTATGGTATATATATATATTTAGGTATGGGATATGAAAAAGTAAAAAGGCATGGGTGAATTTTGTTTTTGTAATACATTTTCTCTAAAGCCACCATATACTATCGCTTCAAAATGTAATCAAGATGAAATATAATTAATACATATCACATTCTTTAATAATAATGTAACATGCTTTATACCATAGCAGAGTTTAGGACAAAATGTAATGAATATTTTAGTTATTCATTCATTACTTAAGAAAATAAACGTAGGGGGACCAGCAGATTGTGTAATGGTCACATCGCTGAACTCCCACATAGTCAACTGGGGTTCAAATCCTGAACCTGGTGACTAAAACTCATACTGGGCATGTGTGTATGCATGCCCCAAATCCTGAGAGGACAATGGAGGAGAAGAGATTGCAGCGTGGACATCCCCTAGGAGGTGAGTTCTCATTTTCTGTCCCTCTAGCAAATGTGCACACCTTATACCAAAAAAACTCTCTTAAAAAGAAATGTAAACTTGTAATTCATAGATGGGTTCTTGAAAGAAGAGTAATTTCTGTTGTTGTTTTCTCTGTATCTCAAATGTTCTATCTAACACAGAAAAGACATCCACTATATTATATTTTTGTTAAGTGAATATAATGGATATATATAATGAATATAAAAGACTCATTAAAATGCAATTAGAAAATAATATATCAATTTTAAGCACATACTATGATCTGTGTGAAGTTTGTAATGGACATTGTAAATATAACTCATACAAAACTCCTGTGAAAAAATATTATTCTCAGTTTATGGATAAAGAAAACACAACACAAGAGAAGTTAATAAACTTCTGAAACTCATGAAATTGAATAGTGTGATTTGAATTGACTTCAGGTTCCTCTGATTCACTTAATATCCCAACCTGCTGAACATCATAGCTTAGACTACCCTACTTTAAATGTAGTTAGAATACTGGGTCTGGCAGGTGGTGTGCTGGTTAAAGGTGCTGGTATTCCCACACGACTGACCATGGTTCAAGTTCTGGACCTGGCTGATTGCTTTCTCGCTTTTGTTTTCTCTCTCTCTGGTCAAATTAATAAAATAATAACAAATGGAATTATATAAATAAATAATAATTAAAAAATGTACTTAGAATACTTACAATAGCTTATAGTTGGGCAAAATCATCTCACACATGCAAACTGATTTTATGTGTTGAATAGCTTGCATAATTTATTGAATACTGTGCTACAAGTGAAAAACAGAATTGTGTGGATTTTGAAGTACAATTTCTATTAAATCAGTATGGCTTTTGCATTATCATAAAATCAAAAAATTTCAAGCTAAACTATAATAAGTCAGGGACCATCTGTATTTCCAAAGATGGTCAAGTTTGAAGTCCCATGAGTTTGAACTTTCATGGACACAATTCTATATTATAATCATCATACTTGATATTTATCAAGTACAGATATTTATTAAACAACTGAAAAATCCAAGGCACTAGGCTTGCCTGTTTATGTAGAGATCCAGAATGTATAGTGTACCATTCCTTTAGTTGGAAGGAAAAAAAACATATATCCATAAAAATAAATGTCTATGATAGGCTATTGTAGACATGACAAGTTTGAGTTGACAGCACTTCGTGTGAGAATAAATATCTTGCAGAAGTTTAGAGAGAAGGCTCTAGAGCTTAAAAGAAATGTAGGGCTAGGAATTACCATTGGTAGTAAAACGTACACAGAGGGGAGACTGAAGCACTGAGGACTGGAGGGAACTGATGGTCAGAATCACAAGGAGAGGAGAACTGGCTTCCTATCAAGAAAATCAAAGCCATCAGTCAAAAAGGAGTGGGGGCCACAGGGCAGAGCCATTTAGATATTGCAAATACTGAGAGAGAGAGCAAGAGCGAGAGTGAGAGCGAGAGCAAGAGAGAGAGAGAGAGAGACAGAGAGAAAGAGAACAAGAAAATGAAGAGGGTATTAGAATTAGAATATTGTGCAAGACTTATGAGTACACAGTTTTCATGGAGTATCAGGGGCAGAAGTTCAATGGCAGTTTGACTGTAGGAAGATGTGGACCAAAAGCTGGACTTTGAAGGCTACTCGATGACGGGATTAAGCAAGGCTTGGCTTATTCATACGGAGCTGGTAGACATGTGATTTCTGGTGTCAATGAGGTGCAAGTCTGTCTTCCAAACTCTCAACCATAAATTGATGAATCATTTTTTTTTTCAATGCTTATTGAGTGCCCATTATGTGTCAGGCATTTTTGGTGGGGTTATAGGGAACAAGAAGGGCATGATTCACACTGCCATAGCACTTTAGTTCTGATAAGGGAGATTGACAGTGCACAGGCATATGAATATATGTGTAATATACTCTTCTCTCCTGATAAGAGCTGTGAAGGAAAACAAAGCAGACTATGAAGTTCATGGGTGACAGAGGAAATGAGGGAGGGTAATAAACTAAAATTATTTTTATTTTTGTTTTTTTTTTGGCAATCAGAAGTCAAAGCTACATATAAATTTACTTCTTGCTCTTCCATTCACCCAGATATTATGCAAAATAATGAACCACATACAGAAGAGTGTGTAATTTTGGCCAGTTTATTTAAAATTGTTTTTCTGTATCTTATGAAGAAAAAAGAAAATTAAGTAAGAACTGAACTCTGTGGTCTTCTATTATCATTGAATCTTAATATTATAACTATTTGTCCTATTTTGGTGTCAACTACAATTTTTTTTAAGTTTATTACTTCCCTGAGTGAAAGAGACAAAGAAAAAGAGAGTGAAAAGAGAGAGAGAGAGCACTCCCAGTTGGGATTAACACTATAATAGACCCCAGCTTCAACTTTAACCAGTCTCAGGTTATACACACATGCAGTATGCCCAGCATACTCAGGGAGGTCTCTGGATGTGAACCTGGAACTTTCGCACATGGATCAGCCTCACAGAGCTGCATTTTACTGCTGTGGTACTGTCTTGTACCAGTCATAAATTTGATGCATGTGTCTTTCGTGTCCTTGTCTAAAGGTATTACGAAAATATAGATGTTGACAGTTTGTGATTTACTAAAATAATTGCCTTACTTTAAACATAAATGATGATCATTTCAAATATTTAAGAACTCAAGGTGAAGAGAATTGAATTTAATGCGATACATAGGTTATTAACTGAAGCGTAATATAGTGGAAGAATAAAAAACATCATATGGGAAGTAACTCCTTTTTTTTTTTTAATATATATTTTTTTTCATTTTATTTATTTATTTATTTATTTTCCATCCAAAGTACACTATATATTGTCTCAATCAAGCACATCAACAAGCATGTTATTGTCAGTAAATGATCTTGTCTTCTGTATGTTTTGCTTTTTTCCCCCCATCCTTGATTCTCTATCTCTTACCCTCTGCCATCTCCCACTCTCCTCCCACAGTCTCTGGTATCTATGTTTGCATTCTATACTGTTTTCTCCTCACAATTATTGTATCGCCAAAGACCCTAATCAATCGGAATACCCTCATAGCAAACACAGGTGATACCCACATTTCCATGAACACAAGTCTTACTTTACACATCCTATAAAGTAGCACCTAGCTGTGGCTACATATCCTACTGCAGTCATTAGGTATATATATATTTTTTTTTTCTGAAACTTTTTTTCTTTTTGTAACTCAATTTACATTCCTTCCCTAAGCTTCATCACAGCATACAAAATGCAATCTCCCATCCAGTACACACTGTATAGTGATACAATCATGCACATTACAGAAAATTTTCCATTACTAGTTCCTAGAATTACTTCCACCCCTCTTTCTGACCTTCTGTCCCTTCCCACCCTCCTCTCACACCACCTCCGGTGTCTACAATTGTCCTTCATTCCCTTCCCACCCACATTGCATTGGTCACACAATTTCCGACATAATCTAACTACTTTCAGTGTTGAGTTCACTCATTACTACTAAGAAAACCAGTTTTAACTTAACTCAAAGAAGTGCCAAGGAACTTTGCTTTAAGCCAGGAAACAAGTTAGGATTCTGTTCAAATGGTAGGTGTATGAACCTATCAGTCTCATGTACTTTTATCTTCTGTTCTGGTTCAATTTTCCTGATTACATTCTAGGATATAATATTCAACTCCATACTTGTCCCTATGATTAAGTTGGCCACTTTCATAGTTTTTGGACTCTTATTTCCATGTGTCTGTGTTTAATTTTCTTGATACAACACACCTTGAGAACTTCTTGGAGATCTGGTCTGGTGCTGGTAAATTCTTTCAGGTTTTGTTTATCTGAGAATGTTCTTGTCTTTTCTTCCCACCTGAAAGATAATCTTGCCGGGTACAGTATTCTTGGCTGAAATTGCTTCTCTCGTAACACTTTGAATATATTTTCCCATTCTCTCCTCGCTCGCATTGTTTCCGATGAGAGATCTGCTGTTAGCCTGATGGGATGTCCTTTGTAGGTAACTTGATGTTTCTCTCTTGCCAATCTTAGTATCTTGTCTTTGTCTGCGGTTTTGGTCAACCTGGCTATAATGTGTCTTGGAGAAGATCTTCTTGGGTTGATTCTATTTGGAGTCCTTTGTATTTCCTGGGACTGGATCTTTGAATGCCTCTCTAGGTTTGGAAAGTTTTCTTGCAGGATTTCATGGAATAGATTATCAATGCCCTTATGGGTCTCTTCACCTTCTGGAATGCCAATTATCCGGATATTTGGACGTTTGATGGTATCCAGTACTTCTCGCATATCATTCTCAAATTTTTGAGCCATTTTCTCAGTCTTCGTGGTGGATTTTTCTAAGCCAGCCATTTTCTCTTCTACACCTGAGATTCTATTTTCTGAATGATCTAGTCTGCTTTTAATACTTTCTAGGGAGATTTTGACTTCTTGTATTATAGCCTTCATCTCTAGCAGTTCCGTTTGAGTCTTTTGTAAAGTGTGTAATTCCTCTTTTAGATCTTGCAAGAATTTCCTCATCTCCTGGAACTCGGCAACTTCTTTCTCCTTTCTCTTTAGCAGTTCATTATCTCTCTTTTCTTCCATCTCTGTTAGCTTCGACATTACGAATGCTCTAAATTCCTTATCAGACATTTCCATGACTTTCACCGAACTGCTTGTGGATGAAGAAGAGTTACTCTTTTCCCGTGGAGGAGAGGTATTTTCTCGTTTTCCCATATTTCTCGTGATCCGGCGGTGATTTCTTGTCATCTGATGAATGGCGTGTTTCTTTCAAATTCTTGAAGTTAAGCCTCAATGTACAGGAACAAGCAGACAGAGGTGTTCTAGAATCTGCTTGCCGTTCTGTTGTGATCGCTGGTGCAGCAGATTCAGTAGATATTGGGTGGAGATACAAGAAAAAGGAAAATGAAAAAGAGAGAGAGAAACAACAACAAAAAGAGAGAAAAAAAGACAAAAAATAAAAAATTGTAATTACTTTTCTTTCTTGTTTTTTTTTTTAAAGAAAAAAATCACAAAACAGAAAACCGCGCGGCGCGCCCAATATCCATGAGGAGTCTGCTCAGAGAAGGGCTCAACTCTCCTGCCTGGGAGGAAGAAGCAGAAGGGATTATTAACAAAACAATGGGAGGAGCAGAGTGCCAGAGAAAAACTTTGCCTTTAAAAAAATCATAAAAAGGAAAAATTACCAAAAAACAAAGATGAGGAGACAGGAGCAGAGAGAGACAGAGACCTCAGAGACACAGTGACAGAGATAGAAGGCCAGAGGGGCTCCCTGCCACACTAGCTCTGCTTGCTGGAGGCTGAATTATGAGTAGAAAATCTTCATTTCTCCTGTTCCCTGAAAAATCTAGTTCCCAGTATCCATGAGGAGTCTGCTCAGAGAAGGGCTCAACTCTCCTGCCACACTAGCTCTGCTTGCTGGAGGCTGAATTATGAGTAGAAAATCTTCATTTCTCCTGTTCCCTGAAAAATCTAGTTCCCAGTATCCATGAGGAGTCTGCTCAGAGAAGGGCTCAACTCTCCTGCCACACTAGCTCTGCTTGCTGGAGGCTGAATTATGAGTAGAAAATCTTCATTTCTCCTGTTCCCTGAAAAATCTAGTTCCCAGTATCCATGAGGAGTCTGCTCAGAGAAGGGCTCAACTCTCCTGCCACACTAGCTCTGCTTGCTGGAGGCTGAATTATGAGTAGAAAATCTTCATTTCTCCTGTTCCCTGAAAAATCTAGTTCCCAGTATCCATGAGGAGTCTGCTCAGAGAAGGGCTCAACTCTCCTGCCACACTAGCTCTGCTTGCTGGAGGCTGAATTATGAGTAGAAAATCTTCATTTCTCCTGTTCCCTGAAAAATCTAGTTCCCAGTATCCATGAGGAGTCTGCTCAGAGAAGGGCTCAACTCTCCTTGGGAAGTAACTCCTTTTTAAAGGTGTTTGTCAAATGTTTTTCAATGAATTTAAAAAGATTGATATGCTGACTATAAAACAATGAAAAGTTCTGTAATGATCCTTAGAGGGGTGTCTCTTTACAAGTGTGCAGAAGATACCTCTTTATTATTATTATTATTATTATTATTATTATTATTATTATTTTTAGAGGTTTTTGCCTTAGTGTATATGCTTGCCAGTGAGAGAGAGCAAGACAATGAGAAAGTGAAAAATCACACTCCAGGGTGAATGGCCACACCACAATCCCTTCTCCATTCTCCTCCCTGGATCTTGGGGCAAGCATGCAAATGCACCTGGTATGATTTTTAAGCTACTGACTCTGGGACTCGAATCACAGTTGGCCATGTGGAGTCCAGTAATGTAACTGTTATGCCAGCTGCCGGCCCCATCTCTTTAGAACTCATCATTATAAGAGTTTCTTTGTTCAAGAAAAATATTGCAATATTATTTCAGTTAAAATGTTTCTAGATTTCTTCTTTCTTCCTTCCTTCCTTTTTCTTCCTTCCTTCCTTTTCCTTCCTTCCTTCCTTCCTTCCTTCCTTCCTTCCTTCCTTCCTTCCTTTTATTTTGCCAGAAGATATGTGTACTTACCAGACACAGAGACAAAAACAGAGGGAAAGGGAGAAAGCACTCTTCAATTGAGTGCGGTCATGCTGCAATCCTTTCTCTTTTTTTCAAATTTGGACATGCACACACACACACATCTATAGCAGATTTCTTAAGCCACAGGGGCAGGGATTTGAATTGTACAGTCAGGCATGTGAGCTCTGGCTGCCTTAACCAGCAGGCCAGGAAACCCGTCTTGAGAATTATTTTCATATCAGAGACATTCACTGTTTGGGAATAGATGGCTGACAAATGCTTTAAGAAAAATAAGGCGAGCCATGGTAGCACAGGAGTAACCCAATGCTCCATGATGCTAGAGTTGCACTGTAATGTCCTGAATTTGCATCTCAGCGTCTCCCTATACATGCTGGCACACACGTGCGTCCATGATCTGGGTTGGCTGAGACTGGGGTTGGACTGCAGATTGCAAAGCCTGTTGGGGGGACCTCTCTATTTCTTTCTCTCTGTCTCTCTCTCTCTCAGAATCAATGAATAAATAAACTTTAACAAAATGAAAGTTATTACTTGGTTCTGTGATTAAAGGGAAAAAAATTACATTCAATTATTTCATCTTATACAGCTTCATGTTTTGAAGTTCAGATATAAATTGAGGGCTTGAAAATGCCATCTATGCTATGAAACAGAGAGATGAGGTGGCAAAGTTCCCTGAGCTGGCAAATTCTACAGAGGGGATAAAGTGAGACTGTGAGCTAGGTATCACACCCCCATTCCCCAAATCCTCCAAAAGAACATACTCTCACATAACAGTGCCAAGAAAATAAGGTCAATATGCATCTAAATAAATTACAAAAGACTCTCACTGTGCAGCAAGCAGCCAAGCCTGGAGGAGCCATGCTGGGGTTCCAGTTATCACCAAATGTACCGACTCTGTGGGAGAGCTGCTTTGCTGTGGTGGGAAAGAGAAGGCTGCTGCTGCCGTTCTTCTGCTGCCATCTTTGCTGACAAGATTCAGAGTGACGGTGGCCTGCGGCTTCATCAATTTGAGAAAGGCACAGTAAATTGGCAACTACACTAACAGCACGCATGTTGCTTCCCTGCCTGGGTCTTTTTGGAAAAGCACATGAGCGCGTATGGTAATGTGCGCCTCGTTCTCTGACTTAAATGGTCAAATGCATCTTCTCTATTGACCTGTTGATTATGTTGGTTATGCCTCCCTTGATTGCCTGGGTCTATAGCGATAGGCATCATAAAACCAGATAGAAACACGTAGCTGTGACTGCACACGCTCATTCACATAGCCGAGCCTTAGCAGTCAAGTACCAAACGAATCGTGTTTGACTTTGTAGTAAGGTTTTATATGTAATCATGACAGATGTTCAGGGAGATTATCCTTTTCCATCTCCACTCTGCCTCCCTGCAACTAGCTCACGTTTGACTTGCTCTGAAATAGCTTCTCTTTTATAAATAGATGAAGCTTACGGCCTTTAGTAGTCCGAAGTCAACATTCTACTCATCAAGCAATTCTTTCCCCAGCAGATGGAGGCTCCTTTCTTTGGGGCCAGTAGCAGGCTGCCTTGCAAGTTCTGGCTAGCCTTTTATGCCAACAGCTACCTGATACCAACCAGAGGCAACTTCAGAGCTACTTTATGTCACAATGAAACTTGAAGAATTTGTCCCCTATAACAATTGCATACTGGATGGTAAAAATTGTTTTGATGCATATTTACTTTGTCGTTAATCTCCCTTTGGGGGCTTAAAAGTGAACAGGCATAATAAAATGCTTCTTGCTGTTTCACTTGAAATTTAAGGATTGACTGCACCACATGCTTTCTCTAGACTTATTTGGTTATCTCTAAGTAAAGGCTTTTCTCCCCAAAGTTTTCAATTCCCAGTGATAGTTGAAGAGTGTTCTGTTTGACACAGGCATTTCTCAGTCAAATTATGTATGACACTTTGTAACACCATCAAATGTCAGGTGAACTTCTCTAAAATTGGGGAGAAGGGAAAGAACAAGGTTACAGGAACCTTTTTGGAAAATTCGTCAAAGCAGGAAGTTATAGGTCTATTTGAGTTAGTAAATAATATCTCTCTTCTGTTTCTATTTTGTTTTGTTTATTCCTTTAAAACCTTTCCCTATTTTCTGGCATGTTCTTATTATTCTTTTTGCATATTTTAAGTAAAAGAAAAAATATGCTTAGTTAGGCCTTATCCAGAAGGTATAGACATTAAATTATTAAAATGTTTCTTATGCAAGCATATATAGGATAGGACAAAAAAAAAAACAAAACACAACCTTGAAAAAGGAGGGATGCTTTCATAATTTTAATGTGGAATTTAGGGTACTGAGGAAACTAATTAAGAGTGTCTTGTTGCCTCCATGGGTGATGAAATACAGAGCCAAGCAGAAGCAGGAGTAGAAAGATGAACCCTCATTTATGGTCTGAGTCCTGCCTCCCATGAAGCACCCTAATTTCCATTCAAGTGTCACACTATACATATTACTAAACTCTTGGAAGTTTTCAGTTGTATGGGAAATAAAATCACCTAGAAAAACCATCCTTCTCATCTCAATAGTGTGAGACACTAAAGCCTAGGAAAGCCAAAAGATTTTTACAAAATTATGAAAAAAATGAGCAAGTAGAAACTAGATCTCAAATCCCTTGACAATTTGCTTATTCTATTAATAGGTGCCAAAGGAAATGATTCCCAAACAACTATATTTTTAAAAATTTGTTTAATTTCTTTCACAAACAAGAGCGAGAGAGAGAGAGAGGGGGGCAGGGAGAGAGACACAGATGTAGCACACCCAACAGGTTCCTGATGCCGCGATCTAGCCTCAGCTTCAGCCAGCCCTGGATCATAGGCAGGTGCCTGCACAGAGCACTCAGGGAGGTCTCCAGAGGTGAACCTGGAGCCCGTGCATGTGGGTCAGCCTCACAGAGCTTAGTGTTTTACCACTGTGCCACTATCTGACCCCCCAAAAGATCTTTTTTCCTCTTGCTTTGGAGGTCTCAGTAACGTGTCATTTCATGTTTGTAATTTTCTGAACTGATAAGCTGTGTGGATAACAACAGATCCATACAAACTCATTTTGACTGGTTCTTTCTTTCTCCATTAAGTCCCTTTATTCTCGATTGTCTTTCTTGTAAATTCAGAATGGCTCTAATTCTAAGTAAAATCAAACCATCTAGTTTTAAATTGACTTCTGAGTACATGTACTGAAGCCTATATTCTAGGAAGACACCGTATTGCCCTGGGCTCAGGGAGACACGAAAGGATTAAACACTATGTTCTTTATCCTCAAGGAGCTTGTAATTAATTTTTAGAAACAGAAAACTTATGGGAAACAATTAAGCAATAATTGAAGAGGACATCCAATACAATGCTGGATTTACAGAAGCCTGGGAAGGCTTCATAGAGATGTGATGCAGATAGATCTTACAGAAAATGCAGTATCTCGTCAGGCAGAAAGGATACTGATAGCACATGGTTACAGTTTTCTCTCAAGACTCAAGCGTGACCCCCCATAGCCTTTATATTCTGAGAGACTTCTCTCTGTTCTTTTTCGAAATTTCAAAATTGAATTCTCTCTACTTAGTTTTTGAGAAGATTATCAGACTAACTAATCTGTACGATTTTTGAAGCCCATATGTGTAACATTTAAATTAAATGAAATTAATGGTAAATTGTGACATTCAAAGTTCTTCAATGAACTGAAGAACTTTAAGGGTACCCTGTATTTTTTGGATTTTTTTTTAAAAGTGTTTTTTTTTTTTTTTTTTTTTGTCTTGAGAGAAAGAAAAACTCCTGAACAGCGTTGTAACATCCCATAATCTCTGTCCTCCCAAACCGCAGCCTTCCAGCCTGCCTGGATCATGGGTATACTCACAGGTATGCCTGGTATGTTGAGATCCACCTGGGATCAGAACCTAGGACTTCCCACATGGCTCCAGTATCGCATAATTACACCATACCACCTGAGTCACTGTGGCTAGGGTCATAACTTATTATTTATCTTTATTAGCTGTGATGATGTATTTTTAAGAGTGTGGTGTTAATGAAGACAGTTATTATTTCAATCTGTACATTGACCAATCTGTTTGTTTTGACTTTATTGCCATTTTTTCATAAGCAAACAGCTCACAAACATGTACTTTTAATGGCAATGAAGCTCAGATGACAGGGTAAGACGCTTAATGAAAAATAGTTACTACTGTTATAGTTTCCACCAATAGGATGTGAAGAGAAAATAGAACATATTGATAGAAGCAGGCAATAGTGTTCCTCCTGCAGAAAAAAGAGCAAGCTATAAAGAATTCAATAGTTTCACCACATACTTTATATATCAAAGACCCTTGATGCTGTCAAGGGTCTGAGTTTTATTAGGTCTATTTCCTTATGGATAATGAATTTAGTTTTCGTGTCTCCAAACTCCTTGGGGCATTCTAGCAAAACATAATTAAACAGTAGAAATAGTTACCCATCCCTCTAATCCAAACAGGTCAATTTAACAAGGCCCTCTTTATAGCCAATCTGATTAAGAAAATCTATTTATTGGGTGTAATAATCAAATTGGAAATTTGAGTTTCTCTCCTTTCTTCCCTGCCAGCTCTCTTAGGCCCTTGGTTGACTAGTGACCTCCCGTTAAAGTGAACCCCATACTTCCCACCTCCTAGTAATCCTGTTCCTGAGTGTGGCGAGAACCTGTGACTTGCTTCTAAATACTCGATTACAGTAAAGTTGATAGGCTAGTATATAAGACTGTTTTGCTGGCAGAATCTCTTACTGGTTTTAATGGCACAAACTGCCATGCTGTGCACTGTTTAGTGGAGAAGTCGCATGGCAAAACTTAGAGCAGACTCTGAATGACAACCAACAAAGTACCGAAGTCCTCAGTCCCACAGTCCGCAAAGACCTGGCTTCTTCCAACAACTGTGTCGGTTTGGAAGGGGGTTCTTCCCCACTGGTACCTGGAGGTGAGACATCATACCCAACCAGCCTCTTGACTGCAGGCTTTTGAGAGCCCTGAAGCAGGGGACCCAGTTAGGTCTGGACCCCAGACCCATTAAAACACTGAGATGATAAGTATGTATAGTTTTAAGCCAGTTCGTGGTCATTTGCCACATAGCAATTTATTATTTGTTGTGAATGGAGGGGTGTGGTGAGTTCTTTCTCTCTGCCAGACTCTTCATTCCTCCCTTGCATGATCCCGTGACTGAGAACTGCCCTTCTGACTCAAATTATCCGCCTTGCCTAGGACCTCTATGTAAAAATCGTGGAACTTGTTTCCTATTGTGGGGGTATTTGAATTATTGTCTCTGAACTGAAGAAGAAGCTGCTGACCTGGAAAAGGTCTTTCCAGGAAGCCAAGGAGAACACAAGGTCAGGCTCCCAAGGCCAGGGTGATGATCAGGCAGGCATAAATTGGACTCAGTCCAACAGAGCCATAAGAGCATCTGCCTGTATAAACAAATTGCCCATATGAGGTACCCCTGGTCATGGCTTAAACAGGGAGATATTAGGCCATCTCCTAGGTAAACAAAATATCCCATGAAAGACACCCTGTAAATCCCTGTGTTCAATTCTACATTCCTGATAGAGAAGAATTGCTGATATTCTGTTACTAGAACCCCAGGTTAGCTAGGGGACCCCAAAACAATTGGTAGCTACCCTTCTGTATTTTCATGCTTTCCTGGACCCCTTCATAATCATCCTTCTTAGGTGGAGGCTAAAGAGCTACCTCAGTTCTCTACACAACTTTCCAAAGAGAAGGAAACTTATTAGTGGCCCTACTCTTGTCAGTTTTCAGCATTGCATTTTCAGAGCTCCCTCCAGAAATTGAGCCTGGGATGGAGCAACACCACAGTTAGGGACAGGGAACATGGAAGAGCTTGAAAGAGCTTAGCCTTAGGCGAGTTTCTCCTAAAAAACGTCAGCACACCAGCCAATTATAACCATTTAATTGTGAAATGAATAAAGTGTCTTTTTCCTAAGATGTTACTCTTGGAACTAAGTAGCTGCTAGTACTTCTGCATGTACCAGACACCTCAAAACTCAGCCAAGCACAGAAGAATACAGTTAGCATCCTATGGTTTATTTGTACATTAGTATAAATTTCAGCTTTCATAACAAACTGGTTAAATATTATCCTATTTGGAAATTATAATAAAATATCCACTTGGTTCATCTCAAAAAATTTCCAGTGGAAAATGACAGTGAACTTTAGCTGAATGTGGTAACCTCTTGGCTTTACACTGGCATTAGTTTGAAGCTTCCTAGCTAGTACTTTTCACTAAGAAGGCTGCAATAGATTATAGGTTGTTTTTTCTATCTGTATCTGAGTTTTTTTTTTTTTTTTTTTTTTTTATCTTCAATTGCTCTCCTGAGAGAAAATTGAGTGTATGACAGGGAAGACAAGCACAAAACCTCTCATAATCCAGGCTTGTGTTCCCAAGAGATTGTCCCTGATCTATGAGGCTGCTCATTGACACTTTCCTGGAGTTTATTTGATCATATTCCCTCCATTAATCAGTACTGAGCTTCTCCAAACTGAGTCTTCAGAGCTCATCAAGATGAGAATTTTTTAATTAAAAAATTTAAAAAATCCCTAGCTATAAATAATACTTAACCTTGGAGAAATATCAGATCTATTATTATTGGCCGATAACATATCCACTGATGATTAAGCTTTATTTTTGTTCCCTGTTTTAGGATTATTGAATAACTGGGGTGAGAATTAAGACTTTACTAAGAAACTTATTAAAGAAGATAGGTTTCTTCAGAACTTTAAGGCTAGGGCACAATTCATTCCTTGTTTATTGTCTTACTTATTCAATGAGTATTTGAGTCACTACTATGTTTCAGGAACTGTGGGAGCTAAACTGCTCCTGCAGACAAGAGATTAGCAAAGGGGGATGATATACATAGTAAATGGCTAATTATAAATGGAGCTTGATAAAAGTTACAGTAAAGATACGTTTAGGGACCTCTCACCCTGCCTGTACAGGAAAGACCTCTAACCCTGCCTGTTATGAAAAGAAATGAAAATGAAGCCAAAGGAGCCTGCTAATGATTCATCCAACTGTGAAACTTGAACCAGGACTTTCTGGCCTACACTACACCTATCCTGTGGTGGCTGTGCTGGAAATTTCCGTATGTGCTTAGGAAATAAAGCAGCTGGATAGGATGAGGAGGAGAGTTCGAAACGCTCTTCTAGGCTATCAGAATGTTGTTCTTTATGCTACACTTCCAATATACATAGTTCGATTTTTGCTTTTTTTCAAAATATTTTTTTTTTGAAGTACATTTTAAATGGCTTACTAGTTAATTATATTGCTACATTTTTATTGCAATATAGTGTTCATTTAAGAACTGGAAATGAAAGGTGTATGGGACCAGCAGATGGTGGAATGGTTACGTTTCTGGATGCCATGAGTTGATTGCGATTTGGGTCCTAGACCAAGTGGCTTAAAACTCACGCCAGGTGTGTGTGTGTGTGTGTGTGTGTGCAAAATCCTGAGAGAAGAGTGGAGGAGAAGCGATTGCGGTGTGGCCATCCCCCTGGGGGATGATTTCTCTCTTTCTGTCTCTCTCACGAGGGCATTGCACCCTATATCAAAAAAGAAAAAAAAAACTCTCCCAAAAATAAAAACAAAAAAGGAAAGTGTATAAAAATTACATTATTAAGACACGGCAAATTGATTATATGTTTGGTTTTTATATAAATAACCACACCGTTGACTGTTATAACACAACAGAATACATACATACTACTGTTGTAATACAACAGTTAAACTTATAGTCTACAACAGAAGGCATCTGTAGTTAAACAGGAAACAAAATTGAAAAAAGACCATGTTAAAGCAAAACTACAGGGACTAACAGATTGAGAGTGTAAGCAGCCACAACCATAAAATTAGTTTTAAATTAGTGGACATGATATGCTTTTTGATGTTACAGTAACTAGAGAACAAAATATCTCATTTGATTAACATTATTTAGGCACCTACTATGCACTTGTGCTCATAATTAGGAACATCATAGATACTGTCATTTAGTTGGGGAATATTTCACTATTAAAACAAAGATAAATATATGTATTATAATATACAATTTATATATAATACATATTATAATATTATATATGTAAGATTAAATATGTGACTTCTGAGTATATAGTCTTTCTAATTACTATGCTTTATTAAAATAGCTATTTTTAACAATTAATTTTGGGGGTCAGCAGATGGCATAGTAGTTGTGGTGCCAGATTACCACACGGCCGACTGCAGTTCGAGCTCCGGACTCAGTGGCTTGAAAATCATGCTGGTGTGTGTGCCCAAAATTCCAAGAGGATAATGGAGGGGAAGTGTGGCCATCCCCTGGAGTGATGATCTCTCACTTTCTCTCATCTTTTTCTTTTTCTCTGATGAATGCACATGCCCTATATAAAAAAATTTCTCTTAAAAAATGTAATTTTTTAGTACACTAACACAAGTTTGATGATAAAATCAAGGTGATTAATATACCCTTTGTCTCAAGTATTTATATTGTTATATGCAGTTAGCTGTTAATAATCATTTCTCCTGAGTGTGACAGCTATTTGATGAGTCAACTTAGCTGGGCTCAACCATGAGGACAAAAGTGAGAATGGCAGCCCTTCTGCAGCATACACAATTTATCCCGGTTATTCAAACACTAAGGTAGGTAGTGCTATGAGAGGATTTGCAGATGTAAAGTCTCATATTTAAAGTCCCTTCAAAGTATAGACATTATCCTTGCTCGGCTAATTCTTTCCAGAGCAGCCCTTCAAAATGACTGGACTCTTCATGGTGAAAGAGATTCCCAACTGCAGCTGGGGCTACAACTGCCGTCCCTGTGCTGGATCTGCCCTTTCCCTGTATCTCTAAAATACATAACTAACCTCCACAATTGCATGAGCCAATTCCTTGTAATCAGTTTCTATCTCCTTGTGTGTATGTGAATATATACATATATATGTCTATATATGTGTGTGTATATATTTTATTGGTTCACTTTCTGTGGTTACATTTGACTGATGCACTGAGATTTTATAATACTGTGATGTCATTTAGCTTGAATTTTATGCTCAGAACAACTATCATCATGTGTGAGATTAGGAAGGCATTGTTCATAAATCTATGCAGAAACCACCCAAATATATTTCATGAGGTCTCGTTGGCCCCCAGTGCATCGCATTTGTCTAGGCTTATTGGTTAAACTGTGAAGGGCATCTAGCCATTGGATGACTTGCCCATGTGGTACCGCTGCTCAAGCCTGCAGTATTTTTTGGTTCCATTCTGGAATGGTGGTCTTTCCAGCTGGCTGGATGGGAGCGCAGTGCATGCCAAACTCTACTGGAACATTTTAAAACAACGTTGCACATAATGTAATTAAGCAGGGATGACTGAAGACTTAATGCTTTCATTGACTAGAGTCAAGTCTAAACTGAACTCAGAAGCTTCATCTTTGTATTTTTAAAGGGGAGAAAATAAAACATACAGAAAATTTTGTACTTAATTGCAGTCAATGTGAGTCCATCAAAATATGTGTGGAGAATTCTCCAAAATTATTTATTTATTTTTAAAAATTTTGTTCATGATTGTGAAAATGCATATACAAAATTAAAAAAATAAAGTATGAAAAAGAATTAAAATGATCTATAATTCTACCAGAGATAAATATGGTTGTGAGCATAGTTTTGCAGTCTTTTCTGTGCCCATCTAAACCACATTTTCCCCATTCTACTATGTATCATAGGAGGCTGGCCCCTGAAAGCTCAATTTCACTGGTTCTCTTATCAAATGGCTTCTGGTAGTTTCAGCCAAGTGAAGGCCCTGGTGGAGATGTGGAAAAACTTGGGCTATTTCTCGCACTCTCTGCCAAAGTGTCAGCGTTTCTGGCAGTGTTTCTAGATGCCCTCAGAAAACCCCTTTCCCTGTGATGTTCCTATGGGCAATATTCACTCCTCTTAGATGGCCTTTGCTCCTCAGAATTACTAATGCCATCTCCTCTTTTTCATCTATCCCAGTCTTAGTCATGGTTAGTGACTTCTAGATTGTTATTCTCTTGTTTACTTATTTTTCCCTATTTGGCCTTTCAGTTCTTCCAACACCTTTGTATATTGGTTTGCACAAATAAAGTTCTTCTATTAAACGACTTTACAAAAACACCTATAACTTGACAGATCATTCATAAATTTACTTACTTTTTTCTTTTTCTTTTTGAGATTTTTTTCTAGGAGATAGAAAGCAAGAAATCACCCTCTTGAGCAGATGACCACACCACATTCCCTTCTCCTCTCTTCTCCTCCTGGATTTTGGGCATGCATGTGTACTCACCTATGTGAGTTTTTTTTTTTTTAAGTCACTGGGTCCAGGACTTGAACCACGGTCGACTATGTGGGAGTACAGCAATGTAACTATTACACAATCTGCTGGTCCCAAGGGGATATGCCATTTTTCATTACCATCAGTAATTTATGGTATTTTTGGCTGCTTCACCTCCTTGTCACCACTTAGTACTGTAAGTCTTTGTAACCTGTCTATTCTAGTAGGTATGCAGTGACACATTGTTGAGGGTTCATTTGCATTTCCCTAGTACCTTGATGAGTTTTCCACCTGTGCTTATTTGTCATTTGTGTATCTTTGCCAGTGAGGTGTCTGTAAAATATTTTGCTCACTTTTAACAGAACATATTATTTTCTAATTGATTTGTACTAGTTATCTTTTGCATAAAAAACTTTTTTATATATGAGGCAGTCTTTTAAAAGTTCATATTATGAAAAAGTAAACATTAATTTAAAATTTTTGTGCACCAAATTAATTGGTACTTTAATTCCATTTTTCTACAAACTTTGAAAAAATTATTTGCTTATTCTGAGATAAAGAGAAAGAGGCACTACCCAGAGTCCCTGTGTCACCATCCACACCCAGCCTCAGCCAGCACAGATCACAGGCATGTGTCTGGAGTCTGGAGGGAGGTCTTGAGATATGAACTGAGAACTTTGCCAGCTGAATTCGCTTGTTGCCACTGTGTCCATGTGTGGTCCCTCCATAAACTTTTTGAAGTCCTCTCATCTATATTTTGCAGATATTCTTCTCCCACTCTGTAGCTTTAGTTTTCTTAACATTGTCTGTGAAGAGCAGAATTTTAAAATGTCGGCCTAAATCATATTTTATTGGCTACATAGGAATCCACTTTCTGTCACAATGTATCATCGAACATTCTGTTTCTACAGCTGCATTGCTTCAACACACTGTGTGCTCATCCTTGTACTTCCATCTTACCTGAGTTAATTATGTCACCTTTCTTAGGAAAGTGCCATCATGGATTCAGGCTTGTGGTACTTTTATTTATCTGATATAAAATTAAATAATTTTTTAACTTGGTACACTCTTTTATATTTTAACTTTTCACTGGGGTGCATAAGAAATAGTCTCTAAATCACCTTTGTTATGTTTCTAAGGCAAAACACATTTTTTCATCATTCCCTTCCTCCCACCCTGAATCTGAGATCTCCTTTTTCTGTTAAAATGAGCACTTAAAACTCATTAAAAACCTTGAACATATTAGAATTACACTAATGCTTCTGGGTATTGTGGTCAATTGATCAAACACATTTATTTAATTAAATGACAATAATAAGATAAAAAAATTACAAGTCTAACTGGGCCAATAGAAGGAGAGGAAAGGTAACAACAGACAAGGGACCCAATAATTTTTTTTTCCCCCTCTAACATGAACATCATATGGAGAAATCATTGCTAATTAGCAGACTGGAGAGAACAACTTATGGTTTTAGAAGGAGAAATTAATGAGAAACCAGTTGATTTCCTTTGCAGAACCCTGGAACCTAAGACTTAGCAAATGGTAGGGGCTGTTGTATGCTAGTTTACAAGATACTAATAGCTAGCCATATATTTTCATTAGGCAGAAAAAAATGGAGATTTTATTCCCAGAGAACTAACAATTCCTGAGACAAGAAGGCCAGTTATTATATTGTAAATGTCTCTCTAGTGGGATACTCACTTCAGTGAAGTCCCTCCCGCTACCCCATCAGTGCCTGCTAACTTATTAGTACTCCAGGCTAAGTACTAATGAATGACCAAAGATCAAAAGATTTTTGAGGAAAATCTTTTAACTATAAGAGAAGTTAAAAATCGCAATATCTGTACATTTAAAAGAATAAAGAAATAAATGCTGGATAAAAACAGCTAAAAGAGTAGAAAATAATTGGCCCTTGGGAGTGGGAATCAGCAATGGGGATAGATGGAGTAGGATTTACTGTTTTTTCATTATGAATATAAATGTTATGAACTGCATATTATAACATAAATTACGGACATGAATTAGTTTCATAAGCTCATTTTAGAAATTTTAACCCAGGACTTACAATGTACATATCTTATTTTCACCATTAATTTTGGCTAACTTTCAAGAGGAATAAACGAAAGAAAATGAAAATCTCTTGATGCATTCTTAAATATGTTTTCTTAAATCAAAACTGCTTATGTTGCAACAGCAAGATTTCTTTATTTTTTTTTAATCATCAGCATCTATTTTTCCCTCTATCGACTGTTTAAAAATAATTGGTTTAATATATTCTTTATTTACACTATTTTATTTTATTTATTTTTTTGGATATATATATATGTATATATATATATTATTTATTTATTTTTTTTTTGGAGAGGTTTTTGCGATAGGGCGCGTGTGCTCGCCAGAGAGACAGAAAGAGACAGAGAGATAGAAAGTGAGAAATCACCCCCCAGAGGGGATGGCCACGCCGCAATCCCTTCTCCTCCATTCTCCTCTCGGGATCTTGGGCACGCACGCACACGCGCCCGGCATGAGTTTAAGCCACTGGGTCCGGGACTCGAACCATGGTTGACTACGTGGGAGTCCAGCGACATAGCCATTACGTAAGTGCTGGTCCCTAGATGTATTTTATTTTTTGAGAGATGTTTGCTTTTAGGGTATGTGTGCTTGCCACAGAGACAGAGAGAAACAAAAGGATAGAAATCAAGAAATCATTCCCCGGGGAGATTGTTTTGCTACAATTCCTCCTCTTCTGTTCTCTTCTTGGGATTTTGGACACACACATACACACACACACACACACACACACACACGCCCCGCCTGAGTTTCAAGTTGCCAAGTCAACAAGTTGCCAACTCAAATCACAGTTGGCCATGTGAGAGTCCAGTGCCTTAACCATTACACTATAGTCCCATGCAATGTTATTTTTTTGTAATTTTTAATAAATCACAGATCCTAACACAAAATTTTTTAAGTCATTTGCTTAATAGTTAGATTTAGACTCTATTTCTATCTTTCTTTTTCTTTTGTGTGTGTGTGTGTGTGTGTGTTTTGCTGTAGGACATATGGGTTTCCAGAGAGATACAGAAAAAGAGAAGTGAGAAATCCGCACCCCCCCTCCCCCCAAGGGGATGGCCACGCCACAGTCCGTTCTCCATTTTCATCTTGGGATTTGGGGCACACAAGCACATGTACCTGACATATTTTTTAAGCTGCTGTGTCCAGGACTCAAACTGCACAATCGGCCATGTGGGATCCAGCACCATAACCATCATGCCATCTGCTGGCCCCTAGACTCAATTTCTGTAACATCTCTCATTGAATAGACTTAGAGTCTTACTGTCCCTTGATTATGAAAAATTGTAACATTTAGCTTCACATAGTGTGTGTAACTAGATCTTAGCAATCACCCAAAAATTGTCTCATAGCAGAAAGAAAGAGTAGCCTACATATTTGAAGTAACTGAATTCCAAAAATAATGTTATTTCTTTCTTAAGTACAGATTGGAAGAGTTGCAAAACCCCCTGTGTGGACCTGATGATGAAGTAGATTATATTAACCTTTTCAACAAGACATTTGGGACAGGCAGTTAATCTATGAAGCCATCAACTCGAAAAAGACATGACCATTCTTACTGCTCTATTGAAGAACTGTCTAAAATGATATAAATGTATACATATTTGGGTATTAAGGCCCTTTTAGAAAATTAAGATTATAGTGTCTTGGCATTATTTATGAAAAGTGACCCTAACAGATTCTTTCTATTTGATGGGGCCGTTTCTCCTCTTTGTCTGTCTTGGTTGGATAACATTTCTAAATTAGATACTCAGCCAGAAGAGCATATAGCAACTTTGAGAGGACTGGCTGCTCTCAACATTGCTTATGAGAGTTGGTATTTAAAACGATGACTAGAAATCATAAATGGGCAGGGCTTTGCAGCTTCTCAAACTAAAGTCTTGATTTTCATGCTACTATTCCTTATTTCAAGTCTTCTCTAGATCAAATTGACTTGGAAAAAGTTGCATATCAAGAGATGGGGCCTGTTCTGAACAAATATTTGTTTTGTTTTGTTTTCTTTAAAAGCTACTATAGCTATTGTGTCATGATACAAAGGTGAAGAGACAGAATTAAAGTAAGCACTGGAAGAAATGTGTTCATTGTGGTTGTAAAGATCAGTGAAAATCTTTTCAGTGGAGAAGGAAATAGACTTTCTTGCAATTGAAAGAAATTATTTTATTGGGATTAGAAAGGAAAAAGCAAAAGGAACAGTCAAAAAACTGAAAGAAAGTTGGAAGGCAATGCTGAAAATCCTAAAATGATGAGAAGCTCTATACAGTTCAAGAGACAAAATGAAAAGTTCATTAAGAAATTTTGTTTTCTGCATCCTAAGTTCATACATTATTGTGTGCCCCCATCATTTAATAGAGGGCAATAAAATCTGAATAATAAGAGAAAAGAGGATATAGATTGTTTGAATTTGGAAATACTTAATTTGAGGCTTAGAATGGTCCCTATGGATTCTTTTTGTCATACAAATTTCTTTCCAGAAACAAGGGAAAATTCAGGACCATTTTCCTGATATCTGAAACCTGACTTGGTTCTGGCATTGAAATGCTACTGTATGCTCATTTACTGAGTTTAGGAGTCAGCTTCCTTGAGTTTCTGGGCAGATGGAGCCACTGGAATTCCCAGAAGAACCCTTATAGGTTTGTACTGGCAAACCTCAAAGCCAATGCAGAATGTGGCCTTACTGTGATTGAGAAGTGAAGCATCTGGGGACATAAATGGACAGTTGTTCGTTGGCGAGCTTAACATTCAAACAAAACTGTAATACTATTTGCCAGGTTTGATTCAGGAATGAAGAGAGTCACATTCAAATATTGGGACCTAAGCGATTTTGTACAATGACTATTTTCTATAGTATATCATTGTGATAATGTAGTTACTTCAAAAATTATTATTTATCTGTCTTAAACACTTGAATGATCTCTAGGACAGAGATATATGATTGTGATTTGTGTAATTTGAAATGTGTGATGTGTGTGATTCCAAATCTATGTCTTTTCTTTTCTGGGAAATAATTAAATAACAATGTTATGACTGGAATAAAAGGGATCCCTGCCCGGCTTTTGCCATTTCTTTAGATAATTTTTGGATCTCAGTAGAACATCTGTGTAGATTGATTGTCTCTTACATTTCCTTTGGTTAAAGTCCTTGAAAGAATGGATAGTTTTCAGTACCACGTCATTGATACAATCCGTTCCTCCTTCTTCCCCTTCTCATATCCTCCTTTTTATTCTTTTCATGGCTAGATTTGCATCAAATACAAGGAATATTAGTAAAGTAGTACAGGAATAATAATACAGAGGTCAAAATAGGATGAAATATTTAAAACATGCTGGCATGAACACAAAAAGACAAAGAATATATGAATCCTTAGTATCAGTACTTATTTTGGGAATCATTTGATATATTCTGCTTATGGTGAAGTACCTTGGAATGCCCATGCAATTGTAAAATATTCTTCTAGCTGGTTCTTTCATTTATCATAAACTTGTTTATTTATTACATGAGGAAGTCATAGAGAGAGAGAGAAGCCCCTACATGATCTTTTTTTTTTTTTTTGAGAGGTTTTTGCTATAGGGTGCGTGTGCTTGCCAGACAGACAGAGAGAGACAGAGAGACAGAAAGCGAGAAATCACCCCTCAGGGGGGATGGCCACGCCGCAATCCCTTCTCCTCCATTCTCCTCTCGGGATCTTGGGCACGCACGCACATGCGCCTGGCATGAGTTTAAGCCACCGGGTCCAGGACTCGAACTATGGTCGACTATGTGGGAGTCCAGTGACATAACCATTATGCTAACTGCTGGTCCCCCTACAAGATCTTTATACTGTGTTCCACTTGGAGTCTCACCCCTCCTGGATCACAACGATCTGCATGCACACCCTATTGTGTATAGTAAGATCTCTGGACATAAACCCAGGACCTGTCCATGTGGACTCAGCATTGTGGAGTACTGTGTTACCGCTGTGCCTCTGGGGTGGCCTATCAACAATTTATTTTTCAAAAGTAACTTTTATTTAAAAAAATATCCTTCCCATATGTACCTAACTTCACTAATATACAAGTTTAGGAAGCATGGGTTCTTTAAAGTACAATATGAATGTTATTGCTGTGTTGAAAATCATGAAATATCCAAAGATAACATTAACACACTGATGCAGGAAACTTAATTTTGTTGTCTTTTCTGAGAACCTAGATTATAGAAGGAACTAATTGAAGGGAGAATTAGGAAGGCAGTGTAATAGTGCATCTTGAGAATTTTTAGGAAGGCATAATTTTCTTGCTCCAGGTTGAAACCAAGAATCACTTCTGGGTATAGTGAGGTTCTGGTACTTTCTAAAATTTTATAGGCAGAAGTTTTTATCATAGTTTTATGTTTATCTGGTACTGGTTATTGGAGATTATTTGATCTTAGTATACTAACCTCTTCCAAGGTAAGAAGTATTTTGGGGAGGAATATGGGTTTGTATTGCTTTATTAAATTTTTTCAGTCATTTTTTACTAGAATGTACATGCTCTCACCAGAGAGACATCTCTGAGGTGGAGAGGAGAAAGCACCTCCGAAGAAGGATGGTTATACCACAATTCCTTCTCTTCCCTTTCCTCCTCCTTTTCAGGTTCTGGTATGCTCACATATGTGCTTCTTTTTCTCAAGCCACCAGATCCAAGATTTGAACTGCACAGTTGACCATATGGGATCCAATTGCTTTAACCAACAGACCAAGAAACAGGCCCTGTATTGCTTTTAAAATACTCTTTTGGTCCCAGAATTAAAATTGACAGGGAGCAGCTTTTTAGAGAGAATAAATTCTTTGAGTCCTGATTCTACTTGAAATTGCTATTTATTAAAATTTATTCTTTTTTTAGCAAAGAATCAATTATGCTGTTGCCCATTTTCAGAATCACAATTAAAATCAACAAGGATAATTATTGGTGAATTTGGAACATTCCTCAACACACAGAAAACATGTTTTATTATTTGGTTCATTAAAACATATTTCCTCCCATTTTCCTTTCCATTAACTTATCCCTCCTATGAAGTTTTATCATGGTTTTGAATATTTTAAAGAAAAATATCTCTGTGTATTTAAGCAGAGATATATTTGTTCAAAATTGGCTTTAATCTTTTTGAGAAACAGGCTTTTGAACCAAAATTCATGTGCTGTAGCTTCATGTCAAAACAGTAAGTGAACCTTTTAATATTTACTAATAACTGTCATTAGAAGGAAAACATATGACATTGTAGGTTGAAGTGTCTCAGAATTTCATAAAGAAATATCATGGTTGTAACTATACTAATACTTGTAATATACGGTCAAAATATAATGCATCATGGCCTACTCTTTAATTTATTATGAGACCTTTTCTGTCACAGTCTTCAACAGGCTTCACCTTTTTCATGTCTGGATCATGTAAGAATGGTGCTATTTTTTTCTGTAACAGACAGTGAAATGTCAGTGGTAAATCATTACCTTCGTCACCTCAAATAACTCAAAGCATGGCTGTCAAAATGCAGGAAAGAACTCACATGATTACAAATAGGCTTAATATCATCCATCTCAGGAAATAGTGCATAGCACCAAGTAGAGAAGCATACCAAACTAATTTTAGGGCAGGGGAGGAATTGGCTTTCACCAGGTGGAACATGTTCTTGGACATGACTACAGCTCTCCAAACTGCAAGTAGCATAGGCAATATACCTTATTTTTCTCATAGTAATAAATAGAGATAAACTGAGTCAACTGCAATCTCAAAACCAGCCCCTTATGCTTATTTGTTAGAAATCTTGGCACACTCTTTGTATACAGAAATGAACGGTGTTATTTGGAACCCCTGGGTATTTTCTAGGTAACCAGCATCCCAGCCATAGTCATTCATTGTCTTCATGCCTAAGCCTTATGACAAAAGCAGACGGGAACGATGCAGTATATAGTTTCTTGTACTATATGCTAATTGTCTTCAAACCAGAATGTTGCTAACTGTGCCAAGCACATATCTCTCGTTTGGTTTTTCATTTGCATAATTTCTTCAGTTAAGCACTCAAGAGAATCTCAGAGTGGATTTATATACCTGTTTGGAATAGTCACCGACTTTCCCCTTGGTAAATGTGCCCTTACATCTGTATGAGAAGCCAAAAGCAATTAGTATTCTAGTTGAGTTCAGATTATAGCAAATGATGTAAGCATATGGCCAAATATTCCTTTTATGCCAGATTCTACTTACTAGTTTTCACTTCTAGAGTCAATAAAGAAATCAATTTTGTTGAAAAGGAAAGTTCAATAAGAAAATCTTTTACTATATAACTGTAATTATAAATGAGCAATTTCTTTTATAAAGGAAAAAAAGAGCAGGAATATAAATAGTAACTCCCTTATAGATCATTCAACAGAACATTAAATAGCTATGCAAACAAAAATCACTGTATTTTCATTACTCTTTACATAGAAATTCACAAGAGAGGGATTTGAACTTTTTTTTTCCCTAACTAAATTATTGTAATATGTCATCATGGTAGTGTATGTACAGGAAAGGAAAGCATTGTAAATATGTTGGATAAGGCAATAATTTAAAAACTGAATGCTCTTCCTCCAGTACATTGATTCAATCATTAAAGCTCCCATCTGTGAGCTGGTTTAGAATATATTGAACTGAGCTGCCCCCGACTCTTTGGCACTATCATAGCCTGTGTCCAGGTTACCCATTTAATGACCTGATTGTCAATGCCTATTTTAAGTGAATTCTGATTCAACATACCCAGGTATGGTTGACTTTATATGAAAAACAGAATTATTTGCTTGAGAATAGGATATATTTCATTAATTTTGCTATTCTTTCAAGGCTGTTTTTCCCTTGATGTAGAAGTTAAAATTATTATAATATTGTACTTTGGCTAGAATCAAATAAGGAATATGAAAAGCAATTGTTTTATTTATACTATACTTAGTGGAAAGGATTTAATATGTTAAATAAGGTACTGAATTCTTGTAGAATTGTCTTAGTCATTTTAACCATAGCATTCTTATTCAAGTCAAGAGAAGTAATTAGCCTGCTTGCTAGCACCTCCTTTACTCCTGTGTAACCCTTTAATCCCTTCGATGTATGGTCAATCTACAGACTTCCAAACATACTTTCTTCAGGGAGGAGGGGAGCTTGGTGGAGATTAAGCAAAAAAATAGAATTGGATACATACAGATGTATGTCAGCAAATCTCATTTTTTTAAAGCTTTCAACTAAAATTTTACAATAAATATGAAGTAACAGCAATGAAGTAAATGAAATATAAGCATAGGATTGAAAAGTTGCAGTGTTTCAAAATTATATTATTAGGTAATAAAAGTTTTAGGTGGAATTGCTTAATTAACTTGTACTTAGTACCTTTTTCTTCCAACCACCATGATTTTTTTTTATGTTTATCCTTTTCTTAGGAGGGGATACAGCCTGGAGTAATGTCAACATACCTACTTCCCTGAACAGGGAATATTAATATAGAACCTATTGCCCCAGGATCCAGGTGTCTGGATAGTTTATTAAGCTGTGTCATTCATGATAATCTCTTCTAGTAACAAAGTCCATTTTTTAACCAAGTTATCTAAAGAACTCATATTCCAAAGTGTTTTTAGGACCTCTGTTAAAGGACTGGGGATGCTATTGCTATGACACATTATTACCAAATCCATAAATTCATTTACCTGTATTCTGTGTCTAAATATGAAAATGAAAATGAACCCTTTTCAAAAGAGTATTATATTAGTTTTTTTTTTTTTGGAGAGGTTTTCTCTATAGGGCGCGTGCGCTCGCCAGACAGATAGAGAGAGACATAGAGACAGAAAGCGAGAAATCACCCCCCAGTGGGGTTGGTCACGCTGCAATCCCTTCTCCTCCATTCTCCTCTCGGGATCTTAGGCACACACGCACACGTGCCCGGCGTGAGTTTTAAGCCACCGGGTCCGGGACTCGAACCGCGGTCGACTACGTGGGAGTCCAGCGACATAGCCATTACGCTAACTGCTGGTTCCCGAAGAGTATTATATTAGTTTTCAAGTTGCACTTCTTTTTAATTCTCACTCATTAAGGTGGATAAATGATCCCAGTGTCTTGTTTTATAAATCTGGAACCCATATTTGCCTTTTCTTACTTCCTCAATCTAACCAGTCATGTTATATATTGGGTTGTCAGGAGTGTCATGACACATTTTTACATAGAAAAAATATGTCATGGATTTCCCGACAACCTAATCGTTTCAGCAACAAACAGGGTCCTCAAATTTTGCAACTTCTTTCTGTCTTCAAATATCACCCTTATTTCTCATTGACATTATAGAATTTGTTTCCAAATGGATTTCTGCCTGAAATCCAGGACAAGCGATTTTTCTAATGTACAAATCTGATTAAATCACCCCTCCTGCTGTTTAAAACCTCTATGCCTTCCATCTGTTCTCTAACAGAGACATTAGCAAGTGGCACAAATGCAAAATTATCATGACGTAATATGTGACAAAGAATTAAGAACATTTTATGTTTTCTTTCTCTTGCTGGTTGTATTTTTGTGACTATTTTCTGGCAATAACAGGGCCTAAATTTCCAAGTACTATGTCTTTTAAGTGACAATTTGATATAAACACAGATACAAAAAAGTTTGGCACATGGAAAATAGCCAAAACTACAACCTGAACTGCTAAGACAAGAATGTTCTCTTCGAGGCTTCCTAGAGGAAGTAATTTACTTGAAATCTAAAGACAGTGCCATATGTATAGAAGAAAGAGTGTTCCTAGCACAGGAAATAGCATATGTCACCCTATTGCCTGTCAACTGTCTATCTCTGACACTAAGCTATATGTTTTTTGAGATTAGGGATAATCTTACATTTAATGTTCAGTATATACTTAAGGAGTTTTGATAATTTGCAATAGATTGATAAAAAACATCAACAAACCTTTACTCCTCCCTATATTCACATTCTTTGTAATGTGATTTTGCAATTCTCCCCACTAGAGGTGGAGGCTACTCCTTCTTACTGACACTGGGCTCCTTTTGTGACTTTTTTGGCCAGTTAGATGCAGCAAAAGTGATGCTTCAGTTCTGTGCCTATACCTCAGCAGACTGCAGACTTCTGTTTCTCTCTTAAAAACTTTACCCAATTGCCCTATAAATAAGCCAAGGCTATTTTGGTAGAGGTGAGAGTAGAGACATGATCAAAAACGAATCTTTCCATATGAGGTCATCCTAGACAAGTTAGACTTCAGTTGAAGTTGTCGTTGATTGCAATACCTGCAAGCCCAGACTAAAACAGAAGAATCACCCGGCTGAGCCCAACAGAAATTGTCATTCCATAGAATCGTGAACTAAATAAACAATGTACTTCGGGATAGTTTGTAATGCATTAGAAGCTAACTTACATACCATTTGAACTTGTAAAGAAACACAAATCTTAAGGAGAAATGATTAAATGTATCATGTAAGAGTGAGTTGACCGAATTAATTATTACATTAATGTCCTGTGACCTAGACTGAATTTAACACTACAAACAAACAATTTGGAGATGAGAAATTAGTTGGTTATTTGGGAGTCAAGTCTGTCTTTCTTTCTCTTTTTCCTTGTGGAAGAATTTTATACCTAGCTTCTTTTTATGCTCATTATTAGCAGATAATGCCCTGAATAATAAAGCTTTGATGATTTTTTCACCAGGTTTGTGGCATTATTCAATATCTGGAAGGAATTTTGAAGAATAAGAATAATATTTTAATATAAAAGGCCTTGTGTTATGATATTCAAAGACCTGAGCATAAGCAATTTTATAGTAATTTATGTATCTTCATCCTTCATTTGATCCACACTTTAATTCATTAAGCAACTGTTTAGGTAAACAGGCATTTATTAAAATCTAGTATAGTGTTCTGTTCTACTATGGGGGAAATAGAGATAAGGCTTTTCCTTTTACAAAGCTTATAATTTATTGTGAATGTCAGACATATGACCTTGAATTATAAATTATGAGTGATGACTTTGAGCATTGAATTGTGAACTATAATTCCAGGCAGAATAGACACAGGCATAATAATTGAGTTAAAAGTAGGGGGCAAGGAGAAAAATTATTAATGTGACTGAAGAGATGAAAAAGGCTTTATGGAATAGTTGGCTTCTAAACTATAGTTTGAATGATTAATGACATTTTTCTAGAAAGAAAAGGTTGAATATGCACTCTATGCTGACATAACATAACACATAAACCATGGAGATTTTAGAGTATAAGAGGTATCTAAACGGTTGGGAGGGGTGAGATTCAAGAGTTTGAGGGACTGAGCAATGGTGTAAAATCAGTGCTTACATACTGACCTATTTCATAATTTTAGGAAATAAATGTGAACTGAATTAGAGAAAACAGTGTCACCTTTTTTAAGGTTTTTAAAGTCTTCAGGAGGAAGAAGACATACTTGGAGAGATCAAGAGTATTTTTTTTTAAGAGTAAGTATTATTTTCTTTCCATAGCCACAGGAATAAAGAGAATGGTCCAACAGAAGAGAAAAGACTGACATTGCAGTTGTGAAAACAAACCTGCAGAAAAAATTATTTATGATTCTGGGGAGAGGATGGAATCTAAAGCATAAATTGAGGGATTTGAACTACAATTATTCATGTGGGATCCAGTTTCCTTAACCACTATACTACAGGGCCATACCTATGATGGAGTTTTAAAGGAATGTGGGTTATCAGGTCAGTTTATATTCTTAAATCTTTGCTCTTTTGTGACCGTCTTCTCCTTCAGTGTTTAGTAGTAAAGTGTTTCGGGGAAGAATTTTGGTAAACCTTCTAATAACGTACTACCCCCCCCCCCCCCCACCCTTCCTGGCCCCATAAACTCAGAACAGCCTCTCATTTCCACTGCTTTAATTAAGGCCTTCATAATTTCTCCCCTGGATGACTTTGATAACTATGTAACTGTTCTTTCTGCTTCTAGTCCCTGCTAATTTATTCTGGGTACTGTTTTTATAAAGCACATCTTATCAATCACATTACTGCCAAAAATTTTTCATTCAAAACTCATCTCCTTAATATCAAGTTCAAATTCTTAGGGTACCCAAAGCTCACCTTTTCCATCTTAGCAACACTTCTTCACCTCTATGAGTTGGGTGCAAGTTGAGCTGTGCACTTGTAGTTCCCACAGTATTTCCTGCTGTCTTATGATTCTGAACACTTGTTGCATGCTTCCCTCTGTTAATAATGGCAGGTATCCCCTGGTCTGTAGACTTCCCCAATCATTCTACAGTCAACTCAAATATCTTCTCTAGAAAGCCTTCCTTGCCCTTCCTAACAGAGTGAGCAACTTTCCTTTGTGCTCACATAGTACTTTGTCTCAATTGTGTTATGTTAATTGATTCTGAAGCTCTGAAAGGTGTAGATTGGATTCTCTTTCATGTTATGTTTCTCTGTATCTAACATAAATACTCAGGAAAACTTTGATCAAAATATACACCATGAATGAGAGAATGAAAGTTTCTTGTTTCTAGTGTGAGCACAGGGGCGCTATTATACATAATAAACACACGAGGAGTTTCAGGTTTGACTTATGGGGAGTAAGTGATGGAAATGACTAAAGGAGTTAGGGGTTTGCATATGCAGGCCTTTAGAGAGAATGGGAATAAATGTAGAAAAGTAAGGTGAGTCTTTAGCTGAAGGACATATAAATAAGCATAGTGCTTGAGGGAGTCATAATAATTTCATGTCTTTGTCTCTTTTCCACTGGCCTAAACTGCTAAGCTTGAAAATTGAGAAAATTACAAAATATGTAGCTAATATGTTACCTTAGTTCTGTCCTCTCAGAGACAGATTTTATTTCACCTTAGGAAAAAAATATAAATAAAAATGATTCAAAATTTTTCCCTGACTCAAGGGATACAATATTTTCTTGTGAGATAGCAAGTTCTGGGTTTTTATTTTTTGCTCTATGTGGAACTGCTGTACTTATGCATGTGTTCTCAACCCATTTATATTGTAAAAATGTGTGGTATTTTTATCTTCTAAGGTTTTCAAAATGTGGAATTGTAATTCTCTTTTTAAAACTTCATTTAAGTGTAAAATTATATATATAATTGAACTCAACTCATTTTAGGATAAAATAGTCAACAGCAATGTTGGTTTTCAAAATTAATATTATTATTTCTCAACAGTCAAACCATATTTTTGGTCAATATTTTATAAAAATATCAATTGAGAGAAGAGAAAAAAAGCAGAACTAACCTGATTAAAGGTGGAGACATTGAAGGCATAAAATTTCGTATCCAAAATTAACTCTAGGGGGACCAGCAGTTAGCGTGATGGCTATGTCGCTGGACTCCCATGTAGTTGACTGCGGTAGGAGTCCCGGACCCGGCGGCTTAAATTCACACCGGGTACATGTGTGTGTGTGCCCAAGATCCCAAGAGGAGACTGGAGGAGAAGGGATTGCAGCCTGGCCATCACCCCGGGGGGTGATACCTCACTTTCTGTCTCTCTCTGTCTTTCTGGTGAGCGCACGCACCCTATAGCAAAAACCTCTCCAAAAAAATTAAAAAATAAAAAAAATTAACTCTAGGGACCAGCAGGTAATATAATGGTTATATTGCTGAACTCTGACATAGTTGACCATGCTTCGAATCTCTGACCTGATAGCTTAAACCTCACACCAGACATGTGTGTATTGTTTGCCCAAGATCCTAAGAGGAGAATGGAGGAGAAGGAATTGTGGTGTGGCCATTTGCCTGGGGGACTGATTTCTCACTTTCTGTCTCTGTCTCTCATTGTCTCTCTGGTGACTGCACACACCCTATAGCAATAATATCTCTCGAAAAAAATCCAAATTAACTCTAAGGATCAGAAGGTGAACTAGCGGTTATGTCGCTGGACTCCCATGTGGCTGACCACAATTCGAGTTTTGGACCCAGTGGCTTTAAAATCATGCTGGGCACATGTGCGTGCATGTTCAAAATCTTGAGAGGAGAATGGAGATAAAGGGATTGCAGCATGGCCATCCCCCTGGGGGGGTGATTTTTCACTTTCCCTCTCACTGTCTCTCTCTTTCTTTCTGGCATTACACATGCTCTAAGGAAAAAAACGCAAAACAAACAAACAAAAATCCCTCTATTCCTTGGCAGAGAGCTTTTGTGGACTCTTAATATGCCCTGAGAATACCTTAGAATAATTTTCATAAAGCACTACCCTAAAGCAACAACATTTTGAATCATACTGTATTTGTTTCCAGATACCTTTTTATGTTTTTTGCGATTTTTGCCTTAGGACATGTGCACTTTCTGGAGAGAGACAGAGACAGTGAGAGGGAAAGTGAGAAATCATCCCCCACTGGAGATGATCACAGTGCAATCACTTCTTCTCCATTCTCCTTCCAGGATCTTGGGCATGCATGCACACAGGACCGGTGTGATTTTCCAGTCACTGGGTCTGGGACTCGAACCATAGTCAGCCATGTGAGAGTTAGTGATGTAACCACTATGCCATCTGCTACCCCATCGAGATAACTTTTCTTTGACCAACACCATGTGAACTGTGGCTAGGCTACTCACTCTCCTTCTTTAGACAGAGGGCTAAAGATGGGCCAAAGGTAAAACTCGAGAATGGCACTCAAAGGTTAAAAATGTCTATGGCATTAAGTACTTTAAAGATTTATTTTTTTTCTCTTGACACACTTGGGAAACTTATCTGACAAAACAGCCCACATTGATGGTGAAATCGCTGATCCACAAAAAAACTAGTGGATGCCAGTCTCTCTCTGTCTCTCTCTCTTTCTCCTGAGAGTACACATGTCCTATAACAAAAAAGCAAAGAAAACAAACAAAGCAGCAAAAGAACCCCAAAAGAACTTTATAGAAGAGGGGAACAAACCCTGCTGGCCAACCTCCACATGCACAGAACTTTTACCTGTTTCCTTCCTCCTAGTGGAACCTAGGCAGCAGGTTTGCTATGCCAAGAAATACAGTGGCTCTCGGTCACAATGGGGATAAAAAACCAGGCACTGATAAGGGCAAAGCAGAGAGAAAAAAACGAGCATGCATTGATGGAACATCCTAGAAGAGCTGCACTTCTGGACTTACTGTTTTTTCATTTTTGATTGTGTGACACTAACAAGATTATTTCTAGGTACACAACTGTTATCTGAGTTTCTGTTAATTGACACAGTACACACTTCCACACCAAAACAGAGTTCAGTGGGCTGAATGTTAATCGTAGGCAACTTTCATAAGAGTACAGGATTTACTTGCTTTTCCTCATATTAATGCACTTATTTTACACACAGAATATTTTTATTGGATTTGATTAATATTTGGTAAGGTCTCAAACACAGTACCCCTCAACTGAGCACATACTTACTGCATAATTAACATAGACTCTACTTGAAGAGTGGAGTGAAAAACATTTTCATGTAAAACCATAATCTACATTTATGGAAATATCTGTAGTTATCCAAAATCTGTCTTATCCTTCCATAGGTGAGGCTCCAGATAACTGCCAGATTATTTGAACTTGACTCTGTTCCCATCAGTCTACCCACTATCTAGTTATTACTTCTGCACTTCTTTCTTACTGTTATAATAATGGAATCCAGAAGGCTAGGTATATGATGATATCTAGGGGGAGAGTTGGGGGGAGAAGATTGCAGTAATTACTTAGCCTATTTTTCATCAAAGTTTTAGTCAAGAAGTTCTTGTGTTAATCTATGGTCCAATCCAGTTTACTAAGCACATTGGTATTAGAGGTCAAAGGCATGAATTAATAAACCGGGTCAACATGTGATGTAAGTAAACAAAGGAAACTCAATTTTGTGTCTGCACAGCCCCACAGAAATTTTCAGCAGGGTTAGTTGAGAGAAGAGTCGAGACCTCTAATGTCTGTCATAATTTGCAGAATAAGTTAAGGACATGCTCAGTGACTAGAATCTGGGAAGCAGACTCTCTTGGGAACCTCAAACTGCGGAACAGTTGTAAATTTCATAGATAATGTTCCACATGGAGAGAACATGCTCTCATGCTGGAAAAGGTATAGGCAGAAACTCACGTTGGCAGGAATGAGAATTCATCTCCTACGCCAGAACAGACTCTGGAAGAGCAGCTGCCTGTCTGCTGAGTAACATCCCAATGGAGCAAGGAAGAAGTTAGTCTTGGGAAAGATGGAAGTTTGTTTTAAAGGCCACTGAGGGCCCACCCCCAAATCAACAAACTTCCATTGTTAATGTATTTGGATTTGCTGACTGGCATCGTCTTCACTACCCTGAATTATCTTTTCTGTTTCCTTGACATTTTGCCAAGGATAAGAGGTGGGCGTGTTTGTCAGAATTTATCATGGAAACTCAAACTTGGAAATCCAGAGTATCAACCCCAGGGCACTCTTGTTATAAAGAGGATTTTCTTGACTTGTTTATCGCTAATTTATTTATCACAACTCACAGTCCAAAGTGAGTTTAAGAGAACCAATGTTTGGACTTCGTGTTTCTAATGCCAGAGGGAACTGTGCTAGCTTTCCTGACTATGGACAATAGGTATTTACATGTGACAGAACGTTGTTTATATTTTGAAAAGGGAATTCTGAGAATTTAGGGAGAAATAGAATCAATGGGAAAAAAAAAAAAAGATAAACAATGTCAGTGTAGAAACTGTGGGAAAGTGAATGCAGAGAAGGGCCTGTAGGGGGTGGTAGCAGTAGGGATGGTGAGAAGTAGCCAGATTTTGGGTCGATATTGAAGAATATGTAACAAAGGCAGTGTCATAGGAAGGACTGATCTGGAGTGTGAGAGAAAGACTGGAACGCAGCATTTTGGTGTGAGCAAGTGGAAGGAAGGAATGAATGACCATCTTCCTCAGTGGGGAGGATGTGGGAGCAGGCAGCAGGTTTGGAGTAGAAGGAAGATCAAGAATTCGGTTATGAAAATTTTATATGTTAGTTGCTTTTGCCCATATCTGAAACTTACTGCATTTATGAACACAGGGAAAAGATTTATTTTGTAACAACATTAATATCTTTTATAAATAATTTAATAAGTTTTATTTAACCCAATAATTTGTAAATATTATCAGTTCAGTGTGTAATCACTGTCAAAATTATTGATGAGCTATACTAACATATTTTTAACAAGATAAATTAGCAAACATCTGAAGCCGTGCTGTCCTGCATAGCAGTCTCTAGTCACACGTGGCTATTGGGCAATTGAAAAATGCAGCAAGTGTAAAATACACTCCGTATTTGTTGAACATTAATTTCTGTGTGGGAACAAGAAAGTAACTAGAAATAGGGGGAAGGATTTGTGGTATCTTAGTATGGCATATATTTGGAATATTTTAAAGAGATGATTTGTATCTTTCATATTATGATCTTACCTCTCAGCCACACTGAAACCTCACTAAATAAGATTGCTTTGAAACTGTGATGTAAATAAATACAGGACACTCAATTTGAAGATCTGGAAAGGTAGGGAGAGACAGAGAAGCAGATTAAAAATTTTCTTTCTTAGAACATTTCTAAATATCTATGAGACTGAATGGTGCATCTGGTTGGGTTTGGGATTGGTGGGGATAATTAGAATAGAATCCTTGCACAATGCAGAAAGGGCTTTTTTAATATGATACCCATTTTCCTCTGCAAGAACAGGAAGACCTCTGGCTTACCTTTCATGCTTATTTAGCTGAATAAAAACGACCAAATAGTGTCAATGGCACAGTCTGAAAAGTGAGAGGTGAGCTCAAGACTCTTCTCTTTCACTGTACTTCCCTACTAATAACACCGGAAAGTCCAATCAAATCTATCCAAGGAGGAGAGCCTTCTATGAGAACAGTAAAGATGGTATAATCCTTGACATCGGTATGAAATGACTTTCTGAAGATCAGTACACTCTCTTGTAATCCCACCCCGTTGACATGGCGAAAAGTCCCAGGCTTTCTCCTATTGAGAGAAGTTGCTCTCATTCTTGGAAGGCTCAGTGGGCAACAAAAATAAGATGCCTGAAAAAGGAGGCTTTGGTCAGTGGGTAGGGGATTTATCTCTACACCTTCTCCTACTGCTGGAAACTAGGGTAAGGAATTGAATTCACATACAATCCTGCCTGGGTCACTAGGTGTTTTAATTCGATCCCAATCCTAACTATTTGCATAGAACCCTGATGAACAATTGCTATGTCCTTAGTATTACTCAAAAGTTTCAGCAATGTAATAGAATAGAAGATTAATATCTAGACGTGTTAAAATATTCTGTGTATGAAAATTTTATTTTATTAAAGTGCATATGTATAAATATATCCATCTATCTTGTTTTTAAGATAATGAACACACCCTTGGACTAGAAACATGTAAGGTCCCTAATGAGCTATTTTAGAACACATCCCTCTTTAATTTTAAAGCAAACATAATCTCTTATTAAGCTAATAGTAGAGCCAGTGTGTTTCTTCTTAAGCCTTCTTATTCAATTTTTCCTCTCATCAGCATTTTGGAGGCAATAATGCACATAACTCTAGCCACAGGAGTCTTGCTATCAAGATTTAAAGGAGCACAGTTTAAAGACCTCCCACCTGGCTTTGAAACCTTAATATTACATAGGTTTCAGTGCTACACAAGTAATTAGCCATAGGTAATTAAATATGGTTTCCTTATGGTGGTTATAGCCATATTCTAACTATTTGGAGGATTCAAAACTCCCTGTAAATAAAAGTATCAATAGGATTATTTTTATTTCAAAGACCAAAGCTGAAAGGAGGACTCCACAGGTAGTCTGTCACCTACTAGTTTGCACATGTGATTGTGTAAAAATAACTTTCTGAGGGTAGAGATCGATGGCTTTCCTTAAAGAACATAGGGACTCAATAACTAATTAGCTTATGTCTCTCTGTTCCTGTAATTGCAAACCGTGCTGGAATCAACCTTTCCAAAGTGTGAAATAGCTATTACTGTAGGCGGTTTGCTTCTGCCACCTCATCTATTTTTACACTTGGGATATTTCTTTTCTGTGGACCTAGTTTTGCTAAAAATGTATCTAAGAATTCTCTCTTGTGTCCGAAATGTAAACATAACATGCTTATCTATGGTGAAACCCACACTTTTAACAAGAACGCAGAAGATGGTTTAAGTTAATAGTTTAATGCTAGTAGTCAGGAGTTCTAGACTCTTCTCTTTAGAACAAACTGTGCCAATTCTCATTCTGAAATAGGTATCTCATAATTTACTTCTTCTTTTTTCCGGAAAAATGGCACAATGTAGTAAACATTTGTATTTATTATCAAATCACCCTCATTGGGAGGATCCATGCAAGTGAACTGATTTAGAGATTTACCTTGTTTTATCATAAATAACATTTTAAAATAAAAAAGCAAAACATTCACCAGAAAAAATAGTGGAAAATTATCTGTTGATGACAATGTGTATGGTAATTTCTTTGACTGGACTAACATACAGGGTATTCATGCTAAGAAAATTCATTTTCAGTGATGTAAAGATGTGCAATGATTGAATGGAGAAAAATAAAGACTCATATATATATTTTTTTTCCTTGAAAATTAAACATTTAATTCTTCTAGTTACTTATTATTGACTACTTCAATTATTTTACACAATTTTGAAAGATACTTCCATCTCTGCAGTTGATTCTTCCTTATAATTGCTCATTTTACACTTGAAGTATCTCTACTTTTTAAGGAATATTTGCTAAATTATGTTTATTGAATTATTGTTATGTATTATATTTACTATGGAATCATTCTGTTTATTTTTAAAATTAATTCAATTTCACTTTTTCTTCTTCTTCTTATTTGTAATTTGATCAGAGAGAGAAAGGGCAAGTGAGAAGGCAAGTCACCAGATCTGGGACTTGAACTGTCGTTGGCCATGTAGGAGTCCAGTTCTCCAATGACCATGCCATCTGTCAGCCCTGTTCTGTTTATTTTTCAAATTTCTTAAACTTCACATTTAATTTAAATGTTCACAAGTTCTAATTCATGAATAAATTATGTTATACTAAAGAAAAAAATAAAATAGCTTAGTAAAAATAATGTAGTGACAAAGATAGACCTGCCTTTTTTGTGAGAATTAATTACACTTTTCATTACAAGTTGACAAATGGAAAAAAAAAAGAACAATAAAAAAGCAAATTACCAACCCATTAATTTGGTCTACCAATACCAAATTTTTTTCAATAAATTGCCTGGATGTATGGTTATAGTAATAGAACATTATCTTCCTCTGCCATACTCATTGTTGGCTGACAGTTGTAAAAGCAAACCCAAGTTTTATATGTGTCATTACCTCAGGATTTTTTCAACCTACGGTGATCTCTTGTAACTACACCTGGATGACTCCCTCTCCCTTTCTAGTTCTTATATATCCTGGGTTCAGAGAGATCTCTGTTGACACTACCCTATCTAAATAATCCCCTTCCGTGACTTACTATGTTCTTTCCTACACATCGCTTTTTATCATCCCTTCAGAATACTTATACTTTTCAATTATCCACTTTTAAAATGTTACGTGGAATTATTATCTATTTTTCTTGTCTAGAATAGGAGTTCTCTGAAGACAGAGACCCTGCTTCTCTGATATATTGATATTTAGCTCAATCCCAGGCATATAGAAGACACAGTAAATAATTGCTAAATGTATGGATTCATGAAAACAGAAGATAGAACACTGTCAAAGTCAGTCAATATTGTCAGTAATTGAGCAACTCTATACTGGTGTGGTAGGGGAACACAAAAGCTACATATTCTCCAAAAACTGTTTTTTTAATTATAGAAATAAGGCATTTATAAGCACACTTAGTAGTATAAATATTATTCTATAAAGTAGAGATGTAAGAAAAATAACTTTGTTATTCCAGTAAAAATTTACATATTACTGAGTTGAGCACTAGCATCTAATCACATTGAGCACTGGTTGGTGGAAACTTACTGAAACTTACTTGGTGTTACCTCTACTGAGTTATATTTAATTTCAGATGATTGACATATTTCACAAAGTGTTCAATCATTGTATTAGTATAGTGGTCATTATTTAGTCACAATGGTCCCAGGTGAGATGCCTATCATCCATTCTTTGACCTATCCTGTATAGATAAAACACTTCTTATTTCTGCATTGAAAATTTCCTTCCTTTGTTACCTTTTCTCATATGATCGCACCTTGCTCATCAGTGCATTGCGCCATTTTGGCTCACAGGAACAGGGAAAGACAGAGTGGAAGCCAAGTGCTTTTTAATTTTAAAAAAATACTGTGCTAGGGAACCAGCAGTTAGCGTAATGGCTATGTCGCTGGACTCCCACGTAGTCGACCGCGGTTCGCGTCTCGGACCCGGTGGCTTACAACTCACGCCGGGCGCGTGTGCGTGCGTGCCCAAGATCCCAAGAGGAGAATGGAGGAGAAGGGATTGCAGCGTGACCATCCCCCCTGGGGGGTGATTTCTCGCTTTCTGTCTCTATGTCTCTCTCTGTCTGTCTGGCGAGCGCATGCGCCCTATAGCAAAAAACCTCTCCAAAAAAAAAAAAAAATACTGTGCTAGAGGACATGTGCACTGACCAGAGATAGCTAAAAGGATAGAGAGAGAGGGCGAGGAACAAAGTTCCCTCCATGGGGCATATTCATGCTGTAATCCTTTCTTCTCCATTTCTTCATCCCGTCAGGATTTTAGGCACATTTGCACACATGCCCAAGATGTTTCTCAAGCTGCCAGGTTCAGGACTCAAAACAACATGGTTGCCATGTGGGAGCTGCCTCCCTTAACCACTGGTGAGAGGAATTGGCCTGGCAAGTAATTTTTTTTTTTTTTTTCGCTATAGGGCGCATGCGCTCGCCAGACAGACAGAGAGAGACAGAGAGACAGAAAGCGAGAAATCACCCCCCAGGGGGGATGGTCACGCCGCAGTCCCTTCTCCTCCATTCTCCTCTCGGGATCTTGGGCACGCACGCACACGCGCCCGGCGTGAGTTGTAAGCCACCGGGTCCGAGACGCAAACCGGGGTCGACTAAGTGGGAGTCCAGCGACATAGCCATTACGCTAACTGCTGGTTCCCGCAAGTAATTTTTGATGGCTTTAAACAGCCATTTATTTGCTCCCAATTATGCAGGGCAGGAATTTGGGCAAGGCTTAGTTGGAATGATTCTTCTCTGTTCCGGGTGGTGTTTGCTAGACTCATTTGTGCATTTGTGGTGATTCGAAATGTGGGCTGGGACTGGCCTGTTCTTAATGGCCTCATTCATGTCTGATAAGTACTAGGGGCTATTGGCCGGGGCACCTCAGTTCTCTCTCATGTACTCCCTCCATATAGCAACTGAGATATAGAAGACCAAGTTTTCTCCCTCCCTCTTTCCTCCCTCCCTCTTTCCCTCCCTCTTTCTTTCTTTCTTCTTCCTTCCTTCCTTCCTTCCTTCCTTCCTTCCTTCCTTCCTTCCTTTTCTTTCTTTCTTTCTTTCTTTCTTTCTTTCTTTCTTTCTTTCTTCCCCTTTCCCCTTTCCCCTTTCCCCTTTCCCCTTTCCCCTTTCCCCTTTCCCCTTTTCCCTTCCCCTTTCCTTCCTTCCTTCCTTCCTTCCTTCCTTCCTTCCTTCCTTCCTTCCTTCCTTCCTTCCTTCCTTCCTTTTAGGAGAGCACATTCTAATGCAAGATCATTTATCCAGCTTCTGTATGTTTGCATTTGCTAATGTGTCAATGACCAAAGAAAGTAATGTAGCTAATCCTGGAATCTGAGGGAGGGAGATATGCAAAGATGTGGACAATTGGAGAAATAAATCATTCAGAGAAGAAGCTAGATGTTTGCAGTTAATAGTAGACTAGGAGCTAAAGCTTTTACAAACCGCTGTCATGATATGACAAATCAAATCACAGATATTATTAAGCCCAGCCAGCCCAGAGATCACATGATTAGAGTGGAGAGGCACATACTCCATGCTTCTATCAGTGCTGAGGCAGTGTTTCCCAATAGCTCTCTGTTAAAAGCATCAGTATGAAAACCAAGGCAGAGTTTAAAGTCTTGTTAAATAAACCCCTGCTATTAAAAAGTGAAGCTACCAAATATTGGAAACAGCTACTCGTTCATTCTGAGGGACAAAGAAGAACACATCAGAAATTAAAGAAGCATTTGTGCCTACTTAGAAAATCATTAGCTTAGCAAATCTTTCTTATGTAATTAGTATTTGAAGCAGCTTAGTGGAAAGGGATGCTGTTTTGCTTTTATTAAGCATCAAATATTTAATGCATTCATATAACACATTTTGAGAAAAATCACCCTTATCCAATAGGCAATCTTGACTGTGCCATGCTATCAGATTTTATTGCTCATTTTGCAGTCATGAGGAAGAGTTCATAGTTCTAATGAAACAGGAAATATTTTGATCAGCATAGCAGTTTTTATAGAAACATTTATAGTATTCTAAAATGATTAAGTAACAATTAATGCTGTATTCATTTCTTATTGTAAAATAAAGATGGTCATTATCATCATGCAGTGTAAGAGAAAAAGGGTTGCTTTATTTAGAATCAAGTCACGAAGTAGGACATACAGATTGTACAAAGCCACTTCTCTAATCTGTTCTCTGCTTCTAGTCAGTGTTCCATTGTTCTTTAGTAGGACAAACATCATACAAAACCCAGGTATTTCCTGTATGTTTCTGCCAGTCTATGGATGAAACCAAGTTGGAAATAAAGTAAGATTAAACCTCCAGAGGTAGAAAGTATAAACAGTTTGCTGAATGCATCTCTGGTAAAAGTAAGTTAGATAACAAGAAAACAATGTAACCTT